>CM042747.1:27226868-27283345 GCA_022496165.2 Catalaphyllia jardinei
AACTTAGTTCCCATCTTGACCAATCAGTGCTTTAAAACAAGGAACTTATTTCCCATCTTGACCAATCAGTGCTTTAAAAAAGGGAACTTAGTTCCCATCTTGACCAATCAGTCCTTTAACTCCCATCTTGACCAATGAGTGCTTTAAAACTGGGAACTTAGTTCCCATCTTGACCAATCAGTGCTTTAAAACAAGGAACTTAGTTCCCATCTTGACCAATCAGTACTTTATAACAAGGAACTTAGTTCCGATCTTGACCAATCAGTGCTTTAAAACTAGGAACTTAGTTCCCATCTTGACCAATCAGTGCTTTAAAACAGGGACCTTAGTTCCCATCTTGACCAATCAGTGAACAAATACACTATAATAATTATTACATGACGTACCTCTTCCTAAGAGACAACCAAAAATGACATCCAAAAGCGTTGTGTTTCTCGATGTTGATAGTCTTATTCTTAAGTGGTTAACCCTGTAACTGCAGCTTGATAGTTGAGGCCCAAATAGATCAGTGAGGTATCGTTGCGATACCTTGTACTGATCGCTTCGGGAATAGACGTATACACTTTATTCAGTTTTACTCATGTTTTCAACAGTGACGATGTTCTACGACACAGTTCTGGGCTTTTTAATATAACTTGAAGGTAAAGGATTCCGTTTTTATATAGCTAGGACTGTTTTACTTTTTGCACGTACATGTACTTATAGTCAATAATTTCCTTCACTGGAAGCTCTAAATTGTGAGAAAATCAGCGTTAAAATGATACATACTGTATTTGTATCAGTCACCTTCCTAGGCATGCATATCCTGGGCATCTGTCTCGTTGATGTTCTGGTAAGGTTGGAATGTGTTCTTTGTCTATCTTTTGCCCAACGTAAGTAAACAGACAGTGCTTTTCATGCAGTCTGATTGTTTAACTCGGAGGTGATTAGCAAAATTCACCTCCAAGCAGAGATTTTGGAATTTCTGACCATTTATCAGTTTAAGTAAAATAAGTACCAATATATTTTAATATTTACCTTGGTGTCAAGTCGGTAAATATCCAGCACTGCCCACCACCACTTCAGTGAATAATGGCCAGTTAATTATAAATAATGAGATGTAGAATTTGATACCATATGGGATGGGTGACCACAGGAAAATTTGAACAAGTTGCCTTAAAATCAACTGACAGCCGCTAATATAAGTTGCAAGCCTTGTCTCCTTGTCTTGTCTTAACCGTCACCGGCCAAAAGTGATTTCGCTATAGGACGCTTTAGACGACCCAAGAAGGCGAAAAAACACCATACATGAGTCGTTTAAGGTTTCATTTAACTTTATTGGAATATTCAGACTGAGATGTGATTTAGATGTGCAATTTTCAAAGCTTTATTCATAACCCTCATAGATTCTCTTCCTTTCATATTAACCACAAACACATAGTGGTCTGCCTGTGGTCTTACGGAATCTAGAGAATGGAGTTATCTGCTTGAAAGTAATTGGTAGTGCGTTCCAGAGGTTGGAACCAGTGTAATGAAGAAAGCGAGTACCATATTGGGTAGTTCAAATTGATTTTATAAATTAATTTTCATTCAGTGACTGATGTGTAGGATACTTTTTTATAGAGGATATTGGTTTGAAAAAATCCAAAAAACATGAAGGAACTAGCTTATGAAACCACTAATAAACAAAAGAAAGGATTTCTGAGTAGGTTATAATATCATTAAATTTTAACAGATTAAAAGATTTTAACAATGGTTCTGTGTGTGTGACATAGGTTCTGAGAATGTCATTATTCTAGCTATTTGCTTTTGCAAAGTTGTGACAGGTTTTAAGTAGGTTGGGTATGTTAAACCCCACACTTGAACACCATAGATAAGAAAGGGATAGACTAATGAATAATATAAGGATATCAATGTTGACATTGTATCACAATTCAGTTTCTCTTTATGCCAAAAGAATGCTTTGGATTGGTGGGACACAGTGGAAGTTCAGTATGGGTATAATAAAAGAATCTGACCAAAAGATGTAATATATAAAGAGCTTCTCTGAAGGAGGCTACTAGTTCATCAGATTTGCATACGGTCTTTAACTCTACCCATGAGGGAAAAAAACAATTGGAAATTTGCTACTCGTCAATAATGTTTAAATTAAATCTCTTTATTAAGGGCTGATGAAGAGTTAAGATGTCCAATGGTTTTCCATTTTGATGGAAGATACCGATCAGCTCTTGAGTGTAAATTCTTGGAGCAAGTTGAAGAAGATTTAACACAGTTTTGGAGTATTTGTGGAGACAATAGTGTTCTTGTGTTTCCTTCTCTGAGCGCTCGTTACCGCTTCCTCATTCACCAGCTTGTAGGACGAAGTTCCAAGTTTCAGACAGTGTCTGTAGGACAGGGACAGGAGAGAAGAACCATTGTTTACTCTGCTCCTGAAAGGTACAGAAATGAATATGCCCTGCTACAGTCAGATTATTTTATTTATTTATTTATTTATTTTTTTTTTATTTATATATTTCAAGATTTGTTTACATCATGATTACTGTTATATATATTTGTATATATATATATACAGGTGCGAGAACAAAAGGACATAACACCCCCTACAAAGGTTCAACCACTGTTGATCATATTATTAATATAGTCAACTCTCTCTTAATGGACACCTCTATACACCCTTTTGATAAGTCGCGGCGCCATTTTGAATATTAAATTTATGACTTCATTCGCAGAAAGTATCTGTCATCTTGCGCTGACTTTATTACGTTGATCGCTGGTCATCGTCTAAAGAAGAGTACAAGAAAATAGGCAGTCAATGACTGCACGTGGCTACTGCTGGTATTATTTAGATCACTGCAGTAAAACAAATCATATTGCAATAAAAGGGGTTATAAAACGAGCTAATATGAAAACGTTTAATACGCGGAAAGTATCTTTCATCTTGCGCTAACTTCATTATGTTGATCGCTGGTCATCGTCTAGTGAAGAGTACAGGAAAATATAGGCAGTCAATGACTCCACGTAGCTACTGCTGGTATTATTTAGATCACTGCAGGAAAACACACCATAATTATTGTAACAAAAGGGGTTATAAAATGAGCTAATACGAAAACGTTTTTGCACTCATAGCTTATTAAAAATATGCCGACTTGTTTGAGTTGTCTCTTGCACCGCGCAAAATATGCCGATCTACAAATTTGTAAGATAAGACTCTCGGGTAGTTTGAATTTAATATCTTACCTCTAAGTTAGTCAGCTTTAGATAAAAGGTGCAGAAAAAAACACCGTGATTTTGAAGTAAAATTGAACGGGAAAATTAAAACTCCGATTGTGCGGGTAATTGTGCGAGATTATTGACGAGCCAATGTTCGCGCCAAGTTCTAAGCGGGAAATTCTGCATTGACAATAGTACTGCCAAATTTATTTCACTAGTAGTTCAAATATACTTAGAAGGCTTAGCAATCGCCAATTCTTTTGAAAAAAACTGTGTCTGACTGCTAAAGAAAGTCATGTTGCATGACACAAACTAGACAAGTGAAGCCAAAATAATAGCAAAACAGACTGCCGCATCTTCGTTTATAAATGAACTCCTTTTTAAGAGTACTCCTGCCTTGATTCAATAAAAATATGTAGCCTGATTATTTCTTCGCAAACTGCGTTAGGAGTCCCAAATTCTTGGAAGTTATTTTCGAAAAACACAACTTGAAAGTTTATGCAAATTATGTGCAATGTAATTTGACTGGTTGACAGTTAGACTGTTGTTTTCACGAGTGAGTTTAGTCCAGTTTATCATGATTCGTCTTGGTTATCTCGAAAGAGATTATTCGCTCCTCAGAGGAGTTACATCTCTTGAAAAGGGTTCAAGATCGCAGCACGGCAGATATGGCTGCAGAATTCACTTGGATCGCCACGACCAGTAAAACGAACTCCGATCAATCCTGACAATTTCTGCTAGCATAGGCACAGCCGGAAAGTGTTTTTAAAATACTACATACATGCATACTCGGCAGTCTGAAGTTATTCTAGAATTTCCACAGAAAAACTCCTCCAGTCCTCCTAAAAACTGTAGATCTTTGTTCAGAAATGTCAAACGATTTCAATTTTAATTTTTGCTATGTCTGATTACCTGTCGAGCAAAACCGAGAGAACACCTACTCTATAAATTCTAGACTAAGTATTCATTCATTCATTCCGAACACTGGATCGATTTCTATTCGATTATTCGTCATGAGGACCGAATAGTTCCAAACTTGGACACTATACCTACGTACTTATGCAAACGATAGCATTCTGACTACAGCTGCTAAGCAGAAGTAGCCACAAAAAGTCAGTATCTTTCTTAGCACCTTATAAATATTACCCGAGATAAAAACTGAGGCTCAAATTAGGCTCAAATGGTCGCAATTGTGCCGTTTCTTCGTGTAATTTGTATGGGGATTTATTTGACAACAGCTGCA
This sequence comes from Catalaphyllia jardinei, assembly GCA_022496165.2. Classification (NCBI taxonomy): domain Eukaryota; kingdom Metazoa; phylum Cnidaria; class Anthozoa; order Scleractinia; family Caryophylliidae; genus Catalaphyllia; species Catalaphyllia jardinei. The sequence goes on from CM042747.1 coordinate 27,231,301, forward strand.
AGAGGAATGTGACTTATCACAAGATACCAAGTGCACCAGAACTGAAGACATGGATCCAACGTAACGAAGTCAGACCAAGATGACCGGTTACGTTCCGCGAATGAAATCATAAATTTAATCAAAATGGCGCTGTGACTTATTAAAAGGGTGTATAAGATGAATACCTGGTGCTGGTCCCGGCTCTTTCTCAGTCATTTTGCTATACCCAAACTCTCTGTAAGAAAGACACCCCCATAAGACGGACAACAGACATGTTGAAATGGTCAATGGACACTTGTGAGGTGCTGAATGTGACTGCAAATTACAATTTAGGGAACGTGACTCTGCTTTCACCATATCTTTTTAGACTTGCAGCCAAGCAAAAGACAGTCCTGAGTCATAAGATGGTTATGTTCCTGTTTGCAGAATGTACTGTTCACTGTTTGGACTCTAGTTAACAGTTTGATTGTAATACAAGAGATTCAATTTTATAAATATGTTTTTGGTTTGTAGGTTTGGTTCAAGTAAATAACTTAAAACAAACTTTAAACAGACTCGTATTCACTGTGCACAGGTTCAGCACTATAATCTTAAAATTCCTGGGGTTATATTATGTCGACTCTCTATGAGCCGGACACCTCTCTGAGACAGACAGCTGTGGCCGGTCCTGATGGTGTCTGTCTTGGAGAGAGTTGATTGTAGTAATAGTTACCAATGGTTATTACCAATGGTTTAAGGGATGTTAAAAGGAAAAGTAATAGGTAAAGCTATACTAGGGTCATTCTTGTCCCCAGAGCCCATGATCCTTCTGGCCTGTAGCAGGGATCGAGAGCTCTGGCCGGACCCAATTTTCTTAGCATGCACAGAGTATTTGTTTCGAATTCTCAACCAATCAGATTTGCCAGATTTGACAGTAAGTCCGTGAATCTTCCAGTGTTGGACCAAACCAGAGCTCTCGATCCCTGCCACAGGCCAGAAGGATCGTGGGCTCTGGGACGAGTATTGACTAGGGTAATCTCACACTTGCCAAGTTTTCTTATTTCTCCATTGCTTATTCAAATACCAATTGAAAGTAAAGAAAAAAAATGGTTACCAGAAAGTGCATGAATTTAGACTTGCAATATCAAGCTAAACTGATCATATGATATTTAAAAAAGTAGTTAAAAATGTTCTCTGGTTAGAAAGATTAAGGTATAAGCTTTTTGAAAAGGTTGGTATGGCTTCAATATATGAAAAGGAGTGCGAAAATTCTTAATATTGTTATTTTATCTCAGACTAAAATAATTTGGCTTTTCAGAGATCCAGATAAGATGGCACATTCACCTTCAACCTCACAAAAGACATTCTTTGGAAGAGGAAGAGGCAGGTAATATATGTTAGGGATGACAGCCAGACTGAACTAGCGGTTCAGAATGGAAAGTGCAAAGTCAGCAAACTTCACGTAATGGCAGCAATAAGGTTAATAATTATCAATGATGCTGCATGCTAATAAATAGCTGAAGAACATAAAGATCATGTTCATGAAGACTAGGAATTGGTTAAAAGCATTCTCCAAAATTGTATTTGTGCTATCCGAATACACTGTAATATTGTTGTTGTCAATCTGTTGAGAATGCAAAAGTCAACTGAAACATTTATACATAGATAACACCAAAACAATAATTCCTTTGGAAGAGAATGCTAATTTTGTTAAGCGATACAGTTGGTTTCAGATCTATCAACATTTCCATGCCATAGGCAAAGTCCATGTTAAACTTGTCCATGGTGATTCATAGTGCAGTTTTGGTTTATTTGTATTCAGGAAGACCTTTGATTCAGTGAGACCTTCTTGCAGCGCACAGGACAATATCATTGCTTCTAAGTCATTATTCCTTGCTATTCTGTTGCCATTCCTTGCTGTTTCCATTTGCTGAGTCCTCTTGATGCTTATTCCTTGCTGTTTCCATTCCTTGCTGTTTCCTTTGCTTATTCCTTGCTGTGTTTTGGTTTTAAGTATGTACTAGTGTGAAAAATATGAACCAGTTTGAAAAAATATGAATCAGTTTGAAAAATATGAACCAGTTTAGAAAACTTAAACTGGTTCAAAAAAATTGAAACTAAAAGTAAATTTAAACCATAACACATACAAACCAAGGGGCTTATCATGTTGGAGCTTATGCCCATATCAGTAGCATGGAGGGACTAGGACTTTTTCTTCTCTCTCCTGGATGATATGGGATGTTAGTCCATTGCAGGGTTACCGCCAGCATTAAGTTCACTGGTACCCATTTATACACCTGCATGGACAGACGTACCATGAGAGTAAAGTGTCCTGCCAAGAGCACAACACAATGTCCCCAGCCAGGGCTCAAGCCCAGACTGCACAATCCAGAGACAAGCACACTAACTGTGAGGCTACTGTTCCTCCACACTAAGGGAGATGTAGTGGGTGGAGTGACAGAGTTTGGATCAGGTGGTCTGGGTTTGAACCCTGGCCGAGTCATTGAGTTGTGTTCTTGGTCAAGAATTTTATACTGTTACAGTGCCCCAGGGGCCGATCAGATCGGCCTTTGAGTACACTCCTAGATGTGCCAGGGCCGACTTAATATAATCATCCCAATTATGTAATGAGCATTTTGATTGGTTGCTAAGGCATACCTAACATATTGAGCCAATAGAAACTGCTGTACTATTGAACTCTTAGTTATCTTTGCCAAGCCTTTGTGTTTGAAGTCGTGAAGCCAACAGTTGCCCGAGTTTGAGTGTCTCCATTTGCAAAGAAGACCAAAATATGGTGGCCATTTTGTTATGTAGTTCTTTCCCGCAATGTTACACGCCCTCATGACAAAACAAGACAAACAAATCTTGGAAATGGAGCCATCAGGACCTTAACATGTATTGATAATTGATTAATTTCCTTCCGCATGTTTATAAGGACAAAATATGTTTATTGTTCTGCATTTTTGAGTAACTTCGACACATCAATGGATTGTGAGTGCAGTAATATTAAATCTAAATGGACACTAAATATTTTGCTTCCCATCATTTATTTGGGATTATGGAACAAGATTGACATTCGCTCTTCAAGATTATGTTTTGAATGGCTAGGATGGAAACATAAAGCTAGAATTCAACATTTATTTCATGTGTGTTTTCAGAGCAGCGTGAAGTGGTCTGGCATTTGCAGCCCCCCCCCCCTCTTTAAAAAGCTGGTGCATCTAGGGTTAAGACCAACCAAGCTGGGAGTAACACAGGGGAAGGGAGGAACAGCCTATGGTAAAACAAGAGTGCTTGATCTTGACTGTAATTGCTCTAATAAAAAGTGGTGAGAGTTATGAGGACAGATAGAAACCACCAGCTGTGATTTAATAGTAAGCCCTCAAATTATTGTTGTAGGAGACCAAGACGGCCTGACCAGGCACTGTATATTCCAGGAGCATTGAGAAAAGCTAAGTGTGACCAGCTCAAGCAAAATGCAAGCACAGAAAGTACTATAAAGAGCTCAGAAAACAAATCAGAAAACAGAGAAATTTCAAAGAGCAATAAAGACAGTAATAATGATGAACTAAGCACGGAATTTACTCCAGACAATGGCCATTATTCTATGAAACCTTGGAGTGCTGTGCATGAAGCCCAAACAGATGAATCAGCTTGCCTTGGTATACTTTCCACATCTGAGAGAGACGTTGATAATAATGCGAAAGAAACAGATAATATCTCTTTTGGTACAACTGTACAACATACAAATGGGCCATCACATCTGCTTATCAATGAGCAATTATGGAGTGAAACCAAAGAGTCAAATAGGGAAAACATGATAGAAGATGACAGTGATCCAGTGGTAACAACACTTGAGAAACTAACTAGTAATGCTATTGTCAAAGAATTTGATGATATTCCACACATCAGGGATGAAACAGATAAAAGCATTAAAAAATCTGTGCAGAAAGTTACTGATGATCAAAGTTTACACACCATTTTAAAAAAAGAATTAGCATCTAGCTATGGTGAAAGTGATCATAACAAAGATGTCGATGTGAACTCTGATATTTCTCAGACTCCATTGGTAACAAGTGAAATAGGTAATGACCGTGTGTATAAGAGTCTTTCACCATTTGAAGATGAAATTTGTGAATATGTGAATGAAAAACCTTTGAAAGAAAATGTAACTACACCTGGCAATCAAAATGAAGCAATGGTAAAATCAGAAACAAACTGTGGAAATGTGTCCATAGTGGTGGCCATGACAGAGGAATCAAACTCACTTGGAACTGAAAATCAGTCTTTTCAAGATGATTCCGTGATAAAACCAATTGAAGATTCAGAAGCAGCAGTAGCTGACCCTGTAACTGTTGATTGTGATGGTGAAGATAATGTTCAATGGAATGAAAGTTGGAATGGGAATGAGGAGACATTTCAAAGTGGTTCTGAGGACAAAGGAAATAGTGCTCTAACAGGGCCCAGAGGTGGGGTTGTCAGTCATGAAGAGGAACTAAAACATGCTGCAAAACATTATGGAGAAGATGTTACAACATGTGAATTAACTGACAATCAATCAAAATTGTTTAGCGATGAAATCATTGAAGAGGCAGAATTAAGAACATCAGAAGAGGGTTCAATGGCAGTGGGCAAAAATGCTGTGGATTCTAAGAGCAGCTCACTGATTAATCCCCCCACTTTGACTGATAATAAGAATTTAGAATCAGAAAACAGTAAGTCAGAAAGTGGGAATATAAGAGATGAGACAATTCAAATGCTGTCAAGAACTATTGAGGATGCTTCAGAGTCAGTGAGAACAGATTTAGATTATGAAAATGTTGGTGAATATGAGACAGTTAAGCAACAAAAAACATCTAAAACAAAAAAAGCGAAGAAAACTAAAAGTAAAGAACAGACAGAGGACAAAATTAAATCCAAGGAGAAGGGAGAAAGAAAGAGAAAAAAGGAAAAGAAAAGTGGGAAGGATAAAATTGACAAAGAAGTGAACTTAGACTCTGAAGAGGAGAAGAAATCAAAACCCAAAGGGAAATCTGCAGCTAAGGAACAGGACAGGAAAGTTCTCAGTACATGTCACATAGATACTGGGAAAGAACTGATGGCAGACAGATCATGTTCTGCAGAATCTTGTAGTTCAAAAAATGATAATGGTGATGATGATGATGATGACAACTGGGAATCGAATTTTGATGAGAGTGGAGATTGTCTAAATCCAGATTACTTGGAGGAGGTATGATATTTTTGTCTTTAGTGGAAAGTTGACCAAGAGAAGTGTTATATATTTTGTTATATAATAACCCACGTTATTCTTGCATTTTGATTGGTTCTGGCCTATGATCTATTAAAGGACAGATACACGATTGACGTCATTATTACAAAGTTTTCCCTCTGCTGTTTTAAAATGGCGGAAAGTTTTGAGAATTAGGATGATATTTTATGTGACTGGGCAAAAGATAAGGTACAAAAAGTCTTGCCGAGGAATTGAACAGGTTTGAGAAGCCAGAAATCGAAAGATAAAGCCGTTTCTTTTAAATAAAATTGATACAGAAATAATTTTCTAGCAGCCACAGTCGGCAGTTGAGCGCGACTAAACCACGCACAAACTTGGTCTTGATAAGCGGAGAACCACTCCGTTATCTCGAATTTAACAAACCCAATAAAGAAAATGTTTCTGAGATTAATTTGTTTAAAAAATTTAACTTTACCCAGTGTCAAAACAACTGTTGCCTCACTGATTGATGTCAGGAATGAAACATCAAAACATCACTTCTTAAAATTGGTAAAATAAAATACATAGTTCCCTGCTTTCCGATGCGAATGTTCCTGTCCGTTTCAGGGCACAACAGCGAGCTAAGTATAGTTAACCACAGCTCACGGTCAAGAGCATCGTAGCTAAAATGTGTCTCCGACACTATATCAAGCTGATTTGAGAATCACCAACCACAGAAGACAAAAATCTCCACCGTCATTTACGCTCCTTTGATTCAAAACTTGAATCAAATGGCCTCTAGGTTGACCGCAACCACAAGTTTTCCGAGACTATTTTTTCAACTCCTGCAATTTTCAAGGCAACGTCCAAGCTTTTCGGCTCACAGGGCTGCTCCAATGACTAAAACTGACTTGATTATTCCAGCATTTTCTTCAAGATTTGTAAATTTTGCAGTTCAACTCTGCTTTTGCTGTAAGTTTTCATTCCACGAGAAGCGACGCTCGAGTCAGGTTTGACAGTGGTGTGATTTTTCTCAACCAATCAAAATTCTTTGCTACGCATAGCAACCAATGAAACTGTTTCATTTTGAAAGTATAGATCACGTCAAATGGCTTTTTTTCGTGCAAAGGCGGGGCAAATGCGGGGCAAAAGGCCGGCTTTCACGTTATGTTAAAATGTTTTGAAACAAAAAAGGCTTTTCGTTATTATATAAAACAAATAGATTCCTTGTTACCGTGCGTCTGATTCAGTACTGTAATAGATCACAGAAGACGTCAAAATGTGGTAAGAACATCAGTGACACACTCGGCTACGCCTCATGTGCCACTTTTTTGTTCTTACCACATTTTGATGTCATCTGTGATCTATTACTGAACAGATGCATGGCAACATGGAATCTATTTGTTAATTTTAGCATTTTATTTAGTACAAGTGGTGTAGGTATCCAATATCATTACAGGTACCCAGTCCCAGAAAGGTTGTAAATGTACACCTGTAATTGGACACCCACATGACTGTGCACCAATTACATTACAATAGGCATGAAGACAAACCAATAACAATATTAGTATGATTTTTTTTATAATAACAGCTTTACCCAGTAACCGGTGTTCCAGAGAATATCTATAGCCTCATGGAGGACTGGTTTGATTTGACCCCCGACCCCCTTGCTTCGCTGGAAATCCCAGAACATTTAGCTTTATACTTTAGTGAAAGAGCTTTCAGGACCGTCTTTTTAGGACCCACATCCCCTCATAATTTCAATGACATTCCATGAAGTGGGCTTGGATATTTCTGGAACCTGACATGTTTCGTTTTTTTAAATTAACAAATTCCCAATTTTCCAGCTTTCCAGTCTTTCACCTTCCAACCCCTCTACCCATGTATCTCACCCCCCCCCCCCCCCCAATTCCTCTCCTCCTGTTTTTGTGGGTAAAGAGCTGCTCTCTGAGATTATCAAAATAATATGGACAGAGTGAATTTCTTCAACCAACACTCAACACTCCTTCTTGCATTTAGCCACATAAAGAAAGGGGTGTGTGGAAGGGAGTTCTGCAGTGGAGATGGTTCCTTCTTCTAGATGCACCATCCAAAAGAAATTTAGTTACAGAATGAGAAAAAATAACACACAATACTATTGATAAAAATTTTGTAAAACTTTATCATTAATCTTGTCTCATTAGCTATCCAGGTTAACAGGAATAGCCAAACCTGAAGTTCATAAGACTCAGTATGACTACTACTCTTTCAAGCCAAGAGAAATTGAACTGGATGATGAAGGTGTGTCTTTAAATACAAGTGTTACATAACTACACTTGTTACCATTAGTAGTAATTCAATAGGCTAAGTAATAGTAATTTGGATGTTGCAATCTGACTGCCTGAGCTATAAGTTACAATAATTTATTGGCAGCCATTTATGAATAGTGTCTATTGCTTTTTATTGCTTCTACTATTCAGTTCAATTCAAGCTTAGTGGACAGGTATGGTGACAAAAATTGCATCTTTCTTATCAAAGTCATTTTTCAACATAAACAAGAAGCCTATATGAGAAGAAAAATGCTGTTTACTATTTTCAGATATCTCTTTGCGTTCAAGAGATAGTTTTCAAAACATGCAAATTAGCCAAAAGATGACATCATCACTTAACCAAATTTTGATCAGCTATGATTCTCAACCTTCGGTTTTGCTAAATTTTTATTTAAGCTGAAGAAATGACAAGAAAGTTATGTGACTTTCGGGCACCAAACAACACGAAAAATTATTTTCAACAAGAACTACTTTCCCGGGCTCCTGATGTGGAAATTCATCAGGGACTGGTCTGCACTGCTGCTGGACTTCGTTTTCTTTCCCCTGCACTGAAGTTGCACCACCAGAGGACACATTTCCAATGAAATCACTGAGAACGAGTGACATCTTCTGTTGTTGTTCCATCGAAGGCCGCTTGTTGTAGGATTCAACTGCCTGGTCGGACTTGTGTCCCGTTATGGACTTGATGTGCCTCGTCTCGCAATTATGGTCGGACAGCACTGTAACAGATGTGGCTCTGAGGCAGTGGTTTGTGAGATGCGGTTCGATGCATGCTCGCTTTGACATCTCTTTCATCATGTTGTCGGGCATAGTTGTGCCAAGAGGTGCGCTGGAAAACCAGATTTTATCGTCTTCAGGATTGAACTTCTTGCTTTGACCATCTCTTGGTCTCTGAAACAGAGCAACTGATGTTGGATTGAGATGGCTCAGGTAGTTCTTAAGCGTTTTTACTGGACATTTTTCAGATCCCGGGACGGAAAAAATCTTTGCATCCGATTCATCTTCAGCATCTGCGAGGCCACCCTGGTGATTTTTTGTAGCCGGCAAGGAACCAGGCTGCCTTCTGTTTAGCTCGTAGTATTCAACCCCTTGTGGAGTTTTTCGCAGAGGAAGCATTGCCGGTGTCAACTGTCACTGGTTTTCATGTCCCCATCTTCCAAAAAAGAGGCAAAGGTAGAACCAAGCCGTCCTCTGTAACTGGGCAGAATTCAAGCTGTCAGCCAGTCTGAGTTCACCGCTCTCAAATAATTTCTTCAGCTGCTCTTTCGAGATTGCTCTTTTGTGGACAATGCCAGCTATTTTTCCTGTCTTCCTTAGGTCTTTTACGAAAGCGTCTAAAACTTAATTTGTCTCAGTAAAAGCGGGGTCTGTAATGATGGAAAATGGCTTGTTGTGTAGTGGCGAGCGAAGGAAATGATCAATGGCTCTAATGGGTTTTGTGGATGAACTTTTGTAATACGTGTCATCTTTCTTTCTCGCAGATGTGTAAAAGCACTTCAAACAAACATTCAATTCTTCCTTCAACATTTCGGCTTTTGGTTTTGTAAATGTAGCACCACCAGGACTAGCAAGCCATTCTGTAACATTAAGGTAAACGCTGTTGTTATGTAATCTTGATAAATCCGTAAAATCTCGACGGTCACATTTGAAATGTTGCAAATTTTAAGGGACACTTAACAGATACGTACCATTAAATAACCTCATCCCAAACTTTGTGGCTTTTTTTGTTGTTTCTGGGACAGCCTTATCCATAATTTCTTGAATTTTTTCTGTGGTTAACTCACGGAATCTGCTGTTTGGATACAATTTTTTTGTCCCCGAAAATTGGCTTCCCGTAAAAAATTTTATGCCGAGTGGCCTTTGACGCATTCATTTCCATATAAGGTCAAACGCAGGTATAATGGCTGGTAACCGAGATCTAGTGAACCAATCAGTCTACCAATTTTCAAAGACCCGCACTGCAAATTGGCCAAGATAGCTTTATTTATTAGTTGATATAGCACTGGGTTGAGTGTATGATGTCATCAGTCATCTCATTTGTATATTCTACACATTTTTCAAACTTAAATATCTCCAGAACTAGTGCAGATATCTGCAAATGGTAAACAGCATTTTTATTCTTTCATGGAATTCTGTGTTATACATCTAAAATAGCAAGGGGTAAAAACTTGATCATAGCAACACTTTAATAAGTGATTCATGCAAACTAAAGTTGTTATTTTTAATTTCACCTTAAGGTGGCTTAAAACAGTAAATCATTCTCATTGCATACAGTTGCCTTGACATGAGAAGCTAAGTTATGAGGAGGATACCTGCTCCCTGCCCTAGACACTCTGCTGTCAATTCCGGAAAAGGGGGCGAAGGGAATGGAAAAACCAAAGGACAACATTCTCATAAAGAATCTTAAACAGGGGGATACCTGCAACTGCCAAGGCAAAAGGCGCGTGAAATGTAGGATACAGCATTGACCGCCACCAGGGGAGGTGGGAGGGGTGAAACTTTTACCATGACTTCACCAAACTCTGTTGAACTGTCCACAAGGCGACTAAAATTGTGATATTTGAAGTGGAGGCCGCAATGTGTCATATTACTAACGCGCAGGTACAGAATGCTGGAATTTGAAGAACCTGAGCCTTTCCTGCACAATGGGCTAATTATATATGCAGTGAGAATAGTTTCCAGCACTTTCCAAATGTAGATTTTGGTTGGTCATTAATATTATTAACCACTCTTTATCAATTGACGCTACAATCATGGTATCAAAAACTGCCCAATCATTGGTAAACAAGTTGGTATTATTTTCGTTACACTATATGTTACCATAGCAACACTCTGACCTGCTAAAAACACCCTTAATTTTAGCTTCAAGTGCTTATATCTCAAAAACGGCATGGTGAAATTTTTTCTTACTGCAGAATTGTAATAAGCAGGATAAAATGCAACTTTTGGCAAAGTTTAAAAAAATTCTGTACATGGGATTCAGAGCCACCTTAAATTTTCAAAAATTTAAAGTGGCTCTGAACCCAATGACCATTGTAGAGAGGTAGCTATTAGTGAAAATTTGACTGTATTAGCATACACACTGATGGACATACACATAGCATTGCTACTGTGGAAGACCCATTTTCATTTGCAGTCTTTATTTTTTCTTTCACAAATACAAACACAAACAGAAACACAAACAGAAACACAAAGAACTTAGTAACTAGCTGTGAATCAAGTACTTTTCCCATTGAAGTGTCAATGTAATCAACAAGACAAAATGTCTGCAATCATCCAACAATTTGAGCAGACAAAACCAATTTTTGACCTGACATTGTTGTTGACCAGCCATTATTTGAAGCCCAGGGCTGGGCATTTTGTTTGATACCATTATAATTGCACATGTAGAAATGGCATTGAAACAACTTGTACATACTAAATTAAATGTTTTAGAGAAATTTATAGTAATTTGAAATGATTGTTTGAAGCAAATTGGACCTTTGGCCTCATTTACTATCAATGTAAAAAGTTGAAGTCATTAATGATGTAGAGTGTATATGAAATAATTCATATTTGAACTGCGGTTATAGATGCAAGTGAAGTATGATCCTCGCAGTAAATTTTCCATTTTAAGCAACTGGAAAGAAGAAGCCTGAAAAAAAATCAGGGCTTCAACGGGATTCGAACCCATGACCTCCGCGATACCGGTGCGATGCTCTACCAACTGAGCTATGAAGCCACACATTGGGAGCAAGGTCAATTGAAGTCATTAATGTTTGCCATTTCAAAGTGCCCTTGTTTATATTCTTGGCAATGACTTTCACTTCACATTATTACTCCATAGAGTTTGGGCACATATTAGAGATCTACAACTTTTCTTCAGACTTAACAACACAGGACTTGACGCAGGCCTTAAGTTCCTTCAGGTAAACAGTGTATAGTCTTCGCTCAGACATCCACCATGCAGCAAAGTCATGGAAGATATCAGTTTACAGCTTATAGTAGTTTTGAATTCAGTGTCATAACACCAAAGCAAAATAAGTTATCACTCAGACTAATCACAAATTGTATCCTTAAACAATCCAGTAAACCATTCCAGTACCCCTAACAGACCCTGTTTTGTGAGCGTGGCAATTGTTAAACGACACATTATCTTGGGGGGCGTCATATTTTTTCTCTCAAATTCTGGAAGGTAACCACAAAAGCTCCCACTGTCAAACTTGTAAGCCTTAAAGCCCCAAGAAGTAACAAATTGGATTTTTAACCCCTAAAAGGTATGCCAAGTTCCCCCTAGGATATATATCTGATCTGAACAGCAGGAAAATGTGTGTGAGAAAATACATTGGTTTTGGTTTTACTTGTAATTGGATGATGCTTTATCAGTATAGTAATGGCTGACCTATAATAGCCTATACGGGGAGGCTCTGCCCGATAGGGGTACCTTTTCACGCTTCAGGTATATAAAAGGGTGGGGATTAAGGGTAGGGAAATCAGTCATTTAGGTATTTACAAGGGCCTTTAATTATGATATTTCCAGTAGACGCCACTTATGGCTTTGTCAGTATATTTATTAACCACTACATGAAAATGAGAACAAGACTTCCTAAAGTAGGTATCTGAAAGGGGTACCTTTTTTCAATAAAAGATATATATAAGGGGTACCTTTTCTGCCAAAAAGGTATATAAAAGGGTAAGGGGATGGACCTCGGGGCGGAGCCTCCCTGTATTAAACTTTGTGAAGTACCCCCCTCCCTGACCCCAGGACTACAGGACGGTGTAGTTGCAGAAAATTTAATATGTTGAAGATGCTACATGTATCAGCCACACTATGGAGGGCAGGGTGTAACTGAAATAGTGTAACACTGATTATCTTGTTTTACATCTCTGTACATTGTTTCAATAGTAAAGGAAAGAAACTGATAATCTTGTAATGCAAATAAAATGCAACATCACAAAAATTTTGCCCAACAAGAAAACCAGTCTTTCACATCTGCACAAAATTAAAAACAATTGCCAATCTGCAACATTAAACTCCTGTAAAAATGTTGTGCTGCACAGTACTCTTTTGTGTAGTCTTCTCAGTCAAATTATAGCTTTGGAAGTTAACTATTATATGTTATTATTCAATGCAAGGATTAGCTTCAGCTGCATGCATATTTAATTATGTAAATAAAATTAATTTCAGAAACAAAGGGTTTGACATCAAATGGGTAGATGACACGCATGCTCTGGCAGTCTTTGCAAGTCGTCATGCAGGTTAGTGTTACGAAAAAAAAATTGCGTGACTCGGAAGATTTGCAAATATGCTAATTTCGTCTTGAATCTTCTGGCATATTTAATTAGTATTTGCATCACCATGATTCAGCAGTTCTTTTTAGTTGTTTACGTATGCTGCTGTAAATAGTTAATATTGTAATGATACTTTATTTAGTAGAGCTGGAAAGTTCTAGAATCTTATGCTGTAAAGTATATAAGTGAATCGGTGTAGTTCTTAGGTGTTTTTTTCCCCAGGAGTGTTTAGAGAGAATTATCTTGTGAGTTAGTAGACGTATTTATGGTAGTGTGACGAAGGTCGCATGTAAAGTGATGACAGAGGTCGTGTTTGTTGAAGTGTAACAGAGAGGTTACATGGATATCTGGCAAGAGGCTGTGTTTATACACGAGTGACGGAGGTTGAAGCTTAACTGACAAGCCTAGCGTGTGCTTGTTGTGAAGTTTTGTGAGGAATTACTGCATTGATCTGGAATAAATAACCTTGTTGTTGTTTCCGACAACCCAGCGTTCTGTTTGGACTACAAACTACCTGCCACTTTAAACATTTGAACTCGTAACAGTAATATATTAAATTATTGCTATGTACCAGTCAAAACAGCAGTTAATTTTATTAGTCAAGAGCTCTTTGATTAATATATTTTTACGTTGTTAGTAGCGCTCATTTTAAATTTGAGTTGGGGAACAAAATGGTTTGCACTTCTTTCACTTTAATTGTCCTTAGCAATATTGTTTAATTTATTTGTTATTAAAACCTGTTGACAGCACAAGATGCCATACAGTTATGCTCAGGTCCAATAATGAAACTCAGGCCAGTAAGTGAAGGGACAACAGAGTCAAAGAAGAAGGCACATTATTGTTCTGGTAGGACTTTATAACAATGGCCTTTGGGTAGGCTTACTGGTTTTGAAGGAATAATTCAAACCAAGTTTGTCATTAGTGCTTTTTGTTAAGTACACTTCATTGCCAAAGAAGATCTTTGAAAATACCTCACATATAGTGAAGTCTTTTTTTACCATTTGCCACACCTGTTGTAAATAATTTAGATATTTGTAAATGGGATGCAACCTGACAAAATCCTGGGTAAACTTTGATGGACAAGCAATCCAGCTGGCAGAAAAACAATATAACTGTTTGTCCAGGATAAACTCCTTGAGACTGTTTGGGTCTGAGTGTAGGTGTACTTGACATTTACCTGATATAATTTTTTAGATAACAGTCCTAAGAAAGCACGTGCACTGATTGGTTAAAAATCCTGTTTGTATAACTCGATGGAGACACAGAACCAGCGCACGCTGTTGACGTAGTGATGGCGCGAGCAAAAAGAATTTACATTTTGATAATCAAAGTTAACAAGTTGTTTTCCTTTTTCTCGTCGTGGTGTTTTCTAAAAGAAATAAAAAACATCCTCACCGTGTTTGTGTAGAGTTATACAAACACGTGAAAGTTTGGGAGAACTCGAAAAAGCTGTGGAAACACTCGCCTGCGGCTCGTGTTCCCACAGCATTTCCTGTTCTCCCAAACTTCCACTCGTGTTTGTATAACTCGATATAAACACGGTACATGTTTTCTATTTCTTAAATAACTGTACGTAGAAAATTAACTTACTAAATCACTGACATGAGCGTTTGTTTTTTCAGAGTTCTTGCAGCCCTATAGGGAAAGGCCACAGACCAGCAAGCTACTAGCTGATAAGCTGGTAACAGGTGCTCTAGGAATGAGGTCAAAAATGACGAGGGAGGAGAGGGTCAAGGAAAGGGAAAAAATCAAGGAAGCAAAAAGTGAGACCGAGTTAGCATTATGTTATCAATATCCATTAGCTGGCCAGGGCAGTTTTTGGAGAACTGCGAAAACTAAGAATGTTGATGCACTCAACACAAACATAGCTAATGAAAAGGAAGTTTCAGAAAAAATATTAATAAAATTCATATTCTTTGCAATTTTTACTTGTCGTATCTACTTTGCCAGTAATTCCCACCAAAACATCTAGAATGTGCTACTTTTCTGCTTTGTAGTTCATAGACAATTGCTATAGCAACAGTGATCTAAATATTATTGTTCTATGGTCATGGGGTTTAAAATGGAGCCTCAAGATCAAAGGAGTTTGTGTGACTTCATGATTTTTAATTTTCCATAGGCAAAAGACAACAAGAGAAGATGCAGAAAGCTCAGATATGGGGAGACTAAAGTCACTTAAGAAGACTTTAAAATGCTTTTTAAAGTTATTACTAGGATTATATAATACGTTATTTTTAATTTTTAGTATTGAACAGTCTGGTATTTGAAAGAACTATCTGTCATTTTATAGCATTTTGTAGAACTATCTGTCATTTTTATGCAATCATGTCAACATGCTCTTCCAATAAAATATATCAGTGAGATAACTATGTAGTCTATAATATGAAGGCATAATTTGTGTTTGGGCAAGGCAAGTGTTGAAAACAGTTCTCTTTGCTAACCTCAAAAAGAGCTGTATTAATCTATTGGAAAGTTCCAAAAGTAAGCTTACTTTTGGAATTTGCAGTGGTTGTCTACGGGGTTGTCTATCTCTAGTTTAATCCTATTTTTCATGCCTGGGTTGGGTGGGTGGATGAACTGATAGAGGCAGCCAGAGCCTCCTAGACAAGCTGACATTTGATCTCACTCAGTAGTATTGTAAACCACCATGAAACATGATCTGTGATCAGGGACTGCACAGGGGGAGGGTCTGGAGGGCTAAAGCCCACCCCCCCCCCGCCACTTTTTTGCAAGAATAAAAATAAATTAAACAAAAAATAATTTAACAAAAGTAAGGGAATGAAAAATAGCAAAAAACCGTTAATTTGAAAGTGGCCAGTTACTGGCAAAGACAAACGCGCAAATAAATAGACAGAATGAAGCATTAGTCGTTACAATTGTAAAATATTTTTTGCTTCTAACCTAGCAGAGGTAAACATCTTTTAATGGCTGCTTTTTCTTGCGGACCTCTCAGGAAAACGTGTTGTTTCGTAATTGGTTGATTTCAATCCAAAGTAATAACTGGGTTAAGTTTATAAGGGGATTCTCAAACAAATTGTTTATTAGTTTCAACCTTGATTTTTGGAAGATCATGAAGACATTGTTTCTCTTGTTATTGTGCGTCCTGATTTTAGCTCGATCAGCGCGAAGTCCGTCTTTTGATGTCAGGCTTCATGGCTCGTCGAGCATTCCAATTGCAAGTTTTGTCGGACGTGGTCTTTTTATAAAAACATTTTGTCATCGAAATTACTTAAACCGCAGAATTTTGTATAGCTCTGGTCATCAAGGAACATTCAATCCGGCGGTTATTACAAACAATAAAGGACCTGGTACACGGCAACATAAATATGAACGACAAGACTTCACATACCACTAGTAAGGCAAAGAAGAGATCTCTTAAAATTTTTGATTACTTTTCCAAACAAAATGGGAAACTAACTTTTTTATCTGGCAAATACATTCTGCATAAGTTTTGCTACTTTTTTCAGAATCTGTTCTATAATGGAATTATTTCCAGTCACTTTTTCATGTGACTTAGTTTTTAAAATTTGGTCTAATGTTTCATTTACATTCTTTAAAAGAGCCTCCACCCAAAAAAATCAACTTCACTAGTGAAGTAGAAGCCACAATATCCAGTCAAGAGTCGCAGCCTCCTCCAATCCAACGTCAAGTTGATCAGTCGACAGCCAGCGAAGCTGTAGAGATCAATACAACGGAACCATTCCAACCTGCAGATTTCAACTTTCCAAAAAAGCATTGTGGCAAACACAATTGCGCATTTCAATCCAAGTGGTTTTCGGAATTTCCCTGGCTACCCTATAATGAGCAAAGGGATTCTGTGTAGTGTTTTATTTGCATGCAACAGAATGCAAAATCAAATCTTCAAGCTGCCAGAAGGGCTTTCAAACTGGAAAAAGGCGTTGGTGCAATTTAAGGAGCATCAAGTGTCTAAATGCCACAAAATAGCCATTGACTATGAAACAAACCTTTCCAGAACTTGCGGAAATGTGTGGGAAATGTCCAGTAACGCAGCAAAAAAAGCAATGGAGTCTAACCGTCATCTACCAAAGTCATTGAATGTTTTAGTTTTATCGTTATAATAGCATTCTCCGCCACTTTAGAGAAATTGAAAAGGAATCCATGGGCATGCCCCCCTCCCCCCCCCAAAAAAAATTCCTTTACACAATCTTTTGCTCCCCCCCCCTTACTCAAAAACTTGCTGCACGGTCCTGCTGATGTGCGGTATACATAAATACATTATTCATTCATTTCATATTACTTTGTTTTGGGCTAGATTTTACAATTTGAGTAGTATCCAAGTTTGGTCTGCACAGGCATGGCAAGGGGAGATTGAAATACTCTTAGTTGCAACATGCTTCATGAACTGGAAATAAGCAGTTTGCCTGATGAACCAATCATTGTGCATTGTTGAACTGTTTGCTAAAAGAAAACTCCAGAAAATAAGGGTTCAGAAAAGGAACAAGTAATTGCAAAGTGATTTGAGATTGGGTAAGGAAGCTGTGTTTTTGTTCTTTGAGTTAATGGCAAAAATGTTTGCAGGCATAAATTTATCTATCCTCGAGGGACGACATCTCAGTGCAAATTTGCAAGCTCCGAGCAATTCTTATCAAACTCATGCTATCTGTGACATTACATTGGCTTATAAAGTTGCTCAGTGCTCTTGCCACTGTTTTCTTTTAAACCAACACATGCTGGTAGGCCCTCAACTTCCTTTTAGGATTAATAGTCATTTACAAATGTAAATCTCTGTAGTCTGCTTAACTCCACACATTTCTGCAAACCCCCTTGAGTGGTAGCAACTGTCACAAGTAATATTTAGATTAGTGTTTTGATTATCATATCTATAACAAAATTCTTGATCGTGATTGGTTCTCCGCACAAGCCTATTTGTCACTTAAATAGGCACATGATCACGTGGGTGTCCAATTACAGGTGTCCGATTTGAACTTTTTGTAATTGGATACCTGTTATTGGATGCCCACGTGATTTACAAATCAATAATTATTAGGTGCACTTCAATGGCTTTTTTCGCAATGTTTTGCACAGTTTTCAACAGTTTTGAAAAGCGCTACCAATATATTCATTCAAAACAACTTGCTCCTAATTTCAACTCAGCCTCACGCTCATCCGATTTTGAAATTACTCCCACAATTACTCCCTGAATTGTACTCCACTCAGTCCAATTACTATTACTTATTATTATTTGTTGCGAAGACTTGCACAACACTTATGTTCTCCAAGGGCATATTCCAGGTGAAAAACGTGCTCTCTCTTTACCAGGGGAAGGACTACTCTGACAGTTTTTTGACAGTCAAATAGAAGTGTTTTGGAAATATCAATGAACATATCAGAAACCGACCCCATTACAAGTTGTGGGATTGTGTTTTGTCAGTCCCACAACCTTTCCTCATCACATGATCTTGTTTCATTTATGCTGGCAATACCCTGCAGTGCCAGCGGCCTTCGGCCACCATTTCCGTCCGCTGCCCATGAGAAAAACCTCTGGTACCGAGGGTAGCTGGGCAATAAGCAAAGAGAAAATATTACCAAACAATGTCAAGTGAATTGGGGTGCCTGTAACTGAGATCACTTGTCTAACCACAGCTCAGTGCATTTCAAAAAGATGTTTTGGACAATATATGTACTTTATTATAAATTAACAGTTCCATATATATAAAAACAGAAATACAAATAAAATTATTGTTTTACGCACATTACAACTAGCCTGTCTAGAGATGGTATTAGTCCTTAAAAACAGACCTTAAAAACAACAGGTTCTCTTGGCTGTAAGGGGGCCAAGTGTCAATGTCAGTTTCTAGACAAAATAACTTGCACACAAAAGAGCTATTTACAAGAAACAAGGCTTTGCAGTAAGTGTATAAAGAAGCTGGAGAAGAGTAGTCCATGTATCCTGTCATAATATTCTGTCTAGCGCTTCCATTATGACGATACTGTTTCCTCTGATCACCTAGAAAAAAAGATTGAAACACTCATGTAAATCCATTTCTGAAAGGTTCCATTAGTAGTCATGGCTGTCACTCAATTTGGAGTCAAAGGTAGCTTTGATCTTGACACTCATAACAAACTTGTCATTTTTGAGTGAATTGTAGCAAATACTATGGGTAAGTTCACCCATAACACCAAGGGCTCATCAAACATGCTCAGCTGTAGCAGGGTTTTATGGCCCTCATTTACAGCCCAGGGCCAGGTTGTTCAAAGCTCAATAAGCTAACCCAGGGTTAGCAAAAATTTTGATTTCAGTTTTGTAACCTTTTGGTTAGGTAATCTTACCTGGGTTAACGTTAACCGGCTTTCGAACAACGGCCCTGGTAGAACACTGTTCACAGCACTCTATTTTCTCACATGGTGAATGTCTGGTTACAGATGCGCGACAACTCGATGCCAGTGCAAGTTGGGAGACTTGAGGGGTAGGGGTTGGGGACCTTTGTTTGGCTCCCTTTGCTCCCTTCCCTGCCCCCACTTCCTTGTGCTTCACATTTATGCTGGCTTTTTCCTTTGTGTGTGTTGAAAAATGCAGAGGCTATGAACAGTCTATACTACTTCAGTGGTATACCATTCTTTTGATTACAAAAGGCTGATGATCACTTACCACCATGCCAATGTTATGCTTCTCCTGTGCTGACACTTCCTCAACAGCTTCATCAAGTACAAGGTTCATGAAAGGATCAAATCCTCGTAAAACTCCTGTCACATGTCGACCACCATTAAGTTTCACTGAGAATCAAGTAAAAGAAACATCACATCTCACAGGACAATGCTCCACAACAGGAAATACAATTTTAAATAACCTAAAATAGCCTAAGAAAGTTTGAGAGGAAAAGGGCTAATTGCGTTCATAGATCGCAGTTCATAACACGATCTTGAGTCGAGTTTTGTGGGAGTGATGTTATGGTAGGTTGCATCAAAGTTGCGCACCGATTTGGCCACCATGCAGCAGAGGCGAAACGAATTACATCATTACCAAACCTTGTGCTGTATATTTCTTTGGAGTGCAGTCCTTGGAACAGATATAATTTTATATTCATTTGAAATGTCAGACCTTTCCTGGGTCAAAAAAGTCTTGGATTACAAAGTTATGCTGAACCCACATATTAAAAAAAAATTTCTTTAAAAAAAAATGACTTCAAAGCGATATATCACTTTCGCCTTAATAGCTACCACAAAATCTATTTCCTTAACAATCCAGCTTCATCATGTGGAAATTTAAGCAAAATCGAACAAGACAAGTTTTAAAACTTTTATTTAAAATTTGTAATTAATACCTTGCTCAAGTGCTTATCAAGTTCTTGAGTAAACACAGGGAGCCGCTATGGCCCATAGCAAGTGAAAAACCTGAAAATGAAGCAACGACGTGAACAGTTCACGTCATTTCTCTACACGGGAAAATATGAACTCAATAAATTGACCTCGCTCCCAACGTGCGGCTTCATAGCTCATATGGTAGAGCATCGCACCGGTATCGCGGAAGTCACGGGTTTGATTCCCGTTGAAGCCCTGAGTTTTTTCAGGCTTCTTCTTTCCAATTGCTTAAATTGATAAATTTACTGCAATGATCACTCTTCACATACATTTGTCTTGTGATTGGCAGAAAAACGTTGAGTGGTCCCGGTTGAATTCGTTACACTGTAATGTATTGTTTCATGTTAATGTATTGTTTCATATAACAGCACTATGCATTCAAGTGAATATATGAATGTTCATATATTTGAACTGTGGAGAATGATATGAAGATATGATTGATCATCGCAGTTATGCACACAACTTAAGCAGTTGTGAAATTAAAGCTGCAGTTCAAATAAATGAACCTTCATATATTCACTTGTATTTTTCACCTTCTACGGGTATATTACAAACTCGCAACATGGCCAGCTCCCAGTTGGCTTGATACAATGTAGCTCAGTTGGTAGAGCAGGTAGGCGCGGTGGCCTCATGGTTAGTGCGCTCATCTCCAGATCAAGCGGTCCTGGTTCAAGCCCTGGCCGGGGACATTGTGTTGTGTTCTTGGGCAAGACACTTTACTCTCACAGTGCTTCTCTCCACTCAGTGTATAAATGGGAACCGGTTTAATGCTGGGGGTTACCCTGCGATGGACTAGCATCCCATCCAGGGTGGGAGTAGAAATACTCTTAGTTGCTTCATGCTAAGGAAACCGGGATAAGCTTCGGCCTGATGGGCCACTTGGCTCGTATACAGACTTTACCTTTACCAGTTGACAGAGCACTGCACCGGTACAGCAGAGGTCACGGGTTCAAATCCCATTCAGGCCTGATTTTTTTCAGGATTTAATTTCACAACAGCTTAAGTTCTGTGCTTAACTGTGATGATCAATCATATCTTTATAACATTATGCATTGATCAGATGAGATTGAGTGATCACAGATGCTCTCAGACTCAACTCATTTTAACTATACATTGACTAGAGCCAAGAACTGTTAACAAAAGCTTTTCAGGCCTAAGCTTTTGTCAAGTTTTGTACTACTATTGCATAGGTCATTTGTGATGTACTCACATGATAGTCTTTTGTCCATGTATCTGAAATGAAACAAAGATAACAGGTTACACCTTTCAAGGCAACTACATCAAGAATATTTTCGCTGCCATATTCAGGTTGAGTCCACAATAGTACCACTAAAGTTATCGTTATTTGGAAACGTCAAGTTAGTTGATCTTGCTGCTGCAGACACAGCTTGTTGTCAACTTCGATCAATAAAGAAACCAAGTGTTTTCTGCGCATCAAAAGTAGCATGCTGCAAGTGTCTGCTACAAATCAGGTCCAGAATATCGGCTGAAAGTTTTTTGGCCTTTTAAGAGGAAAGATCAGAAGACGATTGTGATGATACAAAGCTAAGCGTGCGGCCATCTAGATCTTGCAACAATTTGCATTTATCGGTTCCTTAATAATGGGATTAGACATTTTCTGATCAAAATGTTTTCAAAACACATAACATATTTTCTAGCCGATATACTCACTTCTTTAATTCCGGTGGATGGGTCTTACTCATGGTGGATTCAAATGATTTTCTAACTCTGTTTCAACTGTTTTCTTCCTCGGGAGAACGATCATCGACGTTTTTGAGCCGATAGTTCTCCTGGTTTGCGGTATTTCTTTGCAACAGTAGGTACGTCATGTTATCATCAGACCTGTGGTCGTTAGATTTGTCACAATTCTTTTTCGTTTACTGGGGTCTTTACTACTTTACTAGGAATGAATGGTGTTTACCACAACCTTCCCTTTCGTCGAAAAAATTCGAAAAGAAACAACGTATGTTACCAGGTTTTTCTTAGATCGTTTAATGGCTTCTTTGGTTCCAGTCTTCGAAAAGATCTAAAAATCATTCGATCTTTGGTGCAAAAAGAAGGCTCCAAGTTTTATGAAGTCTGGTGTAAAAGCACTAAACATCCAGTTGGATTTGACAGTCAACACTTGTTTTTCGACAAATTTAGGACATGCTACACTAGTTTTGGTTTCGATGGAAAGCCGGATCTTCTGTACAAACTCTCTGCTTGTGAAAATTCAAGAAAGATTGAATCTGCACTGGTGTTTGAGAGCCCGGTGGATCAGCACTCGTATCTAAACTGCACCGCATCAAAAGGTTATAAGCCCTGTTTAATTGCTGTCACGGCAGATGGTTGGCTTATACGACATGATTTGAACACTAGTGATGTCTTGCAGAAAGTGTACTTGTCAAAACATTACAGATTCAAGCACATACTGTGGGAGTCCGATTTGCAAAGGATTGTGCTTAAGTCTGTGCATTTCTCCAGTCAGAGCCGACCCTTAATGTTTTTGTCGATTTTCTTGATGGCTCCATTAGAGTTCCTTGCCCTTATGCCAATAGAAAAATCCATATTTGGTCAGGATATTGTTGATGCTGCAGCAAGCAATGGGTTTCTGGTGGTCATGCACCATTCAAATAGAATCAGATTTTACAACTTGTGGGAAATCATGGAAAACTACAGCTTTTCCACTAAGTTGGGTAAAACATGTAGAGCACCTCCCTCTGACAATCTTCATCAGGAAACGTATTCATCATTTGATGGAAGTGGTAATCCATTTATTGTTGGAGAACAACCACATGGACTTCCAGTCAATGTGTCGTTTACTTCAAAACCTGCTGTCTTGTTTGAGATTTGCAGCAATCAACATGTCATCTCATTTGGTGGATACCCACGGCACTACATTTCTTGTCCACAGTCTTGCAGCACTTCTTTTCATGTTCGTTCAGTAAAAGACTTAAGGCTTGCAAAGAGTGGAATTTTGGAAATGGATACGCTATCTCTGGAACCAGATCAGGCTTATTTCCATGCTGATAATAGTGGTCGCATTCTTCATATTGGTGCCCACGAAATTAAGTAAGACTAAGTCATGTACAAGGACTTGTCTAGACCAGGAAAAATTTTGGTGTATGACATTTGCAGACTGCAAACTGCTAGTATTGCATGCCCATAAGCAGGTTAATCTGCCTGCTATTAGGGCTAACCTGAGTGATTTTCAGGCTAGCCTAAGCACTATTTACTGTAGTCCTAAATGTAGTCTGCAGTCTGCAAATGTTGAACCCTGGAAGCATTGTTGCAGAAGAAAAGAACCAAAGCATTAATTCTTGTCTCCAGGAAACAAGAACAAGTGATTCAAAAAAGATATATTTCCCTGACCAGAGTTTTATATCTATAACAATTTCTAAGTTCAGAAACTGGGGAAAGGTTTGTTCTCGCAACAACATTGTTTTCTAATCTAGTCAGGAGCTGATCTAATATGAATAAAGTTGTGAGCTGTGGGTGGTTTGACTGTTCTTTAAAGGTACAGATTGATAAGAATAATATTATGCAAATATATACAATCAGCTGAAAACAGTGCAGTACATGATACACTTGCAACATGAGTAGTGACTAACTGATAATTGGCTGTCTGACTGACTGATAGACAGACTGAATGACTGGCAGATTGACTAACTGACCGAAGGACAGACAACCTAACTGAATGGCTGGCTGATTAAGTGACTGACTAAGTTACAATACATGCATACACTACAATACAAACATTTATTGACGCTCCCCCATAGGGGCTTACTGACTGAATGGCTGACTGATCGAGTAAGTGACCTACCGGTCGACTGACTAGCCAACCTTACATATCAATCATTTAATTTCCACCACTGATAACATCATCAATCATTTAGCAAGTGAATATATGAAATGTCATATATTTTAACTGCGGAGAAAGATCTGAACACATGACTGGTCCCTGCAGCAAGTTATATACATAAGGCCCTGTTTACAAGGAGTAGCCCTACTGCTAGGGTAACCCTAGCAAGAGGGTTAAAAGATAGCCCAGGTTTACAAGCAAAATTTACAGGTAGGGTAACCCTACTGCCCGAGACAACTTTATGCTTGTTAAGCTTCGGTAACCTTGCAAGTAAAGCACAAGCAGTTAACAAAACTGAAAAATGATTTATTTTCAAAGCAAAAATATGACAAATTGTGAAAAAAAACTTAATGTTCTCTGGGTCACAGTTCGCTGATTTTGTTGATATTGTGATCATATTTTGCTTTTGGGAGCCAAAAGAGAGTTTTCCCAGGTAGATGAGTTTAGTCCCTAGCAGAGCATTTACAAGGTGCCAGGGTTACCCTAGGGCCAAGGTAACCCTAGCCCTAGCGCTAGGGTAACCCTAGCTGCCTTGTAAATGCATTGTTGAAAATAAGAAGAAATGTGCAAGTGCCAGGGTAACCCTAGCACTAGGGTTACCCTACCTGCTTGTAAACAGGGCCTAACTCATGGAGTTGTGAAATTAAACATGTTTTCACCCATAAAATTCGTCATATATTCACATTTACTCACATGTGAAGATGCATGTGAATCATATATTTACCTGTGCCTTCACTATCTTTGGGTACATCACAAACTCAGAATGTGACCAGCTGCCAGATGGCGAGATAACTCATTTGGTAGAGCACTGCATGTGTATTTGGTTATTTTAACTGTAAGCTTCATTTTTTCACAGATGTTTGAAGCTTTGCCAGTTAGAGTCAAAGACATCAACATTTGAACTGAGCAGCTGTTTTGCATTAAATCTGAAAAATGAGAAAAATGTCACAGAAACAGCGAAATTCACTTCTTCTGGTAGAGAAATCAAGGCTAGACAAGACCAAGTGTTCAACGATCCAGGCTTTGAAACAATTCTAGATGTGGACTACGAAGATGAATTAGATGTCTTGGTGGTTTTGTCATCAAATAGTTCAGAGGACACACCCTATGGAGTAATAGGACTTTATGACAATCAAACAGGAACTCTTATACATGAGTCTACCCTCAGCAACTGGAAACAGGATGCTGATCATTCCATAATGATGGAAAAAGACACAATAGTTCATATTATGAAGGATTGTTCCAGGAAATTTTGTTGTACTGTTTACAGACTTTCTCCTTGACAACTTATTCTTCTCCAGGCTCTAGTCATGAGTCACTCTTTTCCCCGCAAGTCACTATACTTTGGCCAGCACCTAGCCGGTATAGCAAGTGTTTCTGTCGGAATGAAGACAGTGTGAAAAATTGGGGCAAGAGCATAAAAATTGATGAAGCACCCACCACTCTCAACTCTGTTGATTTCTTGCTCTTGTCCTAATTTTGTGCAACCATAATATTTGTGTTTTTGCCCTCTTCCACAGAACACTTGCTATGCAAGCTAGTCAGCAGCAAGAATTGCTGTGTTTGTCAGCCTGGGCTGATTTTCAAAGCATATGCAGATTACTCTTGTTCTACAACAAGCCAGTCAGATTTAAGTAGGAGTCTATGAATTGTTAACTTTCAAATTGGAACCAGGAAGAAGTAATTTTTTGAACCTGATCAAATGAATGGCAAATTATGTTTGGGACCAATTTATAATGCCCTAAATTGTCCAAGTAAATGAACCCCTATTGTACTTTTTACCATGCGGTATAAAGTGGTTGCTATATTGCAGTCTGTCTACGAAGGTTTATGGTAATCTCAGTTTTGGAATATTTATGACATTTCTACATGCAGGCCACAGGAGTAAAGCGATTGATATGACTAGCTTGTCTTTATTGCCTTTTTAGCCCAAACAAAAGCTCAGTCAATTTCTTATCTGAAAACTTTTACTGATCACCTTTTTATACAATCAATGATCACACTATGAAGTTTAATCAAACCGATGACGTAGAAATTTCTGAGGATATAAGTGACAAAAAGTAAATGAAAATGAAATAAATATTGTGTTAAAATTCAGTAACAAAAGAAAATCTGAGGCTTTATTGTCATTCAAAATAAAGACATAGTAGTCGTCTTAGGAGGATAGAACATCCATGGTTTTACAACAGCCAGCTGGCATCAGGGGGGGAGGGGAGGTGCTGGGCAGTGCTTGTTCAGTTATAGCCCAGTTGATGACACCCATGCACACAAGATATCCTTCAGTTGTTTCTTGGTCAGCCACACTTGCGTTTCCCCTGCACCTTCCACAACATTGCCTACCTTGTCACATTGTTTGACTTACGTTGTGAACATATCACAAATTATACTGGTAACATGTTATTTTAATGTTTAAGAAGTTTAATTGACTGAAATATCCTTTAGACAATTTTTGTGGTAGAATTTGTAAAAACAAAATTAAAAATAAATAACTGCATTTTTTACCCTGCTAGCAGAGTATTTAGACTGAGGGAGTGTCCATAGCCATTCTCGTCCCCAGAGCCCACAATCCTTCTGACCTGTGGCAGGGATTGACAGCTTTGGTTTGGCCCAACACCGGAAGTCCGCTATTCATGTACTTCCTGTCAAATCTAGCAAATCTGATTGGTTGAGAATGCGAACCGAATACTCTGCACATACGCAGACAATCGGGTGAAACCAGAGCTCTCGATCCCTGCCACAGGTCAGAAGGATCATGGGCTCTGGGGACGAGAATGGTCCATAGGCAATACACCATTTTGCTAATGATTAGTTCCTGGTGAATTGTGGGTAGATCCAGTCCTTTGTGGGGGCAAACGGGCAAAATTACAATTTCAAATTATGTCCTAAACTGGCCATTTGTCCCCACAAAGGATTGGATGGGAACCTCGCAAAAGTTGCAAAATTCCATACAAATCCCTATAATTTTGTGGCTTGTCTACCCAATCCATACAAACTCTCTGTTTTAGGTGATATTTGAAGAGCTACCATTTTGCCATTTTCCTCCTCTTAATACTTCTATTCTTGGTAAAGACTCTCAAATTCAGTTGATCTTTCATTTAAATATCTAAGTTTCTCAAACAAACGGAAAACAACTTTACTCTTTTCCAGTCCTCTCACGTTTCTGCAATTGCCCATGGTCATATTCTCGTCTGAGGGATTTAGGGTGCTTTTAATGACTAGTTTAAAACACAAAACTGTGATCACAGGTTAGTTGACAAAAATCTTGTATTATAGACCCAACAGTTACGCAGATGTAGTATTTTTAACGTTTATTTGTTAGTTTGTTTGCTAGGGAAGTGCCCTGGTTAACTGTGCTAGCGCGACTAGTTACAGTCCAGCTAGCAGGGTAGCAGATTATTTTATAGAAAACCTCCTATCTCAATGACATTTTTTAATGTCAATCCCCTTGTGTGCAAGATAAAAGAAGAAGGAAGTGAATATATTTTAACTAAAATTTTATCCCCATTAAAAGGCACCATGTAGGCAATGCGTGCTTGACATTTTTGTTCCTTAATTTATAGTTTCCCTAAAATTAATTACTTTGAAAGACCAATCCCTTAATTCTATTTTTAAAGTTTAGTTTCTATTTGTGTTCCAATTTTTGTCTTTACGTTGGGTAACACCTTGAAAAATACCTTGAGGTTAGTTAGCCAAAATCCCCAGGGAAAGGAATGTAAAAAAAAGCAGGAATGTATGTACTATGGGTTTTCACTGGTTTGTCGTTATTTTTATTTTTAGATAAAGCTGTGTTTTTGCGCGGGTTTCAGTTCTTTTAATACTTGGCGTGATTTTCAACCCCCTGGGCCTCTGTTGCGCCGAGTACCCTCAGGGAACTTAGAGTGAAGATTTATAAAATAATTGACGATCACTTCTGCCAATTAACGAGACAATTTTTTACTTTCAGAGTGCTTCAGTCTTAAATCGTTGTCTTTTATGACAATGCCCCTAATCGTAAATTATAAAACATGTCTCGATACACATACACCCACGCATCACGCACGTCCACAACTGACATTCAAAAAATACTGCCAATGATAAGCTTATAAATTTGTAGCAGCTGAAATCTTTGTATTAGAATCATAGCGTCTTCAGAATGAAAAAATATTTCTTTACAACAGTTTGGATTAAACGGGATCTAACATAGCATGGATTTCAAAATAATATTGTACTTACAGTTTTCTGTTTATAATTGCTATTATTTCCGTTTCGATAGAAATTGCTAGAGGTTTCGCAACTGGCAATGCATTTATAGTGTTTGCGGTTGATAAATGGGCGAGGAGATGGTTTCGCAACGAATAAGAAGTGTAAGAAGGTTGCATCACTTTATTAGGTAAAGTTTTGGGAAATGAGGGTCCAATCAGACGGAGTGGAAGCACAGAATATCTTTGACTGTCTGAGTCTGAGAGATAATCGTTTCGCTTCGGTCGCAGAGCAAAATACTGATACTGTCTTACATTTACGAAAACTTATCACACGTTCAAAGACCGTTGTTTATGACATTCTTTTGAAGTGGACTACACGTGTTTGTTAGTGAGAAATTGCCCGCAAATTTTAATTTTTAGGCTTACGCATATTTTTATTCACAGCTCTCGATCAATCTGGAAAGACGCGAACTGACATTTTACTTCCGGTAAGCATTTCAAAAGGGAAACTGAGATATTTTTAGACTGTTATAAACTTGAATTGACTACAGGATATGTGTATGAAAATGGTTCGTCATTATCACTTCAAGTCTCAAAGCGTTAATTATTGACTTTGTGCAACATTTTGTCTAAAACCGACTTCACTTCCGTCACGTTTCAACCACCAAAATAAGCTTTACGCCCAAATTCCAGTTGGTACACGTCATCATTGCCTCATTTACATTTGATGAAGTCACAGTTTTCGTAATTCAATAGGTTCTGATGATCGCGAACCTTGTTCGTCGCTCCGTCTGTTTTAATCAGTGTACAAATTATTAACGGCCGTAAAAGTGTTTATACCTTCGATAGAAATTCTAATACTCGGCGAATGTTTTGTTCCAGGTAAGTCCACTTGTCTCGTCGTATTAGACGCGTCGTTTTATATGTGTGTACGAGTTGGCGGTGATGTCATTTCCCTCGTTGAATAGTGAATCTGTGACCTCCGGTAAATTGCTTACTCAATATTTCTATCTAGGAAAAAAGAAACGTACAGTTTGCTTCTGTAGTTCGTTGCTGCTGTTGTACAGATGTCGTTCGTATTTGTGAACGAAAATACTTGCACAGGTAGTCAAAAGCTTATGATGGTCGCATCCTGTGAGTGCCCCTAAAGTTAGAAGAAAATATTTTTCTCTATCGTTGGACTGATCTGACGTATGCGAAGTGTCTGAAAAGACGTATAGGCTATGTTAAAGGCTTCTTGTTCCCCTGTAAAGAACAAAGCTTGTCGTTAAAATTTTGAAACGAAAGCCAGCTAAACAGAATGTTTTATTCCTCAGTAGTGATAGATGTAGTATCGACCTTTGATATATTGCGACTCGTACTCGTGACACGCTGATTGCTTACCAAGTCGTACAAAAAGAGGCTAGATGTTTACGGGATGTGCTACAATAAAGAGATTAATCGCCCTTATTGAAATCCAATCATTGCAGTATCTTTTAGTGCAGTGGTGAAATCCGTAAAGCCGATGGATTTGTTCAAATTCGATCTTCCATGACAGTACCCTTGCGTAAGCTTTGTGCATGCTTAAGTGATCTTTTTGTCGATCTGCAGACAGTGTACTAAGCGTTTACGACCAAGTCGTGACTGGAAGCTCTGCAAGATGAATACAAAATTAACACAGTTTCTTTTTAGAGGCCAACAACTTTTTTATGCGTAACTTGTTAAGTCCTCAATTAATTTTTGCGCACGTGATAACAATTTTCTTACTTTAAGTTTTTGTCAGATGAAATTTTTTAGACTCATTTTAATATAGCACGATTTGCATACATGCAACGACAAATATCACATAACTGTTACAGGCAAAGAAAAGGTCTTCAGAATAGTGAGTAATTATTTAGGAATACATCTAAGTAATCGAGTAATGGTTAATTGTCTAGTTTGCAGATCATGTTGCATTGGAGTTATGAGAATTTCACGACAAGTTAAGCTTAAAAGTATTATTTTTGCCACTAGGTCATGAATCAAAAGATGGATCAAAAGATGGAACAGTGAAACTGTGCAGTAGTTCTCAAAATTATCATTTAGGAAGCTCCCTCTTCGTTTAGTTTATTTCCTACATATATCCTTTTCAGGAATGATATAAAATTTCAATTTAGTGTTTTTTGTTTTCTTTTCTCCTTCCTGAAACTTAGACTTCGGTATAGCGTTGTAAGACATTTGTTCTTTCAGCAAGCTTATTTGCTTTTGTGATTTTTAAGCTTCAGAAAGTGCATTCCAAAAGATGACGCAGTATTAAATCTTGTACTTGGCAATTGAGGACATCATTTTCTCAATCAATAGTTACTTCAGATGTCATTACTTACAGTAATATAAATAACAGATAGTAAATAATTATTATTATGCTACTTACCTTCATATTGTCATGAATTGTGTCTGAAAATACCTATGTATAGCTCATAAAAGTGTCATTTTCTTTTAGGTCATTTCTTTTAATTTTGTCTTTTTTTCCTGTTCGAAAATTCTTAAAAATGCTAGTACTCTAGGGGATGAAAATTCTTTATCATTTTTCTCTTGAACAATATTCCACAATAATATTATTTCGAGTGAAAAAGGAAAGAAGCTACTCTCTATATTAAGCAGTTCTATTTATAGCCAACATCAGTGGGAACATACATATTAAACTATATACTGTGTGTTCTACGTATTACTATTAATAGTTACTGTACTTGACAGGTTGCAAAATAAATCAGCGATGGTTTTCTTTAACCTCAGCTACATGACTAGTACTATCAACATTGTTTAACCATATCCAGAACATACCTTCACTCATGCGATTGAATCACATGGGTGAAGATATTTGGTCTAACACATTGAGTTCTTTAGGTCGGAGGATATTAACTTTTTCAGCATTTTGCCCATATGCTTTGTAAAGAAAAAAACCTACGTTCCTGATGTAGTGCCAAATTGACTCAGTTTATAGTGGATAGAATCTAGTGAAACCCCTTCTAAGAGCCTAAGCTAAGTCCTAATTGCTCTGAACGTATGAATCACCATCTTGTACAGTATGGTTGAGTCTGTGCTCAATTCCTCTTATTACACTGCAAATTTTCTTACAAAAATTAAAGGCAACAGTGCAAGTAGTCAACTGAATGACATTTATCATATTGCAATTGGTAGATTATCAAAACATTATTATTTTACAAATTGCATTGGGTGGTTATTGTACATACTTAGGCAATTTACATGGTTAAATTCTCTTCCTAGAGGTATTTAGCAGGGTTTTAATTTTCTCCCACAAAGGGGACAAAAAATGAATTCAAAGTGCCTCAGGTGGCCTCACACTGGCTACGACTGTGTATCCACTGTACTACCCAAGGTGCTGATACGATGCATTGGTAGTTACATACAAAGTACACTGTAGCGTAGTGATTTGGGAAATTGATGGCAGATTTAGAGTTCACTATTAGTAATATATAAAATCAAGCTGGAGTCACTACATATTGTTCATTTTCAATTGGTCATAACTATTACATACAACATCACATGAGTGAGGCATGGGATTTCATGCCTGCTAGGAATCACATGTAAATCATGAAAGCTGGTTAATTTAACTTAACTTGTGATGTGTTTGATGTTGTGAGACATTTTTAATTGTAGCGTTTATGAGGTTAGTACATGTATATATGACATGGTACTGAAAGCCATTGATAATCTTTTTCATAATTTACAAAATTTCCAATTCAGTTGGTAAATTATATTTTCCAAATTAGTTGTGAGGACCATATAAGTCATGAGACAGAGTATTGCATAATTATATTGGCATGTTATTAGTATTTTTTATGAACTATTTTTCCCTGAACTGAAACTTTACAAGAACAGGCGTAGTGTGTTTATATTTTTCTGATTAATTTGATCATGCCAATGGAATTTCTATATTTGAGATGTCAGTGATACATAGCTCTGCACCTTGGATTACAGTGAACAACGTTATTATGTGTTGTGATGTTGTGTGATGGAGTTATAAATTAAGCAATATCCTTGCCCCACTCAGGAAACGCTATTTTTAAATAGACTCTTGATGTGCCAGCATTAGATAATGTGCAAAGTTTGGTGTGCTTTTTCTTGGTTCTTTTGATCTGTTACTCGACATTTGATACCTTTGTCGGTAATGCTAATGATGAATCTATCGTAAACTGTCAGGGTGAAAAAGGTTCATCTGAAATAGCATTTATTATAAATATTCCTGTTTCATTTTAATATTGCAGATCAAGGCCAAATATGAAATAAACCATATTAATACTAGTGAACAATCCTAAGCTGATGAGATTGATGCTGCTGACAGAGAATTAAACCAAGGAACCTCAATTATTCAAGTTAAAGGAACTTTTTATGCCAGAAAGTACAGAGGACAAAGCAGAAAGAACTGCTGATGACATTATGACTTGTAATGCTGTGGAACAATCGAGTACCAAACATTTAACCATGGTTAATAATACTGAGATTTTAACAAAAAAGAAGGAAAAAGAGAACTACAGTGACTCAAAGATGCATAATCTTACTGAATGCTGTAGGTGAGTGACATGATATCTAGCCTGTTTAGTAAACTAACTAAAGTTAATTAAAAATTTGTTATTGGGCAACTGTTGCAAATTTTTGTCTTGTTCCCTTTGAGCATGTAGAATAATAATTATTCTACATGCTCAAAGGGAATACTAAATAGGCGAAGATCCCAATCCTCTTCTGCTAAAGAGTAATATGATCTAATAATAATGCGTGTGTCGATGATCATTTCATCTGAGTGAATGGGGAGCTTTAATTTAGAAGATGAAATGACAACATGAAGAAATGGCACCATGGTTAGCCTAAAAAGTGTTCAGGTTAGCCTAAATATCACTGATTCGACAGTGGTTGGCTTTCAGTAATAATAAAAAATTATTATTTTTATTATTATTATTATTATTGTAAGGGTCAGACACCCATACCCAACATTTACTGTTATCCATAGTGTGATTTCGTCATTTGGCCATTTCGTGTTTTAAACATGCCCTAGCGAATCTTAAACAATTATTCACCAGTACTGTGAATAACTTGCTTTTCTTATCAGGACTACAAACACATTAAGAATTCATTATAAATTTTGCACTCGCTAGTATGCTATAAAGTTGAACCTCCTTATAAGTGACCACCTATTTTGTCCAACCAAAATGGTCTCCTGTCAGAACTGGTTGCTAGAAATGTTTCACTAAATCAGTAAATTTGATGCATGTTTTCACGTGGTCATTTAAAGGGGCCTGCAGTGTACTTAAGTTCATGCAGCCGAGTCATTTTGCTAAATCTGAACATTTTGTCTTCAGATGAAAGGAAACCAGAGAATAGGAACCCTGAAGTTAACATGCCTTCCCCAAAAATATCAAAATACTCTCCAATGGGCAGGTTTAGCCTTGCATGGACAGCAAAATTACTTCAGTCTCATTGTTCCTCTCTTCTGAGGCTCCTGTAAACTAGGTGACAGACAGATAAATCACAAACAGAGTAAAATCCAGGGTGCCCTGTCTAGAACTTTTTCTCTGAATTTACAGCCTAATTGATATGCGGATTTGAGTTTTGAGAAGTTGTTGTATGGCACATGCAGTTCATTCCAAGAACAAGGGTTATTGTATATAAATGATTATATCCTGAATTCCAGGCTCAACCTGCTATTTAAAAAATAGTATTTAGGGCTTTAAGTTAACATTTAAATCCACTTGCAAACTTTTACTAGTAAGATTTTTTTCACTAGCAAACTGGTCAGACCACCAGCAAATTCTTTCCAAAAGTTTGGCAGACCTGGATGATTTTAACTCCCAAACGTTTGCTAGTGGATATTTTTCTCACTTGCAGATTTTCAAAACCACTTTCATTTTGCAAGTTTACAAGCGTTAAATTTCGAGCCCTGGTATTTTAGGAAAAGCTTACTATATGGCAAGGCAGATGATCAAGAAGAAGTGAAAGTGATTGAAATCATTTTTGTCCCTGAGCATCTCAGCAGTATTGAAAGCTGAACTGCAGGATTTGATTTGCAAGTTATGCTGGGCAGAATCCTGAGTTACAGACCACTCACATCCCCATGATTGAAACTTTAAGTTTTCGTTCCTTTCAAAGTATGCAGGCTATTTTGACGTACAAAAAAAACAACATGGATGGAACGAAAAGGACACGTGGATTTCGGACAATGAAAGCTTTTTTATTATTTTTTCAGACAATGAAAGCTATCAATTTGGAAAACTGTAACTTACAGTTGTCCTTGTTCTTTAGTATGGACCAGAAAATATTTGACTGGATTTTTTTATTCTGCATATTTTCATGGTTTCAAAATTTTTCACTTTTGCATGTACCGGTAATATGATTTTGGCAGGTTTTTTAAAACCCCCAAAAAATAAGAAAAAACAGGTTTCTCTTGCCAGCAGGAGGCTTTTGCCAAGCAAAACCTTAGCCTTGGCTGTAAAACAGGTCCTCTGCTTATGGCGTCAGGATGCGCTCAAGACGTTGGCAAAATATTTCTCAAAATGGACCTTCTGCTGGTAAATATATCTCACAACTTGAAGAAGCATCCTGTCTGCAATTTTAGGTAGTTTTTAGATGTCAATAAATTCAATAAAACAAATCAATTATGAATCTTTTTTTTCCGTTGAATCTATTTTTCTTTTTTCTCTACGTGATTTGAAACATGCAGCCAAAACTTTTCCGCTCAAAAACTACTAGAAGCCTAAAAAAGAAAATAGGACCTCTCAGCTACTACATGGGCAAGAATGAGGAGAACTGAGAATTATTTTGTTGAGAATGTAATATGAACATTTCTATTTAAAACTTGACTTTGATCCACCTCCTCTCCACGCTACGTGACTGTAAAGCTAAGGCAGTGAAAAAGCATGGCAACACCATTGTTACCTTATTGAAAGAAACAAAAGACTGCATGAAATGTTAGTGACTGTAAATTTTGATTTACGCACACTAACACTACCCTGTGATTTTCCTTCCCCAGGATGTGGATGTGCTCTCACTGTAGCAAGAGCTTCGCCTCCTCGCGTGCGCTCAAGATCCATGAAGTCAAACAGCACGAGAATGCCGCACGCCACGTGCTCAAGTGCGGCACGTGCCACGAGGAGTTCGAGCACGCGAATCTGCTTCACATCCACATGCGGGTTCATCACAATGTAAAGGTGCGCTGCCCACGGTGCAAAGACATATTCGAACATCCGAACGTCTTGAAACTTCACATCAAAGCGCATCACTCTGAACCGGTTTGCGTTGCATGTGGGCTGAAATTTGACCACGACAAGCTTCTTCGCCTGCATATGGAGCATTACCACAAGGTTGGGAGCAAAGGGGCAAAGCAGGGCGCAACCACGCCTCCCCAGCAGACTGAT
The DNA here is from genome assembly GCA_022496165.2 of Catalaphyllia jardinei. NCBI lineage: Eukaryota > Metazoa > Cnidaria > Anthozoa > Scleractinia > Caryophylliidae > Catalaphyllia > Catalaphyllia jardinei. The sequence goes on from CM042747.1 coordinate 27,266,775, forward strand.
GAAAAAGTCAAGACTGAAGATGTTATAGTAGAGATGAAAAACGCTCGTGAAGAGGCAGAACGTGTTGATGGGGAAAACCACCCAGTGAAACACCAAGCCGCGCCGGTCTATGAACAGACCAATGGCGTGGTATTCGGTGATTGGGAGCTTGGATTCCGTAGACACGATTACGACGACGAAGCAATGTCGCACGGCAGTAGTGATACAAGAGAAGACGTCAGCACCGAAGGCGACGTTGGCGACATGCAGGCTGAGAAGGAAGAAGATCCTCAGCTTAGAGAGACAGACAGCCACATGGCAAGGCAAGATGCAGAGGCTGAAAATCACCAGCATTCACCTGCTAAACTAGAGAATGAAGCAGGACGTTCCGTTTCACTTAAGTCTAAAAATGACAGCCACGCTGCAACCGTAAAAGGAGTGGATGCACGTGTGCCAACCCCTGCACTTGAATATCACCAGACTCCTACTCGGGTGCAGCGGTCCTCTGTTATCGTCACCGCAAGCCGGGCCTCACCGCCCATGACAATCCCACCAGCCAGCTTGAAGCATAAAACAGTAGCTTCTGAAGAGACCCCTAAAGAATCAGTTACATCATCTCTTACCCGTCCTGCTAATTCTCCAGACTTAGATGGTAGTGTAGAGGGAAGCCCGCAGTCGCCCGCGGGATCGTATTCTTCGACACAATCAGGGGACGAAAGTGGCGACTCAGAAACAGCCGGTCAGAATATGTGTGCGGCAAAACGAGCCACTTTGCGCTGCAATCGTTGCCAGGAGGAATTCTTGTCGAAAATGGAGTATCTTCATCATTTGATTTCGCACCAAAAGGGAGATCGCGACGAAATGATCCCTGAACTGTATCCTGACAATCATCAAGCCATCGACAAATTAAAGTCGAGCTTGCTAATTAAAATGGAGGCGAGAAGAAGAAATAGCATTCCAGAAGAAATTAACCATCGACTCGTCAATGCTCAATCGAATGGCGCGTCACCCGATGATCGGAGGAGCCCGACTTGTCAAGGCAATCGCAAGCACGATTTGGCCGAACCGTGTACGGTATGCAACGAGCGATTCCCAGACTCGCAGGAACTTAGAGCCCATATGGACAGTTTCCACAAGAAGCCGCATTGTACCGAGTGCAGGCTTTCTTTCGAACATAAGAATCTGTTAAAGATTCATATGAATTCCTACCACAGCTCTTTAGACGTCTTACAGTGTTACTACTGTGGAAAATCGTTTGACAAGCGCGCAGAGTTCGTCAGTCACGTAACATGCCACGAAACCTCACTGAAGAATCTCAAGGAAATGCGAAGGAAACCGAATAGTCTTCGACGGGTTCCGAGTGCCACGAGCACTGAAGAAAACCCTAGTCAAAGTCAATTGGAAAAGGAACGGTCTCCGGAAATCGACTCTTCTCAGGACAATAATGTTTTGGACGATAACTATCAAGCGAAAAAACAATATGATATTCCTACTGTAGAATTTGCTGACCCAGTAAAGAGCCGCATTGACGACTTACGTCAGTACGTTGAACGACGGTTTCCCACGTTTGGCGCGTTCCGCCATCATAAAAAGGAAAGCAGTCCCAATCCGCAACAACCGGACGATTGGTATAACGAAGAGAGAAGCAAATATTTGGTCGGTCCAGAGGCAAAGACAAGGATCTTCCTTCCGAAAAGACACGAAACGTTCGAACACGAAGGGAATCTCAGCGACCAAAGGCACGCGTCCGACCAGTTAGAGTCATTCTCACCAGTTACAAAAGTAAACCCTGATACTGTTGAGAGGATTCCTAACTCGGACGCACTGAGGCGTCGATTGTCTGCTTTCTCCGCGCTTGAAGTTGTCGGCAGGTCAGATGACCACGCTAAGAGCGTATTGTTGGGTCTGAGTAGGGCGAAGAGGGATGGTATGCCTCTATGCAGACCTCCCCCACTCATCCCTGTTGTGCATCCGAGAATGTCTCCGAATTTTACTCGACAGCCGGGCGTGGCTTTAAGGAACGGTCATCACCCCCTGTCCCGCACGGCGTCAGCAAACTCGGCCCTCAGGTACCACAGGATGCCGTTCTCTACTATGGCCACTAAATGGCAAGAGTCACTTACAAGAGTAGTCCCTCCAAGCCCAGTGCAAGACTCACCTCCAAATCATCAACAAGAGGTTGCCACCCGCGAGAACATTAACAACATCACCAAAGAGGCACTGCTTCATTCGTTGTCCCTCAAAAGAAGAGCAAGTGCGCCTGAACTTGGGGCTCTCATAAGAAGACCTCATGATGTGTCCCAGAGGCTGGGAACACCAGCAATCAAAACTCTACTCGAGAAAAGACCTCAGAGATTTGAGGACACAGACCCCATACCTAATACATCCCCAGGGCGATCCCGCCAGCTTAAGGAGGCGTACCAGCCGAGGCGAAGGCACCCTCGGGACTTCTTTTGCCATCTCTGCGGCATTTACTTCGGTCACAAGAAGCTTCTCAAAATTCATTTGGACTGCTACCACGGCTCAGCGCAGGAGCTTCAGTGTCTTCGCTGCGAAAAGAACTTCTCCAGTCGCTCCGAATTTCTGGAGCACTTGATGTCTCATGAAGGCGGTGACGAGTTGTTGGCCATGCAGAGAAAACGCTTGAAGTTGACCGCCCGTAATAGCGTGCCACTCACACGCGAAGGAGAGACGGTGATACGGCGGGAGCTGAACATCCGTGTTGGCGCTCAGGATACTGCCGTAGCAAGGGAGACAACCCGACGAGGTGATCTCGAAAGTGCAGATATCCGAGGGGAGTTTGCACAGCCCCTCCCAGAAGAATTGCAACAGCGGGTTGTCGAAGAACATCGTGAACTTCCTGCTCAACAAGAGAAGCCAAATAATGACTTGGAAGACCAACGTCGCGTCACCAGTGGCAAAGCCAGTAAAGTGAAAACTGAAGATGACGAAGGGGCGAATTTTTGCTTTGTGTGTGGCCAATCATTCAGCAACGGTAAAAAACTCGAACATCACATTTCTTCACACGCCGTCGTGGACAAAGACGGACGCTACTGTTGCTCGCTATGTCACAAGGGGTTCGATCATCACCGCAAGCTAGAAATTCATACGCGTAGCCATACGGGGTTTAAGCCGCACAAGTGCGAGCTTTGCGGCCGATGCTTTCCATATTACAGCTCCTATTACTACCACAAGATGACCCACACAGAGGACAGACCGCACAAGTGTGGAGTATGTGGCAAGGGCTTCATACAGACCAGATACCTACGGTCTCATATGAAAACACACAAAGATCAAAATGGATGGACAAGCGACGAGGAACTCAATGACGAAAGCACCGAGCAAATGGATACAAACGAGAACGTAGCGGCAACGACGTCTCCCATTAGCGAGGCCGACACCAAGGTTAAAACGGAGCAAATGAATCAGTCGGATTGTTCCACTCAGAGAGACTTGGAAGAGCACGATACAGCAAGGATACTCTGCAGTTTTAAGCAAGGAAGTGGTGCTGGATTTTGTGGGCAAAGTTCGCCTAAGCAAATTGAGTCCGCAGCAGAAATGCGTGGAAAAGCGGTTGTGTCGAAAGCGTTCTCGGGCTCCGAAGATTCTCCGAGTACAGATCGGAGCCGAGACACAAATAGTTCTCAGACCATGAATCGAACACCAGAGCGGAAACGTTCACTTGAAGCTACTGAGGGCTATGAAGGTGGTGACACTGACTGCAGCAAAAACACTGAAACTTTAACAAAGATCAAGAAAGAAACGCGTCAAGACTCGGCCGACGAGCGTCTTCCAAAACCGAAGAGAAAGAAATACCAGTGTAAACACTGCCATAAAAACTTCAGCTCCTATAGCAGTCTGCACGTTCACGTGCGCATTCATACCGGTCAGCGGCCGTACTCTTGTAGCCACTGCTTTAAAAAGTTCACACACTCCAGCGGCTTGAAGCGTCACGTGAGGTGTCACACTGGTGAGAAGCCATACCCTTGTCCGGCATGCCCCGCGGCGTTTGCGGACCGCGGAGCTCTGAAATCTCACATAAGAACTCACACAGGAGAGAGGCCTTTTCTGTGTGACTTGTGCAACAAGACTTTCACTCAACCCAGCTCTCTTCGTGTTCACAAGAAGACTGTACACGTGCACGAGTTTTTCGACGAAAAATGACCAAATCTGAACAGATTTCATTACTAGTTAACTGTCAGTTAGGATTTTTCCCGAAACTTTAGAGTCTGTGTCTCATTGAAATTTTGATTTTGTGTCTGAGTGGTGTAGCTATAAATAATGTGAGGGTCATGTTATTACGTGAATTCCCGGTTTCTTGCTAAAACTGTTCATCGCTTTTTTTTTCTCGAGCTGAAAAATAAAAAAATAGTAATAATGATAAGTAATATTAATCAGTCACTTAATAATAATGATAACCAATTTAAGGGAACTCAAGCGTTTAGAGATTAAAGAAAAAATGCTTTACGATGACTTCCAGGAAGAGCGCAGAGCACTCTTTCTAAGAATAAAATAACACTCAAAGTTATATTGTTCATGTTGTTTGGTAGGCTCCCACGCAGACGTTCTTAAGCTTGTCACGCGTTCCTCCGAACGCGTGACAAGCCTAAGAACGTCTGCAGAGGAGGCTAGTTGTTTGGCTACCAATGACGGAGTAAGACGGGCAACTCTAACTTTCCAGCCCAGATCTACCTGCTTGGTCAGACCATTGACGTCCAACCGTTACAAATGAACCGGAGGTCTGGGCTTTTCTCCCCCAGCCGCCGCCCCCCCCCCCCCCCCCACACTCCTCCCTTCTGGCTGGTACGCTCATTCGCGCCATCAGATTTTTCGCTCTCTTAGCTCACGAAGTTGACTAAAACCGACTGTTAGCAGTCTACCCCCGATTCGTTAATTAATATATACCTTACTTGCAAAATATTCGGATGTTTTATTTCGGAAGTTTAATTTTCGGACTTAACTCGTTTTACACAAAAATTTCGGACTCTTTGCTGAAACATAGCTCAAGTGAATTAACGCGTAAACAAACACGAATTAGACCATGAAAACAGCGGTGAAAGCGATAGTTAAACTTACTGTTTCCCGAAGGTTTTACAGATGTACGGATCGACAGAAAATGGCACAGATTCTGTCATAGCACATAGGGTTTCGGAGCTACGTAAAAGTATATTTCTGTATTGTAAATATTTTGGACGCTAAACATTTGAACGGGTTTATTTTCGGACTAGTTTTTATCCAAAATTAATTTTTTGCAAACTGCAAACGTGTAATAAATAATGTAAGTGATGTACTCGCAACGTGTAGCGCTCGTAAAGGCGTGAGCTCGTATTTGACTGAATTGTAAGAATCGGAAACTCTGAGTGCTTCAACAAAGATTTGACTAAAACAGCACATGTTCCCGCTCCAGTTGCTTTGTCTGACCACGTGGTACCTGTACGTTCGCGACAGGTGGTTGACAAAACCATGTGCGTGAGTCACGCAATATCTTGTTGCGCGAGAGAAGCGTGGACACATTCTTCCGTACACTGGAGATATAATATAAAGAAACTGTCAAGTTATATAAAGTTGTGTTCTTCTGAGAAGATAAATTTACTTCAAATCAAAAAGTTCTCAATAAACAAGGATGGAGACCAGGACAGATCACAAATTGTAAACGACGAATTCTAAAAAAATGACCAATTTTTGAAATACTTCTTCAGATATGAGCAGGTCGCTGCATAGTCTGGAACACGATGCGCGTTGGGTGGACTTCTATAGGTTCTGCCTTGTTGCTGGTACTTCAAATTGTTTGTGGCTGTCTCCCTTCTCTGACGTTTCGAGTCGGTTGCAAAAATTAAAAGGAAAAGGAAAGAATATTTCAATGAACTTCACTATCTAATATTTGCTATTGCTCTAGTGGTTTTTCATTTCTTCATATTGATCGTCAAGAAATGAATAATCCTCTATAAAGACAAAAGTAAGTTCACCGTGACAAAAAGTTTTATCTGAAAGTACGTGACGTAAAAGGTCATTTGTTCGACTTTCGTTCCCGACAGACTTTGTCATACGAGTCCCAGCTGTACCTCAGTAAACGCTTCAGAAAATTTCAACGTTTTGATTTAATACTTGCCATCGTACGACTTTAATTTATAGAACGGTCTTGCTGAATGTACAGGATCCAAGCGATCTGTCGACTGGTTTCCCGAGAATAGTAACTCGATCGAGGTAAGTTGAAGTTAGGGGTCTTGTGACCTCTTCAATTTCTTAGCCAAGCGCTGCACGTGTTCTTTAAGACCGTAATTCCTGTAATGGAGTGGTATACGTGGGCAAAACCTTTCGTTGCCGCCTCTGCAGTTCGCGTCTAAGTTTTCTTCCAATCATCAGACTGTTTATAGACCTTCTTACCTATATCTGAATGTTCACTGACGTGTATCTCAAACGGCCGCCATCTTGTTTTTGCAAGGCGAGCGCAAGCCAAGATCGTCTAGTAGCATTTTAAATGGTGCTTTTAGGTTAGGACGATCGTACCCTTATTGGAGTAAATTGGCATTAAGAACTGAATATTGTAAACAGTCTGTTGAAATGTCTTGAGCATGCATTTTGTAGTTTTAAGAAACACACACACGAACCCCTACCTCCTTTAATTTTCTCTGTCCATCCTCCAAAGTACCCAGTCCCCTGTTTTATGTCCTTTGCCCCCTGTCGGCTATCTTTCTCCCACTTCCCCGTTCCCATTCCCTTACAAGGCAGAATCAAGGTTTTGGTGGTTGTAAACAATTTATTTCTTAATTCATTTTATCTTCATACAGGCCAAACGCCAACAAATCACAATGCTGAAAAAGTGGCACTATGTGTCCCTAACACTTATCGTGGTGATCCTGTGTATTTGTGTGAGGAACCTGTGGTATCTTCTGACTCAAGGCTCGTCCAGTTCTCCCTTTGTAGACAAACTCTTTGGCCACGTTCAAACAAGCAACCTATCGGACTATACAGCCTCTGTTAGAATTTTGGGCTCAAATTACGAGCCCGAGGAATCAATGGAGATCACCTTAACAAGCGAGGCCGTGAAATACGTAATGATTGTTCCTCATGGGTTGGATTCAAAACAAATACACGAGGGTATTGGTGGTTTGTCTGTGGCCAGCGATCGAGAAACTGTACGCAAGTTGACAGGCTTTCTTGACAAGCACCCAGACTTCGCTGGAGCGACTGGAGTAACTAGTCAATTACAAATAAAAGGATCTGATGAAACCAAAAAGTTGCTTGAACAAAGCGCTTGTCGATTCCTACTGAAAAACTGGACTCTGATCATTCGCAATTCGGGAAAGATTCACAAACTTCCAGGTGCGAAACAGGACGAGGAATATCAAGAGTGCAACATCACTGAGAACGCGTTTCTGATTCGCAAAGAGCACTTTCTAGAATTGAGGTGGAGATCAGACTACGGAAGTTTAGGCTATCTTGATTTCTTCTTAAGATCCAAAGGAACATTAAAATTAGCGAAATTATCCAGCACTGTTTTAGGCCAATCTCTAAATTATATTAATAGGGGCAGTTTAGAAGACAGTAAAGAGTTCACAGACTATTCAAAGCTAGGCCAGTTCCACTCAGTTTTACGCATTGTGTTGCCGAATAAGATAGAGTGGACGAAGTGTTCCGACGATTCCGAGTTCTGCCCCGAAAAGCCGACGGCTTCCCAATCGTCCAATTCACTTGTCAGCGATGGCTTTCCAATCTGCTGTGACGTTGTCATGGACAAGCTTTTAGTCGCGACCGTCAAAGCAATGAGGGAAATTGGAATGGAGTATCGCGCAACGTATGGAACTCTGCTTGGCGCAGAAAGGTCTGGGGCGATTATCCCATATTCGGACGATATCGATTTGGCCGTTCGCAAAAAGGACAACGATAACTACTCAAGATTTATTGCTCTTCAGAACCACATGGGATCCAAATATCGCGTCGCTTGGAAGACAAAGCCCCCTATGAGTCGGGTGTATCCTCATTTTGTTATGTCTCTTGATGTCAATACTGAAAAATATTTTGAGGGAGATAGCTTGGAAAGCAAAATTCTGTTTGATCAGAAAATTTTACTCGAGATGAAAAAGCTTTTTCCCATCGCCGACACCACAGAGGAGAGACGTTTTGTTGACATGTACCCCTCCCCAGAGGAATGGTTTAATGGCTTCTCCAATGTGACAATCAACGATCGACAGTATCAGGGGATCCCAGGGGACACTAAGAAACGTTTAATCGCGTGGTATGGAGAAGACTACCTGGAGAAACGAGTCGAGAAATCTTCCAAAACAACTTTTGCATAGGATATATAGGATTTGAAATAAGCCCACCACCCCATTTCTCACCCCGTACCCGCTACTTCCCCGCCCAAATAATTGGGATTGAATAAAAGAGTTTAACAGAACTCAATTCAAGGTGGCCATTTTAGATAGAAGATAAGTTATCAAAAGATTAGTACCGATTAAATATCGCTATTGTATGCATATACATATGCATATACTGCCCTCCAAAGTGCCTGCAATATTGTTATGCTGTTAAGTTGTCCTGGTTCAGCAAGACTCCAAAACGTACTCAAAGAAAAATATATTGTATTCACAAAATATTTTAAACTTAAGCGAGTCAGACAAAGCTGAATTCCGATAAGTTATGTTGTGATTTCAAACTTCATTTTGTTACCACAATTTTCCCTAGAATATCTAAACAGACCATCCATTTTTAAGTACAGTGCTCTCTTGCATGTCCTCAAAGGCGGATTGGAGGAGAGTGATCGATGGAGCCTGCCAGCTTTCTTTCTGAAACACCTAACGCCCAAACTGTCGACACACGACCCCCCCCCCCCCCACCCGCACCCACTAGCACACTCTCGACTCTGTTTTCTATCAAGAACCGGGCAACATAGCTGAACTTCCGCCTTCCTTTCCCCACCCCTCTACATGCGCGCAGTCTACTCGTTTAGATCACATTTTTTTATCAAGTCCAGAATTTATTTTGTAGAGGGTCTTTTGATTTTTCATTCAGCAAGCATTTTTTCTAGGGTGCGTACATCTCACAATCTGGGCTGGTAATATGCAAATCATTATCCGTAAAATTCATTGGAATTTAAAATTTACTTTTAATTTTATTCAGTTTTTAATGTCACCTTTGCACGCGGTTTGTACAAGAAATACAAAATGGAAGCAGTGAGTTTTCAAAACCGTTTCCTCCCGTAGCAGGCAGTTTCTTAGCGCAACTTATTCGTCTGAAGACAACCCGTCGATTGCTGCGTTGCAAATTGATGTTGCAACCAGTCTGGAGCGCACGGCTTTGATAGACCGAGATCAGTTAAGATTTGGGCTGCATCTCCACAAGAGGTAACATTGGTTTTCGTTTTGGACGTTGTAGTATTTACCTCTGCATTCCAGCACTTGTTGTTCCGTTTTACAAGCATTCTAAGGTTGGATTCTTGAATCCGAAAGAATCTGAAAACAGATTTTGCATTTCTTTTGTAAGCAGATCAATCCAAGATCTCTCGGATCATGGTGCATCAAAGGAACTGAAGAATCCACTCTGGAAGTGGATTCTTCGGTTCCTTTGCGTTATGATTTTCTTAAAGAAATTCACTTGAAGTCTCTATCCTAAAATGAATACTCTGTAAACTTTTCATTTCTGGCCAAATCTGTGGTGCAACTGACTTCTCTCCAAAAGATTAAGGTTTTAAATATTCTTGTTCTTCGGCCATTTCAACTTTAGCAGGAAAAGAAAACACACGGCGGTTACAAACATTACTTAATGAAAATGTTGGTAGTGAGAAGCTATTTCTTTATTAATTTCTACCGGAAGTATCAACTATCGGTAGTATCAATTTTGTCATTGTTTTTACCTTGTCACCAGTTCTCCTCTTTATTTTTGTATCTTTAAATGTTTGTAACAGTTATAACCGTTCACTTCTGAAGATGTATGTTGTTGCATACGAAACGTCAAGTAAACCAGAAAATTCTTATTAGACCATGCGTTGTCTATTGGTAATGTTTGTAACCGCCGTGTGTTTTCTTTTCCTGCTAAAGATTAAGGTTTTCTTTATTATGGTCACTTATCATTGATTGATTTTAGTCATCGCTCAGTAAAGAGTTGCAAGATGTCACGAGCTGAGATTTCAGCCAATTTACAAGGAGGGAGGGTCACCCTAGTAAGCGGGTTAACCCCAGCTGGAGGTCAAAAGATAGCTAGCCCTACAACCTGGGACAACTCAATGCGCAGTTACAATCAAAAGCGGCATTTTGACTTGAAATCAGTTATGAGTGCACCAAGGGTTCTCAAAATTTCTTTATTTCTACTTTCAGTCACTGCAGAACGAATTTTTAACTCTCGCACATACACAAAAAATTTTACTGCCGGCGCGGCTTCTCAAAGGGTGGCAGAGGGGAGACAACCTGGGAACGTTTAATGACGTCATAACGTCGCCATCTTGGATCTGCCGTTTCGCTTTTCTCTGGGATGCATGAAAACATCGTCATTCTGGTAAGAGGTTAATCCAAAATTGCTAAATGGAACTTAACAAAGTATAAATTATGCAATGCTGCTCGAGAAAACGGAGAAAAAGACAGTTCTGGTTATTAAACAGACTATTAAATCAGTGGTACAAATGCAGGCTGCAGACTGCAGACTGTAAGGTTTTTATTAGATAGCCTATAGACAGCCTTTATTTTAAAACGATGAGTATTCACGCTACATGAGCTTGTGGGGTCGTTTGCAATTAACTAGTCAACTCCTAGATCAACTCCTAGATCCTCAGTGAAGTTACAATACACGTGTCTATCGATTCAAGTGAATATGATACCTTAACATGTGACATGTTAATCAACAACCGCACACAGACCAGATAATGCAGACTTGGAACTTGGATCAGACTTGGTACAAAATACAGACTGTAGACTACAGACTAAATACAAAATGCAGACTGCAGACCAGGTAATATATGCAATTTAACCAAGAGTAAAAGTGGGGCTCCTGGGGTACGAACACTGCAAACTGCAACAAATTATAAAATATTTGCTCACTTAAATCCTTAAATCCTTACAAGTGACAGTTTTCATCTTAAAATGCCTATGAAGTAAAAAATAACTGCTGCTTATTTGAAAGACCTTTCGAAGTATAGAAGAATGGCGTTTTTCTTTTAAGAATATCTTTTTTCGTTTTAGAGATATTTACGTTTTTGTGAGTAAAGTGGTGACGTCATAAGTGGTTTCACTAAAACAGTACAACACTCAATCAAGAATATCTCTAGAAATATTAAAGCGGTGTTTTTCAAACTTGGCATCAGGACTGTACACCACAAAAGAAGCAAAATGACACCCGTCGTGGTGTTGCCATGACAACAGTTATGCTGCTGGTCCTGTGTTAATTAAGACTAAAATTCCCAGATTTTATCCTAAACAAGGATCATCCACTCACAACAATCTAATGGGGATAGTTAAGGTAATATGGGAACCATTTGAGTGCCGAGCTAGACCCTCTGTCACACTTTAAAAGATTGCAAATGGGGATATTTGGTTTTTCACAGAAAGAGACTGGAGCCGAGATTGTTGCCATGGCAACAACATAGTAGATGTCATTTTGTTCCTTTTGTGATGTTCATTTCTGGTTCCAAGTTTGAAGAGCATTGCTTCAATATTTCTGGAGATATTCTTGATTGAGTGTTGTACTGTTTTAGTGGAACCACCTATGACGTCATCACTTTCCTCATTTGCATAATACAAAAACGTAAAATTATATCTCTTACAAGAAAAAAGATATTCCCAAAAGGAAAACACCATTCTTCTTTACTTTGAAAAGCCTTTGAAATAAGCAGCAATTATTTTTTAATTCATAGGCAGTTTAAAAATCTATACCTTCATTGGATGAATTTCAAATATAACATTCAGGAAGATAACAGTTGGGGTATGGACAGTATTTTCAATAATTGCGTATATAGAGCAAGCTGGAATCCATCGTGAGGAGAAAGAGGGTGACTGATACATTTACCTATAATGCTTTGCGCACAAAAAAGCAGGTATAAAAATGCATATAAAAACACCAAAAAATTGTAAGTCATTCAAACTTGGCAAGAGCAAATTATGCTGTTAGTGTAGGAATGACTGCCGTTAAACCATATCTTAACCATATGCCCAGTGGGTTTAGTTTGGTTTGCAAGGTATTGCATAATTCCAGAAAATATCTATACTTCCCCCATGGAAGGGATTTTTTCTAAGACCCCCTCCCCCCAACCCTCTGAAAATTCAAGTTAAGCTTGAATACATTTCTTTTCCCCTCCCCCCCCCCCCAGGAATTTCCAATCCCTTCTGTGGGGGGAGTATAGATATTTTCTGGAACTGCACATTGTGGTAAAATGTATGTGTTTTGCATGACAGAATGATGCAATGTGGTTTCTGTATCTTGCATGTCTTGAAGTCGTTTTCTACTGAACTCAGCAAACATATTTGGACTCTTAAAGACAACAACATTGACCACTCTATTTCATGGCGTATCATTTCATCTCGCTCACCCTTCAACAGCTCAAGTAAAAGTAGTAACCTCTGTCTTAGAGAGGAAATTTTAATCATCTGTCGACCTGATCTTTAATCACTTAACAATCTTAACAAACTTGTAGCTTCTTGCTGCCACAGAAACAAAGCAATGCTATGTAACAACTAAAAATTTGAACATATAAATTCTCCACAGCAGTACTTATGTAATTTTTTAATAGTATATAAATGATGGTCATGAATATTCTTGTCATTAAAATCCCCTGAAGAGTGAGTGATCACGAAACAAGCTTGTCGGATGAAAGTGTAGTTTTTTCTTTTTGCCATATATATTACCATTTGGATACTTAACAATTGCTCACCTAAGGCGAAGTGAGCACTCGTAAATATTCACCAATGTTCAGTGAGCCTGAGGCAAATAATTGGTTAAGTATAATTTTTAGAGGTGAATATCAAGGACTACAAAATAATGGACTAAAACATAAAATCGCAGCGGCAATCACTGTTTGTGCTTCAAACATCATCATCAAACCATTATGAAAAATGCATCATCAGTCATTATGAATATACAGTAAAGATTTACAAAACAGTCAATATATATAACCACTCATATACAATGAACCCTTTATAAATTCAAATATCTGTACTATGTTTAGTCCTGAAGATTTTGTTCCTAATCGTCTTAAATCATGTGTTGTTTATCAGTTAACATGTGCAAGCTGTGGAACTCATTATATTGGTGAAATCAATAGGCATTCTAACACACATGTTAATGAACATCTCTTTCGTGACAAAAATTCCCACATTTTTAAAGATTACACCTCAGTGCTTCTAATGTAAGTGCAATATTTCTTTCCCGATCATGCCAGCACTTACTCTCAACTTAAAATAAAAGAGTTTTCATATTGAACAGTTGAAACCTGAACATAACAAACAAGTTGAGCATGTTAATCTGTCATTGCATTTCTAAATTGTCTATTGTTGTTTACAGGTAGTTTTAGTTTACTTTTTGTTATTTCTTGTCTTTCATTTTATTGGTTAGTTTGAAAAAGTTTAACAGTTTACGAATATTTGAATTTATATTTAGGTTCATTGTGTATGAGTAGTTGTATATACCAACTATTTTGTAAATCTTTACTGTATATTCATTCATAATGGCTCGTGATGATGTTTGAAACATCGAAACATGGTCTGAAAACTGAAAAGCGTTGTTGTGTTTTTAAAGATAAAGATAAGGTTACATGTACATCAATTGTGAATCAATTCACTCATCGAGTTCAGCATTAAAACAAACGAGGGAAACACTAAAAAAATAAAACCATCTGATACCTTTGTTTTGTTGTCTTCATTAACAGTTGTCATCATGGCCTAAAAATGGGTAGCTTTTAGCTTGAAGAAAAATAAATTTCAGTCAGTAAATCTGACCTGCTGGTGATCAACGTAACCTCTGTGTTGATGATTTTCAACTGCCTTTAACACAAGTTCTTGAAAAGATATTTGGTCCAAGGGTGACAGGAGCCATTTTTTTAAATTCTCTGTCCTTTCAAATATCCTGGACTTGGAGTGATGCCTTTTGAATAAATGAAAACTTTATTCAACAACTGTCCACCATGTTTACTTGCCAAGACGGCAGAGATGGCGAGCTTAGTAACCAAGTATTACAGTTTGAACATACATAATTATTGTAATTTGGACATAAATATGGACATATATAAACACTTTTCAACATTGGGATCCTGTTTGGCAAGCATATTAAATGTCTTACTTACTGGGGAGGTGACAGGAAAAATGTAACAGGCACCCTAAAGTTTTAAAGAAAATGAATAACTTTCAAAAATGCATGGTTACCCTTACATTTTGTATTAAGTGGAAGTGGCAAGCCTATTCAACACGTGATAAGTTTCTGATTGTGAGAAGAAGGTATTTAGACTGTATTTAAGCTGAACCAGAGGATGGTTGTCAGAGATGCTAAAAGTGCTATTGCAATGATTTTGTTATTAAAACATACCATAGATGGTTTTATGTTACCATTTGCCATAAAGTGTAAAATATCTTTTTAAATGTGATTGCTTTTCTGTATGTAAAGGTGAATTCTAAGGAAACCTGCGAAGAGCTATCATTTCGTTATTTTTCAGAAAAAATGCTGATGTCAGCATTTTTGGTGAGATTCAATGCTAATAAATTATCTTGAAACAATGTGTGGCTACCCCAACTTCTCTTTGTTGATTCCAATAGCCCTTGCAAAGATCTACTTTTTCCATGTAGTTTTAACCTGGTGCAAAAACCTTTGTATTTAGTAGACACTGTCGTTTAAATATAATTGCCTCGGTCATTATCTTACTACAGGGGGATAATTATTACAGTGCCCAGGAGGTGGGGTGGTCTCCTGGTTGGTGAACTTGCCTCTGGGTCAAGCTGTCCATGTTTGAGGTCTGACTGGGGACACAGTGCCTTGCCTTGACATTGTCCCCATGTTCCCAGGGACCAAGACTAGTAATGCTTTACCCCCTTTTAACGAACAGGATGGATGTTCACTTTATTTTACTAGATATAGCTAGTTTATTTATGGAATTTAATATCTACAATGTACGAAAATTGTGAATGTGATGGCATTGCTCTTTTGTTGCTGACAGGAAAAGATCGCGATGAACTGTGAAGAGTACCAGGATGGAATACTTGAGATAGCACTCAATTTAACAGTGAGTGCTTTTGCTCTTTAATTTGATCATCGTGTGCTGGACCTTAAACTCATAAGGGTTATCAATGTATAATTTCTCCGTACAATATCAATGCATTCTTAAGCTGACAGGTGGGGAGAATAAAGAAAATCGTCAACAAGGGGATATTGTGTGAATGTACACCAACAGATTCTTTTAAGTATGTTTGTTCACTGGCCCATTACCCTCCTCTCTCTCCAGTGTGATCAAAGTTTTATAACTGGTTATTCTAGTTTAAAACAGAAAGAGGAAAATGACAAATGCTGTGGGATTTTCCTTTGCATTTTCAAACTATCCTGCACTTTCTTGAGTGGTTCTTTAACTTGATAGAAACACACAGAATGTGTTGCAACTTTTTTTAACTTTTTACTTTGCCATCATTACGTCAACAGCTTGTACTAGTTCTCTATTTCTCTCAAATTATGGTAATGGTGAAAAAGAGCTCCCCCAAAAACCTGTCGGCTGACTGTCAGCTGTCTGTCGATGGACAGTGGGCCGACTGTCAGCTGTCTGTCAATGGACAGTGGGCCGACTGTTGGTCGTCTGTCGGCCGACAGTTGGCCGACTGTCAGCCGTTTGTCGGCCGTTTATCACCCGACAAACGGCCGACTGTCGGTCGACAGGTTTTGCCCGAAAAATAGGCTACCTGTCGGCTGACAGTCGGCCGACAGACGGCTGACAGTTGGTAATGTGTTGGTAACCTGTCGGTAGCTTGTCTGTAAAATGCTAACACAAACCTGAATGTTTTCTCTCGGTTTTCGCTTGATATAACATCCAAAATGTGTAATACATTGACAAGAATAGCCTTTTCTTCTTAGTTTTGGTAATTGCCGTTCAAGGCTAGCGCCACGGAAGCCGCAACTAACCAGCGAATTTACGCAACTGCAGCTTCAACATTTTTTCCTGCCATGTTGGAAAGGTAAACTATATCCCAGTCCCTCTCGGATTTTTATGTAGTTTTTTTACTTGGTTTTTCACAGATTGAGGTGTACATTTGAATTTGAATTATTCTGGTGGTCAATTTTTACGTATTTCTAGTATAGTCATTTATTTTGTTTTGTGGTAGATTGATTGGAATCTTTTTTTATTAAAGTATGGTTCTCAGTGCATGTTTTTGTTTCAGGGTGTTTTCTAAGAAACTACAATTCCTAATGTTCAAAGTAATGGTTCCTTTATTTTTCTTGCTAGCAGGGCAAAAGGCAAGCCAGAAATGAAGGGGTATCGTGAAGTGTACATGGATGGAATACTCCAGAGGGCATTGCACTAGACAGGTTAGTTATACTCTTGCCTAATAACTGGATCATACTGAAAATACCAAAATTGCAGCCAGAGATGGACATCAGAATATGAAAGTTTTTGTGCTTGACACAGACTCTTGTTA
>CM042747.1:27283745-27288745 GCA_022496165.2 Catalaphyllia jardinei
GGGTGAATTTAATGTTTGGGTTTAATCCTGTGACAGACTAGCATCCCATCCAGCAGAGCTCCTTTTTACTTCGTGCTTCATAAATTGGGATAAGTTGCAGTACTATAATTGATCACTTGGCCTGACTCACTTTACCTTGCCTTTATTTGTAGAAACCCCCCATGCAGGGTTTGACTGTTAAAAGTATGATGACTTGTTTGAATTTTGGAGTTTGTAAAATCTATTAAGGTTTAGACACTTGCTGTTTCTTACTAGATACAAATAGATGCAAAGATGGAGTAAATTAAAGAAGAAAAGGATCAAATTTAGACAATGGATGCCACGAAAGGTGAGACACACTTTTCTTTGTTTACTCATCTAGCAATAATGGCACACAATACAGGCCAAATATCTTAGCCCTTGAGGGGTAGGGTATGTAAACATTTGTTAAGATTACATGCATACTCTATTGTGGGAGGAGGGACCCAGTTGGATCAACAATAAATTTTTCTTCTTTACCATTCAGCCGCATGAGTGATAAGCTGATTTCTTCTGACAGTCTTTTAAAAATATAATCTTAGGAAAGAATCAAACGTGATCCCAAAAAGAGAAGTTTTGTTAAGTATTGGGAAGACTATTCGAAATTTAAAACCAGCAACAAGAATTTGTACGTTGACTAAGGACTCTGACTAAAGCAAGTGATGATATTATCAACAAGAATAAATTGTCTTGATATATCACCAAATTGGCGGTAATTGTGCAGGAGAGTTCCCTGAAAAACCAGGTTTTTCGGGGAGCTCCTTATCACAATTACCAAATTGGCAGAACAAAAACCGGAAAAAAATTACGGCAAACAACACAAGATTACCCGCAAATTAACTGTGAATGGTACCATTAATGTCGCCAAAGCCTAACTGTATTAGGAAAAATCACCCACTTGACTTAATAGGAAAGTTTCTAAGCACAAATCATGACGAGCCAGCTGGCCAGTTTTTTTCAATTGAACGCGAGGCTTATCGCTATTTTATGTACGTCATAAATTCTCAAACTGTTTTCTCTGCTGTTCCTCATGACCAAACAAACTTGTTGCGTTGGTCCAAGCATTAACATTTGGGAGTCTACTTAAACATCTGTTCCCCTATCATGCACTAAATTTTTGGCGTCGAAAACCTAACACTCGACAGATCAATGTCACACTTTTTCCTCTCGAGAAAGCACGCCTTGCGTGCCTATATATGTATATATATGCTGTCTTTTTTTTGTAATTCCTGCTATTACTGGCAAACGTTCTTGCAGTAGCTCTCAAAGTGGAAATAGATGAGCTCCTGTTTTCAGCCGTAGGATAAGGTTTCATCAAACCCGTTTATTTTTTTGTAGTAATAATCAGGATTTTGTCGAATTTAGCCCTATTGTGGGTTTGCCGGATCAAGTTGAAAAAAAGATATACAATACAAGTTAGAGAATAATCTTATGTATTGTAATTGTCTCGCACCTAGCTCTTTGGTTTGAAACCTCATTCAAGAACAGAAATGCACGACGCTGAAGTGTCACGGGTGAAAAACGGTGTTTGACTTGTTTGCATGAGTAATGCATTGAATAACATTTTGAATTACAATTGTGATTCGTTTGGTGGAAGTTAAATGTTTTTGTATTTGCTCAATAAGCACCAGACAAAGTGTATAACGTTTACTTCAAATTGGTTGAGCTACAATGTTTACTTTCACTAGTTGTAAACGATCAGAGACAATTTAGCGTAAATAAATTCATCCTCGTAAAGACGGAAAATGCAAATACGGTATTACCAGTTTTGTGGGGAACATATTTACCCTGGAAATCTGAGCGTGGCGTTTTGGCGGCGTGCCGTTTTGTCAAGTTTGAACCTTGCAAATAAAAGTTAATTTTAGAATATTGTAATTTAGCCGGGGCTCAGATTGTTTTGTGTTGCTGCTTTTTCGCTCTCAAAGTTGTTCTTAAAGTCATCATTTAAACTCGTGTGCTTACAACTGTGAATGTTTAGTGTTTTCATGTTTCATTTGTCTTGTTGTTTATCTTTCTTTCAGGTTGCCATCTCCAGAGTACATCAACATTGACATAGAGAAAGAAGCAAAGGAAACCAAACTGCATCATTAAGGTGTTTTATCAGAGGATAATTTTTCAAGAATGAGGTAGATGTAAGATTGTATTTCTTAAAACTCTAGGGCCCATTTAGGAATTTTATCGGAGCTTTTGAAAATTGTTTAGTGACTACTAAACGGGTTTAGCAAAATCTTGTCAGTTTTGGAGCAAGCAGTGGATTGAATTGTACGTTTGTCACCTTAAATGTAAGGTAGCAGATAAGCTTTATCTCCATTAATTTTTTGCGATAAGGTTTTTCAAACCTAGAACTTTTGTTAGCTTTTTCACAAAACCCGTGAAGCAAAATTCAAAGTCAAACAACTCATCGAAATTACTGTATACTATTGGCCTAGAATCAAATTCACAAATTTAATAAAATCTTTCATGTTTTCAAGGAAGTATTGAATTTATTTAAAGGATGCGCTTTTAAAAGGGTTCAGGAAAAAGAATTGTCGGAAAAAAAGTCTGCAATTTTAAATGGTGTCTGGTGTCGTGTCAAATATATACGAAGTCTTATGGCGGAAAAAAATCTTATACTGTGTAGGATTTTTCCCATCAAAAGTCTAAAGTATATGTTTGATTTCTGGCTAGACTCTGTTCAAAAGCGCAGAATTTTTTTTCTTTTCGGCAACCCTACATAGTCAAAAAATAGGAAAAGAGATAGCCTACATTACGACTAGTTTCCAGGCCCCTTTTAAGAGCGCAATTTTTTTTATTTTGTTTACATTTTCAAGTTGTACTGAAAAGCTAATAAAAGACAAATTGAAGACGCGTGTGTGACTGTTATTGCTTGTAGTATTAGTGTCATTCGTATTGATATTCTTTAAGCGATGTTAAAACAATGTACATAACCACCACAAGCTGTTTTCATTTCAGTTTATTGGTTTGCAATAAGTACACTAATTAATTAAAAATTAGTTAAATTTAATTTCAACTTGTGACGAGAAATTTTTCGTCCAAAAACTAAGACTTTTGGCGGGAAAATTAAAAAAAATTTGCACAGCGTTTCCCCTGACAACATTTTGGGGACAAAAACAATGAGTCGTAGTGAAACTATTTTCCGCCAAAAAATTAATACACAATCTCGTACAAAAACTAAAACAATTTTTGTATATAACAGTTCATGCTTGAAAAGTTCTTCCAAGATGGTATATATAACTAAGCTTTTTCCGCCATTTTGAACGGTGTGCAAACATAGCGAGGAACACAGCGTTTGTTTGATAATACGAAGTGAAATAATTTCTGTGAAGTTAATACATGTAACTGAATTATTCAGTCTGATAACTTGAGATAAATGACAAAATATTTACTGGTCAACTGTGAGGTTTGAAACTCTTCTGGAAAGCGTGTAACGGCGTTTAACATTTTCCAACATATTTGTGCGAGATTATATTCAACTTTTAAAGAAAAAAATCCTGCTCGTTGTTATAAAAGTTTGAAAACTCAACTACGTGCTTTCCAGTTCAGCTTCATTCCTCAAAGATACCAATAAAACACTGCCAAATATCCAAAGTCTACAGACTGAATAATTCAGAAATTAAAATCGTATTACCAAAGTAACAGTGTGTTAAACACCATGTTTACACAGTCTAAAATGGCGGGGAAAAGCGAAACGGTCTACATGTACGACATGGCAAGATATAAATTAATTTGTAACCAATTTTAGCGAACATAAATTCGCCCGCTTTTACAAATGTTCAGCGAAAGTCCAACCGAAATGTTTTGTAAATGTTTTCTTTCAATTTACTTTGGTCTATTGTAAATTTTTTCACGTTCGGTAAGTTAAAACATCCCAATCTGTGTAACAGCTTGCCATGTTGTCCTTTCAACCGTTTTGCCGGACAAAATAAAGGACCTTGTTTGTAAAACAAGACATGAACAGAGCTAAAATGATTTGAATGCCTGCAAGTTTAAACCCGACACTCCTAAATGACCATTTTTAAACAAAATATGCCCAAGGCAGTTAACAATTTTCTGCTCTAATTTCATTTCGATTCCTCGTATCGCTCTGTTATCTTGTCTTGTTTAACAATCAAGCTTATCCTTAACCCAAGAATGATAAACAGCGATTTTCTCCTTACAAGATCAAAAGATGTCAAAGAGAGGTAACGAGAAAATAGAAATTACCGACTAAGAGATGTTTTGTGATAAACTACCAAATTCTCTGACCTACGATTAACACTGAAGTAAGGAGAAATGCTATTTCCAAACTTGTGTTTGACAGGTTAAACTAACTCCTTAGTGTCATTCGTTACGCAACGTCTGGTTCAAAGGAGCATTTAAATTGAACAGCGTTTTAGCATCGAACAAGTTGTTTGGAATCGACATTGTAAGGAATAATATGGACCAAGAAAATTATATAAAGCCAAACAGACAAAACGCTGAAATTGTTCTATAATCGCTTTTTATTAAAACATTTGCATGAAACTAAATTGTTTCTGTGCAGAATTACCGACGAGAAATATTCACGGTCGTCTAAGGAAAATTCAGTGTCTTTTTTTGTTCGATAGAGAGAAAGAAGAAACTGAAGAAATTGAATAATCTTCAAATTTTGGATCTTATAGCTTATCAAACAACAAAGTTTCCTTTTTAATGTACATAGAGTCAGTAACTATTTAGTCACGACAGCCGCCAAACAAGCGGATCCGAAAACTACCTGATAGATTTTGGCGTAAGATTAGTAGTTTTAATTTTAATTTCATGAAGTCTTACAACCGAAAACCAATTTAAAATTCTTAGTTTTTTTCCTAAAGACCTCGAAAAAAGTCCCAAAAATAATTTCTCTCGCACGAGCTTCACTGACTGGGTTTTGGACAAAGATTATTTAAATTTCTAACTTCCAAAGTATTTTAAGTAAACAGGACAAAGCATTAATTACAGAATTCGACAAGTTGCGATGTTTTTTG
>CM042747.1:27293745-27296219 GCA_022496165.2 Catalaphyllia jardinei
ACAGGTTTCGTATTTAAGCTGTTTAACGCTCAATTACTAGACTTTGCATCCTTAAGATTACTATTTCTAGTTGTTGGAAGTTTCTGTATACGTGTATTCAGTTATTTAAGGCTTTTTCATGCGTATTAGTTTCGAGTGTACGCTACCCGTGTTTCTAGATCTTTCTAGTAAGTTCTGTGGTGTCGCGAATACTCACGCGTAAGCGCCGCGACACCCAATTACCGTTATAAAAGATTAGTTTTATCGTTAGCAAGATCAGTTGACGCGAGATCTGTTAATTCACCCAAGTTAACAAGTTTCTCCAAGTTTATCATTGTTCTGGTGATTAAGGCAGCACCAAGGTAACTATCTTTGACGCTATTTTAGTTTGTTAATGTACGCGGGTTGTAGCTTTACTCGCTTAAGTTCAATTTCATCGTTTATATTTGTAAATTTAAGATTTAAGGCTTCAGTTAAAGTCAAGTTGTATACGACATCGTTTTACCGTTATTTGTAAATCGATCTTAAGTTTTCCTTTCAGTTTTATAACTTTCGAAGCGTGTAAGATGTTTTTATGTTCTGTTATTTTCGCAAGCTTATTTTGTAATTTATTTGTATCTTTTATTTTAGTTCTCACGGTGTTTATAGAGTTTTCAAAGAATTTTAATAAACATCAGTTTGTGAACAACGTCTAACCAAATCACTGGAGCAATAATGGAGAAGAGATCTAACGCTTTCCTATGGGCGTGTCTGACATTGACACTACGAGTCAGAGGGTCAATGTGGGATTTGGGTGTCTGGAAAGGTTAAGCTAACCACTGTCAAGTCAGTGCTACTAACCTGAGCGCTAGTTAGGCTATCCGTGGAAGCATTTCGTAGTTTTTCCCTTTCGTATTTTAGGGACGTTCGCGCCCAAAATTTCCCCCGTGCAGATGTCTTTAAAACTTTGACAGCAGGTAGAAAATGATAAAATTAGATTATAAACGTAAAAAAAAATCGCGGGTCACCGAATCGTTTTGAAGATAGGGCATATCACGGACCGTAGCATTTCTAGGATTTCCAGTAACTCGAGGCGGTTCTGGCCGGATTCATTACTATCGGCATATAAGTTGAAGAATCATGTCTAAGTTATGTGTGTTTAACACAGCATATATAGGCCCATTTGATAGATCTTTGCTACATATGTCATTAAATCAGGTAGAATTAGCCTTAAAAAAGGCAACTTCTAAGTCGCGCACACCTGTATCCATGTACCAATTCGACCCTATTTGAATGGTATATGAAAAATAATTAAACCTTCCCACGTACAGATTTTTTTTGTTTTTAGTATAATGGAAAGAATCAGAAAAGGAAAAGATCTGCCGAAGAAAAAGTGGGGGTCACCGAGTATCCAACAAAAATATTCGCAGATCAAGTTACCGCAAAGGTCATCAGCTCTATATTTTGTTGATCAGTTTCGACTCGGTGCGCGCGCTTGAAATACATCGGACGTGACACGCGCCACGTTATGTACAGCGTGCGCACTAGAGATGCGCAGTAGCAGGGGGCGCGAACGTCCTTAAACACGCCCCTTTCCCTTTAACACAATTCATATGAAATGAAATCAACAATTGCTTGTCATAAAGGTATTTCTTGGAACAAGAGATTATGATCTTGTTGGCATTATAACTACATTAATCATAAAAATTACAATTTCCTCGATTGTGATTGGTTTATAAAACTCCTATTTTTCCACTAATTCACTTGCCAAGTTGTTATCGGACAGTTTGTTATTGGACACTTTGTTATTGGACAGTTTGTTATCGGACAGTTCAATAGGCCAATCACATTCGAAGTTGTAGTTTAAATCAACCAATCACATTCAAAGTTGTAATGACGTGCGCGCGTGCGCGCGCTTGCTTTTGTGTTTTTGGCGCCTAATTACCTCTAGGAGGTTTTTCATCTCCTTTGTAGGTATTTTAATGCAAAATTTCCCCTTCTTTCATAACTTGGCTATTCCTTTCTCGAAAATTGCAATTTTTATGATTAATTGGCAATAAGACTTCGTGTCGTCCAATTCGGTCTGTAATCGTACTCGTGATGAACAAATCAGACTCCCGCTTCGCGATCGTCCGATTTTGTTATCACTCGTATGATTACAGACCGAATTGGACTCCACTCAGTCCTATTACTATTACTTATGAGCTGGAACCATATAATGGCCTTATCTACCCAAGGGAACGAGGAGGCTTGAGTTAGTGAGAGTGAATGTTGGCGCTGGATTTCAACTTAAAATGAAAATACTGAACTGACCCTGTTCTGCCGGCCACACACAATGCTAAACAAAGTACAGTGAAACGCCACTATTAATTAAAGGCCATTAACAAATCTTTCATTGGACATTTTTAAGTGTTGTGAAGCATATATGAAATATTTCATATATGCTTCATATATGCATCGCACCGGTACCGCGGAGGTCATGGGTTCGAATCCCGTTAAAGCCCTGAGGCTTCTTC
>CM042747.1:27296229-27347816 GCA_022496165.2 Catalaphyllia jardinei
TTGGTAGAGCATCGCACCGGTATCGCGGAGGTCATGGGTTCGAATCCAGTTGAAGCCCTGATGTTTTTCAGGCTTCTTCTTTCCAATTGCTTAAACTGGAAAATTTACTGCGATGATCATACTTCACTTGCATTTTTAAGTGTATCGCAGTTCAGGATTTAATTTAAATATTAAAATATTGTCATTGGTCATAGCCATCATGGCTTAATCACCATCACAACAATGGCAAAAGTACTCGTGAGTTTGGGTGCGTTTATATTTTTATGTTATTTTAGATTTCTATATTTTGTTGTTGTTTTTTTCAATAAAACAATTATTCTACTCGCGCTTCTCGGATATGAGATGATTATAGCCATTGTTAGCTAGATGTAGTTATCTACCATTAATATCTAACGCGCGCTTGTTCAATATCGGTTAAAAACTGATAAAAGTTTAGAAGATGAAGAGCCACCTTGTGGAAATGCTGAATAAAGCCATTATTATTATTATTATTATGATTATTATTACTATTATTATTATTATTACAAAATTCACCTGACTATTTGACATACCAATTGCGACACGCCCTCTCTCTAACGCCCAGGCTCTTAGAACTTTTGGATTTTCTTTAACTTGAGACCAGCCTTACATTCAGCAATCACTTTTTACGCACTGCCTGCAGCGTCAGATGAAAAGCTAAGACCAAAAACTTCCGAAAATGTCTCTCGTCATGAGCCCATGGCCTGCTCCAGTTTAAATCTGAAGGCGGCTGTTATTAGAATCCACGTCCCAATAATAGGCGCTCGAGCTCATGGTCCGATATAGTGCGCGTAGTGAAGTTGATCGAGCGGAGATTTGTTGGTTTACGGTATTCAGTTTCAGCCGGGATTGAAGAGAGGGTATTTTACTACTGGCAGGCATATTTCATTATCAAAATGGTTTGGGTTATGTTATATTAATTCAGAGACTCGGAATTTTGCCTAGTAAAATCCCATGACGATTGTGAAAAATTCCCTGATTTGTAATACAGGAGCAGGTATTAAAGAATAAAAGTGAAAGCCTGGTTAGCTAGGCTGATTAGCTCAGTTAGTAGAGCGCCGGACTGCAGTGCGGGAGGTCAAGGGAGGGGGGCAAAGGGTTTATGCGTGACGCGTGATGAGTTGCACTTGAAGCGTGAAAGTTACTTACAGTCAAACTAAGTGAAGCGTACCCCTCAAGATTGCATAAGTGGACTGATTATTTGAAATTTGAACCTGCTAGTTTCAAGAATGCAATAATGAATTGATTATAGTTTATTCATATTCATTGAACACCATCATTTCGTGATTTCAAGCTGTATTTACTCACTCATTTGCTATGGGTGGTTTCTCTTGACGACAGTTGAGATAATGAAATAAATCTGATGTCTGGTTTATGGCAGCGCTTTTCCTGGAAATAACCACTTGGCATTCTTTAACTTGTCGGGATTTTGTTGTGAGATTTTTCAGCCAAACGTTATTCGTTTAGCGAGTCCTTTTTAGACATTGAAATACGGTTATCTAATTAAAATTCGTATCTCGTTAATACCTCGCACAAAAGGGTTCTGTCCTGGCGTACCGGTTCACAAGGGAATAACCATTGTTCTTTCTTTGTTTAGGAGTCATTTGTTAACTGTTGTGTATTGTTTGGTCTTTTGTATCGGCTCTTGTGAACGGTACACGAGCACAGAACCCACAAAAGAGCCAGGAAAAGTGTAATTACCACAATCACAGCTTAGGCGTCTATTTGTATATGTTTAAACTCAAGAGCACGTACACAGATAATAATATGGACAAGGGGGGAAGATTGAGACAAGGCAAGCCCACGAACTTGGAGTTGAGCCATTGTTGTATTAGCAATACTTATGTTGTATGAAATATTTAACAACAACTTTTCTCTCTTAACTTAGTGTTATGCTATACTTTTAATCGGTGAAAATCAAGATTGTAACTTTTATATTGTTCACGTTACTTTACTTAGGTCAACCATTCAAGAGTAGTCGGTTAAAATCAAGGTAGAAAATGTTTTAGTAAACTTCGATAACCTCGAAGGAAAATATGCTAAGTAGTTCGGTGCGCAGTCGCAATAGATTCTTACGTGAATTGCACAGGACATTATGTTAGCCTAATTGACAGTTTGACATTGATTTGATGAATCAAGTGGTTTTCCCTTTTAAAGGAACGTGATGACGTGATCATTGGCAATAAAAAGTGAGGTAACCAAACAGAAGAATGTTGGAGTGAACGACAGAACAAGTTCCCCTGAAGTCTGCTCTAACAAAGGAGTTACATGATTGTTTTTTTTTTTGCTTTATATACTTTGTTTTCCAACAAGTCATAACTCGTTACACAAAGAAACCGAAGGTCAACTCGATCGTTAATGTTTAGTTTCTTTATTTACTCTACTTTTCAAACTTTTTTTAATACGTGAAAATCGGTACTGTATTTTGAAGATTCTAAGGCCCCCGTCCACACAAATCCGTTTTCAAACGAAAACGGAGCTGTTTGGCTCCGTTTTCAAAAAGATTTGCGTCTACACTTATCGTTTTCGTATCGTTTTCGCCTGTCCACACTACAAGGCAGTAGCGTGTGTCCGCCATTTTGGATACTCACGGTCGAGTGGTCTGGCGCCCGGTCGTGTCTATTTTAATGACGTCACCGTTTTCAGATAGCATCGTTTTCTCCGTGCACACTAGAAAACAGCGTTTTCAAATTGCTCCACTCTGGAGAGCGTTTTCGAATGGCTCCGTTTTCGGCGTTGTAGTGTGGACGATAGCCGTATCCGGAGCAAAACAGCTCTGTTTTCGTTTCAAAACGGATTAGTGTGGACGGGGCCTAAAACGTTTACCGTAACAAAGAACAATGCAAACTCTACAAAAGGGTGTCACGAGCATGCCCTGCTGTGGTTGATCTACAATTTCTAACTCCTTGTCTGTTATAAACATGGCAAAGAGCAAGTTATAAACATGACAAAGAGCAAAATCAAGACAGTAACTTTGTTGATTGCACGAGAGCATCACGTTTTACACTCGTGTAACTCGGGAATAACAGAGACAAAATCCTCCAAAAGAAATATCAATTTTCTTCACTGGATCTGGACAAAATCTTATGACTATTTTTAACTCTCTGATAATGCACCTGAAAGGTTAACGACCGAGACCCCCTTCCAACCTGTTTTGATACATCTCCTGCCATATAAAAGTCGGTGAGTGTCATCTGTCAACTAACTAGAAAAAAGGATTTTCGTCTTAACTTGATAAGCACATATAATAGCATTGAGCGCACGAACAAAACTCCACTCTTTCCTTCTAGATATTCTTAAGAAGCATCATGACTATATTGATATTTCCCAAATTACTTCTGCCCTAAAAACGTACAATTGAACTTGAGTTCTTCATTATGCTAACGTTTTAATGATTTAATAATTTGCTACAATCTGTTTAAAAATTATGTAACGCTCCTATTGTAAATTTATTATTCATTTTAAAATTTACTATTTATTTTTCATTTTCATTTTTTTTTCCTTTGTATGAATGTTCCGCCGAGACTAGCAATGCTATTTGCGGAACAGTCTTTCTTGTGCTGCATTTATACTATAAATAAAGTTGTTGTTGTTTGTTGTTGTTGTTGTTGGGCTCAGCGTCGGCAGCTGACTCCAAGTGATACTGGCGTGGTGTTTGAAGGATACAGTCAGGTTAAAGTCATTTGAAAACTCCGTAAGTGAAACAATAGCTTTGCCTACCTTATAATTTGTTTGTGGATTCACGCCAAGCTTTTGCAAACCCACGACCCTTGTTGTCTTTCTCCGAAATACCAACAGGTTTACATAATTATCAGGAATAGAACCTGTTTCGTTTTCATGTTCAATAAGATTGTTCCAATCAAGGAAAAGACTGAATATGATCGTAAGTGAAGCCACTGAAGGTATCTGAGCAATATATGTGGCGTTTTCATATCAAGCTGATTGGCATTAATTGACAAAAACGTTTCAAATTCACTTTGTTTGTCTATTTTAGATCTTGACAATGACTAAAAGCATCGGTAACGGAAGTTCCACCACAGATAGTGTCTCCCTGTTCATGTAACTTTCCCCCATTTCTCCTTTCTTATACAATTTGGCGTAGTCAAGCGACGACCTTCGCCGGAAATTTTCTATCTTATTAGCAGTATAATTCCTTATGTGAAGTTTAAGTGAAGGCAACAGTGTTATCGACAACCTGAGGTGCAAACAAATAGAACTGTTAACACCCATTGCATTGAAAAGAGCAGGGAACATCAACAATGAAGCTCCCTTTTCAAGATTGCTTTGAAAACTTGATTGCATGCATTGAGGCGTTCAGTCCCGCACGGTTTTATCTCCTGAATGGATGCCATGGTTGTTCTTCTTTGTTGTTTTTTTGACGTTCATGCATTGTAACATAGAGATGACGTGAGGAAGCTCATCTCAAGGAAAGACGATTGATATTCCCAACAAGTAAACAGCAGTACCCTGACTTCAATTCATGTCCACATGCTAAGCTGTCGCTAGTTATTTTGTGCAGTTTCATTTCTTTCCATTTACTAAAATAAAATTGCGCTGATGGTTGCGTGACATCACACCTCTTACGTTGGGTTGAGTTGTGTCTCTTTACCTCCAGTCCTTGCTGTTCTACGATAAGAATTAAGAACAAGGAAGCCAAATGTAATTTCTTCAGCGCAGTGTATACTTGTATGTGTTTCATCGGGTTTTGTGAAGACAATGAGAAAGAATCTGAGCCGGAAAGACTGCATGTGACATAAGGTAAATAAAGGGTACCAACCTTGACTTGTTTAAACGTTGAGTTGTCGAGTTTGTAATTAAAGGTCAATGTTCTATCGAACTTAAGGAGCAGAGGGAGGGGATAAGGCGAGCAAAGGAAACGCGATTCCTTTTCTCCCCACCCCTCCCTCTTCTTGCTCACCCCCTCCCCACTTCTCCCCAATTTTGTTTGCTCACCCCAGGCTTGCTCCTTCGCTGGCTTGTTCGATCTCCGCCTGGAAAAGGAAAGGAATCGGCTGCTACGCAGGCTACCGTTTTCGAGAATACGGCTTTAAGTCATTATTCAGTTTATTCCAAAAACAGTGCGATGTTTCGTGTGGATGTCACGGGCATCGTTTGACGGCATTGATCACGCTATCAACTGAAGCAATTGAACCGGAAAGGGAAATTGTTCTTCAGAGTGAACGGTCCCCTCGCTTTTAACGGTCGCCTTGTTTGAAACCTCGTTTTAACTACCATAAACAAACTCTGTAATTTTACATTCTCGTAAGCGGCCGTGGACATTTTCAGAGATTACGACTAAGCCTTTTTTTGTTTTTAAGCTGCCGTAAGCGGACGCCGTTCGTCCGCTTACGAACTTAATACGGGGAGGCTCCGCCCCAAGGTCCAACCCCTTACCCTTTTATGTACCATTTTGGCAAAAAAGGTACCCCTTTTATATGCCTTTTATTGAGAAAAGGTACCCCTTTTACATAACTACTTTAGAACACTGCAACCCCTTTCTGAGCCCTTGTAATGAAGGTAATGAACAATATTACGTGAAAATATCAAGCATTACCAGAAGAAATGTTAAGCAAACGACAAGTGGTATTAACCCGTCCACAACGTGAACTGAATAAATCAATTTTATTCAGTTCACGTTGTGGGCGGAATAGAGTGTAATGATAAGAACCCAACGAGTTTAATCTGTAACTGTTGTAACTCAGTCTTATGAATAAATCGCTGGGAAAGGAACTCTTGTTCTCATTTTCATGTAGTCCTAAATAAATAAAGTGATACAGCTATAACGGGCGTCTATTCGAAATATTTTAATTAAAGGCCCTTTTAAATACCTAAATGACCAATTTCCCTACCCTTTTATATACCTCACCTAGTGAAATCCTTTCCTTTTATATTCCTAAAGCCTGAAAAAGGTGCCCCTTTCGGGCGGAGCCTCCCCGTATAGGCCATTATAGGGAGTGCCGCCCCCACCCCCGTAAGCGGCTAGCTCCAGTTATGGACACTTTTCTCGCGTCCCGAGGGTGTCCGCTTACTACGGAAACAGGTAGACTATTAATGATTAACAATTGCTGCTGCCGAGAAGGTATTTGAATTAAGTCCACGTGGTCTATAACTGATACCAAATAGTCAAGCGCACGTGATCACATTCCTTCACGTTCCTGAGGAAAGAGTCACTAAAATGTTCGGCATACATATCATTGGGGTTTTTAAATTTCATAATTTTAAAGTTTCAACACAATAAACAGTTAACAACAACGTTTGTAAAAGTCTTCATACACCAGAAGATAATTCTCAAAATGATGATCTGTTGTTCTGTTAATCCTTTAAAATAATTTTTATTTCTATATTCTCTGGGGAAAAAAAAATTAATTCTCCGGGAAAATGCCACTTAAATTCGCGAATATTGCTCAATGCTTTTGCCTTACTAAAATGCTCAATAAAATGTTACCTTTTCCGCAAGTAAATGACTTTCAACAGGAAATAATAGTCAGTTATTGACCAATGAATCGTTACAGAAACAAGTAACCAAAAGTGCCTAGAACAATAGTTGCACGTACGTATTTTTAAAAAAGGTTTAAACATCCATTCTTGACAATTCTTGGTCAATTGTAGAGATAACATCGAAGATAACAGAAGCTGATCTTTCTTTTTTCGTATAAAATCTTTCACAACGCCACACTGTAAACCTCTTAAATCCGAAACCAGCTCGTGGGGGCATTATTAAAAGCTTAGTTTGAGGTTTATTGGGCGCCATGGATTGTTAAAAGAAACTCGATTGCTTCAAGCACATAGGAAGGAGAAGAAATTGCTTTAACTTATTACCTCTGACTGCATCTGACCAATGACCTCTTGATCCCCAGGGCAGTAATGATTTTATTCAAACTGCTTTATATTGTTTTCTTCCGGCAGGTTACATGTCAAGTAGTATGGCGCTCAAAAAGGAGTACAAGATTTTTCTGTCAGTTCTTCTGGTTTGTTATCTGACATTTGCTGTGCTGCTATTGAAATGCAGTCAAAAATCATCCTCTCCACTTTCGGAGAAACTAAAGGTACGCTACGCTCCTCACATTGACAACAGTATCCAGAGTATGGAGATCCTTGGATGGCACTACCAGCCAGAAGACACTGAGAGACAAGGCTAAGGAGAGACGTTGTCAAGTACGTCTTGATGGTTCCTCATAAGTTACGATCGAGACTTAAATCCCTCGGCGTGGCCAGCTTGGCTGTGGAAGACCTACAAGAGTTACGGAAACTAACGGAGTTCCTTGATACGCATGGTGAGTACGATGGAGCAACTGGGACGACCACCCATGTGCGAGTAGAAGAATTTGACACAGTTAAGACATTGCTTGAACAAAGCTCTTGCGGATGTTTAGTGAAAAACTGGACAATGATCATTCGTAATTTTGGACCAATTCATCATGATGATAGTAAAGGTTTCGGATGGTACCAAGAATGCAGCATTGCAGAAACAGCATTCGTTCTCCGAAAACAAATGTTTTTATCCTTGAGGTGGCGCGCAGAGTGTGGAAGTATGAGCCATCTTGATTTCTTCGTAAGGTCAACTGGACGCCTAAAGATAGCCAAATTATCACACTGTTATTTGCCACATAAACTCACATACTCTGATCGTGGCATCCTGGAAGGCACCAGAGATTTCATTGATTATTCAACTCTTGGGCAACTCCACAGTATCTTGCGCATCGTGCGTCCAGACAAAATCGAATGAACCAAGTGTACAGATGACAAGCAGTTTTGCCCTGAAAAACCTTTAGTGTCCCGCCCAAACACACTGGCAGCAGCCGATGGCTTTCCGATCTGTTGTGGTGTGATTATGGATGACATCTTGGCTGCAACAGTGGATGCCATGAACCGGATTGGAATGGATTATCGCATTGTGTATGGTACGCTCCTTGGTGCAGTGAGAAGTCAGGCATTCATTCCATACTCTGATGATGTTGATGTTGCAGTTCACAAAGCAGACAATGACAAGTACGACAACTTTTTGCTGATGCAGCAGATCCTGGGTTCCAGGTACTTTGTGGCATGGAAAACAAATCCCCCAGTCTCCAGAGTTTATCCACACTATGCTCCAGTGATTGTAGTAAACACTCAGAAGCATTTCAGAGAGGATGATAGTCTTGAAAGCCCTTCCCTCTTTGACAGCAAGATCCTCAAAGAAATGGAGAAACTATTGCCTGTGAAGAACATTCTACTGGAACAACGCTGTTGATCTTTACCCCTCCCCTGAGGATTGGTTTGGCAAATCCACTGAAGTCATGATAAACAATCTTGGCCAGTCAGACAATGTAGACAAGTTTATTAGAAGTTGGTATGGAGACGATTACATGAAGATGAGACCTGAGCTACATTCTCAGACCATACTTCAGACAAACTAGCTGCCTCACACTTAAAGGAACAGCATACTGTTTTCAATAAATCTTTGTAGTGAAAAGTGTTGATGATTCGTGTCATCCAAGCAGAAAGCAGTTAAACAGCTCAAAACCCGAACACCTGCCTAAAGATGGAACTTTGACCATAGTAGTCCTCCGCTTGTGGCAGAGTCCACACTTCTTCCAATTACCCCTTGATGAAGGGACATATTTTGCTGGGCACAATTTTCATTGCCAACTGAACCACCTCTGCCTAGCAGTGCAACTTCTGGTGATTCTAGATCAGTCGACAATCTTCATGGTGATGTAGTCCACTTGCTGAATCCCAGATTGTGTGTGCCATGGTACTGAATACCAGAGAGCTTTGAAGTAGCCTTGCAGTCCACAGCAAGAGGTGGTGCAGACCAGGTTCTCCTGGCGTGGTGCAAGATGTTTACTAAACATTAGTGAACTATTTGTCTGATTTTGCCCAGACAGAAATATTTTGAGTAGACTACTAGACAGTAATTAGAATTTATGGTCTTCTTTGAACTAGAAATATTTTATGACTGTATTAAATTTAGGATTGTCAAATCTTAAGCGTGCAGTAAATTTTTTGAAAGAATAAACCTATTGTTTTTGTGGCCTCCATACTTGAGTTATTCAGGTATTCATATATTATATTATTATTACATTGACAAATTGATATTTGGCCAAATATATACTTCCTACTGTTACATTTATATATAACATCATAAATTATGTTATTTCGAATAAGTATGTAGTTCTTAATAGCTATTTTTAACTGTTGCATTTCAGCACGGTGTCTTGTGGCCAAGGGCCTTCATTACTTTGCTAAGCAGCTATTCCATCGCCTTAACCTTCATATGACACCTGCAACAGCTGTTACGGTTTCCACTGAGAACTCTGTGGAACTGTATTAGACATTACCATGACTACAGTTTATGTTAGTTACCACGCTCATATTGTTCAGTGAATTGTATTTTTCTTTCCCATAATTTGAAATACAACATTCAAGTTGAAAAGTTTTTTCATTATTTCATTTTTAAAGAATTAGGGTAATTTGTTTGTAACCAGTCAGGAGGAAATACCAAAACATGTTTTCCTTCATTAGCTGCCAGTTGCATATTATTCTGTCAACTTCTAATTTGGCTACATTGCACTTTGCTGTAATTGGGAAGGTGCGATTACTCTGGTTTAATGACAGCCATCACAAAATCATATACTTTAGGGAATGTTTAACAGCTGAACCTGCCAAAAGTGGGACGTTTGACTGTATTTTGATCATGTTCCCAATAATATTAGCAGTTTGAAAAAATTTTAGGGGAACCTCATAATTATTGTCAAGAGAAACATTTTTCCAAGGGCACTGAATGATGAATAGACTTTATCGTGGCTTGTTTCTGCAAGATTAGATAATAAGTGGTTCGGTGCCTTTGTCATCTGAGAATCGCTCCCTTTTGCATTTCATCGTCAACTTGTGGCAAGTCTAAATGATGAAACATTCATTACCAAGAATCAATAATGAATAAGCAAGTGGTAAAAGAGATAAGTGACGATTCGGCATTTTTTTTGGGGGGGGGGGGGGGATTTGGGAGGGCTAGGGAGGGGGCCAGGGTGCCAAATTAACTAAATTTTAGCATGCGGCCTTAAAATAAAAAAAACGTTGCCCTCACTTTTCTTGCTAGTTTCTGCTCCATTTGCAGGGATCGAATTTCAGGAGAAAAAACCCAGGGGCCAGATTCCTAAGTTTTCAGATTTAGTCTCCAGCAAAAAGTATTTTAGTGAAAAGTGTGGAAATTCGGTATCCCCAGTGGTTGCAAAGTCCTGCTCTGATTTGTTTTGTTCAAACAGAAAGAAAAGAAACCGATTAGTCCTTTGATTATGACAAAGAACGAAACCAACAAAACAAACACCAAGCCACAAATATTTTGTCTTTTTGCTTGTAGTATATTTGCCACAAACAAAAAAATTGTTAGGTACAAAAAATTAAATATCTTTCAGTTTCAATGGAAAGGACTAGTGGTACACTGGCTTTGTGCTTTTCTGACATGTAGAGTTCCATTTAAATTGCAAGTGATGATGGCCTACATTAATATAATGGTTAGTTTTGACTTCAGGAAAAATACAAATAAGATGTAGGGAAGATCACAACATTAAAATTATTGTTATGGTATGAAATTCTATTAAATGCCTTGAGAAATAGAAAAATCTGCCATTCCGGGTTCACTACTCATCTTGAGGCACTAGAATGAAAAAGATAAAAATAACCAAGTTAAAAAAACGGGTTTCTACTGATTGTCATAAGTCAAAGCCAAGGTATTCATATCTGACCAACCACAATATGAACACAAACAAGGCCCTATTAGGGTAAAATTGCAACGTCCAACTTGTTGTTGAAACAACATGGGTCCTTATGAAAGGGCAGCAAATGATATCACTCATGCTGAAATTCTGACAGTGATGTTAGGACTTTTGGAAATCGCAACGTGAAAAAGTTTGAAATTCAGAAGCAGCACATGCATCAGCCCAATAACAGGGCCTCATAATGAAATGAGCCAATCAGATAGTGACAAAAATATTTAACTGCTGCAATGCTCAGGAAAGTGACTTGAAATCAAGTTACCATTGATTTTTTTTTCCTAAGTGACTAAAATATTAATGACTACACAGCTATTACCCTGTTGATAATGTATACCATGTATTATATGTAGCAGTTCACCATATGTACCTCTTTAGCCAGGTATGTAATGGAAACAACGTTATTTTTATTGTTAAGTAGTTATTGTCATAATTATCATAACATAACAAGAGCTGCGAAAGATGCTTGACTGAAAGGTTGGAAAGTTGTTTTTGTAAAGCAACTGTAAAGCTTGAAGAAATTTGTACGTAAAAGCCTCACTTGTATGTTTTTCTGAATCGATTAATGAGGCCCTAGAGCTTTTATCAAGTTTCTATGACTGGAGAATGAATTGAATCGGGGTCCGGTCCCCTAAATCCACGTGGCCACTGTATGTACCTTGATGGCTCTAAGAGTTATGTGAATGAGAGCTTGACTTCTAAGACACAATATCAATATTTTATGTCAATAAGCCACAACTTAGACGTTATTCAGTTTTTACAACACTCAGACTTTTCAATTTAATATGACATACAGTGCTTCTACTTTTGTAATGTCAAAACCTGTGGACTAATAATAATTGTAGGCAACCAGGCACTTAGAGCACTTTGTTTTTGTTATTGTTTCTTACCTTCTCATTTGCCAGGTGAAGGATGCAGACGAAGGCAATGGACACTGACAAGTTCTTTGCCATGTTCTTGGAGAGTTTTCCAGGTAACTGAGCATAAATTTCTTTGAATGAGTGAGGGGAAATCACAGTGCTATTGTCTGTTTGTTTTCCCTGCTGATCTACAGCAACATTTTCCTATAAGATGTAAACAAAGAGAGGAGAATCAAGAAATATGGGACTGTTTAATGGACAGTTTGAACAAATCTGAAGCTGGACTGTTTGGAATTACGACTGATTCAGTCTGAAAAAAAATGAAAGGGAACTATTTAAAAGAGCTATATGTTTAGAGGTAAAATTAAATAAGCAGCAGTGTGGTTTATAGTATGCTTCCGAACCTGCGAACAGGCTCACTTTAAAGCACTAAGCACATGCGGAAGTGCAAAATTAAGCCTCTTCACCAGACTCTTTTCTGTGGGATTGATTTGCTCTTTACTGCTTGTGTACGTGACTCAACGGAGAGCCTGCTTGCAGGCTAGAAAACACGCTAAAAACCATGTTTTTCTTAAAGGATATTTTCCAATACATGTAGGTTGCTCTCTAGAGATTAACATAAAATGAACAGATATAAAAAAATAATTTATTACAAATAGTGGAAGTTGTTATATGTGTAAACGTTTGCAACAGAACTTGTAAAACAACTTTTGGTAAGGTACAGGCAGTCAGGAAGCATATCAACAAACCTTGTTTCCTTCACCATTGTCAGTTAGCAGTCCCCACATGGCCCCCTTAAGCTTTTTCACATCCATCTTTTTGGCCGTTTTCGCATAGCCAATATCAATTTTTTGAACCTGTGAACAAATTAAGTTAATGGTGTGTTCAAAGACAAAGTTTGAGTACATGACAATTCAATACTACCGAAACAGGTAGACTGTTTTTTTCGGATGAAGTAACAGAGAATTAACTCTGAAGTGACAATTTTAGTGCTTATTTAACCCATGAGTAACCCACTGGGCGTTAGCATTCATATGTTTTTTTCGGAGACGCACGAAACAGATGCCGTTGACAAGAAAGCAGAATGTTTTGGGTCACATGGCAAGATGCATGTGAGCACATTCTTTCGTGCTGTGTAGCTCAGTTTTTCCTTCGCACTTCTTCTCAGTCGTCGATATTTGGCTTTCATTGTTAGTACAACATAAGGACGATAAGGATAAAGTTATCGTCTAAGCTTTTCCCACAAATAAAAAACCTTCCGCTGTTACTTATGGAAAAGACCGTCGTCGGCATGTGATTTCTGGCTTGCCTCAGGAACGTGAAGAAATGTGATCACATGCGCTTACCTATTTGTCGTCAGTTATAGATCACATGGAAAAAAAAGTCTTCTTGTTTTGGTAGTACTAATTTTTGCTCTTTTGCTACGCAATATATTTCTGTTCATTTGATTTCTGCCTTGAAGGGACACAGTCAGCTTTGGGACCGCGCTAACCTGGACACTAGTTTTCTCACTTTGAAAAGAATTTACCCCAACCTGACATCAAAGTACATGCAGAATTCAGCTTCACTCTTTGCAGCGTTTCGCTTGATTTGAATCATTCACTGAAAAACCTGTTTTTGAGTGTGCTTTTGCTCATCCAATAATGTTGTTTTTATCATACTTGGTTAAAAACAGCATGCGCACCAGCTGACTGACTGAGCTAATTTTTGGCAGACCGACTTCTTTGACATGAAAAGGAATGTTCCATAACTGTTTTGTCGATTTGTTTCATTTTTGAGAAATAACGCAAGCAAAAACAGGTGGATTTCAATGCGACATGAACTTAAACGGTTACTTTTAGCAGATTTGACAGCACGTTTTTTTTAAAAAAAAAATAGATGTTTTGGTTTTTGAAAGAAGTAGAGAACCAGACCAAAAAAAACCGCCGACCTCACTGTCACAACAACAAACTTGAATCCGGCCCATTCAGCACCTTATTCACTTGAGCTAACAAAGCAGCAGTAAGAGATTAGTGTAGTTATATGAATAATGAAACTTGCTATCTGCTCGAACAACTACATGTAGTTGCTCAGCAAATGCCATGCTTTGGTGACTTCAAAACAAAAGGTTTCTTTTATTCTTTGTTCAACAAAAGGTCTCCAGAGGATGCCTTTGGAAAACAGTTTTTCTGCCTATGATATTTCCTGAAAACAAAGCGAAAATTAACAAAAACAACTACAGATCGATGCTTTCATATCAAAACAAGTCTGCAAGAAATTAGCTTGATCCTGCCGAAAATGAAAATCAGCCAAAAAAGTGATATGCACCCTTTTAGCACGAAAGCCAATTTTAAACTAATGAATGAATTATTTACTTCAGAAAAACTGCGCTTCTTTCAAACATGACTTATTTACCTTAAGGTGGACATAACACGACTGAAAATTCAAAAATCTGGCAGGCTTTTTGAAATTCTGTAGTTGTGTCTTAAAACAGATTGCTTAAATTTAATTTTAATTTGCTCTCCCTTCGACAATTCACTTAATGTCTTCATCTTAGTGTTCCAGAAACAACACGCAAAGACAATCATCACTTAAGCACTGTTTTGACCAAAATTATACAGCAAAATTGCCGTGATATTTTAAAGGTTTTGTTATTGCTTTTCTGCATGTAAGCCTGTTCTTTCCTAGGTCGGTTAAGTTAATTATTAAATATTACAGTCACCACGAACAGGAAACTTGGTTAGCTGGCATGTACCACATCTAAAAGCTATAAACTTATTGCATATTTGAAAAAACTTCCTACTCTTTCAGAAATATACTTAATTAGATTTCAACACTTTTTCCAGGCTTGGAAAGCCAGTCAGTGATTGTTTCGTATACAGGATGAGTACTTGGAGCTAAAGCACACCTTGTTGGGTTGGGCAACCAGACCATCACCAGTAAAGAGTGTTTGATCCACTACGCTCTCATTATTGAAGCTAAGGCCCTGGGAGCAGTCGCCGAATGTCATGTCCTGTGATGTCATATCCTGTGACATAGGGAATCCAGCTTCTCCACCTGGCAAGTCATGTGCACCATCTGCAGCATCAAAGACGTCATCATCATCATCACCATCCTGCCAACAGAGAAGCAAACAAAGATATCCTTTGGACCAGCATCTATTTAAACATTAAGAGTGTTTCTGTGTCGATGAATTTTTGAGCAGAACATTTCCACGAAAAACTTAACTTTGGCACAATGCACACACCTTAAACTTGAGGAAATGTCATTATTTATTGTCTATAATATCACAATTTCTTGACTTAATCCAGTGCATGGGTTTTTGCGTGACAATGTGCACACTCTCTTTTGCTTGTATTGTTCTAGGAGCATTCTGTGTATGAGTAAAGGACTACTCAGTCATAGTTTTTGCACTGTTTTAACCAAAATTACAATGACAATATGCAAATATGTAATAAATTACATCTCTGATGTTTCCTAATATTTTTGTGCAGTTTTTTTGACACTTGAATACATCTCAGATAACATGACGTATGTACTTACTTGGAGATCTGGACAGTAATTGGCACAGTCATTTGCATTGTCGTAGTTATACCATGCTGATCCTGCAAAGGCAAATACTGTATAAAATTTCAGAATATAGCTGCTGTATACCTACTAGTCTATCAGAGCTGAGCCTGTAAATTATATAGCATGTATGTCGTAGAAGTTGTGTACAGATATTAACGCAGTCACCGCCCTTTCTTAAATGCAAACAATTTCGTAAATGATTGTACATCTGATCAACTGATCAGGAGTGGTTATAAAGACCCATAAAAATTTAAGGGCTGGATATTTTTTCTGCCACCTTAAGAGCAGCAGTACCCAATGACCAACTTAGTTAATTCATTTGTTTTCATGCACAAGTTTTGATTAAACAGAAATAAACACTGCAAGAGCACATACCATCATCCCTAATCTCTGTTTGTGCCTGAATTTGACGTTTGACCTTTTGATAATAAAACACGCAAGGTTACAAGATGTCATGTGAATGATTTTGGCCAATATGAGGAGCAACCAAAAAAGGGAGAAAAATTGAAGAGTACTTAAAACTAGATCATAGGGAGCAAAGCATTGAGTATTATAGGACCATACTTGTAAGACAACCTGATAGGAGAAATGCTCCTGGGTTGAAAGCAGAATTCATCATCTTGCAGACAATAAGGGCCCGATTACATGAGCTGGGCTGGCCCGGTTAGCCAGGCTGGTGTCAGTTTGCAGGGATCTTGGCACGTTTGTTAAACGCAACAAAAATAAACTTCGCAATTACATGACAACCGGACCAGCCGGGTTAGCCGACATCCTGGTATCGCGGTGCCTGGATCCCAGCTAACCAGGCTGAGATTTTTCCATGTAATTGCGTTTGCCGGGTCAGTGCGGCTAATTAAGCTAGGAGAGTACAGATATAAAAGTCCATCTAAGTGCATAAATGCAGCCAACTGCCGGGAAAGGCAATTACAATCATTCGCCACATTCTTGTAGTGTCCTTTTTGAAAACTACAATTTCCCACCATAATACATCAAGCGGTGTGGTGCCTTCTTTGCGCCAAAATAAAGCTCGCTCTGGTCTTCCACGTTTCATCGCATCAGGCTGAAAGTCATCTTGGCACACCAAAGGAGTCCGACTAACCAGGCCAGCCTGGTTCACGCAATCAGACCCTACGTGCACATTCTATTTGAGATATGTCCAGAAATGCAGGTTAATGAGATGCATGCTCTCTATGATAAACACCATAAAGTGTCCTCTTTCCTGTAGAGTCACCACAACACACAAAATTCTGTCAAATATGAGGTAATATAAAAATGACACTTTGTGATGCTTATTCATAAAGAGCATTGAATCTCATTAGCCAGCATTTCTGGACAAAGTGTTCCATTTAACAAGTTGATGCCAGGTTTTCATCTATTTATTCTGTTATTGATCATGAATTTCATCCTAACATTGTCAAAGGCGATAGCCGTGTGGATCAACAGACTATTTTAACTGGTCCATTTAAAAGAGAGTCTGTAAAGGGACCCTGGGAAAGCAGTCATCAGTTTTCAACATCATAGCTGTTTTACAAGAAGTTTTTAACTATTATGTGGGGCACTTGAGCAATGTAAATGACAATAAACAAAAAGTTGAAACAACTTATAACCGCACTTTCTTTAAATCCCTTGTGCTCACAAGAACAATATGTGATATCTTATCACTTCAGTGGAAACTCAGTCATACTCCAGAACAGTCACTGACAAATTACTTTGCACTAATTAAGGTTTAGCAAAGTAGTCAGTCGAGTCACACAATCCAAGGTTTACGCTATCCAAGCTATTTTTAGAACGGTTTGGGTTTTTTTCCCAACAGTGACATAAACAATGCAAGTTCTCACATGCTCTTGTTTACTGACTTCAGCAAATATTTAATTTTCCTTCAAATCTTTGAACTCACTTTGATGAAACAACCAAAGAATTCACTTCAATTGCTGAAACCCACAAGAAATACTCGTAATAAAACAAAAAGATCGAAGATATATTTTACAAACAATAAAGAAAACAATATCCATAACATTGTCCCTGTATTAATGTTTCAACAGCTTTTGGCAAAGGAAATATATTTTCACTAGAAAAGTTAACGTTAAAAGCAACGACGTTTCCACCGTTCGATGTTCATTTTCCAGTTTAAAAGTAAAAATTTTTGTAGGCGTTTAAAATATATACAATTGATTATAAAAATGCTAATGAGATACTGGCTAAAACTCTAAAATATTTACATAGAAACAATACAAATAAAAAAATTGTATTGTTTCTATGTAAATATTTTAGAGTTTTAGCCAGTATCTCATTAACTTTTTTAGTGAACTCCGTTTCAAAAAACTTGGCAAATAAATGAGTGAGTGGTTGAGGGATATCTTATGAACAAGCTCTGCTTGGAAGGGTCTGACAGAGGGGCAGAGAAGGAACTGGCTGAGAGTGAAGTGACCAAGGAGGGGAATAGGGTGGGGCTGGGGGTCTCTCCCCTCCTAGATCCCTTCTCTCCTCATTTTCTTTGCCCAATCCTTGACTAAAGATCCTGTTCACAGGCTAACCAGGAAAGACTAAGTAACATTAGTTATGTTATATTTCTCTCAGTCTTGATGATTAGAAACTGGCTCAAATTAAACATTCAAGCAGAATATTTGTGAAGACAGTTTTTTTTTTGCAAACTGGCAAAATGTAACATTTTGCCTGTTTCAAAAAATTTAGAAAAAAAACATAAAACTTATGTAGTACTGCAGTCCTCCCTCAAGCACTTGGTTGTTCACTTTGGCTTTTTATTAAAGTCCATATTGTTCATCAAGTGTTGTATGACCATCAGGAAAAAAAGAAACAATTCTTTTGGAATATTTTACAAAGGTTGGGTCTCTTATGTCCTCAGAACTGAGAGTGGAAAGTAAACCACACAGAGCTAAGTTCTGAAAACGTCAGCTTGCCAAATTTGTGTAGCAGTTAATTTAGCTTTATCAACTTCAACTGAACAATCCACTGTTAAGCATTTCATTTGCGAATTCTGTCAGGAAGGTCTAATGTAACTCACCATGATCCTGGGCTTGATGAAGAGTCTAAATAGTTTGTCAGCATCATAGTGAAGGTCTTCAGGTAATGTTGTCTTTGTTGCTGTGTGTTTTGCAAGGGTTGCTTTAGACAAGGTTCTCGCAGCCTGAGACATAAACCAAAATGGCAAAACTGTCAGGGCCCATGAATATGGTTTAAGTACATTTTGATACTACATCTCTGACAACTAAAATTCATTTCTCACATAACTTTGGATAACAGCTTTCGTTAAGCTTACACATTAAACTTGAGAGAAGGTAACCGTTGCATTTATTTCATATTATAAATTAAATATACATATAGATAGGACCCTGTGCATGCTCTAATTGGTCAAAAATCCATGTTTTATCAGAGTATAAAACATTGAAAAAGTGTGCAAATATTGTTTTTGCCACATTACCTCTGAATCATAAAGGGAATGAAGAAGCCTAAGCTGTATATTACACTGTGATAAAACACTTTATATAATAACCAAATCAATGCACACGCTCTGAATGGTCAATCAGTTGTGGGTTGTGCCGGTAAACCCATGAAAAATCCCGCGTCTTCTAAATTATTATATAAAAGCAATAGACCACAAGTTTTCTATGGGTTATAGGCTGATAAACCACTTGGGAGTTTTGTAGAACACTCGAAGAATTCGTAAACCACTCGCCTGCGGCTCGTGGTTTATCAGCTTATAACCCACAGAAACTTGTGGTCTATTGCTTAAGGATATTTCAGAACACTTGCGAAGTAGAGAAACACTAGCCTACAGCTCATGCTTTCTACATTTCCCTAATGTTCTTAAATGCCAATCATGTTTTATCAATGTAATACATAGCTTAGGCTTCTTTATTTGTTAAGCATGGCAGGGTATGCTAGCTAGGCTCTTAGGCAAATGTAATTTCTCTGTTGTAATCATTACAGCAGAGGAAGGCCTGAATAACATGCTGGGTTTTTCATTATGTATTGCAACGGAATGTGGCATCCTGTCAACTCAGAAGTAGCAGTTTTCATATAGTTGATTCATGTTGTGTAAACTTCAGATAGCAAGTATACCCCTGGTAACTAAGATACCTTAACTTGCAGGGATCGTTTCATGGAACACTAAAAAGTTCATTGGAGTTTTAGTGCTGACTGCAGCCATTTATCTGGATGATAGAGACACAAAAAATTCTCAGGGCTACTGAATACTGTAAATCCCATGTTAAAGTCCTGGGCTTATATAATTTGGTGGTGGGGGGGGGGGGGGGGGGGGGTATATCCGTGGGATTTTGTGGTATGCCAAGACTTAGGATTATGAAAAAGTGACCACTGGAGAGCAACGTTGGCATTTGCAGGATATGACGTACAAGGCTGCTGATGGTATTACCCTTCCTCTTGAAAAGCTTTTTCCAAAATCCACCTCACTATCAAATTTGATGGTAAAGGGCTGTTTCTTTGCTCTCTTTTTCTTGTTTTGTTGTTCTGCACCTGGCATAAAGTTTGGTAAGCCTGTAATAAGAAGACCTCTGTTCAGTAAAATAAAGTAATCAACACAGATAAGGCTGTGGCCAGAAATTCCCTCATTCTATGAAAATACAGTTGAACCAGTGTAAGTGACCACCCAAAAATGTCAAGACTAAGTGTTCACTTACAAGAAGTGGTCGCTTATGAGAACTTAGACCAATTCATATTGCATCCAAATAAATACTTTGCCTCATTAGCATATGATAACTGCATAGACTTAAACCGTGTATCAACTGTGAAAAATGTGAAAAAACAATTTTGAGAAAAAAAATCCATTACTAGACCCATTGAGAAATTTCCGTCTTTTGTACTACCCAGGAATGCCATGTTACACCTTATCATGCAATTAGTATTTATGCTCTATTATCTGTGGAGTGGAGGTTAAAAACAAAATAAAATTTCAAACTCTTAGCTCTAAAAGTGGTCGTGGTCACTTGCAGGGGGTTCCAAATATAGTGATTTGAGTGGGAAACTTTTGGTGTTTTGGAAAACTGCTTGTTGAGGAGCAGTTGTCGCTTCCGAGTGGTGGTCACAACCAGAAGTTCAACTGTAGTCAAAGAGCATGGTAAATACATATTCAAACCAAACACATCCACAATCAAAAACCCTCCACCAGACAGTTATTTTTGTTAATAATACCTTTAGAGAGCTTGGAATGAAGTCTCCAGTGTTGGGGTCCAGCCCAGGTTGACATGAGGTCAGACTTGAAGTAAGAGTAGTCACTTGGTTGAGATGACAGCTCCAAGCACAGTGTGCCTGCAGTTGCAGTGGCAGAATCAAAAGCTGTTCTGCTAGAAAAAAATAAATGATATTTTGTAGTAAAGTCTCAAACAGTTGCATGTTGGAATTCTACCAACTTAACATA
This sequence comes from Catalaphyllia jardinei, assembly GCA_022496165.2. Taxonomy (NCBI): domain Eukaryota; kingdom Metazoa; phylum Cnidaria; class Anthozoa; order Scleractinia; family Caryophylliidae; genus Catalaphyllia; species Catalaphyllia jardinei. The sequence continues at coordinate 27,316,803 of CM042747.1, forward strand.
AAAGGAAGCTTCAAAGTTTTGAAGCCTACTTTGAAAAAAGGAACAGTCAAAAATTTTTTATGGGTTAGAAACTAAACAAGACAAACTTTAAATTGTAAGAAAGTTAGGCAGGTCTTAAAAACAGCAACTGCAGCTAAAAGTGAAGTAACAGGGGAATAGGGGCAACATTCTCTTTCCACTTGTCCTTCAACATTGTTACATGGCAAATTAAAAAGACTGTTGTGCATATTACCACCTGTGTTGCAAGTGTCAGGAACATGCTGCATAAAGTAATCTGGAGTTCAATTTTCTGCAACATTCCTGCTAATTGCAACCCAGGTGATAATACACAACAATGCTGCTGAACTTGCAGTGCAACAACATTGCAGGACAAGTTGAAAGAAAATGCTGCCATTGATATTACTTTGCCTAAAGCTGGGAATTCACTCTGAATCACTTTTTTTATTAATAAAAACAAAGGATGATTATTTACAGACCTTCCATTCTGGGAAGTAACAAGTCTTGCTTCTTGTCCATCAGCAAAAGCAAGTGACGCATTACAGATTGGATTACTGAAAACTCTTTCACAGCGATCCCTTCCAAATTCCATGTCCTGTGAACAGTACATTATGCAACTGTTAAAGTCTATGCAACAGTCATGTAATCAGTGTGCAGGTTATTAAGGTGAGCAAGATCTTATAAGTAAGCACCACTGTCATACTACCAAGACAGTGTTCACTTACCCCACCCATGTCAGGCACATCATCATCACTGTAGTCATCACCCATTGTTTCTGGAAATCCGTATTCTGGTTCGGGCTCAGTAGCTATAAAATAACACAGAACACCACTTCATATCAGTATTATTTTTATAAGAGTACATTTTAGAAGCTCCATGGGACAATCTTTTCAGTGAAATAATATTGGCTTCAATCATAGGCATGCAATATGTACAGAAGATAACAAAGCGGCATAACAAGGCCCAAATAGACTAACTAGGTCCAGAGCATCAAGTGGCTGCTTCCTTGCAAAAGCCTCACAACTGAGGTACAAAAATTCCTGTGCCAATAATACCTTCAAGATAAGGGCTCATCTGCACTTGAAGTTCCAGATGGAACCACAAACTAAGGCAGAAATAACAGATTTTTTGCAGTGTTTGCAATCTTTTTCAGAAACAAATTTTCAGGACTTTTCCAGGACTCAGATTGGCTTTTCCAGGCCTCTAAAACTCACTTTAACCTTATAACTTTGAAGATCTCGAACTTAATGTCTCTTCTGCCTGCCGTATAGTTATTATGTTAGTTCTGAGAATTTGCTTTGGTCAGAGAATATTGTGAATTTCATAGAATGATTTGAAGAACTTCCTGGGACCAGTATATGTTTTCTAGGGCATTTAGTTATTGAAATATTGGATAACAGTACTAGAGGCATCTGTGATTGAGTATCAATCAATACCCTTAAATTGGTAGTAAGACAAAAATAGTATCTTTCCTATTGAAGCCATTTTAAAACGTGAACAAGTAGTCTGTACGAGAATAAAACAAACACTGTTTACTATTTTCAAATATCTCTTGTTGTTTCAGGGATATTCAACTTTTTTTAAATATGCAATAAACAGTCTCAACTAAATTTTGATCAAATATAATGAAAAAAGATATCTCAGCCAATTTGTATAATCAGAAATGTATGATTCTTTGTAGTAACATTCTACCAAATGTGCTTCACAAAAAAGGTTAACAGTTTTGTTACCATGGCAACATACTGGGTTCAAGACACCCCAATATTAAAGGTGTTTCTGGCCACTTTTTGGCATTCTATTTTCATATTTGCAAATGATGCCTCATATGCATGATCCAGCAAGCATATACCGGTAAATATGTTAGCTTGAGTTTGTGACCTCAGTAAATGTTTTTCGAGTCATCACTACCATATTGAAATCAAGTAGGTGGGGACTGGAAAAGAGTGAGTTGCCATGGGAACAGAACCTTTTACAGCTGGTGTGTTTCCCATAGAACTATTAGCCTACCAAGTTTAAATGGTCTGCACTTGATATAATACTAGGATACAATATTAGGTTGAATAATGACATCATCAGTCATTTCATTTGCATACTTAACACATTTTTCAAATTTAAATATCTCTGAAACTAATAATAAATAATACTACTTTAATTCATGGTTAATCAGCATCTCAATTTACACTCAATCAACATCTTGATCGATACTTGGTTAAAACTAGTTCAACACTTGATCAACAACTCAATCAGCACTCAATCAACAATATTTTATTGGTCAACAGTTAACGGAGTGTTGACTGACTTATTTGTATCGATCAGCAATTGATGGCCTCTGGCAAATATAGTTGACTCCCGACTGACTGTTGACTAAGATGTTGATCAGGTACACTTTGACAAGGGTATCAATCGTTACTCAACCTTGGATGGCTTTGGTACACATGCTCTGAAAATAACACAATTAAATTCCAGAACTTTGCAGGTACTATGGTCTCTCACCTGGTGCATCCACATCAAAAGCATGTTCATTCTTCTCCATTTCAGCTACCATTCTACCATAATCAGCACTGGCCTATAAACATTTGATGAATGTTGTTAAGCACTGTTAACTAAGAGGCACGAGGTGTTTCCAGATTCAGTAAAGCCTGGCTTTCATGTCAGGAAAATCACAGACAGTCTGGGATTTTACTGTTTTCCAACCATCGCAGATTTTGCCAACTAATGAAAACTCAAAATCGTAGATATCCCTGATTTGAAGGGGGGGGGGGGGGATTGGGAGGGTTTCTATTTTCCTGACACGTTCCAGATTTCTGCAATGGTTGGCAATCATTCCCGACAAATGAACTCAAATTTCCACCCTTGGGGACGTCAGCATCTGTCGGCGATGGATTTCGTTCATTACCAATCCCCTAAAGTACTAGGCTTCACTTCTCCTATCACAAATAAACATGGTGTCTCTCTCCTGCAAAATTCCTAATTGGGAAAGTCTGGGACAGACCTCTAGCAAATATCTGATATGTCAGCAAAATCTGGAATGGTCGGCAAAAAGTAAAATCCCCGATCGTCTGGGATTTTCCTGACACATGAAAACCTGGCTTAAGTGCTGTGGTGTTTTTGTTGGAGTTAGCTGCTGGTGTTTTCTTTCAATAAAACATAGTTTATGTTTGTTCCAGTTTACATTTTTTTTCATTAGACTATCCTAACATTAGCCAGTGGTAGTCTACTTACAAAAGTTGTCATTAATAAACAAATTACAATTATAGAAAATTATAGAAAATTAAGAAAAAGTAAATAAAATAGAAAGGCGGGACTGTAGGAGGTCAGTCATTTTGGTTGTTGGGTTCATGGTCTTAGAAACAGTCAGTGGTCTCTGCTGCTCTGGACATCATTGCAATGTGCCAGTTGGTACCAGTTTTCCTCCTCACATCCCTCCTCTGTAAGTGGTATTTTTATTAATAAATTTTTATTGATTATTTATTGGTATTATTATACATTGAACTCTCTGAAGTCTTTTCTGATTGGCCAAACGCGTACAGTGACTTTCCGAAATCAGCACCCATGATGTCTAAACTGCAGATTATACAGTTATCATGTCAAGGACACTCAAAGTCATGGGTTATGATGTCATGTGTGACCGCAAAGCATGATTTCCAAGGGTAATCATGTCACTTCACGTGATTCGTGCTGCTTGCCGTCAGTGAAGAAGCAGAAACATGACTTCCAAGTTTTTGTGTTCCATGTATAGTAAAACAATTATTAGATTCGGTTTTTGTGATGTCCAGAATACTCAAGGTCTCGGTAAGGGTTATCAGCCTCGGCCTTCGGCTAATAACCCCTACCTTGACCTTGATTATTCTGGATATCACAAAAACCGAATCTAATATTTGTTTAATGTAACTACAGTCAAACCTCCTGTAAGCCAACACCCAAAATATCAAGCCAAGGTGGTCAACTATGGGAGGTGGTTGCTTACGAGAACTTAGACCATAATGGGGCAAAATTATTTCTCATTAGAAGATGTCAACTGCCAAGACTTGACCCATGCCAATGCCAGTGCAATGCTTTGTTTATGCACAATGCAATTCTTCCCATTGAGAAATTTCCATTTCTTGTGCTAGCCAGAAAGACGATAATTGTAGCAACCAGAACTTTCTATACTTTGGGCGTGTCACGTTTCTCCGTGACCCCTGGGGATTACATAATGGTAATTTGTTTTCTGGTACATAAGCGGCCTTGATAATTATTTTCGCAGTGCTTGTTAGCTGTCTGTAGTACGTGTGCTGCCTTTCTTAGTTGCATTTCACTGTTGTGAACCCAAAGTATTATTCTGAAATTTGTTCCGTTAGAAATCGCCACAGTTTTGTAAGTATACTCTATATCATCGTCATTTTGGTCGTTATATTTTGTACTTAGACAATTTTCTTGTTTATTTCTTCGGTTGAATCAGACACCGTTACCATCACCTTTATTTTTATTCGTGTTTATGTGCAAGGAGATTAAATGTAGCGCATTCGAACTGTGGCTTCGTTCTTTCTAGTGTTTACTAGACCTACAATAATGTTACAGCAACCTAGTATACAGTTTTTGCTCCATTTATCTGTCAAGTGGCCACTAATGAAAGATTAGAAACAAAGGAAAACTTCAAACATTTAGCTCTTAAAGTGTTCATGGTCACTTATGAGAGGTAGCCGATTACAAGAGGTTCCAAATATAGTGATTTGACTATGAAATTCTTGGTATTTTGAAAAACTGGTCACTGAGGAGTGGTCGTCGCAATCAGAAGTTGGGCTATAATATTTATCATTCATACTCTTTCACTGTAATTCTCATTTCAGTATGACTGATGCCTTAGTTCTTTGTGGTTTTTGGGAGTCTCGTGGCTGGGTTGGCCATGTGCACAGTCTTATATCATGATGTTGGGGTCGTGAGCAAGAGTTGGGTTTGTTTCCCTGGGCACCTCCACTTCCAATAGAGTTCTAAAGTGTGACATCACAAAAAATTAAATCTGTGAAATTATGGGATTGGGCGCCATTTTCGAATGGAGTATCCTTAAAAAAGGTTCCTTGCCAAAACTTAGCTCTTAATTGTAATTCCCAGCTGAAATACGAAGGATTGAAATTTGATACTGCCCCATATAAATCTCTCTAATTTTCAGTCAGTTCTAAACTGAAGGAACAGAAACAAATTTTGAAGGGTTTGTATGGAATGCCATCAAACTTTGATCCCTTATATCTCTACCGGGAATTGCAATTCGGAGCTAATTTTTGGGATGAGGATGTCTTTTAGCATGCTCTATAAGAATATGGCATCATATCCCATAATTTCAAAAAAATTATTTTTGTGATGTCATCACTTTAGAACTCTATTCATGTTGTTAATAAGTTGCCCAGTGATGAGATTTCACAACTAAAATATTGTTAGTTGCAAAATCTCATTAAATAAAACAACCACAGTTGCAGACAAAAACTTTGTTGCCAGGGCTTTGAGACATTTAAAACGCTCTCACTCCCAAGAGTGCCATTTGGCATAAAACACTATTACATGCTCAAGATTTGACCACTTTTTTTTTATCAAATTTGAACAGCAAAAAGGTCTTGGACAGATCTGTCATTTGAAAGCATAAAAGATACCCTTTCCTATACAAGACTTGCTTATCCACCCCCACAAATTTTATTCTTAGACTTTTAAAGTCAAGTTAATATCCAACAATAACCCACACATTAAGAGCTGCATATACCGGTAAGCTATAGTTTGGGGGACCTCAACTATACAAGGAGTGAGATATTTTTTTTAACATCTTTCTTTTTCATTGAATGCTTTCAATTCAAACTGAGGCTTCCTCCATGGCTGTTAGTATAATGTATGGTATCCCACAAACAATCTCTTTCAAACAGTATACTAAGTGTGTTGTTATTGTGAAACTGAACATTTGACAGTTGTTATTTTGAATACTAATGTATCTACACTACTTCTCAGGAATATTTAATTAAGCTTCTCATTGGTGAGAGTGATTTTTCTTTTGTTATTCGAACTACTGTTTTTTCAATTGAATTTAAGTATAAATAGCATATTCTGTCATACTTTTACTTCTGCGTGTAACCCTCGGAGATTAAAATGTCAACAAAGAAACGCTTGCATGAGCATGATGCTTTCAGTCTTTCCCAAGCCTCGTGAATTGGTTTCTTTACAAAAATCCTGCTGTGTTGCTGTTTCCATTACTTCTTAGTCCTTTCCCGATTTTCTGAACCTTTCTGAAAGCTGCCGGGAGAAAGCTGTCTTCGTCCAGCACCATAACACTTCCCTCCACTCAAAGTTCCGTCAAACGGCATTGAAGTTACCGGTAACACCGAAAGGTCTCAATTACACACAAATTGGAACTTTATGAGAACCGTGTATCACTGATCTTTGATTCTGAGAAGTTTTAGGGCAAAGCCAAAGTTGATTGAGGGTGATGCAAATGGATTTATGAAAGCTCTATACCACCATTTCCACACCTTTGAATTCCGATCCCCAGTCCAAAAATCAAAATCTTGTGCATGCGCAAAAACGTGATTGTGTTCCTTTAAGTAGGAGTGTTGAAAAATGCTAAAAACAGTTGGCAGCCAATAAAAAATTAAGGGTGGCACATGACTCATCAAATGAAGGAATAAGGCTTTGAATGAGAGCAAGTGCTGCAAATTTCAACTAACAAAAAGCAAGTTGGTATCAGACAGTACCTCTCTATTTCTTGTCCAGTTGGTGAATTCAAAGTCAGAAAAATGAGGACAGATCTGAAGACTTTCAAAGTTTACATGGCTGTAAACATCTGCAATTAAAACATCAACTTTGTAAGTAACATTTTGCTTGTACACTTGTAAGACAGTGTGGGTTTGCATTTTTTTCAGTTACAATTGTACCTACAGGGATTTGAGAACGGGATAACATTTTAACGTTTAAATTAACAATACATAACAATACTCTTCGGTAACCGAACTCTTAATCAGCTTGGCTTGTTAAATTTAAAACAACGCAGGCACTTCCATCGCTGCATGTATGTTTATAAATGTGTGAATGGAATCACATCTCATAAATTGGAATTATCAAGAAACAGTGATGTACATAGATACAGCACATGTTGCAATGATGATCTTAGACTTCCCTCAAACTGTGTTATTTTGGATCAGGACCTCTCTGTAGATCACCCATGGGTGAGAGAGCTTTCCTGTATAAATATCATTATTATTACTGCAATACACAGTACTGCTCAAAAGTAGGTTACCATCCCTTGTCTTGAGAGATGAGAGAAGAGTGTCTTGTTTTGGGGGAACCAGTATAGTATTATTATTTTGGAATAAATTACAACCAGTTAGCTTGCGAGAAAACAATTATTGCTTATGAAGTTCTCTGTTGTGTTGCTTTAAGAGGTCTTACTTCATTAGACTCATACATGGGGAAACAACCTTGCAGTATTGTGATACAAGATGAACATGAATTGTCTCTCCCTCTTTTCACAACCAAAATGGTTAAGCCTTTGGTTCCTTAAGAACAGGGGTGTTCCATACAAACACAGGATCATGTGTCCTAAACAATTTGTGGTTGATTGTCAATTGGTACTCTTGATTGACCCTCAATCGACATCTTGATCACCACTCAACAGACATCTCCATCGATGCTCGCTCAACACTCAATTAACATCTCATTAGAAAGTCGGTTGAGAGTTGACAGATTCCTGCAGAAAAGTTACCGAGTGACGATGGATACATAAGAGTCAGTTGATCCTCTGCCAACAATCGACTGACTGTTGATCAAGTGACGATATATATAATTATCATAATGATATTTTTAAAATTAAGCTCATCGCCTAATCTGCAAAGATCAGCTGAAAAGCAACCAAAAGATAAACAAGGCATGAGGGGAGCTGCAAGCTAATGAGGTCACTCCACAGGTCACATACGCAAATGGAGGTGACCGCTGGCCAACCTCGTTGCCAGGGTCCTCTCTCTACTTCGAGAAAGTACCCTGGTTATGGCTGGTCACGTGTCTGCTAAATTTTAGCAGATTCCAGAGATGTGATCGAAGGGAGGGGCGGGAAAGTTAAAGTTTGTCTCCACTGAGCTCACCTGACTGAGCCCAGAAGGGAGTGGAATTTGTAAACCTCCCGTAGTGGATCAGCAAAACTCACAGCGAAGGCATTGTCACATTCGATATTGGAGTTGAAAGCGTTCAATGCTCGGCTAAAAGGTTAGCTCCCCATTTGGCTGAATGTTTCTCATTGACAGTTGGACAGTCTTTTGACAATAAATGGACCGCGCGGTGAACTTAATTTTATTTTTCATTCAGCGAAATCACAACGTAGGTCAGTATTTACTCGTTCGTTTAGAGCCAGATACGTCGTATGTTCGCCTTCAAAGGTAGTTTTGGATTTGATTTAATTATTCCCATCAACACTTTGACGGTCATTGACATTCCCTTCTCTTGCAACGAAAAAATTCTATGAACAATCCATGTCCATGCGCTAAATAAACTTGATTAAGCAGCTTATATTTTTCGATCGACAAAATCATAACAGAGGCATTGGTTCATTCGTTTGGAGTTTGATACATCCAGCGTTTGGCATAGACTAGCTTTGAATTTCATCGAATTCATCCAATCGAAAGTTTGATGGTCATTTGATTCTCTTACAGTGAAAAATTTAAATTTTATAAACAACTTGACAGCGACGACATCGGTCACGCATTTGCAAAATGCAGTGGCTATTGTTTTAAAACTGTTTAGCGGTAAATCAAATTTTCGGTAAGAAAGTAGCTCCAAGTTGAATGTATCCTATCGATAATTTCAAGGTTGTTTAATTCTTTTGGTGTGAAAAACTGATTAAACTAATCTGAAGCAGGTTGTTGACGGTTACTTAAAAAAGCAGTGAAATATAAGCAAAGTTCCCTCTCAATCAACATCTCACGATACTCATAGAAGTTTAGGTAGAGCCGAAGCACTGGCCAGGCAGGATCTCTGACAAATAACTCGCTTCCTTTTTAAAATATTAACGTCTGTAGCAGCCCAACATTCACCTCCCCAGAGAGTGTTGACAAAATTAAGTTGAGGACCGACCCTCTGTACGGCTTGGGTTGGCATGCATAGACACGTGACCAGCTGTAACCAGGGTACTTTCTCAAAGTAGAGAGAGAACCCTGGGAATGAGGTTGACCGCTGGCCACATTGGCTAATGTTAAGCTTTGCCTAAATCACATTTAGCCACATACAGTGATATTTATTACAGGATGCTCTCTCACCTACTGGTGATATACAAAGAGGTCCTGTTCTAAATGTATCACTAATCAAATAATTAAAGGAATAAAGTATGTTCTAAACCTAAAACAATGGAGAAAGAAAAAGAAATTACATAACTTAGAATGATTCCAAAAATTTCAAAGCTTTCATACTAGATATACTCTTATAAGATAATGATTTATGACATGTCTTGCCTCTCAGCTCTGACAGGTCCACCATGCTGTTATCCTGTGTTGTTTGGCCCTCTGATGAGTAATCTCGTGTTGACATGGTTACAGTTGTGGAATCCAGAAGAAGCTCACAGCTATCATCACGGACAAACAAGTGGTTCAGAAGCAAGCCTCCAGTACCACCTTCATCAAAGGCTGCTGATGTCTTGTGGAACAATGGATCAACCTGACAACATTAACAGATAAATTAATCAATATCACCAGTAGTAGCCCACTGTATTTTCTCAGTTATATACCACATAGACCGCCTAGTACCATTTACCAGACCAAACGTGGATTCATTCATCCGGCATTTATTTTACTTTTTCATATTTGATGCTGAAGCTTATTAGGATTTTTACACAATATTTTTGAGCTAAAATTCCTAAAATAATTATTATAGGGCAACCATCCTCCCATACTCTTCCTGAAAGATACACAATGCAGATCGTGACCAGCTGCTCCGCCAGTTTTTCAGGCACACCTTAGCTTCCTAATGTACTTATTAGATAGAACCTGCTACTCAAAAACCTACTGACAAGCATGAAATAAAATATTTAGAGAGGACAAACCTTAACTAATTGTCCTGCACTTACCTGCAGTTGTGGCTCAAGTAACTAACATAAGAAACACACCCATAAGTAATGATTGTAAGAAAAATACATACGGGTAACCAAAGATATACGAGTCTGAACAACTAACTTACCTCAAAAGCTAGGTCAAACTGATTAACGTTCAGGTTCTTGGGATTTGACTCTATTGTATTTCCAAGTCTGTGATGGGAAGACTGCCATAAAAAGATGGGGTACATATCTCTGAATTCAATAGATTATAGACCCTATGCAAAAATGGCTGCTGTTAAAGTATTCTTTTGTTCGTATTTAAAATAGCCTCACTAACCTCATTTTGGATAACAAATTCTTTACAATTTTTGTCTCAAAAACGAGGTTAGTGAGGCTAATTTAAATACGAACAAGAAAATAATATACTGGCAGCCATTTTTGCATAGGGTCTATAATTACAATTACTATCTTCACAGTTGTGAAGTAACTAAATTTGAGCAGCTAACAAGAAAACAGTGTTGCCCACTAAAAAGGAAAGCGTAGCTTTACTCAAGCCTCTAACCTTAATGACCTTTGTGATACCAGAGCTATTGAGACCATTAATTTTGTAGAGGCAGTCAGCCATACTCATCTTTCATATGGCCGTTCTTGCAATACAATTACATTTCATACATGTATATATCATTCCAAGCATTCTCATGTGAAACATGCTAGGGAAAAACTACAGGGGAATTACTGGTAAGTCTAACAAGATTTGCAAGACTTAATATGCTCTTGTGGCAAATTTTGGTGAGTCATCAGATTTATGGATTACAGTCAACACACTTCACGCGTGAACGCACAACTTCAAACATTCATAAAATATTTCATTCACCGATTTGATTTTTCAATTATGAAATGATTCTTCAAACCTTCAATTGCAAAATTGTAAATCAAATTAAAAGTAGTAAAACACTCGTGGTAAAATTGAAATTAAGAAATCTGCAGTTATTACAGATGAAAACTATTTTCAAATTATTTTTCGGCCGAGTGCCGTTGTTTTCGCGCGGGAACAAATGAGCGACCGTGTCACTGCCGCATTGCGTTGTTAAAATATGCGCTCGTTCGCTCGTGGTTTTAAGTATTAAAACCCAGGTTCAGTGAGATGGACTTTTTGCTGGAACTTTGAGTGGAAATTTCCCAAGAATCCTTCTTTTCCAAGCTATTGTGTACTTGAACTGACAAACTAAATACTTTGCCGCTCTCTTCCTCTCCTATGCACTTTTGAAGATGTAGTTTTTCTTCTTGGATAGTGCTCACTGGAATTCCTGTTCGAACAAACTTAAAATTTTGAGGCAACAATTCTCCTACTTCGAAAACGATGTCCTGTCTTATTTCTTTAAGCGTTTTGCTTAGATAAGATTGCGTTCGCTTAACAATTGCAAGAGCGTTGCTGTTGCCCTCAATCTTTATCTCTATAAGAATTTCCGCCATTTTCAATCGTTTGAGCGCGAAATCTTCAACTGTATGATTCGATTATTTGAAACGTGATCCTTATCTTTCAATCTCGTGGCAAAGGCATGTCAATCAAATTCATTCACGAACCATTCACCTGAATATTGGAACCTTACGTCGCCGAGCGTTCATGCGTGAAGCGCGTTGACTGTAAAATATGAACATATGAAACCTCTTAGGCAATTAGGGGGCAGGTTAAAAGTTACTTGCTCAGAATAATGAACACTGTCAACAAAGATTTTAACCTGTGCCATCTCAGCTGACAAATTTTGCCTCTACATGCAGACACCACTAAATGTGAATTTTGCATAATATTAACAACTATTCACTGAAGTGGAGATGGCTAGTGCTGGATATTTACTGAGCCCAGGGTTCGTACCCTTTTTCAGAAACAAATTTCCAGGACTTTTCCAGGACTTTTCAAGGACTCAGATTGATTTTTCAAGGGCTCTAAAATTCACATTAATCCCTACACTCCTAAGATCTCGATGTTAATTCTCCTTACTGCCTTCCATAAAGTTCATATTTTTTAGCCGAGTTTAACAAATTTCCAGAACTTTCCAGGACCAGTGGCCTTTTTCCAGGACTTTCCAGTCCTGGAAAATGCCATAATAAAATTCCAGGACTTTCCAGGTTTTCCAGGACCCGTACGAACCCTGTGAGCCGTGAAGTGGCAAGATAAATATCCACCACTAGCCACCAACGCTGAGGTGAATAGTTGTATTAGCATGTACTAAAACAGTGAGATAACATACACCACAAAAAATTAATTTGGATGATTTCTTCACTTGTAATGGATGCAAACCGGCACGCCATTTTATCTCGAGTAACTTGGAGGTAAAAAGCAAAGGATATTCAGAGTTCGACTAGCCAATCAGCGCGTGCCTTCAACACTATCCACTGTTTTAGTATTTACTAATACAGGTTAGCTTTACTTTCAAGACTCAACACACATGAGAGCATTCATGTTTTCATTGATAAGCTGAGCAGGACAAAATCCAGGTCTGAATGCCCAGGGCAGGTAAATTTAAAATTTGCTTTTGTGCAAGTGAAAACAGAAGTTCAGTGGCCCGTTGGGCAGGTGAAGTTATCCCTTTGGGATGCAGGGATGGCGCATTGATAATAGCAATCGCCTCCCACCACTGTGGCGCGGGTTCGACTCCCAGATCCAGCGTCTCATGGGTTGAGTTTGTTGTTGGTTCTTGTCCCTGCTCCAATGGTTTTTCTCTGAGTTCTTCGGTTTTCCTCCCTCCAAAAAAACCAACACTCCAAATTCAAATTCCAACAGAAATGAGAGCCACAGATTTTTCAGCTTTAATGTTAAGTGCTACCCTCACTAAATAAGGTGTCGAAATAAGGTGTAATAGCAGACTTAGTATTAGAAGTAGTAGCAGCAGCAGCAGCAGCAGCAGCAGTAGTAGTAGTAGTTGCTAGTCGACTTGCCAGTCTGAATGAAAATGTCAGCTTGATAAATGATAATTTCCAGTCAGCAGCTATGTTAAAATTTACCCATTGAGTTGAAAAGATGGATTTCACAGGAATCCAAGCACACTACATGTATGTGTGCATTTGTCCTCTGATTGCCATTCTGGTCACGATGTCAGCAAGTAATAGTTAAGTGTGGACAAGTAACAATTGAAATTTACAAGCCCACTGGACAAGTGGATTTCAAATTTTTTCCTGCCCTTTTAAAATCACTGACATTATTGTTGTGTTAGTACCTTCTTTGGCTTCTGAGGTCCTTGCTGCTCTTCACCAGGTCCTTCTCCACCATTTTCATATCCATCTGCAAAACAGTCATGTTACACAACCATGTACACAGGTCAGATGCCTCAAGGTAACTAATGCACAGTTTATGACTTACAGGCACCAATATGCTACTTCAAACATTCTTTTGATTGCAGATCATGAATTACGTCCCTGGCATCCTAACTTAAGCTTACTTGCCACCTTCCAAGGCCAAAAGTCACTTTTTGTCCTAATTAACACAATTTAAGTCAGTCATTATTTTTAATATTTTGTTTACAAAAGAACAATGTAAAAAAAAAATCTCAAAGAGTAGCCAAGTTATTTAGAAAAAACATATCCTCTTGTCAGTGGCAACAAATTTCTATAGAACTTATGACATCTCCTGACTACACATTTTCCATTTTTAAACTAGGAAGGTGTTATAAAGTGCTGGCTGACTGTTGGCCGATAGTCGGCCGACAGTCAGTGACCTGTTGGCAACCTGTCAGTAACCTCTTGGTGGGTCTTAACCTGAAAGGCTCGTATACATACTTATCTGTTGCTCTAAAACTACGTAAAAGGGGAAAACTTGTTTCAAAAAGATACCTTGCACTTTCGATAGCTACTACAGCTTTTGCACACTTTTTTGCGTTGGCTAGTGATACTTTCCCAGATTGGTTCGATTTCATTTACCTGCCATATTGAAAAGTTTTTCTAGTTCCCAATCACCTAACTGTATTGCAAAGCATTATAGGGCGATTGGAAAACTACTTTTGGCCCGACGTTTGGCTTTGCTTTGTTGCCCCAAAATGATTACGACAAGCCTATTTTGTGTACAAACAAGGATAAGAGAAATTGGTACTTAATTTACTACTAAATTTTGGTGTGTACAGTCAGGAGATGCAGTAAACAAGCTATTTTATTGTTCAAACAGGATCAAGTCTACAGATAGGTACGGACAGTATGATTGACTGACTCCTATTTACTGTTCTCAACTGAAAAAGTTTCGACTTTGTTTTTGGTCAATTTGTGGTCTACTCAACACTGCTAATTGACTGTCGGTAAAGTGTTGGTGACCTGGTTGTTGATGGTTTGCCGAAAGGTTACCGACAGTTGACAAAGGGAGCCACTGTTCACTATCACCAGTTTGTGGTTTTATAAGGCATGACAATCTCCTGGCATGGCGCAAATTGTTTACAAACCTTTGCGAGCGAAACCCTTGCATTTGATTTTGGGAGGAATATGTCCATTTTGAGCCAATTTATAGGGTGTACAGATTTGCCAGATTATCGTGAAATTTTGCCCGAACATTCTAGAGATAATCACAAACTTAAGTTTGTCTGGAAGTTTTTATATTTAACCTATTTTTTCCTGTGGCGTCCATTTCCGCAACACTTCTTGCATATTTTTTAGCACTCCAACTTTAGATGTGGATATCTAGACAACCAATCAGAAGATCAAAAAAGGATTGCCCCCCTTTAGTTAATTAATGCCTTGTGAATAAGGCTGTACAGCCATTTTGCTCGTACTGTGGAATCCGATACACGATAAATTCAATAGTAACCCCCAGTCGTTTCATGCCTTACCGGCTCCTGACACTTCCTAGAAGAAAACATTGCTAAAAATGTATTTATTTTGTAAAGTACATATTAAAAGCATTCTTATGATATATAGTAGAGCATAGTCCCGCTGATCCCCAAAGACAGGGACCTGGGCACTAGCCACATTTGACATTCACTTGGCATTGTAGTTGTAATATATACATGATATATCGTCTTATCATTCACTGGAGAGGATGTGTTATTAAAATATTCTCAGGAAAGAGATGAGCTCTTATCTATGATGAGAGGATGCCACAACAAAGAAACCGGAGCAAGAGTCTCCCTTCGCCAAAAACAACACAAAGAACAGCAACATCGAACGACGTACCTCAACCACCATCGCCATCCACGACAAAACCCAACTAGGAGGAAAGGTTGCTACGAGGAAAGCACACAATGCCAAAACATAGATGCCTGTACTCCAAATGTGAGAACAAGGCAGAAGATGTAAAAGACGAACTTGTCACTGTACTTTTTACGGTCCACTCAAATGGCACACACATGCAAATCCACTAGTCAGCCCGTTACACACACAACCGCTAAGGTCAAGAAAGTGCAGCGACTGACCATATCGTCTGCAGGATCTAGCAAAGATTGGTCTTACTTCCTTACCTGCTGGAAAGATTACGCCAAATCGACAAAAAAATCAAAAGCAAAGACATGGTCATACAACTGCACAAATGTTGCAAAGAAAAGCTTTGAAAAGACCTCACAAGAAAGGAAGGTGGTTTCGTTTACTTACCAACAAATCTGTGGACAAGGTGATGCCTGCGATCAAAAAACTTGCCACAAGAGAGGAAAACACTATGGTTGCTCATGTACAACTTCACAACATGCAAGATTGGGACAAGACGATATGCAGCTTTGGTGCTCACCTACAAGGTCAGGCCAGTATCTGTAAATTCCTCACCAAATGCCTAGGCTGTGATACAGACGTAAACTACACTGAGAACATCCCCCCTGATGTGGTAATATGCGGGCTTGCAGACAGAAAAGTCCAACTAGACCTTCTTGGTAAGAAAAACCAAGACATGACATTAGAGGAGGTATTTCAGTTCATTGAGCTCAGGCTTCTAAGCCTCTGCCATTCCTTACACTCACAGCTACATTGCACCGAAGACTACGGGGTACTAGGATACAAGCCTATCACCCTGTAGCCAAAAACAATAACTATCTCTGCAATGGCTGATATTGGTTGCCAGAGCTCCTGGCTAGCATCAAAGAGATCTGATGCCTTGGCCTATGCCAAGATAATCTGATTCCTATAACAATACACATGCATGCTGCGAACAACAGTGGCAGGCAGGTCCCCATTGGGGTAGACCCTTGAAACTCGCCAAATTGTTTATGTAACCAGTGATGCTGACAAACTGTTCCTGAGTTAAGAGGCCTGTACAGCACTAAGAATAATTGCCGAGAATTTCCCTACAGTGGGTGAAACACTCCATCTCGGCAAGGCAATGGCATTGCATGAGGACCCCGATGGATCACAGCAAACCACCCCAGCTGCGGTACTGCTTACACTGGAAAGCGCCCTCGACTCACCTTACAAGGGCCCTCTCTGCCAGACATCACCACCAAAACCCATCCAACTACCATTCCCAGCCACAGAGGCGAATCAGCAGCGCGTACAGACAAGGCTCTTGAACTACTACAGGTCCAGCAGGTTCAACACATGTGAACACCAGCACTTGCCACTCATGGTAGGTGTCCCTATGAGACTCATGGTAAACGCCAATGACAAGCCCATCACCCACTCCCACTGTTGTACCACTCCACTGGCAAACAGATGTGAAGGCTAGTTTCGACCATGATGTCTCACTGAGCATCCTTTTGAGCCTGTACCATTGGGTGAACTGGTGACATGGTGCCACTGCATGGTTATATGCACTAAAAAAAACGGCAAACCCAGGCTGACAGTGGATTTGCAGGCGCTCAACCTCCACGCCACAAGAGAAACCCACCACACACAGAGTCCATTTCATCACACAGGGGTACACAGTATCACATGATGGTTACTCCAGAAGATTTGATGGGATTGTCTCTCATATTCCTGACAAGACCAAATGCATTGATGGCACGCTTCTCTGGGCTGACAATCCCAGAGAGCTTCTTCTGAGCAATTGAGTGGCTCGACATTTGTGGCCACAATAGCATCATCCTCGACCCTGACAAATTTGTCTTGGGGCTGACACTGTTGAATTTGCCGGCTTCGAAATCACCTCCACCAATGTCTGGCCATGTAAGATGTACCTTGATGCAATACATGACTTCCCAAAACCTACAAACATCATGCTCCTGGTTTGGACACATAAATCAAGTGTCATATGCCTTTGTTGCAACAGAGTGAATGCTACCCTTCCGCCAGTAACTCAAACCTGGTACACCCTTCAAATGCGACAGTAAGCTTAATGAACTGTCTGACGAGCCCAAATCAGATATTATTGACAAAACAGAAGAGGGAGTATACATCTTTGAGAAAACTAAACCAACTTGCCTAGTCACAGATTGGTCTAAGACAGGTATAGGATTCTGGGCCAATCCAAAAACACTGTCATCACCCCTCTACTGAACCCTTTTGCTGCTGCACAGGTTGGAAAGTTACACTTGTTGGGAGCCACTCGACACATGCTACTGAATCGCGCTACGCCCCAGTGAAAGGGGAGGCCCTCACAGTCCCTGATGCTCTCAATAAAGCCAGATTCTTTGTACTGGGCTGCAGTGACTTGATCACTGCTGCTGATCACAAACCTTTACTTAAAGTATTCAGTGATTGATCCCTCAAGGAGATCTCAAATGCCAGGCTTTGCAACCCTTATGGAGAAAACCCTGCGCTACAAATTCCGCATGGTGCACATCCCTGGCATATGAAACAAAGCCGCTGATGCAGTCTCCCGCCACCCTACTGGTCCCACAAACCAGACATGATGCTACTACCAGATGACATTGCCATCCCACCCCTGTCCAACCCCTCTGGACACTCCTTCCTGGTTGGTATCTACTGCAGAAAGCCTCCAGCATCTTGCACTACCATGAATGACGAGCTGGCATCATTAGTGTCCTCATCCCTGAACACCCTGACTATCACTGGGACACATCAAAGCAGCCACAGCAAGTGACACCAACATGGCACAGCTCATATCCATCATTGAATCAGGCTTCTCCCAAATTTCACCATGAGCTACCACCAGCACTCCATGAATACCATCAGTTTCATGACCACCTGTACACAGTGGATGATGTAATACTTTACAAAGCATGCACAGTCATCCCAACCTCCCTCCACCAACATATCCTTACCATTCTTTATTTAACACACCAGGGTGTGACCTCCATGACTGCACATGCAGAAACAACTGTTTACAACTATGGTTTAGATCAGGCATTATTTCATTAGTTGGAGGTATTTGGCCAGGTGTCCCACTGACACGATCACCCTTCATATCACACAACTTCTTTGCTACTGTGAGAAAGATAATTTATGCAGCCTGCTTGATTCAGGCAGGCAGGTATTTTATTGGTCAAAATTAACAATGGCAAGTCCATGCGTCCAGCCGTGAGTTCAGGGGAGGAGCGCGGGCTCCTTCCCTGAACAGCGGCTGGTAATCGAGCCTACCATGACCTCGATATAACAAACATTTTGGTCATTTCTCCTCAAATTCATTATAGCGAGGTTTTCGAAATAACAAACCCTCCATTTAACGAATAAATTTGGCCGGTCCCCAGCGACTTCATTAAATCAAGGTTCCACTGTATACTTATCAGTACACTGTGGAGATTTCATTGAGCAAAAAAAAATCTGTCATATACACTTTAAAACTTTAATCTGTTGTTTCTTGCTTTATTTCATGGATAGAAATAATACTGATATCAGGGGAATAGAAAACCAGTCAGCACAAATCAGTTCCAGGTCATTCATTCACTTGCTCTCATCAATGCAAGTACGCAGCCTAGTGGTGCAATGCTCATACTATAGCTAATGCTTTTAATAAAATGTAAAGCAAACAGAGTATACAAGAGTTACACTTCCGGCATCGTTACGAATTAATTTGATCCGACCTGATACCCTGATCTCACCCATGTTGATATAGCAGGCCACCTGATAGGGTGCAGAAAAAAATGGAAAATTATGCGGAAATTTTCGGCAAAATAATGCAGACGAAAGGACGATTATGCGGACATTTCTCTAATAAAACTCTTCCCTTGGCTTTTTTCGATGTATAAAATACACTTTAACGTCTTACCGAGAATTTTAGTCCTTTATGACATGTTTGACATTTTGCTGCCATTTATGGACAGGTATTTCCTCGTTCAACACAGTTTTTCCATAGTTTCTGTTGTTGAGTTGCTCTGAAGCTTAGTAACCAGGCATTAAGTTGGACGAGGGAAACTGGACATCGAACTAGAACCCAGGCCCATCAAAAGACGTATGGAACGCCTGGAGGTTTACTAAAATTGTTTACAAATGAAAAGGTGTGTTTTCGTCGCTGTTTTGGGTGAATAACTTCTTCAAAATGATCCATCTCTTTGCTATTTTTGCTTCTAAGGATGGTAAGCAGTTGCTTTCTTGCTTATATGTAGCAATTTTCTAGTTTTATGCGGAAAATGCCCCAAGGATGTGGAAGATGCGGAAGTAGGTGAATTTTATTATGCGGATCTGCACCACTGCATCCTGTCAGATGCCCTGATATATAGAGTGAGATATTAATCACAACTTACATACATGTAATATTAACAATTTTTGTGATTTATACTTGTTTGTTTGTTTGCAGAAAATATACATTTTAGTTGCCAGTTTTTATTCTGCTCATTGTGATCTTTAGATTTGTCTGCGTAACTAAAACCTCTAATTTCAACGATTTAGCCTGCAATTTGTTGTTAAAGTTGATCAAATCTTGAGCAGGTTGTGGGAATGGTTGTCAAGTCATAATACAAACTGCCGTCAATTCAATGTTTTATGCCTGTTTTTCATAAAGAGAATTATTGATTAACCCACAAGTTTGCTAAACTGAATCAGGAATCTTACATTCTACTTTTAGGAGTGCAAAGAATGGTTACACAGGAACGCGAAGAATTCTTACGCAGGAATGCACTGAAGGCCTACATACAACCTGTATACCTTGTGTCCACGTGACCAAAGTCATGTGGACATGAGGCAAAAAAAAAGCTTATTATGTCATCAGGGTTGTCATTAGAAAATGTAATAGGTGTCTGATCTGAACTGAGCAGGCGGCTGAAGTGAATTGTGCTTGCTTAGCAAGCACTGACGGCGTGTTGCGGAGCTACACTCTCCTCTAGGGAGGTCCGGAAAAACTTAAAATTTGAAACTCTCTGAAACGTGTTTTCCAGCATTCTGGGGCATATTTAAGTAGCAATTTTTAGCCATGTTATATTCAATTTCCCCTGAACTCAGACTCCACGTTTTTATTTAAAATAAGCGTATGTTTCATTCCTGTCCTCTCTAAACTGATAAACATCTGGAAATTACCCGCCAAATGGCACAAGGTTTGCAAAATCACGGAACATTTCGCCTTTATTTTTTAATTAGGATTGTCTAAGGGGTTTTTCATGACAAGCACTCCAAAAGGTCCATAAATTTTAGGAAAATTAAATGGCAGGTATTTTAATTCAACAGTATTTGGTGAACAATTGTAACGCTACAAAGTCCTAAAAAAAACAACAATCTGGCGGCAACTTTGACGGCCTCGTGTATGGTTGGAACAACATTTTTTGTTTGCATGTCTCTGTCGAAATCGTAAACAAAAGAACGAAATTTTCCTTCGAAACTGCTGTCATGTCTCTGCCGGATAACGTAAATTATATGCTATTCTACGATTCGGCGATTCTGAGTGTTTACGGCAAAGGAGAATCTTCCTGCCTTTGAAATCTTAACAGTGGAATGGGCACAACAGTTTCAGCAAGGTGAAATAGATCTTTGTAGACACTTCAAGTCCTTCCCCATCCCTCTGAAAGATCTTTTGAAAGCGTGTAGTGGATCGGCGATAGTTTGTCATTGTATTTCGATAAATGAGGCCGGTTTATCTGTAGTTACGGTATTAAATGCTTCGGTGAGTTTCGTAATTATACCGTGATCGAAGCTACCTCTTGCCTTTGTGGCTCTCTTTTTCGCTAGATTTCGTCTTCTTCGATTGACTTGACAAGTAATTGTGAAGAGATCGCTTTCTTCGCTGGCCATCATTTTCGATTTTCGAAGCACCAACGAACTTGAGAATTGCGATGGCATTTATAGTACTCAAGTTAACCGTGGACACCACTGATAGTTTTTGCACGGTACTTCCTGTGCAGGTGTTTAGTTTTTTTCTTCTTCTATAACATCAGATGTATACAAGAGAATGATCACTAAACTAAGCCTCAGATTCCCCCCAAAAAAGATTTCTTGGGAAGACAAATCTCAATATTACAAAATTTCTGGTGCACACTGAAAGTAGCCGGCGCAAAATGGCCAGACAGCCGGCGGGTTTCCGCCGCCTACGGGCTCCTAATGACAACCCTGTGTCATACAGTATTTCAATCAAATTACAAGCCCTGTTTGTATCCTACTTGGCCAGAAATGTTCCTGCTATTAGACGTCCACTAGGTAAGTTTCATTATATTATGGAAATGAATAGAAGTGTACACATACTAACCTTGATTATCAGCTCTTCCCAAACCTCCTAACATTTTGTAGGCTTGAGCATGAATGGAGTCAACACGACCAGCATAGATTTTAGCACTTGCATCTAGTGTGCAGCTTGCAACCTGTTATCAAATGACAAAATACAGTTATTTCTTGTAGTAAATAGGTAATAAGATCCATCTCTAATAAGTGCCTCCCCTTCTTTAAATTTAGTTTTTTGATAGTTTAAACCCCCTCCACGTCTTTGTCAACCTTGCCCTTTTATAAAGATGGTGCAGTCATCCCACAGTTTTGCACTCCTGTTTTCAGACTGTTGTTAGATCAGTTTGAGAAGAGCTCCACTTGTCCTCTGGAAATCTTAATGGAGTTTGTTAGGACAGTCCACTGAAATCTAATGATATGTAATGCTACTCATTTGATGCACAGTTTGAGTTATAATTAAAATGCAATCTACAGCGCTCCAAGGTGCAACCATTTTGTTCGCCATGGCGAGTGGAAAAAATATTTGGCGACCAAATTTCTGGCGGAAGTCGCCAATTGGCGACCAACAGATTAAAAAAGAAACTTACTTGAAAAATTATCAATAATAGGACGAATTCAATCAATAGTACGAGCGGCGGCATCACCTGTCTTTCCCTTTACCCCTCTCGTTGTTTAGAAACTGGACAAGAATGCACAAACTTACCGTAGCAAAGTAAAGTCACTGTGATGAAAACGTGGCGTTCGACGCATTAGCCATTCATGTACTACGTCATGAAGTGTTTTCCCTTTTTAGCGACGTGTAATATGTCATCAAGTGTCCTCCCTTTCACATTTTCAATTTTTTTGGCGACTGAATTCTTTTTTGTGATGACCATTTTACAACTAAAGCAGTGTTCCAGTTAATTTTTTTTGGCAAGGGCTCATGTAATTGTACAGGGGGGTCGCACAAAGTAGGTCTACCTGGCTAACCGCAGCTGCAGCACTACGTAAAGCTAAGAGGGGTGCAGGTTTGTTGGGCAAACAGATAAAGCATTGACTTTCGGGGGTCTAAAATGTTTCGCATTTGATATCTCAGAATGCTTTCTGGTACTGTGGGCCATGCTTAATACAGTTTGTATACATACATTCTGAAAAATACATAGCAAATATGTACAACCAAATGTGGCATTTGAGCAGGGTTTTAGCCAGGATTCTGTTAGTGGCTGTCTAGTAACTAGACATACCCCCTGCTAGGGGGTATGGGGGCATGCCGCCCCCCTAGAAAATTTTGAAAATTTGAATTGTCTTAGGTGCATTTTCCACGATTTTCAGTCGATAAACTCGTTGATCAGACTTGAATGTTAAATGCTCCGTTTTCTTTGCCAAAAACCAAATCGAAAGAGGGGCTCAGCATTGAACAATTAGTGTAAAGTTTAATTGAAAGGTGAACTGATGGTAACAGATGGTAAAAATCTTGCAGACACATGTATATCTAGAGCCGGAGTCCAAATTAACTTCGTTGTCTTCAATTTCTCCTTTATGTTTTTCTTCTGACTTTTTCACAAAAAAACTGAGCAAAGATCGTTGCATGGCAAAGGTTTTTTAAATTCACGATGGTGAGATGGTGTGTAAAGTGTTTCTAGAACCACTAGAAACAAGTAATTTTGTTTGAACTATTATGAAATCGCTGACTGCAAATCAACAAAGATCTAAGTTTTATTTATTTTCTCCTGAAAAGTGGCCATCCACCAAACGGCAGGACGCGGCCACCTGGCTAAAACCCTGCATTTGAATTTACACCAAACACTAGCAGCTAATTTTTTCATGCAACAGTTCGGACTGCAGTGTAAACTAGTCCGAATTCATGTATTTTTAGGCCCGGTTCGATCCATACGTCGCATTTCTGCCCTGTCAAATGCAATTGAGACAATAGATAATGAGATGATTTGCTTCATTATCTTTTGTTTGAATTGCATTCGACACGGCAGAAATGCGACGTATGAACCGGGCCCAAGTCTTTTGGAAGTCCAAACGCACTTTCTGCTTCAGTTATAAACTGATGTAAATAATGATCACTGTGACCATTCCATCATTCAACAATATTATTTTTGCAAGAGTGCCAAAATATTTTGCTTCATTATGTTACGAATTTCCTTTTCAGTTCATGTGAAAAGAACGTATTGATATCGGATTGGCTAGAAGCAGGAACAAAAATCGCCTCAACATGACATGTGCAGCATGCACTGATGCAGGCCATTTTGAAGTGAAATAAGTACAAATGTAAAAACATTGTTCCAGAACAAACTTACTCTGGTCTACGCCATCCTTGGATCGTTTTTTTACCAGACACTCAACAAAGATTGCTGATTTGTTCGCTTCATTTTGAGGCAAATGATTTCTCGAAGCCAGGTTTGCGCGTTTGGCCCAACGGCTCGGTTCTCACATGAAAATATATTTGGATTTGACATTCCCGCCGAAAGCGCGTAAGCAGTAATTTGCTGAAGAGAAAAATATCTTTTCCCCTCTTCCTTTACTTTAAAATGAATGTATGCCATCAATATCGAGAAAGTTGAAAGGTATCACTTGTTTAATTCATGGAAAGTATCGTAAAAGGGCAATAAATATTATCAAGTTTTGATGATTAGTCAGGCTTAAACTGGCTTTTTGCAGACCCGATTTTGGGCATTTTATTTACAGTAGTTCTAAGGATCAAACAACGAATTCTCTCCAGAATTTTCAATGATAGTAGGCCTGTTGGAGTCCGGGAATCTTGTTTACAAAGAAATGAAATGCGATCGGGGAAGAAAATGATCACGTGCTTAGTAACCGAGGAGAAAATCACATGAGACAGAGCCGTCATGAATGAATAGTTCAGTTTCTTGAGCCTTAGTGAGATCATCGAACTGTATTTATTTTATCCTGAACAAACAATTATGGAAATTAACAATGCCACAGCAAGGCAATTTTATTTCTTGGGCACGTTCTCCTTTATTTGCTATATTAACAGAGGACCAAATAATTTGCAAGTCAAGTAGCCTTTGGAATTTTGCTTCATCGTTTTTTCAAACTTCTTTTCCTTGATATCTTGTATTAGTAATTTTTCAATAATTTTTCATCAGAAACTTCACTCTTTTATTTACTTTTGTTTTTTTTTCATAGTTATTTAAGTACTTTAACTTATATGAATATTTTAGCCGATTTTCCCTTTCGTCAGTGTCGGGTCAGGTAGCGGTTGTCGTCGGGTTTTTGACCCAAGACCCGTCTCTTATCTGGAACACTGCTAAAGGTCACCAAAAGACGACTTTTTGAAAAAGTGAGCTCGGAGCGCTGATCTACAGAGTACATAATAATAATTATGATGCACAAAATAAGTACACGTCCCACACAGTATTCACTGATTACCAGGCAATATTCACTTATTACCTGGAAGTTAGTCATGTCTCCCTCTTTGACCGTCTTGATCAAATCTTGCATGTAATCAATCAGATGCAAACCAAAAGCATTCTTTGCATTGATTTTCTGAAAGAAAACAAAGCTAGAATTTAACTGTCTCCTTTTAATCCCAAGCTCACCTTATCATTACAAAAGTAATGTCAAAAAATTGTGTGCTTTTAAAACAATTCTATTCCATAATTTATATGAAAACTGCAGTGGCAGATCTAGGGGATTACGGTTGGAGCTTGGGGGAGGGGGAGGGGGGTTCCCTTGTTTTGGGTTAAAAAAGAATAAAATCACAGAATGAAGTAAAAACAGCAAGGCAAGGAAAACAACTCCCCTCCCCCCATTGCTCAAGGATCCACCACTGAACTGTACATTGATTTGTTTCAGTTCTACATCATTACATTAAAACGAGTTCAAGGGCATCCAAAACTTCATCTGCTTGCCCCAAGGGGAAGTAAATAGAGACGCCTTCAATCCTGGGAGAGGAAACAAGAGGGGTGGCAAATGATTCCTCAAAAGCCATCAAATTTCACAGCCTCTTTACCGGTTACTAGACCTGTCACAAGTCAACCTTTTCTTAATCCTTCACTTATTCATCTTCTGAAGAAGAATGAGTGAAGGATTACTCTTCAGTCTTCAGACAACAAAGTGGTTTTCATGCCACTATTACCATACCTTATCACCAGTTAAACTCATCAACAATAGATAAGCTTGGGAAATGGTGCCTAGAAAGGAGGGTGAGGCCAACAATGAAACCGAGAAGCGGCAGCCACCCACCCGGCACTGTCACACTGATAAGTCAGTGGAAACACAAATATTTACCACATACTTACCAAAACAAGAAGGAGGGGTGAGCCGGGAAGAAAATCAGCATGCAAACTTTCGGAGAGCAAAAACAAAATGCAAATGACTTGACATCCGAAGCCAAGCTGTAAGCCATGTCGGGCCCCTGCACAAAATCCCCAGTCTTCGACCGTTCTTAGACGAAGAAAATTCCCGGGAAAACTTAAAAGTGAAAGGAAAACACTTTTTGAGAAAAAAGAATTTCAAACCAAAGATAAGGGGACGCACCAGAACCCTGGGAGATACTGCTGGCCAGCATTGTCTTGCGTTTAACCTAGCCTAAATTATATTTAGCCACATTTAATTTAAATATTTATCACTTTTACATTTATCCTGGGTGCCAGAGGTTTATTTTTCCCCCGGTCACATGAAAAGAGAACCTCATTTCCTTGCAGATTTCGTATCATATACCTTATCAAACTGGACAAAAATGGCATATGATCGCGCGTGATGCAAGGATGCATGACATGTGATTTATCTGAGGGAGAGACTTAAAATGTTACTAGATTATCCTCCGTGTTGGGAATTCTCGTTTAGAAAGAACAAGTTTCACCCTTGTGGTTGTGCTTCAAATTTAAAAGAGAGATGGAAAAACTTGAGACACTGAGTGAATGCATGAAAAACTTTCATGAGAAAGTGCAGCAATCATGGCAGTACCAAAAAAATTTAATTGATAGTAGTATTCAAGACCGAATGAAAAGGTGCCACACAAGTTCACCCAACAGTCCAATCAGAAAGAAGGCCACTGTGAAATCTCCTTTTCGTCCTGGCCGTGGACAGATTACTTGATGAATACTTTAACTGAACTCGGCCCATGTCACGAGGATCTAATAGTTCCAATACAGCATTAAGGTAAGATTCACGATTACAAGTGTTTACATTCAAGGTGAGATAATGTCAGCATTTAGTGATATTTAGTGATATTTCGCCATAGTAGTTTTGTTCGTGTAATCTCTGATTTCTGTGCGTGACAAAAACCGGTTTTGAGTCCCACGGGAAGCTGCAGTTTTATTTATCCAATCACAATTGTTGTTGTTTTTGTCAAACCAATCAACGACGCAGTTCAATTCCTGAACATGGAAAAGAGGTTCCCGGTTCATGTGACCTGAGGCCCGTCTCAGGGTCCCTCAAACTGCCAAGAGTTTTTTTTATTAGGATCATGTTCTCCCAATATATTCTCCCATTTATTTGGATAACGGGCCTCTGCAACCAGGGCATTTTTCATGTAGTCATTGATTAATAGTCTCTCATTATGATGCATAACTGTTACAAATGCAATAATTTTTTTCTGTTATAATCAATAACTGAAAATCACCCACCAATTTGTAATTGATTAGGCACAGAGTTGTATTGGGAGTTGCATATTGAATTAGGGGTTCAATTGCCTGACAATATGATGGCCAAATTTTAGGGTGTGCAAACATTATGATAGCTTTACTCACATTTTCAGTTGACAACTTTATACAGTTTGAGTACAAGTCTTTTAGTTGTACATTAGTCAGACCGTTGGTTCCTGCTGTCTGGCTTCTAGTAGGAAAATCAAAAGAAACATTTCAGTAAATAAGAACATAGCAACAACAACAACAGCTTTATTTAGCAGTTACAATTGTGAACCAATGTAGCAGTAATGCAAATCTAGGTCAAGTCTGCAAACGCCATATAAACTTATTATTAGGCCTTTTGTGGAGAAAATTCAAAATTCTTAAGCTTCCAATATTTGTCTTTTCCTGTGTTGCTTTTTATGTAACGTTTTCTATACGTACCGTTCGCTATCGAGACGACTTGCACTTCTCGGGGTAGCAGGACTTTGAAGGGTTGCCGATGTCGCTTTGGAAAGTCGTCTTTGTCTCCTTTCAGCAGCGTCATCATTCTCTGCTAACTGATTTGTCGGAGTGTTCGTGCTCGTAAGTACGATTGCACGCCTTCGTCTCGCATTTGGAGAAACAAAATCCGGCGTTCGAAATGGTGATGCGACGGCCGCCATGTTTTACGGTTTACTGAGAGGAACAAAATGGCGATTTCAAGGTGACTCGAGGGGAGAAAGCGATGAGACAGTCCGAGGTTACTTTTTCCTCAGTCAAAGCTTGCCCAGAACTGCGGATTGAACTTTTTATAGTTGTGTACTCTTCCAAGATCTTCGAGCTTCGCGCCCAAAAACCGGTACCAACAACCGTATCTTCAAATAACCACGTGACCTAAAAAAAAGTTACTAACCCTCCCCTCGTGGCGTAAACGAAGTAAACTTAAACAAAGTGGTGGAAGATCTGAAGATGGCTGGTTTCGTGACAGCGAATCGTTGGGCAACAGGAGTTGAAACTCATAAAACTTCGGAAGGACGAATTTTGTGTACAGGAGTTGGATGTGTTGGCTGTTTTCCTGAAGTTTTAACCGAAGAAGCCAACGAGCTAGGAGTCTGTGACGTGGATCTGTCGGGAAGCATTTTAGGTCTTCGACCGTTCTTAGACGAAGAAAATTCCCGGGAAAACTTAAAACTGAAAGGAAAACACTTTTCGAGAAAAACGAATTTGAAACCAAAGATAAGGGAACGCAAAAGAACAATGAAGGAGAAAAAGGTTTCTTCCGATGGAGATCTGAGAGACTTTGAAAATGACAAAGGCAAATCTGGAGATACCTCAAGCTCAACTACCGAAATGCCCCAAACAACTTGGACCGTAGCTACGCAAACGGAGCCGTCCGAATTGGGAATTGATGTTGAACCGCTTTCAAAACTCGTAGGTGATGTGCACAGGCAAGATTTACCGACTCTTGAAGAGGGAAATAGGCATGACACAGAGGGAAATTCATGGAACAATCACACACAAATTGGCGCTAATTACAACATTGTTGAAGTTGACGACAACGTAAACAAAACACATAGGAATCCAGTGGGTTTATTTACTCACTTATTTGGCTCTAGATTGGAAAAAATCCACGATAAAATCTACGTCGCAAGTGGAAGGAATATTGCGCTAAGTTCGTGTGATAGTAGTCTCACTCACAAAGACACTTCTGCCGAACACGCGAATGACTTAATGACCACAACTGAACAACAGCTTCCTTCAACTGGAGAAGACGCGGTATGTTTTTTCTTTGCCTTAGAATACTATAATAGCCAGCGAATGTTACCGGACTTCAGGGTCATGGAGATCGTTGAGGCACTCAGTAAAGACGTGGATCTCAAGGACATCAAGTGTGTTCAAAGAATTTGTCGGCGATGGCATATGGTATTAAAAAGTCGCAAATACATCAGGCTTTTGCGACACTCGGGGTTGAAGTTGAGAGGGAGAGTGTACCAGCTTATAGATGACGTTGATGGTTATTTTGATTTGGTTCAATGAAAAAATCGAGTGGTTTATTAAACTTGAGTAGGACTTGTTATATCTCATTGATTCTTCAAATGTTCTCTTGCTTGTCTTCAGTGGTAGACTCCTTTTGAATGTTGCAAACCTACTTTTCAATGAAGGCAAACAGGGAAAACTTGGCTTTCAGTACACCTGATCTCCCGCCACCTCGTTCAGGGCACTTGTCCCTTCAAATGTGGGAAGTTGGCATGGGTGGGGTGGAGGTGGGGGAACAATGTTGTACAAAGGGATGTCAGTTACACAAAACCCTTTTCTCTATCCATCTACTGCATTTATTGTAACGTTCTGTTGTTTTTTTTTTGTGGCTTGAATGAAAATAGAGATTCTCAGAAATTGGTTATATTTCAGTATAAATGCCAAGTAATCTGAAATATTAGTTGAATATCCTACCCTTGGCCGATTACCCTAGGCTTACACTGAAGGCAGGTGGGACCACTAACATTTTTGTTTCCTGAGAATTATATCTATGTTCCCTTTGCTGTGACCTCAAAGTAGCCATTGAGAGAAAAGATAAAATGCTAGCTATGTGTAAAAATCTCAGATATTTCCTGACAACTTTCTCCTGCAAACATACAACAACAAACTTTAATATGGATTCTATCAACACTAATTCACCCAGATTTCGTACAACTAAAATTCAAGGCATGCACTATCACTGTACTACCAGCATCAATTTTAGTCTTTTCAAGCTACATTGTATGAACCCAACTGGCACATAATTATTTAATAGTTATGGTTATATAACAAACCTAAGTTATATACTCGTAGTAATTAGTCTTGCTGCTCGCATATGATCCAAATATAGTTGTAAGCATGGAATGTAACAGCTAGTCTCAGCATGTGACAACCTTTTTTTTTTACTTTTCACTTCACAAGATCCTACCAAACATAGGATCATCACCTACCAAAGGTTTTCTCTGAGTGAAGTCCATTTCCCTTACAAAAAACTCCATTTTTTGGAAGGTGAATAATGTTCATGATGTCATAGGCAAGAAAAAAAAGGCCAGAGTCCCTGGAGGGAAAATAAACGTGACCTTCCAAATGCTAGTGGGGTGCTCTACCAACTAGCTATAGGCCACTTAGTTGATTCATAAGATTTCAAAAAAAAAAATTAGTCCTCCATCAAAATTCCATATTTTCTTAATGAGAAAAATGAAACATAACCTCCCTGTAATTTCTAAACCAGCAACAACAAAATGACACTTGCACAAGCAGCTGCACACAACATTAGCAAACTGCATTTTTATTATATCGGTTCTCAATGAAACTGTACAGCCTAATTAATTACATGAACTATTTCTCAAGTTTTTGCTTTTTGTACACCAGTAATCAGAAAACAAAGAAATGCTTCATCCCTCCCCAGAAAAGCTCACTACCACCCCATGAAATTACTGTTTATGATTGTAAAAGTAAAACTACTAGGAAATTTCAGAAATGCTGAGAGTTTCAATCTACTAACAGAAGGAAATATCTTTAATTCATGGCCAATTTGTACAGAAGTGACTCCATATAATTAATTAATGCCAGAACAGGTCTTGTTTTACTTGTAAGTAAAAGCATATTTTAAATTGTTTGCTTTATTAATTTTTATTTTTCTTTAGTTGTAAAGGAGGCAGGTGAGCTAAACAGAATCAAAGTGGTGAAAAAATTGTCATGCGAGGAAACTTTTTTAATGATCAGACCAATATCAAGCACATGATTTTAATATTTACAATTTAGAACTCTGAAGAGGGTGAAGAAGTCACCCATAAAAAGTGATGACCCTTGTGTCACACTGCTTAGCCTGAGTTGCTGGTAATCAATGTAAAGCCCCAAGCCAGCACTCAATGTGTTGGGCACCTACAGTAACTCAACCAACATTAACAGTGGTGTACATACCAAGAGATTGCCTTTTCAATTAAGTTTTTGTGGGAGAAGAAG
>CM042747.1:27359693-27382934 GCA_022496165.2 Catalaphyllia jardinei
CATGTCTTCTAAATTTAAATTTAAAAATGTCGTAACCTTCTTAAAGATAATAATATTTCTACGATTATAATAATATTGTTATTTAATATTACTATGTTGTTAATATTAGGGTTGAATATCAACTGGGACATTGTCCTGTTTTCTGCTACAGTTGCTAATGTTATTTTCTTTCCTTCTCTTCTGTTCTTTTTTTAATTAATAATGTACAAGCAACAAATTCACAAAAGTTACTATCATTACAAAAGTTACTAATACAGTGGGATCCTGATTTCTCAAACCCTCATTTTTTCAAACATTGCCATAACTTGAACCATTATCAGATTTTAGCTTTGATTGTTAGGTGTCCCTGACTGAAAAAATAATTTGTATAGCGAACATGCAAAATTTGTAAGAACATATTGACTGCCACTTTAAAAATGTAGCTTACCTCAAGGTCTTCTATTATTCTAGGATACAGTCTCCTAAAGAAAGCATTGGTAGGGGGATCTGGTACTTGAGCTTTGAATAAATACTGACCCCTGGAATACAAACAATGAATTATTAATTAGTCAACAGCACATCACAAAACAAGTTAAACAAGCAAGACTTTCCATATTAGATGAAGAGGTATTACTTTGATTGTAAGACATTACAATACTGCTAAACATAGTACAGTGTACTTACCGGTAGTAATTACATAAGAGTAGTTTCCCAAATCATTAATAATTCATCATGTTTATACAAAAAATCAACAACTGTTTCATGAAATTTCCAAACACATTGAAGTTTGTCAAGTACTCCAGTGTGTCATATTTTTAACTCTGTTGGTTCTCAGTGTTTCCAAATTTGAGTAACATTGTGTCTCACTTTTGATTAATTACTTCAAGTAACTGCTAAAAATTATATATTGCTATGAGATTGAACACTTGTACCTTAACCAATCATTGTACACATGCTGTTTTAAAAACAACCCTGATTTGTGTTTCCACTTGAACATGTGTTTGATTAAGTTCTGATTGGTTTGGCGTTGTTATAATGGGCAGAACATCAAAGTTGGGATTATGTTGGTTTGGGGTGTTTGTTTTGCAATTTTTGTTTTGAAAACTGGGCCGGGTTGTTCGAAAGCCGGTTAAGGTTAACCCAGGGTTAAACGTTGACTGAATTATACAGTTTTCTTGTTTAAAAATATTTTTCACCTCTAATGTTTGGTGTAGTTTGAGATTACTTCAGCTCAAAACTGAAGAGCAAACAATATAAACAGAACACCTCACCAAAACGTTTCACAACTGAAATCAAAATTCTCGCTAACCCTGGGTTAGCTTAATAGGGCTTCGAACATCCCGGCCCTGCTCATTAGTGAGTAATATTTAAAACAGTGGCCTTTTTCAAAAGAAACTTGTTCTGGCAAAGGATAGACAGCAGTGGTCTGGATATCAGCCACACATTATTGTTTCAAGCTGTGGAACCTGGAATTGGATATGATGTGCTGCTATACAGCCACAAAACAAACTTTTCTACTTTAAATTAATTGGTATGTCATTACAAGCCCATACCATCCTCTTCTTTCTGATAATCCCCTCCACAGAGGATCTGTTCGGACTTTCCTTTCAATGAGCTTCTTCCAAAGCATTCCATCTGAAATTACTCTGTACCATTCCTTGCAAACTCTTTCTGCAGCACATAAGGATGTGGCATCCAAAAAGGACAGGATGTTTTCAGCTATATGGTCTAAACCTTTAGCTGTAGAACAGAACAGGAAAGAACTATCAGTAAAACAAATCATGGCAATTTTTCATGGCAAATGTATCATAAGAAGCGATAAAAAGAAGTTCCCATCTTAACAGACTTGAACAATAATGTAGTGTGGTAAGTCACAATAAAACAAAAAAGTGTTGTGTTCAAAAGTGTGGCCAAGGTGCAGATTTTTATTTAATATGTACACTGCAATTAATTTTGAGGAAAGACTGGATGTAAAAAAGAAACAGTGTTACCATTTTACAGATATTAATTGCACAGTCTATCTCTTATAAATATTTTGCTCAGATTAAAATACCTGTATAACAAATTCCCACTCATAACAATCACATGTTCCAGTCCCAGATTCATTCTGACTTGATACAACAAATATGGAAATATTTCAATCTAGTGTCAAAGTACTCTCATGCTTAAACACTGCAGATGTGAATGAACATGTAACTACCACCAGATACATGCAGACTTGAAACAGTGCCTTAACTCACTAACTCATGACACGTGATTTACAGTTTGAACAGTTTCCAACAATTGGCCAATTCTACTGAAAAGCATGTCTTTGAAACAGACATTATTACCAATTGGGATGTCTGCGTAATCTGACTTCCACAAATTGTAAATATCTTATATAACGAATTGTCTTTTGTTTTGGCTTCAACACTTTCAAAACCAGATCTAGTGCAAAACCGTCCAAATGAAAAGGTTTTTGATCTGTATGAAAGTGAACAATTTTACATAACAGGTTGTTAATCAAAACCAAGAGAAAAGACAACATGGAACAGGCCATTTTCTGGAATGATTTAGTTTATTAACCTGTGTTGCACTGAGTGCTATCGCTTTTCTGATTCATCTTTATGCACTTAATGTTTGTACATCCTTCAAAGCAAATCTTTCCTGTTCATTTAAGTATGGCACCTTCTGTTCTTTTTGCCATGTACAACTTGAGAGATTTAAGACCAAGATATTAAGAGCATGTGGCATGCAAGTTCAAATACAAAAACCTTTAATTGAAATAAGAAAATGAATTGAATATCATAAAAGCTGAAAATTTTAGAATAATTTACGTATGGTTTAAAACTAAAAAAAACACAACTGGCCTGAGGAAAAGCTGACAACAATTTGAGCATACATAAAAGTTGGTCATCGCTGAGAACTTAATGCTTTCTTTGACAACTAAACTTATTACTCTAGTGAACTATTTTAGATTTCTTTTATTTGTTTATAACATGAATTAATTCCTAACGTACATAAGTCTTGAATAAACATACCTAGCCTTGAACTCACCAAAACGACTTAAAATTAGCGTTGTGGGGAGCACTCACTATCAACATGGCAATTCAAGTATTTTATTATTACACACGCAATGATATCGATATTGGTTCCCTAACAACTACAAGGAAAAGTATTTTAAACCACGATAATCTCGGCGAGTTTCGTAAAAAGCCGCCATCAAAAATAATACACACAACGAAATCAACACTTCGATGGATAAGTAACTATGATACGGAAGACGCATCAAGCTTTTTATGAATATTATCAACACAAAATGTTTAGTGTATGTCGTTTCGTTTCCTGGGGGGACTTCAAATCCATCTTGTAACACAGTTTAGAAAGCGAGCACCCGCTTAAGCCTGCCGCAAAGGGTAGGGTAAAGATGCCTTGGCTTAAAACGGTACAATCAACTTACCAGGTAAGGCAGTTATAAAATCTCTTTGCAGCATAGGCTTTAGATACGAATTGATATGCCCGTGTTGATAATGGCACATTTTGGAAAGCAGATATTCTACAAATTCGACTTGTTGGGTTTCTGACCATTTCTCAAAATGCTTGGCACAAGCTTCACTCTGTTGAATGAAAAGTTCTCTGCTTCTTTCGCTCTCCTTCTCGCTGGACTTTTCTTCGTCGCCATCGATAACCATAACCTAAACGAAAAGGGAATGATATTTTAGTGAAGCGTTTTAGTGAGATGATGGGGTTTATGAGATCGTCTGAACCTTCATAGCACTAATTCTCTCCTTACACTATCTTCTTCGAAGCCGTAATCAATCATTTCGTCCTCCATAGTTCTAAAATACCGAAGTCTTTTCAGAAGTCCGAAAAACACTGTCTTCCTTCTGTTTGATAGCGAACCTCTGAGATCGTGACATCACGAAAAATTCTATTACGCATGAACAGTACTTCCAGTTTATACTTCCAGACCCCTGGCGAAAGCTCGGACGGAAATAAATTCCGGTATATATCTTTGTCCTTTTAACACCTATCCCAAAACTACGAATCTAGCCCTTGCCTCTTTATTTTCTCAGATCATGTAGCTTCAACCAGGGGCAAGACTGACTGTGAAATTTTCCGAAAACAAACCTTTTTTCTTCATGCGTGATGCAGGTATCCGGTTTGAGCGCCCCACATCTTGGTTCCAGCGCCCCGTGCTGCTAGTTTATGCGCCCCACTAAACATATGATTAAATGAAGTCAATAAATCTTTTTTGTAAGTAAACGGTTATGTGTGTTTGTGTAAATCAAATTCTTCGCTCGACCTTTATACGGTGTCCACATCATTGTAAGCGACGAAAATTCAATGAAAGTTGCGAAGTAATGTTCGCTTGAGCTAACGGCGTCGGTAGCTAACACAAAGGCGAAAGAAGTTTTGTAGTCAACAAATAAATCGAGTTCGATCTCGATAAATACCCAACGAAACACAACAAAACTTATACCAAATTAAACCTTAAATTAGAGAGAAAACGTTTGTTGATGTTTCTGTGATGCGAATTGAGTAGCGCGACTGTAAATTGCGAAGTAATGTTTGCTTGAGCGCTAGAACTTGTATGTGGGGCGCTAGAACCAAGATGTGGGGCGCTCAGGGGCGCTCGAACTTTGGGGCGCTCAAACCGCAATTCGTGATGCATCCTTTCCCAATCGACCCAATCGACCCAATCCCGTATTATAGTCACGTGATAGTGTCGATGCGACGGTTTGGGTAGTACCGGCCGGAATCAGGCGAGATATTTGGTTTTTTTTTGAAGGGGTACACATGAATAGGAGTGAAATATGAAGTATAATTAAAAGGGAATTGTTAAGATTAAAATAGGATGGAAACACTACCAGACAGTTGACCACCCCAAATGAGAGCCCCAGGTTGGGTCATTTGCACACTTATAGCTGTAACGTTTCCCATATTTTTAAATTTTTGAATTTGTACGTAACTTTTTTCATCGTTACTTATTACTTAGCCGTGTCTATGAGTCTTTTGTTATTATTTTTCTTTTCACTAGTCATATCGTATTTCCCATACTTTAAATTTGTAACGATCAAAACTAGAGTCATTCTCTACAACACCCTGAAGAAGGAAGGCCTTGCCTTCCGAAATATTGGAAAATGTATCCCTATACTGTGTAATCAGCCTTGCTTTTTTCGTCTGGTAGGGGACTGTTTGGTATCCGTGTACTAATTCTTCACTTCAAATTTCAATTTCGTTCCAAATCTATCAAATCTTAAATATTTCATATTTTCCTCAATTTAACGTACTCTTTGAGAAAAAAATATCTCTTTCCCAAAATGTCCAAAACTCACCCAAAAATTTATACAAAATCGCCAAACGGTGGTTATGTTTATAAGCAAAGAGATTTAGCGTTGCTTAAACCGTGACCGAGATATTAGCAGAAAGGCTGCGTTAAGTGACGTCAAAACAGGCTTCATGTGTACCTCCGCCCTAACTGAAGTACGTTTCTTTGTTCAAAGGCGTCTGCAATAGGCCACGTTCCATGAATAATAAATCAATATTCTTATATGGACCCGAGGCTTTCGGGACAAAACTGCAAAAGTTTAAGGTGACTCCCGAGTAAAAGAACCCGCCATAGATTTCCGATGAAACTTGGTATATTATTGTCACAAGACAAGGAGATTTTATAAACGTAATAAAAAGAGGGGGTCGCCGTGCTTGTTTTCACGCCACAATGCTGACAAATACGGTTATTAAGGTGACTTTTGGTGATTTCCGTGCGCAACAAATAAGCGCGATTATTTTCCAGTGCAGCGTGTTATATCACACAGCAGTTCAACTTTTATTGATTGGTTATTTATCTACGTCCCAGAAAAAAATGGCTTCAAATACCCTGCATTATTAATTAATATTTTTATCCTTCAAAGGAAACATTGCCCTGATGGCCCCGTTACGTCTCTATCTGTAGCATTTATTTCATTTGCCAAAAAGGTAGCCATAGATTTCTGCCAATTTGTTTCTCAGTTATTGGCGGTTTGTGTTTTAATAGGCCTTCAACACGAATCCATCGTTAGCCGAAAAAGAGCACTAGAAATAAGATTCTAACAACCACGTTGTTCTATTCGAACTCACTCCTTACGCATAAATCACAAATACTTATAGATGCCCCTAGTGACTAACACACGTGCATTCTAATACATTCCATAAATTATAAACACATTATCACAGTTTGCATCGAAAATAAAAATGAGGAACCCTGTCGAGCTTAAACGCCGTAAAACGTTAAGTTTTGATAGGGTCTTAAATCTGATGACACGAAAGCTTCACTGGCATTGCTAATTTGTAATTTTGGAAAAAGATGACGTCACATGAAAACAAATATTGTTCTCATTGAATTTATAAAATAAAAAGTGGAATCAACGTGGTCGTTTAAGAGAAAACGAGCATTTATTTCGCTATCGAGCTTAGTTTGAGGTAAATCTCTCACGTTTTGTACACGTGCGCGCTCATTTGCGCGCGCTAATGACGCAAAAATTCAACCTCGTTTCCAGGGCCTTTTCCCTGACTTAGGGGCGTGGTCGACCGCTCCCCCAAGTCAGGGAAAAGGCCTTGGGAACGAAGTTGGCAAAAATCGTGCGCAGTAGGAATGCGCAATGCAAAACTAGGGAATCACCTTAAACTTCTTTTGTCTCTCAATTCTGTAATTAAACACCTGGGACGAATTGGCATCTTGCAGTTGAGATTTTGTGGCATGGTTTTCTGTTTCTTTTTTTGTTTGGTTTTGTTTTTCATCCTGGAAGCTAGCTGCACTAGTCTACATCCAGCCCTGATTCGGAAGAGACGGGAAGAATTTACTGAGATGCAAATGCTGGGGGTCTCAGGCGTGCCAGTTGGAGTTGAACTCGGCTGCAAAAAATTCTTCCACTGACTCCTTCACTGCTGCACCATACGTGCATTAAGGGAGTATTGAAAAGGCCATCGCCCTTCCCCTCCCCCTGCCCGGCTTTTATCCAAAATATTAATTTTGTTGCGGTAGCCAACTGTCTTAAGAGACAAATCCATTAGCTGTGGGTACAGGGCGATGCTGCGCTCTCGCCGAATTATTTTTTTCCCCTTCTGACAATGAAGTGAAGCGTCGACAGATTAACACTCCCGTTTTCTGCACAGAGTTCTTGGATGGAGTATATTTCTATTTTTCTCTGCCGAATGAAATCTTTTTACAGATCCTACGTATACCAGCAGCATTTTCATTTACGCTCCCTGGCATCATTTGTATTCATTTTTTTAGGCTTCATTTTTCACTCAGTTTAGGCGTACTTCATTTTACGATGATACTCCACACACCAAGGCAGTTACACGTCAACCATTTCCAGCATTGCTAATTATCTTGGTGATCATTGGTGGTGGCTGGTTAATGTGGACGCTTCAGTGCGATAAAATGATGACATAACATGACATAAACAGGCGGCAAAATCAGCGTCGATGAGGTGTTATTTTTTTAAATCAAAAACACGGTGTACACGTGTGCAGTGGCGGATCTAGGGGAGGGGCCCGGGTCCCCGGCCCCCCTCTCATTTTGGGCAAAAAAGGAGAAATGACAGAAGGGAAAAAAGCCAGCGGGGCAAGTAAATCAAGACCGCCCCCCCCCCCCCCCCCCCCCCCCACTTAGCTCAAGGTCTGGATACGCCACTGGTGTGGAAAAGAAAGCGGGCGACACAGGTCAGGCAGAGTTTTCTTGCGGAATATTCGTCGGACAATCCCCTCAAAAAAGTCGATCGTCGATATATATTTTGAAAGACTAAACGAGCCATGCAGATTTAATGGAAGATCCGAAGAAATAGTGTTGCTGAAAAATATATGCATTGCCCAAGAGGCTAGAGAAATCATCAAGAAAACAGTTGAATAAAGCAAGTACTGATACTCACTGAAGTATAAAAAGACTCAAACGTAAGGTAACAAGCTTTATACTGAAGTGCTTGGCTTTCTGAACAAAGATATTGTTGGTCTAAGGGTCTTCACGTGATTTTTATTTACTTTCTGGGAGTGTTCTTCACTCACTCAGTGCTTCACGATGCTAACAAATCTTTTTCAATCTTTATACAAGATGAACGATCACAACATACAAACTCAACCACACTTTATTAAGACATATGCTCGAAGTGCTCGCACAACCTGTGTAATGATCACCCTTGTGCGCTAGATAAGATAAGATAACTTTATTTATACACGGTATTTCCATCAGTTAATTAAGTTAATTATCTATAGTAATGTAACTAACTACCTAACTACAATAAAATTTATTAATAACAATTAAATAAAAATAAATAAAAATTCTGCTTTTCATGGAGGCCGTGTCTAAAATATACTTAAAACTAAGGTGCTACTTGCAACTAAGATATTACTTGAAACTGTGGCGACTTAATTTAGATTTGAAATCGGTAAGTGAAGACTCTTGTCGTAGGTCAACAGGTAAATTGTTCCATAACTGAGCTCTGCTATACAAAAAGTTTCTCTTGGGATAATCAGTTCGAGGTTGTGGAAGAACTAATTTGTTTTCGGTATTCCTTAATTAAACGATAAGCACTTACATTGTCACGATATACAAATCTTGATCTAAGATAATCAGGTGTCATACCATTTAATGTTTTATACATTAGAATAGACTTCTGTTCCAATCTTTGATAATAGAGTCTTCTCCACCCTAGTGCGCGGAACAGATCATCCAAATTACTATCATAGCTCGCAGACATTAGGATGCGAGCTGCGCGATTTTGAAGCCTTTGCAGTTTTTCAGAAAGGCCCTTGTTACAGTTTCTCCACACTACATTGCAATAATCAAAATGTGGTCAAAATGTGGCTGTTAAATTCAAGAGGTTCAACTGGAACGTAGCTAGAAGTAGTTGTTAAGACTGTAAACGTGTCCTGCGCGAAGGGGTAGGGGGACTGAAGACTAATGAGAGATTGCGTGACATTCTAAGAAAACATCATGTACGACCTGAGAAAGAAAGAGATCGAGAGGCCGTGAACAATCTGCAGTTCAGTTAAGTCAGAACCTAGAACCCAATTAGGCCAGCAATCATACAGGAACGTCGCAGCTGAGATTGTCCAACCATTAGTATAAAAAAACAATTGAATGATGAGCCTTACGGAGGAACAAAAGTTAAAGGTAAAATTATACTCCTGTAAAATGAGCTGCTATCACCAACGCTTTGAGGGATGATTGTCTGAGTTTCTTTTTATTTTAACCTCGACCACAGTTCAGAATGGCACCAGTTGGGATAAAGTTTCTTCTAGTACAGTAACCTGCAATCAGGGGCAATGCAAATTTGTTTTATTGGCAATTCTCTTTAAAATGAACTGAATTAATTTGTTCTCCGTTGCCTCGAGACAACATCTACAAGTCAGGGATCTCGATTTGTCCGATTTAGCCCGGTTTGGACGGTTGCGGTCTTCATTTGCAGACTTCACCTTGCCTCGATATTCGCTCTTCGACATTTCAAGAGAACCTGGAACTGAAGCGACGGCGTCAGTGCGGTTTATACTCCCGGGGGTTATTCCCTACGTTCTTAAGCTTGTCACGCGAACCTTAAGACCGTCTGCGTGCGAGGCTAACGCATAAACCTGAGCGAAAAACTTTCAGCCAATCACCGAGTTCTTTATGCTCTTGCCAACACGTCCTAGTCCTCACTGCACATAACATCAACTTGAGCAACGCTTTCGCTTCTGTCACGCAACCCCTGTTATGACATAAGCAACATTTACTCTTATGTCGCACATAAGCTTCTTATGCTTCTGCTCCTGCGTACGTCCCACGTGAGTTTCGGGCTTTCCGTATCGCTGCTTCAATATTGTAATACCCTTGCTTTAAAATATGTACGTAACACCTGAGAGAAAAGATTGGTTGACGAGCCAAAAAAGAGCGTCTGCGCAGGGAGCTATTTTACACGCTGACAATGAACATTTCTACATGTTTTCTCGTAGTATGAGAAAGACGGCTATTTGGTGATAGAAGACGTGTTTGATGTTGCCAAAGTGAAGAAACTTTCTGAAGCCGCAGATGAGTTTGTTGCAAGGTAAAAAAAAGCGTTACTTTTCTATTTTCATTTTGTCATTAATCGTATGAATACTAATGTAAAAATTTGGGGTGCACTTGAATTTTCTCTCAAAATTACACGACCTTTAGGCGAGTGCCATTTGAAAGAATGTTCAAGCATCATTAGTAGTCGAGCCTTTACGTAAAGATTGTAGCATTTTGCCTTATTTTCATTGCCCCGTGGGGCATTTCATCTCAGCGAGACAAATCCATGGGCATTTGATTTTACCGCCGCTTAGAGTAAATCACGCAATATTATTATCACGCAATAAAACTTTGTCACGCGAAGCCCTAACTCTGAAATTTAAAATGCGCTGGTTGCCAAACGAACGACGCTATTGAGCTGGAAAGTTGTTAACAGATACAACTTAAGCACCTCTTATGCCCGACGAGGATAAAAACTTTGTTGGCTCCTTGGTATTGGATTTAAGAATTTCATGACGTCATGAGAAAACGCTCACCCATTCCTTTCACACAACCTCTGTACCCGGGCGTGGCCTAGAAGGGGAAATGGCCATTATCGGAATTAACTTCTGAGGTCTCGGCTCCCACCACGGTAACGTAAAAATACACTGAACCATTTCTTTCGCTTGGCCAGGGCCGCCACCATGACAGAGGCGGACGGAAATTACAATCTTGAGTGGAAAGATACTTCGTCCAAGCCAGTTTTGAAACGCGTGAACTTACCTTCGATGGTTCATCCTGTCTTTGAAGAAATACACCATGACACAAAACTGCTGGACATTATTTGTGACCTGGTAAGCTGCTGAGTGCTCAATTCGTGGATTAGTTGAATGCTTATAAGTTTCGTTTCTGCTGCTAACCGCTTTTGTTTTGTTTCTTGACCCTTCGCTGCTTGGAAAATCTGTGTAAAGGATGTTGGGGATTAACACT
This sequence comes from Catalaphyllia jardinei, assembly GCA_022496165.2. Classification (NCBI taxonomy): domain Eukaryota; kingdom Metazoa; phylum Cnidaria; class Anthozoa; order Scleractinia; family Caryophylliidae; genus Catalaphyllia; species Catalaphyllia jardinei. Next base: position 27,370,627 of record CM042747.1, read on the forward strand.
CTTGAGCTTTTCCAAACGAAAAAATTATACCATTTCTTTTCTTCCAGCGTGTGCCCACCTTCTTGCTTCAGTTGAATGGGTTGAAAAATTATTTGCTCTGCTTTTCAGATCGGCCCCTCTATCCGTTTTATTCAACACGACTGTCTGTTTTTGAACTATCCAGACCGCGGTGGTTGCCCGATCAAATGGCACCAAGACTGGATTTTCTGGCCTCACACAAATCAAAGTCTTGTGACTGGCTTTCTTTCTATTGATGACTCCCGGCGTGAAAATGGTAAGAGATCTGAGTTGCATAGCTACTTTACCTAACCCTAACCCTAAGGGATATGAACCAAGATAAGAATTTCGTTCATCACGCAAGACTTATACAGAAAGGGAAGAGATCTCTCCTCCGCAGAGGCCTCTTTCGTGACCGTAGTCTTCGTAACCGTAGGCTGGTAGTTCGGAGGCTGGGAAGCGGAGGGGGAAAAACGGAAGCGCGCAGAGAATGTCCCCCCCCCCCCCCCCCAATATTATTCAGTTTCCCGTAGGGAGACAGTCTGTGGAGGAGAGAGCTTGAGAGGGAAGCGTGAAGACGTATGACTATAAACGTGGCAGCTTTTGGAAGGTGCCTCCTTACTTTGGGTTTGCGTTGGCTGAGAAAGCGGTTACTCTGGACTAATTCGTATATAGGAGACTTCGTTAATCATTGCTGTATCCAACAAATAAAACATTCTATACGAATCTGTTTGCATATGACTGTTAAGTCTGCCATTGCTGTTCATAGTACAAAATAACAAACTTCCGTAATCGAAGACTGCAAACTGAATTATGATTTAATTTCATATACTTCCTGTTTCTATTGAAAGGCTGTCTACAAGTCATACCAGGAAGTCATAAAGGTCCACTTTACAATCATCACGACGGAGACAAGTTTGCCTCTGAAATCACCGACGCGAACTTTGACTCCAGTGGCGCTGTCCATGTGGAAGTTCCCGCAGGTGGTATTTCTCTGCACCATCCATTCACCGTACACGGTTCAGCAGAAAACCAATCAAATGGACCGAGACGATATTGTGTGTTCTCGTTTAGCGCAACAGATGCATGGCCTCTGATAGGCGTTGTGGGAAAGGAGAAAAAACTTTGGGGTCCAGTGGACTGGAACCGATATTGTTCTTCGGTGGTGCGAGGCAAAGCCAGCAAGTTTCCCCGGATGGAAGCCATTCCAGTGTCACTTCCGGTTCCTTTTGAATCTGAAAGTATGGATCTCTTCTATTCGGAACAAAGCAAGTCAATTTACGGCGTCCCCAGTTACTGAAGAAAAGATAATATTCAATTTCTGTACAAGCCTATTTACGAACTTGTTTACCCAGTTCCAACTAAAGGTTACAGTTCTGTTTTCTGGCTCCTTCTTGGTGTTGAGAACACAAGACACTTCACAATAGAACACCGACTCACAAACCTACTCCGAGGCTTATTGTGTCCTCGTACTTTTGTTCTCTATTATTTTACGTCAACTGTGTTTTCTACACCAAGCAAGAGCCTGTTTTCTGATGGTCAACGGCTGAAATTAAATGTGACAAATAACCTGCTACAGGACGGAACAAATAGGTTGAAAATATTACAGTCCTGTAACAAAGACATCATGCAGTTAACCTGTATTTGAATGCTCCTGAATGTTGACAATACGCCGTAACCAGTACTCTATCATATGTGGCATTGCTCCTTAAAAGTCGCTTTTGGCCACTCTTAAACCTTTAGTTACTTTTGTCCACTTTAACTTGAAAACCCGGTAAAAGGTAGTGACTTGAATTTTGTTATTGAATAAACTTGGAAGACTAATTATAACAACTATTCCCCGGGTTTCGACTGTTATGAACTTCGATATGCCGTTTAGGTTCTCATTCGAGTAGTTTATTTGGGCTGTTTTTGGTCGTGGGGCGAGTTTTGTGATTTAAGTACCCCTATAGTCTACCCACAGATCCCCTATTTCGTCTTTAGTTCGTCGGCATCTCCCTCCGCCGCAGAGGCTCCCAATGGGAAATAATTAACAATTAGACCCGCAGCCCGAAAGGGCTACGGGCCGATAGCCCATGAGGCGAAGCCGAATGGGCTATTGACCCGTGGCCCTTGAGGGCGAAGGGTCTAATTGTTTTAGTATCACCCAACTAGTCGGACAGAAATGGCGATAATAAAGTTAGCAAATGCAAGTTGAAGAAATATTTGTTTCGGGGAAAAAAGCGAAAGAAAAACCGGCGAATTTCGCTACTCGATGACTATTACTATTAGACCCCTAGTAGCGTAGCCAATTAAAATGCAGGATTTGCATTAGTCCACTAGTTGGGTGATACTAATTAATATTATCATTCGACGCATTGTTTTCTTCCTTTCCATTGGCTGAGAGCCCACCACGTGACCTGCAAATAACTGTCTACAAATAATGGTCTGCTCATGCGTAGTACCGTTTAAACTTGTTTTGCTGCAAATAATAATCTGCTCATGCGTAATTGGAACCACGTTCTCTAGAGAAAAATGGCAGATCGCTTTCCTGAGCTGCCAGGAAGTGATTAAAATATGAAAACAAACTTGCATTGGTGATCGAATTATAAATTATTTAACTCGGTTGTCGCAAAATATCGTGATTTGTCAGTGTCCCGCAGATCAATTACTTGCCTCAGCCTTCGGCTTAGGCAAATAATTGATCTGCTCGCCTCTGACAAATAACGATATTTTGCTCAACCTCGTCCAATAATTGTTAATTATTGCGAGTGAGAGGCGCGGGGAACGGTTCCCCGCGCGTTTCCGTTTTTCCCTCTCCCCAGCCCCCGAACTAACAACCTATGGTCAAAGCAGCTCGAAAGAGGCTTCTGCAGAGGAGTGTCGGCATCGCAAACTTAGCAAAATATTAACCCAGCTTGTGGAATACACGCGCTAAAATGCAAAGGGGTATGGCTGGGAAAGATCCTTTGCCATCTTTTCGCGGCCGCTCTCGCGCTCCCCGCCCGCATCACATGCGCACGCGAAGAAAAATAACTAGAAGCAAAATATTAACGTCAGTGCACTAGTACCCTGTATGTTTTTTAACCATTTTGTTTGTCGTTGTCTTGGTGGTCTTGTTTGGCCTTGCTTAACACCTCCCCTAAAGTTCCAGTTTTAGGGTTATTTCTCGAAGGTTGGCCGGTTTTACTTATGGATTCAAGTTCTTTGCATAAAACGTTTGGCCCGATGGGTTATTGCAGAATACCATTACCCGGAACCTCCATCTCCTATACTAACCATGTGAGTCAATCATTTCCCGTATCGTTCTGCTTTTAGAGACAGCTCTTGTGAGAGTTTCAATTTCACTCGACCTCTTTTCAATACCCATTGTCACCGGAGCTAAGACCATTCTTTGTTACAACAAAGACTGCATGAGATTCCCTTTTGCCCTCTGTTTTGCATTGTATATCTTGAGAAAAAAGATATTTCGTGATAAATCAAGAGGACCTTGCGCTCATTACAGTTCCAACAATAGAATGATACGGGAAAGAGTTGACTCTACGTCTGACCCCCTTAGCAAGAGGTTTAATCCTTGCTCTTTTCCGAAAATGTGCAATAGTTTCGAGCGGTTCTGAGTTAGGAATCAAACTGCCGATAGTTCGAGATGAATAAGTGAGCCACCGGCTTTTCCTAGTGCCAAGGCCCCACCCGCCATCAAAGAGAGGTTAGTTTGTGCAAGGACCACCGCGACAAAACAGAAGTACCGGATCCTCTCGCTGTGGAGGATCTAATCAGTTACAAGTTTGATAATAGACGAAAATTATCAAGGCTGCATGATTACACAGTATAGAAATATACTTTCCAATATTTCGGAAGGCACGGCTTTCCTTCTTCAGGGTGTTCAGTAGAGGATGACTCCACTTTTAAACGTTACAAATTTAAGTGAAAAGATAAATAATAACAAGACTGAGTGAAAGGGCTTAGTAATGAGTAACAATGAAAACTGGAAATGACGAAAGTTACCCGTGGCAACACCTTAATTTCAAGTCCAAAGCTTCGTCACTAAAGCTCCGTCGCGCCGCCTAACTCTACTTTTAACCGTAATTTATTTGCTTATCTACCAGCATTTGTCGATATTTGAATGGCTTAGGCATCACTTGCTCTGTTGCTGTTTGCTGTTGTTGATTTTAGATAGGTCCCGCTGTCCGTTACATTCAACACGGCCTTCTGTTCTTCAAATACCCAAAGCACAGCGGTTATCCAATCAAACGGCACCAAGACTGGGTTTTCTGGCCTCACACAAATCAAAGTGTTGTGTCTGGTTTACTCTCCATTGATGTCTCCTGTCGCGAAAATGGTAAGAGAATGAAGTTAGGTGTATGTCATCACACATGATAGATGCCCTCTATTTGAATAATATGACTCGAGCAGGGTATATATGAAGAAGACCGTTTTGTCGCTGTTTTATATACAACGCCTCTCCTGCATGGTTTCCCAACAACAACAACAACAACAACAATAGTTGTCCTCTCTCACAGTATAATACTGATCGTACAAAGATATCGATGCGATATATGTTCTCTCGGAGTGGCGTGAAAATTGGCCAAGAGGACTTGTTTATGTGCTACGCTTCTCCCGAGGGGAGTACTCGCGAAGGCGGACTCTTTCAAGAGGTGGTCATAGAAGCAGCTGCTAAAGGTCCCCACGAAAAGAGAAATTATAATCCTAGCAGTATCATTATTTTGCCTCGAGTTTACTCATGTTGTTTTATTTAGCTTAAAGCGCAGCTGGTTTAATGAGCCCGTCGTGGTAAGACGGAATGCCTGCATTGGTGCATTATTGTTATAGAAAAGAGGAAAAGTTTGATCGGATGTGTTAGTTTTAAATGTTGCCTTGGCTCGGTTGCACCAGGTTCTCCCATTCCCAGGTGGGCAATAGATCATTTTACAGTTGAATGTAAATTTAGTTGTTACCTCTATTCTAAATGTTCACTTCTGGTTCTGAAGATACAAAACGGCAAGTTATATGAATTTTGTTTTCGAACGTGCGTTTTATTGTCATGTTTGTCACAGAAGCTTGTGTGTTATTTTTTATAAAGCTACTATGGCCAAAGAAAAAGAATATTTAAGGACCGAAAGAGCTAGTTAAGTTACTAGTATATATTGTCACACCTACCGATGTAACCAATCTGGAAGTAAATTAAAGTTGTTCTTTGACCAAAGCGACTGTCTTGTCTTCTCATTTCCGTAAAAACCTGGGTTCTAATTACACAAAAACGAGGCAAATAGAAACAACTACCTGTAACTATGGCAACTAGATCAGACGCCAGAGTCAAAACAAGATGGCGGTGGGAGAAGGAGTTAGCGAGGCGGTTGAACAACTAATAAATACAGCTTCTGCCTTGGGAAGCACGACTATTGACCTTAGTAAGAAAAGATTAACACAAGTTCCACTAGAAGTGCTTAATCTACAACAATTAGAGGTACATTTTACTGTCTGTTATTGCTATAAATGCTAAGATGATATTTTTTGCTCGTTTTAATGGTTTTCACGCAAACATCAATGGACTGATCGTTCCTTCAACAGTCTTTAAAATAAGGTAAATCTGGTGCTTATCACTCACTTTTCATTACTTTTCCTCTGTATTTTAACGTGTTTTTCCCCTTCTGTTTTCAGTTTTTGTATCTAGAGGGGAATACCATTTCTTCATTGCCGGAAGAGTTGTTCGATTGCTTACCAAATTTGAGATGGCTCGATTTACGGAACAACCGCATATCAGAGATTCCTCCCATAATTGGAAAACACAGGTTTGATAGTCATTCCCTGGTAATTTTGTCTTCATCTAACTGGTTGGAGCAATCAAAACCCGGAAACTACTATTCACATTTGTGTCAGGATAATTTAAATGTAAATTCAGCAACAAACCTTTCAAGTATTGACTTTTTTCCAACAGAAATTTGAAAAATCTATTGCTCGAGGGCAACACGATAGAATCACTTCCTTTAGAATTAGGTGAGTACGTGTTTCAGTAATTGATGGCAGATGTCAAAATGTGGTAAGAACATCAGTGACACGCTGTTGCCTCGTGTGCCTCTTTTTTTTTGTTCTCACCACATTTTGACGTCATCTGTGATCAATTTATTACTGAATAGATCCACAGTAACATGGAATGATCTTTTTGTTAAGGACCCTTGAGTTGTGTTTTCCAATTATTGACTCTTGTATATCTCAAAGTGAATGTGAATGTTAGTTGAGCACCAAAACTGAGCGTTGTCCAATACTCTGACAAATTTATGCATAGCATTGTATATTCAGTATATTTGTATCATATCCACATAACAACAGATTAACAATACAATACAACTGAGAACAACGCAATACAATAGATTACAATACAATGCTATGCATAAATTTGTCAGAGTATTGGACAAGTATGCCATGGACATGCCATTGAAGCTGTAAACTGCAAAATTGTTACTTTTAAAAACTGACATTGACCAGTCAATATCAGCATCATTATTTTCATCCCTAGTGTGCTCCTTGTGATGTGCCAGGTGAGGCTTAGCCTGCCATTCCACTTTTCTGTACTATCTCTTGCTAACAAGCACAGTTTTGGTTGGTGGAGAAGATTGCATTTATTCAATCTTTGCTTTGTCACTCTACCCTCTTAACTGCCTTCTTCACTTGCAGTTGTCTCAAACTGTAGTCTACATCAAGCATAACCAATGTTAATAATTTATTTTAAGCTAACAGTCAGGATGGACTTATTAATAAAGAGGATATGGAATAATATTAGTAGATTTCGTATCAACAATCCAGTTCTGTTCAGTTGTGGAGATTGATAAGCTAGGAAACAAACTGAAAATTAGAGCTTAATCAACGTAATGCAATACTTAGAATCATCTGTTGTTCACTTTTGTTGAAGTCTGAATTTTCTTGCACAAAATCTAGGCCTGCTAAAGAGTTTATCAGGACTCAATCTCTCTAACAATCCACTAGAGTTTCCTCCTTCGGTCATTGTGGAAAAAGGCACTCAGGTAAAAGGTCTCAAAAATTGTTGTGCATGTATGAATTTGTGTGTAAATAATATTAACATGTACAGTGTGTTGTTATACTGTATGTTGCATAAAATAATGTTTACATACAATTGGGTGCTGTTGAGCCCTGGGGGGGGAGGGGGTACTCCCTTATATGGGCTACATAGGTATGTGCGGCCCCAAAGGGTATGGTTTTTCAGCTGTTTTGGTCATAAATATGGTATCAATTTTAGCCAATGTTGGCGATTTTGGTCATCACATCAAAAAGAAAATCAACAAAAGCCTTTGACATTTATGTTAACGTTAATGTTAATGCAGCTCTGAAACGGGGTTTTGATTTAAGGGTTACCGTTAGGTCATAAATAGGGTAGCGAATATCGCAGATTTTGGTAAAATAGGGTAAGGGTTTTGGGAAGTGGGCTGCACATCCCCACCCAACTTTTCTGGGAGTACCCCCCAGGTGTTGAGCATTACTGTCTTTTAGTTTCAATACAAGCGATTCCTGAAAATATTCACATCTATACAATGGATGGCTTTTTGGAATCACAAGGGCAAGGGGTTGGGGTTCTTTTCACTGGAAATCTGAAGGACCGGGGAGTAATAATATGAATTCTGAGTGCACGGGGGATTTTCCAGAGGGGACAGACATGAATCAACTGCTGATGCTCCTGATGACTGCGTAAAATATGACTGACAAGCTTCAATCAAGCGTGGCAGACCCACCATGTTTGCTTAAAAACCAACACAAAATATGCACCAGAGGGGCTATACTTATTCATGGAGAAATTGCTGTTAGTAAGGCTGTTTGATCCAAAGAATATCGTTCATAACATCGTAGGTAAATTAGGCAGGAATTGCAGTATTGTCAAGAAGTTCACTTGCATAGTTAAAATTTTGTTTTCCGTCTTTTGTAGGAAATCCTAAAGTTCCTCAGAGAGCAGTATTTAATACAACTACAAGAAAGAGGAGCTGTTCTAGTAGAAGGTACAAAATCTTTTTGGTATTTATTTTTGTTAGAACTGGGGGGGGACTCCCATATGAAACAGTCGGGGATTCTTGTCGTCTCGCTTAGGGGTGCAAATTTTGGATTTTGGTCTCGCTTAGGGTGTTCCGGGCAAAGCGGCAATATTTTATGCAATATTTTGCATAAAAGATTCCTTTTAGAGGTCAAAATTTGCTTAAGCCACGCCCAGATCGGTCTCCTTTAGGGGTCACAAAAACGTTAAGTCACGCCCTGATGGTCTCCTTTAGGGGTTAAATTCAAAATGTCCGACGAGCATCCCCGTCTGTTTCATATGGAAGTCCCCCCCCCCCCCCCGGGGTTAGAAACAGTTAGAAACATCTAAAACTTTCATGTTTTCTGGTTATTCGTGTTTGTGCTTTGCTGCTTTAGATTTTTGAAAAAAAATACACTAGTTATGAAAAAGGTTATTCAAAAACCACACTGTGCTTTTCTTGATAATAAGTTTTAACATGTTTTGTTTTGCATCTTTCAGAGCATCCAGAATCTTCATCAAGTGAGGAGCTACTGTTTTCTACACCACAAGATAGAGAAGTCACATGTAAGTCTCTGTTTTCTTATTGCACTGTACGATCCCTTTTGTTAGTGGTAATTGTCAACAGCTCAGAAGGTCTCTCTTCAGTAATGGAACAGGGAAGTCACAAGTTTCCATTTTGCATTTCTTTTACTCCCAGCTGGTTGCCGCTACTTCCGTTCGTGGTTTCTTCCTGTTGGAGGGTTTGTTTTTCTTGACAGAAAGTACTGCTGGGTCAAGCCAAAAAAATTTACCAATAATCAAGTTCTCCACTTTCCTACTATTTTTTTACTGACATGTCGGGAGTATTTCATTGAACTGTAACTGTACATGTTTACTGCATTGTAAAATCCTTACCTACTGGTAATTAAAACTAAAAGTTGAATCTCTAAATTGCTTTTGATCTTGGAATCCTGATTTTTGACTGTAAAGAAAGCATAAAATCTTTGAAAGCTAAAATAAAAATTTTGAATGTTAGATCTTGAAAAAGATCTTGGTTAGCCTGCAGAAAAGGCGGATTAGCGGAGGGTGAAAACGCCATACACCAGCGCGGAGCGCTACCCCGAGCGCAAAGACGGAAACTTTCGCTCTCTGCTGCTCTAATCCGCCTGTTCTACAGACTAGATCTTGGCTGTGTCTTAAAATTTTGGAAAGATATTTATTAAAACCAAAATTTGGTACATTAGATGAGGTGGTGAGTTTTAAAAAGTAGGTGTGGGTACAGATTTACCATTTTCACCAATCCAAGTCGTGCCATGCAAAAGAACATGTAAATTATTTATATTCTTGTGAATTACTGAAAGCAGTGTGTGTTGTATATAACAAGCATCTAATAACAGGTAAATTAACTCGTAACAAAGTCATTTCGTGTTCTTCCTTTGTTTCTTTAGCTTTTCAAAACTTAATTACATAATGTTAGTGTGCAAGCGGAGGGTAGAGAGAACGCTAATTTAAAAGTGGATATCAGTCCAATGCTTCGACTTTCAACGTACTGACTTTACAACTAACAAAATAACTCCATGCATTTCTGTGCAAAAAATTACACTAGAGACCATGCAGAAAGGAAAAGAAAGGAAATTTTGCGAGTAGAAAGACTAGATTAAAAGAGCAGTGTCACGAGGATCTTGCTATTTTAGGTCAATTTTGTGCCAAAATCATTACTTTGAGGCTTTAATCATAAACAAAATGCTTCTGTAAAGGTACGACGAAGATACTGAGTATCAAATGAATTTTATCAGAGAGGGCTAGCCATAACAAATTTCTTGAGGATTTTTGGAGCACACAGCATCAAAACTCGAAAAATTTTCAAGTTTCAATCCATTTCCATCCTTGCCATTCGTAGCGACAGGCGGCAGGAAAGAGTTTCAGTACCTTCAAATAGTCTGTAATAACAAAACTAGATCATTAGTTTTGGAATTCAATTGATGCGAAGACACCCTCAAGCTTTTTATAAAGTTGGCAAATAGCGTGACAATTAATGCCCCTTCAAGAAGTCGTTGTTTCGCCAGATTCAGGGAAATTGTCATACAGGTAACGGAAATTTAAACCAACAACTATTTTATGAGCAAATTCTAAACTCAAACAACAGTCACACGGGAGTCAGAAGGGTTACTGATATCCACTTTTAAATCTGCGTTTCAGGGGAGCGAGCCCAAGAAGACCAAGTTGAAAATGAGAGAAATGTTAAAGCGGAAAGAATCAAACTGCCTCCAATTATCCAAGCAGCGGCAAGGCCGAAAAATCGTCCTGTTGATGACTCCGAGGGTTTGCTGAGGGGACAAAAAGCGAAAAAGTTTGAACAAGAAAAACCAAGTCGAAATTTGGAACAAAAATCTCCCGTGAGAACTGTAAAACAACCAGCAAGGTCACCAAGAAAAGACATGTCATCCCATAGATCTGAGAAAAAAGACACAAAAGTTCAACTAGAACCTTTGGAAAGAAGTCGGCGAAAAAGTGGGCGGTCTGTAAACAGTTTAGAAGCTTCTGAAAAGAGTTTAGGCCTGGACAAAAATGTATACATTGTGGATACTAACAAGGATGGGAGGAAAGGCAAGAGTGAGAAAACGAAACGGAGAAGAAGAACCAGGACTGAAAGCCCTAAGAAGAGCTCTCCTACAGTGGAAAGACTGGCAAGTCATGACGATACAGCTTTAGAGTATCCCTCGAAAGAAAATTCTTCTCAACTTAAAAGTACCATGCCGCTTGCGAACGAGAAGTCATCAAGTGATATCAAAACTAAGAATCCAGAGTATTCAAAAGTTCAAGAATTTAACAGCAAAGGATTAGGAACGTTGGCAATAAGCGAAGGAGATATGGTCGCCATTAAAGTGCCTGAGAAGTTGTACATCAAAGGACAACCTTGTCTTGGGAAAATCAGCGCGTTAGCGGACCACCAGGGCTTGCTGACTGTACACTATTACACGGGAAATTATCAAGGGCGATGGAGGCCCATGATGAGTCGTACCAGCCCTTATCTGAGGAAGGTGAATGCAGCTGATGTGTTGTGCAAGTTTAAGTTGACGTCTGACGGAAGAATGTCGCCCATCACACAGAAAAAGTTGAGGACAGTGGTTGATGATAAAAGAAATGAAAGCGGTGTCGCGAAATAAGTATCAAGAATTCAATCAGTAAGGAGCTGGTACTGTCTTTGAAATGGGGATAATACACCTGCAGGAAAGTCCACTTTGAGAAGAACAGCAGTCGGAGATAATAGGATGTTGCAGAATGCGCAATAGATAGTGTACCATAGTCCAGGCTTTATTTTATAGTCATACACTTATCCAACATTCAAGTCTAATGAACTGCCCACATATACCTTAATGTGCTTGAATCTCGTGCTAATTACGATTGCAATTTGAATTCAAAGAATAAGGAACCGTTTGTAAAACTTAGTCTAGAAATGCCTGAATTCTGAGAATGTAGTGTAACGTTTTTACTGAAATTTCTGTGTTTTGTTTTGGTCACGATAAAAGTACCTCTGATATTGGCCACGGTCGTCCCGAGAGTTCAATAACCGCATTTTTAATTACCAAATATAATATGTAGATGGAATTTAACCGACTTAATGTCGACAAAAACCGTAGATCTGACGGGTTGAATTGGTATTATTTAGCCGGACGTATAGTCTATTTTACTAATTATATATAGTCGAAGAACATGACGCATACATCAGTTAAGCTACAAACAATTGAAATATGAAAATGTTAGATCAAACAGGATACAAACGTAGATATATTTTATCAATTACAATCTCAGTAGAAAATAGACGTTTTAAAAAAATATATGATTATTAGGCTTTTTTAAAAAAACTTGTGTAAATATACTTGTATCTGTCTTGAAGAAATAGCAGTATTTTAATAATACTTCCTTTACACGATACACAACTGGATTTATTAAATGTAACTTGATAGCGTGTTCAGTGTTGTACGCTAGTGTACGTTAGTGGTTTGTCGCTGACTGTTTTTACGATGTTGCTCCAAGAGTTTTCTGCTGTTGAAACTGGAAAGTTTGTGATTAAAAAAGGCCGCGCGTTAAACGCGTGGACCGAGAAGGTTACGTGTAAAATTAAACAAACGTAACGCGAGACTCGCGCGCGTGCCAAATATTTGTAGACTTTTGAGATGGCGATGTGGTTGTTCACAGACTGGTTCTGATTTTGATAACCAAGCTTCCAAGAAGAGTCGCTTGTGAAAATTATCGTCATGCGCAACAATTTTGACTCAATCAATGTCAATCTGGATCAGAGCTTTCTCTGTGGAGCTACAGAAGGGAAATGGAT
>CM042747.1:27382944-27390444 GCA_022496165.2 Catalaphyllia jardinei
AATCCGAAAACTTTTGAATCCGGAAAGTTTTGCTGTGTAAACGCTTTTCTCTCGAATCCGGATATCTTTCCGCCAGCGATATTATGAGTTTGCGGTATAACTAAAATGGCGGATGCAGCAATCCAAAGTAATCCAAAGTCGTAGTCGTATTGATGGCCATTGATAGCGGTCGCTGTTAGCCTCCTTGTTCTGTCACTGGTCCAGGCAGTCCTTTAATTTGTAATGGGTAGTGCTATATTCCTCAGAAACCAAAAAGGCGACGCAAGCAATGTTGACGTCCTCCACACTTTATCGGAAATGACGATGGCACGATCGCTGGATGATTCTGGATAAGACCAGGACAAATGCCTGGTGGGACAACATGATGAGCAACAATAGCGTGATCAGCGGTTGGAAAGAAAACTTCAGACTGCCTGAACGTACCCCTAGGCTTTTTTCTGGTGACATTTTGTTTCTCGTCGTCAAGGCAACAGACAACTTGTTGACATTTTATCGTGAATGTTCCCGGAGTTGTCGTCCTGTGTAAATGGTCAGGAATCCGAATATCCTTTTAGTGTAAACGCCTACTAATCCGAATACTCTAAAATTTATGAATCCGGAAACATTTACGAATCCGGAAAAATCTGCTCTAGTGTAAACCTAGTCTCAATAATATTGAAACCGGTTCAAGATTGGCAGGGTCCTTTGGACTGTGCTAAGATATACGCAATCGCCATAAAACAAAGCTTATATGTTTGTCTCTGATGACATTTAAATTTGTCATAATTTCGGTCGGATTTGTCATTTTCCTTGGCTGGCTAAAAGCAAGTGTTTTATAGGAGAAAACAACTTACAGACACGCTATATTTCGCGTGAGTTCTAGAAGATAATTCATAACTACTACGCTGTCATGAGAAATGAAGAAATACTCTATTGCGATGACGAAGCGATTTTCATCAAAAACAAAAGACCATGTTGGATACAGAGGTAAAAATACGAGGCTTGCGGGTTTTTTTGAAAAACTTCGAGGTGATTGGAAATGCATGTGGTTAACCACTGTTTTAAGTCTGATATAACTTCTTAATCGTCTGAAACAGACATCCATTTCCTTTGTTTAAACCTTGATGAAATATTGAGGTTGAAAACTCAATTGCAAAAATTTCGAAAAAAAAATTTTTAAAAATATATAACCACGCTTTCTTTTGATTGTAGACAAAAAGAATTCCACATCCACCCGGCGCAGGAAAAGCAAAACCGACTCGAAGGAACTTCCCACACCTATCAACGCGCCAGTAACATTCCACCCCCCACCCTCACGGTCAGATGTGGTACGACGAGAATATGACAGACAGAGGATGGGGCTGCAATCAAGTAGCGGACTGTCAGCGGATGCTCGGCCTAGAGAATTGACAGCAGGGGCTAGATCTGCTCCAAGGCAAAAGAAAACCAGCCCTAAATCAGAAAGGTAGGGAGGAGTTGTTTAAAATTTTCTTTTTATCATGGTGCTGTTTATGATTTAGAACATCCTGTTTTACATATAACGGGTCAGCTAGGGGAAAAAATTCTTCAAGTAATAAATCGAACACGAAAGACCGTGTTTGACTATATTTCCAAACACCGAGAAGAGAGTTGAAAATACGACGCGCAGCGGAGTATTTTTGACGAAATTCGAGGTGTTGGTAGTGTCGTCAAACATTTTCTTGAGTGTTTGATTTATCTTCGCGACCGAAACTAAAACTAAGGAGAAAACGGAGAAATAAAATCGTGAAAATCTATGCTAAACACCGTCACGATCATGACTTCCTTTATTTTGTGAATTTCAACGAGTTTGACTGAGAAGGTCAGGTAATTTTATTTTGTGCAAGGAAAAATTGAAATAGTTTAATACAGTTGAGTTGTACCATTGAAGGCTGGAAGAAACATTAGGGATCACTGTAACGTAAACGATGGAAAATTTGTTGAAAACGCACCAGTTTCACTGAGTGGTTAGAAAGGACGGTTATAAGGAGAAGCTAGAAACCGCTACTATATCCGAGAGTTTGTATTCATTTGATCCCAGGAAAGTCATGTGATATCTGTGGCAAACATGAAAATGCTTTACGCAAATGTTCAGAATTGAAAGGAAAGTAGATGTCGAACCCTTTAGTTATGTTATATTTAAGCAATAGACCACAAGTTTCTATGCCGGGTTTATAGGCTGATAAGCCACACGGGATGTTGGTAGAACACGAAATAGACTACGAGCAGTCTCTCTTTTTTCTTAGTCCGTCGAACAAAACGCGAGAATGCACACGCGCGTGACTAAAGGCGCGAGGCGGGAAAGCCGCCCTCGTTTCTCACGTCTTGCGGCTTGGCCGCTCGACGCTCTCTTACGCGCGTGGCTAACTGAAGAAAAAGGAGACTACTCGCAGTCTAAACACGAAAAGAATTCGTAAATCACAAGCTGAAGGCGAGTGATTTGCGACTTTTTTGGGTGTTCTACTAACATCCCAAGTGATTTATCAGCCTATAAACTGGTCTGCTGGTTTTTTCTCTAAGGGTCACTGGGACGAGCGTCTAGTCATCGCGAACGCAAATGGCGTTGCCCGTGCAGAGAAGAAGGCGAGACAGGTGTCTCGTTCCATTCTCCTTTAGGCTAAACAGTCTCTCCTCATAATCCCTGCTGAAATTTCGAGAGAAAAACAGACTGCCAGCAGACTACCTATAAACCATAGAAACTTGTGGTCTATTGCTTAAAATAATAATTAAGAGGACGCGCGATTTTTCCATGAGTTTACACGCACAATAAACCATAGCTGATTGACCAATCAGAGCGCGCGCATTGATGTTGGTTATTATATAATATGTTTTTAATTACCAGTTGGGTAAAGGAAAACTAATGGCCTCAATTTATAGTTCGCTAAAATTTTATTGTAATGGTTATCATTTTGTTCAGAAATGAAAGCTTAATCAGAAGCAGTATTACGAATCTACATTTGTTTAACAAGAAAACATGTCGACCTCCGATTGACGTGAATTAACATTCGAACGGTTAGTTCTACTAACAAAATAAGAACAGGCGTGAAAATCTATGTGAGCTTCATCGATTGGCTGAAATGAGATAGACGCGATACTGATTGGTGAAAACGTGTCAAGTGACGTTTCTCTTACAAGACATAACGCCTAACCTGTTTAACTGGTTGTATTTTATATTGAAGTTCTAGGTCAGCTCGGTTCCAGTACGACGCCGGAGGCGCAACTCCAAGGTTCCCGGATTACGAGGCTCGATTGGCCGATCAACAAGAGATGGCGATTTTAGCAGTTATGAACGAAAAAGAGGCTCTGATATTACAGAAAAGAAAGTGAGTTGATACAACTGAAGAAATGTTAGCTTGCGAGGAAGTATCTCGGTAGCTCCAAGACAGCTTGCTGACACTAACACTAAAACGGATAAATTATGTGTTATAATAATTTTTAGTGATTTTACTTTTTTTCCTGCACATTCACCATTAACGTAGGCGATTAGCTTTGAACAAATGCGAAACACAAGATGCTTTGTAGTGCTATCGATTTAAATCAATAGTAAAATGAAAAAGCAATAGAGCGGCATGCATTTGCCATCTGAAACGTATTGTTTTCTGCTTGCGAAAGGATTACGACGCAGTTCATTGCTTGTTTTATTTATTTATTTATTTTTTAATGGACAAAGGGTAGGTTCCTAAATGGTCGTGTTTTCCTGGAAGTAGCAATAAAACCTTTAAAATCTGTATTTCTTTACACAAATCATGCGAGTTAACAAACATAAATTTACATCTTCCAATCTTACAGAGATAAGCAAGCTCTTGATGACTGGAGAGAGCGGACCAAACTTCTACGTCAACAAAAACAACAACTTGCTGCCATGAAAGGTTCAACACCTGGTAAGTTTCTCTTGGTTTTCGCAAAATATTCTGACCCTAATAGATGTAAGCTATTTTATTTTATAACTATTTCTTTAGTCATCTGTTCAACGGTTTTCCTCTATTAGATACGCAGGCTAAGATAATATTTTTCTTTAGATATTTTTGGATCTCATAGTTGATGTTTATTTACTTAAGATCTTCTTGGCTTTTGTTGCAGTCGAGTTGAAAGCCCCGTATGGAACTGATAAGACAGCCAAGGAAGAGGAAAAGGTGAGTAGTTACTAACAAGCATCGCGAGATGTTTTTTTCCAATGTATGCCATGAAACAGAAATCAAAATACCCACAGATACAATAACCATAATCCTAAATAGAGCCGCAAATTAATCAGTACTGGAAAAAAAGCTGTAACCGGTACGAAGCGCAGGAAAAATGCTCGCAGTAAAATCACGTGACTTTTGTTTCACCCAAGAGATTATCAAGGTAAGAGAGTGAATCTCCCATATAGGTCCTCTAACTAAGGTAATCCCTCTTAAGTTATTTTTAGACATTGTACCCAGTTCTTCCGCTGTTATTACTCGCGCGTTGCGTGAATGTTTTCGTGAAGGGTTTGTTTATGTCATTTCGTTTCAAAGAAAAGGAAGACCTCTAACGCTGTGAGGATGTCTTTGTTTTATCACGAGCAAGGGAGCTTCGGCTCTCCGTATGTTTTACTTTAATAGGATTTTAATTAAGAGACGGATGCCCTCTGCACAAACAGCAACTGAATGAACGGCAGAGAATTGTTTAGACAAACGAGCACAAAGCAAACAAACGCCCACACACACAAGCTTGGCACCCGAACAAACAGATAGTCAAAAGTGCAGGCAGGCACTCGCTGCGCTAGTAACAAAAAGCAGTTTAGCGAAGGCAACAACTCCAAAGACAACGTCGATTAAAAACACGAGAGTTTAGATTGATTCAGTTTGTCTAGACGGTCAGAAATATCCCAAACAGCGTCAAAATTTGTCGTATAGTTCATGCAGAATATGTGGCTATTTCACGTTGTTTTGTGACCTTTTGTAAACAACGGCAAAGAAATGAATTTCGTATTTATTTTAAGATTCTAATTTTAACTTTCAAAGCCATTCACGAATTAGCACCGCCTTATATCAGTGATCTTGTTAAAATTAAGCCTTTAAACTTATGATATAGATTGCGATCGAATGACGGACTTTAGCAACCCTGGGCGACCGTGCTTTCGTTGCTGCGGCGCCTAAACTCTGGAATAATTTACCTTTGGAAATTACAATGGCCGAATCCGTTGACACTTTTAAAAAAATTTTGAAGACGCATCTTTTAATTAAGGATTTTCATTCTTAGTTTTTTTTACTATTTTACACAGCACATGATGTAATTTTCATTTATCATAAAAGTTATTTTATTTCATGCATTGTTGCAATGCGCAGTTGATCATCTCGCAGTGGAAACTGCGCAATATAAATTCGCAATTTATATTAATTTATTATTATCATTGTTAAGAATTATAACGCCCGCTTACACAGCCATTGTACTCGTTGCCGTTTCCGTTAAAGTTTGCTTAATTAAACTCCTAAAAACCGAATAAATGGCCAAATGACGAACAGTCAAACGAGCACAAAACAAACGAAAGCCCGGTCGAACAAAAAGACGGCTTAGAACGCAGAAAACATCTCTGCTATGAAATGAAATCAAAACATATACAATGATGTTCCCGCCATGTCGTCTCAGGTAGTTTCGTGAGAGTCGCCTCGGCTGTCCACGCATCGCGCGAGTAACATTCTCGGAGGAACTGGGCACCGTGTCTAAAAAGAACTAAGAGGGATTACCTTGGTTAGAGGACCTATATGGGAGATTCACTCTGTTACCATGGTAATCTCTTGGTTTCATCTGATTAGCCTAGAAGATACATGTTAGATGTCATTATGCAGAGTGTTCTTCTCCAATTTATTTCCCAATTTAACGAAGTTCAAAGCATTAGAAAGTCATTTCACGGCCGTTCAATGCCCCGTTTAAACGTCGTAAACGAAAGTATATTTATACGATGTTTTGTCACTTAAGTAACATGTTTTTTTTTCTTTTTCAGTCTCCTCATGGCTACGCCAAGCAGTTGAAGGAACTTTTAGAAGAACAAGATGGAAAAGGGGCAGCAAGAAGGTACAGTACTTAACAAGTAGTTTGAGTTGGGCTTGAAGTGAGAATGAGGGAGGTTTTAGAATTCCTCAACAATAACTTATCAGAATAATCTTTCGGAATAATCGAGCTGTATTTCGATAAAACGGTTACCATTCGGCTATCCGATCGGCTATCCCAATGCTTTTGTGTGTCTTTAAGGATTTTTTTCGAGGATTTGCCGAACATGACAGTAGTTGCTTTTGTAGTCTATAACAGCTATGGATGTTTGACTTTGGTTTTGGAAAATTCGATCCCAGGCCCTCTTTTCCCAATGATGAGAGACGAAAATGAGATAGTCTAGGATCTAGGTTGAGGTGTTGGGCGATGTTTCTCTTGTTATAGTAGGGAGTTTAACTGAAGACCACAACGCCAACGGCAACGGCAATGGGAACGTCGCTAAACAATAGGCTTAGTGAGCAATACATTTGCAGTGTACGTGCGTTATAATTCTTGGAACATTTCTCTGCCGTCCTCTGCTAAACAACAGCGCGGAATGACAAGATGCTGCGTTGTTTAGAGAACGTGAACCAAGAGATTTTTTGTGAAATTTAGTTTCGAATTTTAAGTTTTGTTCCATAGTTAGTTTCGAGATAGCTTTGACAAAGATAAACAAACTTATGACTCGCCGTCGTAATTCCTTAAACTCCCTAGTGTTTAAGGTAAACGGCAACTCTTTGTAGACAGTTTAACACTGCACATTATAATGGTTGAAATGCGCGTCTTGTTGTAATGCTTTGTTTAATTGTTGTATAGAGCTCTTGGGGATCGCGAATTGGAGACTAGAATCAAAGTACACATGGAAAAATTAAAAGAGCACCGCAATAAAACTTATGGATCAATACAAGAAGAGCTGGAGTCCGCCAGAAGGAACTTGGAAATGGTGAGTTTAGCTTTTTTCAGTTGAACAACTGACGCCACATTGTAAACGACTAAGTATTTCGAAAAATAATGAATGAAAACCTACTCTTTTACACGAGTTGAAGTTTTTCAAAGTTTTTGTTGTGAAAGGCTTTTTGCACGACTTGGTCAAGTGTGATCATAGCGATTAAACAAAGGCGCACATGGACAGAAGTGACTGGTTACGAGTTAGAAGCGAGGCCTGTGGGAGAGTAGAATGTGTGCTTGTCGTATTTCTATGCAAAAAAATCATCTCTAGTTTGTCCTCAACAAAAAACAAGCACTAATTTGCAAAACACATCGCAAAATAAAACTGATAAGCAACTGCAAAATTGTCATTAAATTCTGCTAACATACTTGTGTATTTATAAGAGTCTTGACAAGTGTACAAGACTTTTACAACACTTGTGAATCAAATCTACCACTACTTGCTTGTGACATTATCGTGCATTTGTCACAAATTCGTCGCTTGTGTCAAATTCTTATCATCTCAATCGACCCTAAAGTTATCTCTGATACTAAATGGCGGTCATACCTTCTTTCAACCTGTGC
>CM042747.1:27392944-27427944 GCA_022496165.2 Catalaphyllia jardinei
TATCGCGGAGGTCACGGGTTCGAATCCCGTTGAAGCCCTGATTTTTTTCAGGCTTCTTCTTTCCAATTGCTTAAATTGGAAAATTTACTGCGATGATCACTCTTCACATTCATCTACAACCGCAGTACACATATGAATTATTTCATATATATTTCACAAACAGTGTAGTATTAGATAAAAATTTTAGTTACGTTTGAAAGAAAGACTACGATTGACATTAAAGGAGATGAGTTTTATATTGCTTTTTAAACTGTTACTAGAGGGTTGTGTCAAATTGGTTGGTATAGTTTCCTAGAATTTAAAGATATAGGAAAACGTTATGTTTCAAGAACGTCTGCGAACGAGACCTGTTAACCAACCACAAGATTACAAACACCAGAAGGGGTACGTCTTAAATTAACTGGAACCTATCGGAATCCGCAGGCAATGCAACAAACTAATCACGAGGTGTGTTAAAGTGCCCCTGTGCCAAAAAATATGTTATTTTTTTCCTTTGGATTTCAAAACTATGTTAACTAAACACTAAGTGACCCAAGTTTTAATCCTTGATTTAAAAAAGGCACCTGTTTATTTTAACTGGAACTTTCCTTTTTAATGATCCGCCATTACTAAATTTAAGTTCTTGAGAGAGCTGGATCGAGGAGAAAATGACGTCAAAGGCTCACTAGTTTAAGAATGCGATGCGTGTGTACGCTGCAGAATTAATATGCAGCACGGGAGTTTTGGGCTTTCACACTTTTAAACTCGCACTTTGCATACATAATAAGCTGCGTTCACACACTGAAATTTTAAGCTGGTGAGCCTTTGACGTCACTTTTCCCGGATCCAACCCTCTGAGGTCAAATCGGTCAGAATTTTGCCAGTCAAGTGTTAAGCAGACACACTTTCAGAATCTCAAGAAAAAAAGGAAGTGATTTTTTTTATCACAGGGGCACTTTAAGACCATCATCACAAGACGTGTCATTATCTCGCAAATGAGCTGCCTGGAATGTTTGCAGGAAATTTTGTCAATGAAAAGGTAATTGATACATATACAAGAGAAACAACCAAAAAAAGAATATTTGTTTCTTTTCTAGGCTTTGGCTTGGTGTATATGTATTATTTTACCTCTTTTAGCGAATATTTCGTCAACAAGTGATGATATTTGTTCATCGTGGTAGATTTTGAAGTGACTAAATCGTGAGACAAATAACAATACACTTGGGTGGGGTCATTGAAAAGGGGCTATGTCACGGTGTAGTGCGTAATCTAATAGAGATGTTCAGAGTTACCTAGAATCCTGGGAAACTTTAAAATAAAAGATAACGCAAGTAAAAATTTAGGCCGAGTTTTTAGACGTTTGTCCCGCGACACAGTTCCCTTACGATTTGCACCTGATTAACATTGTTTTTAATTAACCTCAAACTAAGCTGACACGTTAATTTGATTTAAGACAGAAAACCGCTCAAAGACATTTTACTTCTGTTCGCTGTCCTCAGCTTCCTTTTCGACCACATTGATAACCGGAAACACGTGCTGTTCTTGAGGTGCCAGGCATCCTCTCTGTTCCAGTTCCTGCTCAATCTCTTGTAACCTTCTGTACTGGCTGACGTGTTCAGCTCGGACTGGACCGCCGAGTTTAATGAAACGCGTTTCAAAAGCCACGGCCTGAAAAATAAAAACGTTCAACATTGCTCGAAAAATTTATACTATGAAGAAATGGATGAAGTGCTAAAAAAGTCAATACAATACAATACAGTTCAACAGTGCGCACAATTTGTAAGGACCGATTTTTAAACAAAATAACTTTGTTGCGTGCGGCTATTTGTAAAACGCGCAAAAATTGCACAAATTCTCTCTGTACAAGATTTTGTACATGTGATGTTACGATTGCCACAGGGTGTCAATACCTGTTTCAAAATTCTGCGACATTTTCCGCTTCGTACGTAACAATTGTGAGCGTGTCGGAGATGTGATTTTCTCTAAACAAATTTTTAAGTCCTGTCCAAAAGGGAAATGTTTGGCGATCAAACACGATCAAACAATGTTTGGTCACCAAACAATTTCCCGTTTGGACACCTTGTTTGATCGTGTTGGATCGTGTTTGAACATTTGCCGTTTGGACAGGGCTTTTCGTTCCTTTAAGCGTACTTTTAGCGACGGCATATATCAACAGCTTGAACTTTTGTAAGTAACGAAGCGGTGGACTTATGATGTATTATGATACGTAAAAGATTTAGGGGTTTAAAAAACTGTTATGTACAGTTCTTCAGAAATGAAGATTGACAATACGAAAAAGTTTCACGATAAAACAACTTCGTTTTCAGGCAGAGCAACAGGTGAGTTTTTTAGTTCCTTGGATCCATAGGCTTCAAGGTTTACCGTTTGTGTCAGGCACTAGTGTGGATAACTAAACAGTAATAGCCTGTAGGCATTTTTGAGCTTCAACTTTTCAGGTAAGTTTAACTAAACATGTTTGACCATGTTTCGTTTGAGTAAATTTTGTAGTTTACACAAATCGATTGACTACGCAAGATTCAAGGCGAATCAGGTAACTAAGACAATCAAAATAAACAAAAAGAAAAGAGCGAATACAAAAGCAACTAGCAGCAAAACACGACCCACTACAGACAGTAAGGTGCGCCTTAAGCACTTGACATTTGACTCTATGAGATCAGAAAGAAAAAAGATAAAAATATCAGTTTTATGACTTCACCAGTGACATAGTAGGGCTAGAAAACAAAAATACATATCAAAGGATACCGGATCAGAAAGGACGAGGCTTTGAACGCTCTGACAGCAAATGACTGGGCAAAGGATTTTTCTGACATGTTTTCTGGTTATGTGTTGTACCTGTCATCTGGGTCAGGTTCTTGTGTATTCACTAGCAGCAGGTGAGGGTGAATATTTAATTCTGTTGATTTTTTTGTGAGTAAAATAACACTTTGCCTAAAGGAGTTTGAAATTTCATTTGCAAATATTGCACATATTCCTTACTAAACCTTTATGGATCGAGCCGAAGCTGCGAGAGTTTGGCAGGGTTGTTCGAGAACTGATAATCGGTGTTTATTTCACACAATTGAAACAAACGGAAACCATTTTAGATGACTACGGACAACGGAAAATTATCAGGGTACCGAATGTCAATGGCTAAAGAACCTCGGAGCGTGCAACATTTTCTGGACTAGAGCCACAAATTATTACACAAAAACCGTCAAGAAATTATTTTATCAATATTCTTTCCTTAACGGAACAGATATCAGGTTATTTTAAAACAATTAAACTTCTCCATTTTGATAGTTAACTTGTATAATTTTTCATTTCTTCTCAGTGTCGTGCGGTGTAAGACCAGAGTGGGCAGAGCAGGCGAATGACAAAAGGATCACTGGAGGACATGAAGCTAAACCCGGCAGCTGGCCCTGGATGACAAACATTTTTGTTACGGGGTTCGGAGAGTATTTTAAATGTGGGGCCGCTCTGATATCGGACCGCTGGGTCCTCACAGCAGCTCACTGTACGATTGCCAACGTTGGGCCTATCATGGCGGCCGCCAGCAAATATCCAGAGATGTTGAAGGTAATAGGGACCTTCAGATTGGACTACGAGTACGACATTGATTACGAGTACGATTTTCTATTTTCGAACCAGTGATGTTTTTGAAGCCCTCGCTCTTTATGTTGATTTTAGGTAGAGAGGGTAGCTCATGGGATGAAACGGGTATGTGATTTGATGATGTGAAGCCTGCAAACTATAACTGAAAAGTCGTTCTCGTACTCGATCTCGTACTCGTACTCGAATCTGAAGTCCCCTAATATACGTTCCACAACAACTGTTATAAAGATTACTCTGTCAAACTTAACGAACAGTTGGTATTTGGCTAATGGCGACTGAATGGGATACCCATGTTTATATCAAGGAATAGGAAATAAAAGAAAGCCGTTGAATACTCGACGATATTGCATACAACCTCCCCATCGTGCTCTGCGCGTTAGTCGTATTGATCGTGTCGTCCGCTGTATTTTCCATGGCATGGTATAAAATAGTTATGCAATGATTTCTTGTGGAATACCATAAAATATCGCAGTCGTCACTTCAAAATACAATTGACTCGTGCGATATTCCATGGTATACCACTCAAAAGCCTTGTATAACTTGTATAAAGCCTATAAATTATAATATGTGACCGAAAAACCGCAGATTGCGGTCGAAAATTCAGTTTTAAAGTTTTTAGATTTGTTTAAACTCCTTTTTCTTTTAGAATTTTAAAAATCGTTAACCTACTTCAGTCCACAAAAACAAAAACAACAAACTTTATAATTCTACCACAGGCCGTATGTTTACGGTCATACGCAATGAAACTGTATTAAGTCAACCACATTTTAAGCCTCAAAAAGTATTTCTTTCTTTTCTTTCTTCGCATATTTTCTGTAAAGAGAACCTGTGTTAGCCAGACACCTCTATTAAGCGGACACTGGCGATGGTCGCTTAATTCAGGTTTTACTGTGTGAATTCATTTCGTGCAGACAGGTTCTGCCTGTTTTACGAAATTCAGCTCGCGAGAGGCAGCAGCATTATAATTCCTGGAAAATACCCGATTACATGAGACAAAAAAACAAGGCGAACCTCAAAAGGAAACAGAAACCTTTCATTACAAACTAACTATATAGTCTAGCTTGATTTTGCTTTGATGGAAGGGGGAAATTGAAATAGTGTCTTGATGAAATAACAAATTCTCACAACTAACCTTTGAAGAAACCTATGGTACTAAGTAAAGAGAAATAATATTTCCAGGTACGTGTTGGAGAACATAACATGGATAAGAAGGAAGGTACCGAGCAGGATATACCCGTGGAAAATGTGGTCCTGCACCCAAAATGGAACATAGAAACAAAGAACACTTCTACTGGAGTGAAGATTTTAACTACACATGACATCGCCCTGATACAGCTCAGCAGTCCCGTCAAGTTCTCCTCTAATGTGCAAAGCATGTGTCTTGATAATGGGCAACCCTTCAAAGCTGGTGAGAAGTCTTAGAGTGAAAGATCTCTTTTACTCTCAAGAGTAACCCAAACAAAAGTAGTAGTTGACAGTTTTCCATTAAAAGGCCCTTTGCACGATCCGGTCAATGGTACGGAATAAATTATGCTGGGACGCAAATAATGCAGTAGGACTTCCAAAACAAAGGAACTCTGACCAGTCCAGCCCGACTTTCCTTTGTTTTTAAAGTTCCACTGCGTTATTTGCGTCCCAGCACAATTTATTCTGTACCATGTGACCGGACCAGGCAAAGGGCCTATGTATGAATGCGAATAAACAAATTGACGTCAGTTTTTTATGCGTCTGTCCTGTTATTGATCATGAATTTCGTCATACCATTGTCAAAGTAGCTGTGGATCCACGAGGCGATAGCCGAGTGGATCCGCAGACTACTTTGACAATGGTATGACGAAATTCATTGTCAATA
Source organism: Catalaphyllia jardinei (assembly GCA_022496165.2). Classification (NCBI taxonomy): domain Eukaryota; kingdom Metazoa; phylum Cnidaria; class Anthozoa; order Scleractinia; family Caryophylliidae; genus Catalaphyllia; species Catalaphyllia jardinei. The sequence goes on from CM042747.1 coordinate 27,398,388, forward strand.
ACAATAACGCATTAAAAACTGACATCAATTTGTTTTTTACGATAACAAATTGTCGAATTGCCCGCTCTCGCTCGCTGACGCGTCGCTCGAATTTTAAATTTGTGTCTGTCCACATATTGACAATAAAAATTAGCCAATGAGCGCGCGTGAAATTCTGTAGTTAAATTAAAATTTGTTTTTGATTAATGTAAGCCACATTGAGTCTTAATTTTATGCAGGGCCCCTTTTGATACCAGTCTGTGGCTGATGGGGCTACCCTGCCTAAATAAAGATGACTTGACTATGAATGTAAAAATTAGAGTACAGCATAATAAACAGCACCACATAAGCATTACTCGATGGCTTTTAATTACTGGTCACACTGTGGTTTCACCGACAGCCTTAATCTTTAGCACCGCATGAAAGTACTTCTCAGTAGCTTTCATTTGATTGGTCACACTATGGTTTCATTCACAGAATCATTAGCTACTCAATAGCTCTTATTTTAATGGTTGAAGTACAAAGCCAACTAAACGTTTGACAAAATCGTAGAAGTACCATCATAAACAGTTGACTGATTCAGGTTTTTGGCTTTAGATACCATGTGTTACATCGCTGGTTGGGGGACACAGAAAGTCAAAGGCCCCCCAACAAGAGTGCTCCATGAGGCTGCGTTACCACTGGTATCACACGAACAGTGCAACGACCCCCGGTCATATAACGGAGTTATCACAACAAATATGCTCTGTGCAGGATTCCAGCAAGGGGGTGTAGACACTTGTGAAGGAGACAGTGGGGGTAAGTAAGTGTCAAGGCCTACTCTAAGGGCTCAACTCGCAGAGTGAGTAACTTTATCCCGGCTTTACAATTTTTTTGTTATCTTTGTAGGTCCTCTGATGTGCAAGGGAGGAGAGGGAAGGTGGTATTTGACGGGAGTGGCATCGTTTGGTCACACAGGGTGTGGTGTCCCGTACAAGTATGGTGTGTACACGCGAATAGTGAACCATCTGGATTGGATCTCAAAGGTCACAGGAATGAACATACAACAGCCACCAGTTGAGGACATACCATTGATTACAAAGAGATGACAGACTGGTGAATTACAGCTGAGTCAGAGAGAGCTAAGAAGAATGAAAGTCCTTCAAAGGGTGCGAAAGCTAAAAACGGAGGCCGCTTTTTAACCGCCCCTGAGATTATCACACTAAAACTTACAAACAAAGCATAAAGAGTCCGAAAGCGCAATATAAGACAAAGCCATTTTGGGGCAAAACCTGAACTAATTAGCATTGAGCATTTCTATCGATGGTTCACTCCAGGAAGCCTGTATGCTTACTTACGCCGTAGTCTATTTTCAACATGAAACAAACTTTAAGAGGTGTTACTATACTAGCAGGGAACCTTTGTAATTGATTTCTTAAGAAAATGTATCTTTATCTGTATTGATAAGAAATTGAAAGATCCAAAACAATAACCATAGTTATCGTGTTCTCGAACGCAATTTCATTTGGAGAAGGAAACGATTCAATTTGAAAAGAAAGTGTTTTTTAAAACAACATACATATTATCGTCACAAGGCCTGAAATGTAAAGCAAACAAAGCTTTCGACCGTATTTCAGTCTTTTCGTTTTGTATTAATCCTGTTAAAACAACCAAAGTATTTTTTAATAAGAAACAAGTCTTTTATTTCAATATAAAGTTTTGGCAGTAACAAATCTGAGGTTGCTTTTGGAAGAACTAAAGAAACGGTCGGCTCTACAAACCTCAACGCACATGTTTACTTATAGAAGGATAACACATGAAATAAACCAGTTATTGAACTAGAACATCTTCCCACATTGTTGTTATCGACATCAATGTAAAGTTCCGCTTCAACTTTTGCACTGTACAGTTCTGTTGCACGAAGTTTTACCGCCAAAACCCGGCATTTGAATGCTGGGTTCCTAGACATGTGGCTCACGAAAACGACGGCGGGCTATGCGTAACTCACAAAACTCACACATAACAAGCAGAGGCATTCCAAAGGCAACTAAAACCAAACCAACGAGCCCCCAAAAAATTGCGCATGGAGAGTACAAACTTGACAAAGCACACTTACCAGATCCGCAAGAATAGAAGAAGTGTCTGCACAGGGTCCGTCTGCCAGTGCAAGAAGGCCTCCCTGATCTGAAGAAAAACAAAAGTCGAAATGCTCAAACTAAACAAACTTTTTTCAACGCTAAAGTTTTTTGTCTTGTGACACGGAAGTTACATAAAAATGATACTAGACAGGTTAGAGCTCGTTTTCGAGGAAATATTCGACTAAGAAATTACCAAAACATTGGTACGCGAAAACATTTTCCAATAACTGTGTGGTTTTTCTGCGAAGCATCTTGTCGTACTGCACACTGAGATCGAGTGCTATGACTGGACAAAAAGTGACTTTCTGGTAATGCCGCCTTCGCCAGCATTTTTTAATCTCTTTTTTACAGCCCCCGATGAAGGTGCACTTCTTCACCCAGACATTCACTCGTGATGAAGTCTACAATTTTGAGACGCACAGTGCCTCATTCCAATTGAACACTAAAATCATATTTTTTATTGGACTGGATAGGGCGAGCACGAAGTTTTTTTATTTCCTAACCTGTCTCCAGTAAATTAGCTTTCTCAAGGAGAAAATTTTTAGTATCACCTTTATTTGATGTTTGTTTATTAACGTCTTTTGGCAATGGAGCTGTGACTTTTGTTTGTGTTATAAATTCACCACTCACTAACACAATTTTTATATTATCCAATGACAAAATAACAACAGCACTCCAAAAGCTTTCAAGTCAACATGACATAATGATAATGTTCATAAGCAACGCCACTGACCAACACCGTGGGCTTAGTCATTTCTCTCCAGGCAAGACTCTAAATGAAAAAGAAAGAAGCTTTTTCCTTAATCTAACCTGCGACAGTCTTAGCCATTTGTGACAGGCCTGTGATAGTGTTAGCTTGATCCACGCCAAGAGCTACAACACTACTTAGTTTGTCGGCCACTCCGCACTCTAAAACACTGCAGTGTTTTCTGTACAAGTCGCTGCCAACTATAAAGCACTTCTCTCCAATCCTCTGGTTGAGTTTTTTCCAACCCTCGCTGTCCTGAAAAAACCATTTCACGGCAAAACAATAACAATTCTTTTCAATCTCGATGAATGCTTGAACTTCTCATTTATTCCCAAAATCCATGGTGAAAATCTGAGGCTTTCAGTAAATTTATTCAGTTAGATATTTAGAACTGAAGAACAGTCCTCTGAAAAGACACGAACTGTCAGTGCAGATATCTAGAGAATAGCTATCTAACCTCATATCCTTCCCAATTAACTAGCTATTCAGCCCTTGGGACAAAACGTACTGCTTCTCTTTCAGTAGGTTTTGATGAGAAATAACATTCACGGTGAAAGGGAAAAATGTACATTTTCAGCTCCACGAAGTTCCCACCCAAATCTTCTACTTGTTTTCAATTTCACCAGAAAATTACAAAAGTTCTACAGCAACCATCAACCACACAAGTTTAGAAAAAAGTTTTGCGTGTTTACTCTCACGCGTGTTTACAATCACGCGTGTTAACACTCACACATGTTACTCTTGGGCTTGTTTGCAGTTAGGCATGCTTATCCTTGCGCGTGTTTACAATTACGCGTATTTACACTCGTGCATGTTTGCATACTCGCGTGTTTACACTGCGCGTGTCACTCTCACGCATATTTACACCCACGCGTGCTTATACTAACCGGACTCCTGACACCGTCCATGATAGCTAAGATGGCGGGATATCTCTCGTGAAGTTCACAATACAAGTTTATGACATCGTCCAGACTTTTAAAAGTGTTAGACATTATCTCGTACTTCTGCTTCTCCTGTGCAGGATAAAATATATCGTGCTTTTATTTGAGCTTGTAAAGATAGATAGTAACAATTGACTATCACACGCACGCACGCACTCGCTCGCACTAACGCACGCTGACGAACAACTTTACTCATAATATAATAATAACTGTGATATAATAAATGAAATAATATAGTATAAATATAAATAATATAATAGTAACTATGTCATAAAGACATTCAAAGCCTACTTTTACATGTAACAAAGCTTTATTTCTCATAGAATCCTTGATGGTACGATGATACGCACAGACACTTGCGTTTACTAGTTTTAGCTAGTTTCGCTAGGCACATAAATTGAGTATAAATTGAACAAAGCTTTTGCAGTTTAAACACAGGGTATAACTATAAAAATCAACGCGCGTGGGTGCTAAGATAAAAAGTTTTCGAAGCTATTTGCTACTTACCTGATCATAAAACTCAGAGGCTGCGCAGTTGAGAGCGATTTGAACGTCAGTGCCCAGGCTATACCCACAGCTGGACACGGCATCTTGGACAAAATCCAGTGCTTGCTCTGGCTTGTCCATTGAAGGAGAGTAACTACCGTCATCGGTGGTGCATCGGCCAGACGGCTAAAAACACAACCGTTGCATCTCATTAGAAATCATCCAAGTCTAAACAAGGATGTAGGAGAAAGCGGAGAAATGTCCAAAACAGTAACCCTTTCCTATACCCTCCATAGAAAATGGTAACCAACTTCAGTTACACAGCTACCGTACGCCTACCCCAAAAAGGTCTACAAAAATATTCTAATCACATATCGTTAATTTCAAACCCCAAAAAGATTCTACACATGCACATCACTTATTTACCTGTACGAAATATTTTTAAAGGCCCTTTAAACAAATCTAAATGTCAGTTTTTCCTATCCTTTTTTATCCTTCAACTTGTGAAAACCCTATCCTTCTATATATCTCCAGACGAAAAAAGAACCCCTTTCGAGCAGCGCCTCCCCTTAGAGTCTACAATAGGGAGTACCCCTGCTTCCCCCGAGCGAAAGTGGCGATTAGTCAGTGGAATGCTGCTCGATAGTTAATTAACCAATGAGTAATGTAAAATTTCTCGTGATTTCAACTAACATTGGCAAAGTTTAATAGCTGGGCACCCTACTTCGTCCTTTCAATAGGGAGCTTAAGCACGCGCGTTTTTGAGACGCGGACGGCACCGGAAGAGAACATTTCGCGTGCTAGGAAAGTATTGTCTCCTAGATTTTTATTCTACCCATTTCTAATGGAGAAAAGATACATAGCAATGTGAATGTGGTTGTGTGCGGGCAAGTTAAAAGTGAAAAAAGTTCACTTCCAGTTAACGTCCGCGTCTCAAAAACGCGCTTGCTTAAGATCCCTACTGTCAGTTTAAAATGACTCTACCAATGTTTACAAACTGGGAAACTTTATCCCAAAAGTCGACGTCAGATATGAAGACAAAATCAATTTAAAGCCTTACCCCATATTTTTGTGCTAGAGTGTCTGCCATCTGCTGGTGTATGTTGGTAAATTGATGTACGACCTGAAAAGGGACGGGAAAAAACAGTCCTTGATATGCTGGTCCATCATCGTTAAGAATAAAGAAACCTGTGACTCTCTTTTTCTTTCCACTATCAAGCAAGATGATATAACAAAATTTGCGACAATAACGATGACAACAACACCAATAACAACAACAACAGCAACACATTTACACGATACCTTTTGCATGGGCGTTCCTGGTTGAGGTAAAATGAGGACTTCCTTGATAAGATTCTGTTTGCCCGCAGCGAGCTTACCGCTTGTCAGTAACGTCATCATTGGAATTGGGATAGAAAAGCTTTCGTCCAACTGTAATATAAAAGCTTGATATAAGTTAAAGTCAAGATTTTCCTACACGTTTTAAACAGAGAGTACGATAGTGAAAAATACGGCATATATAGAAAAAAAGAGATGCAAGCGGAATACCGTGGAATTCCGAAAGTAACGATCCCCCCCCCGGAAAATAACGGCTCCCCGAAAGTAACGTTAATTTTGTTATCTTCCTATTGAATCCCGGAAGGGACGGTCCCCCCGAAAGTAAGGCCGCCCCCCGGGGGGGTACTCCTTCCCAAAACCCTTACCCTATTTATGACCAAAATCTGCGATATTCCTAACCCTATTTATGACCTGACCCTTCCATCAAAACCCTGTTTCAGAGCTGCGTTATAATCAGTTCCTTAGTTCCGACCAGACCGTAAACATAAATGTGAAGGGCGTTTCTTTATTTCCTTTTCAATAATGATGAAAAAGTGTCTTGACCAAAATGGCCAAAATTGGTTAAAATCGATGCCCTATTTGTGACCAAAACGGCTGAAAAACCATACCCTTTGAGGTCGCACACACCTACAATTATAGCCTATATAAGGGAGTACCCCGAAAGTATCGTACTTTCTCGATTAAACGCCCCTCCGGCTGTTTCCATGGTCCACCATGACTCCAATATCTCCTGTCATGTCCACGAAAACAACCACAAAACGGAGTTTGGAAATGTCAGAGTTGTTGGACATGAAGGTAATTTTCACGAGCGACTCTTCTTCCTGGTTTTCAATAAAGGATCCGCAATCTGGAGATGACCACATCGCCATCCCCGAAGTTTACAAGTCTCTGGCACGCGCATAAGTCTCGCGCCACGTTTTCAAAAAACTTCACGCGGAATTTCCTCAGTGCGCGCTTGACGTGCTTTTTTTCGAATCACGCGTACGTACGTTATATTTTAACTGATGAAGGTTTAAGCACCAGCTGAAATGTCCTGATTGAAACATCAAAAAAACACAAGTTGGTGTCAAACCATTATCTTGCAAAATGTTTGGATATTGGCCTTCTTCATTTTCTGCACGTTTATGGACCTCGACTCCATCTCGGTCCAGGAACACAGGAAAAAAGAACTTCGCCAATATCCAGCCATCATGATCTCGTGCTTGGTTAATAACCCATATGTACATAAAAAGAATTGTGTTACAATCTGATTTGTCTGAAAGACTATGAATTACTGTAGAAACGTTTTTTTAACCTTCTGAAAGTAACGGGTAGCGCTCTTTTGACTGCTAACGAGTGGACTGCTAAATCCAAAAGTAACAGTGCCCGTTACTTTCGGAATTCTAAAGTAAATTAGAGAACTTTACACTGTGAACTTGAACTCAAATGCTAAAATACCTCTTTTCCAGATAGTTTAGCTAAGTGTTCATACAAAGAGACTCCCTTAATCTTTGCACCAGTGACCGCTGTTGCCATGGAAACAGCAATCATGGCACAGTCTCTACAGAGCTCATCTTCCTCCAGATCTGGTACGGTTTGTGCTAACAACTCCTTATTTCCTGCAGTACTCTTTTTGACATCTGTTTTCTTGCCAGTGTCCTGTGATAAATGAGATTGTTTACTTTCTACCCTGGAGACATTAGACTTCTTAGTTGTGTCTGGTTTCTCTTCTTCTTGGTTGTCCTCATCTCTGTCTGAACCCTCCTCTTCTCCAATTTGATCCTCAACACCTTCACTATCGTCAGTTTTTGAAGCAGAGTTTTCTTGTTCTAACAGTTTCCTGGAAGCCACAGTAGAAAACACGAAATATTTGTAAATAGACTGTTTCAGACGTTTTTCTCTGAAATTATACTCTCCTTGCACATTCAGTCTCATGGTTTGTAGCTGTTTCATAGTTACAAGTGAAGCCAAGTGAAGATGAAAGTAAATCAATACATAATAAAAGGCCCGTTAAAGCTTGTACCTTAAAGTGTGTGTATGGTATAAAGAAATACATACAGTTAACTCTTCTAGACACTTAAACATGATATCATGAGAAATATGAGAACGTTATAGGCAAGTAATGCGTGCAGAGGGCTCTGTAGCTGAAGTCTTTTGCACATTGCAGGTCTATGGTACAAGGTAACAGTGTATAGCTATACTGATACAATGTGTAAAGAGGGCTATACAGGTATGCAATACATGCACAAGGCTCCTAATCTGTAAGCCTTTGAATACATTCTGGGCACGTGGTCCTTAATACACTACATCAATATTATCTCATTGTCTCTAAATAAATTGTTTAATATACATGTAGTTCTAGCTGTTGTGATTGGAAATGTTTTAGAATTTACATGAAACCTTTACGGCCCTGAGCACATTTCATGCAATATAACCCAAAACAAATTAGACAAACTCTCTTACTGCAATATCTCATCAACAGCCTTCTGATCAGTTGGGTCAGATCCCACAATAAGCGGTGCTATGGTGTCATCAATTCTCTCAATCATTTCATCTACTTCCAGTCCTTTAACAACACTATCTGGTTCTCCTACACTGCTTGTGACTGCAGTTTCTGTTGGCTTTTGCTGTTTAGGTTGATCTGGAGTCTTGGTTTTCACATCAGGAGTTTTGACCTTGGTATGAACAGAGTCTGGAGAAGGACTGGAATCCACAGAGGATACAACACTTGCCACAGGCTACAAAATGAACCACATCATCAATTTGTCATGCAATATACACTGCTTTTGTCATTGAAGTATGTCATTTTTTTTATCTCACAACTTAAAATGATTATAACATTAAGTACTGCCAACAGTACTGGGTTATATTCATATAAAAAGCGATCACTGGTTGAGAAAGATTTAAAATGTAAGCTTTTGGCTTCCAGACTAAAGCCTTTAAAAACGAAGATGTATATGCACAAGATGGAAATATATACAAAGTGAAAGGGTGAAAAAATTATAACAATGGTTACCCTTTAAGCCCCAGAAAAAAACTGTACTTTTGTAAAATGATAACAGTGAATCAAAAGGCCACAAGTAATATACCAGTGGAAAGATATTGTTTGGATATGTCCTAAATCACCAAAACAAGCATACAAGATGTTACAGATTGAATTGAGGAGTCTGCAAAGTAAAAAAAACGTTCAAAAATACTTTATTCCTTGTTTATATTGGGTATACCCCTAAACAATCATGATAGCTCTGGGTGTGAAGATTTTTAACAGATATTCACTTGCCTCAAAAATTGTAAAGCACAAAAGTTTCAAAAACTTGATGGGTGGTTAATTAAGTCTTATGCAGAAGGGGGTATGATTTTATGGTCCCAATGTGAAGATCTCTCAAAGATCTTGTTACTGTCCAAATTTGAAACGAATAGGCCAAATATTAAGCTTATTATAATGACATTTTGTGCCATATGGCACTATTGGAAAATGCACTAATCTAAAAGAATAGCGTATAGTTTTGGCAACAGCTTAGAGTAATTGTCTGCTTCATTAGTGTTAGCAGTGTGTCGAAATTCCAAGGTTTCTCGAATTCAAAAAAATTCCCTTGTCGATTACTCTGACATGATTGCAGTCAATGGAGTGATTATTATGCCAAGCGTGAGCTGCAATATTTGAGCCAGTTTTACATTTTGTTTCTGGTTAGAAATTTCTGGATTGAACTTACTGTAGATTATGTTAATATATATAATGAATGATATTATTGTATGAAACAAATGAAAAAATAATAAAAAGAAAAAATTCAAACAAAAAGCAAAAAAAAATTACGTGTAAATCAATTATTATGTTATATATACAGTTTTTTTCTCTATAAAAAGGTGATATTAAAATCATAGGGCAAGGCAAAATAAATAGATAAATAAATAATAAATAAACAGATAAAAGTAAGACCTTAAAATAAAATAATGTTAACATGAATATGATTGTGAGGTGATCATTAAGGTCATTCCACTGAAATAGAGCCCACACTGAGATTTTCTCAAACTTTACCAATTGATTGTTTATATTATAGGAACTTAAATTTGGAAATAAAAATGAGGGGTCCCCATGTTCTTTTAGGAGCAACAGCACCTTGTTTATACCATATAAATCCTTATTAATAATAGCACCATGATTATGGTCACAATAATTATTGCTTGCTAAATTTATGTTTCCAATGCTTGTTTTTTGCTCAACACTGAGAATTGGCCCATATGTATTTTACAGAAATTTACTAGTCAATTCAAAACAACAGAAACAAATGATAAGTCACCATAGTCATTTTCAGGTCCAGCCGTAAAGAAAAAGCTGCCATTTTTTAATGAGCGTGCGCTGATCACACGTAAAATTATGCGCAGTAGGGATGCGCAATTACCTTGAGTTGAACCATTTACAATGTACCTTTGAGAGTCCATTTATTGTGCAGTCAAAGCTGACTTCAAAAGTTGGAAACCCTCTGCTACCAAGAACTTCTGTGGCCAAAACCTGAAAGCAATGTTCAGAACATACAATGTGCATACATGTACTAGAAAATGGAGGTGATAGTTAAACTCAAAAACAGTCTCTGACTTTTCTCTCAACATAATAATACATGGCAAAATTGTGGGCTTCTTCAGACTTTCTATAGATCCTTCTTACAAATTATGTGGGATGGGGGGTTGAGTCTGTAATAATTAAATATGTCATGTCAGTAACAATGTTATGTCACAAGGTCAATTCTAGAGAGAGAGTCATGCTCAGTAGAGATGACTTGATCTACCACTACATGGTACTGTGAAATCATGTTTATTGGACTAATTTATCAATTGTATTCTTCACACTTTCCAGATCCTTCTTACAAATTATGTGCATTTCACCTAGGAGGGTGGGAGGATGGGTGGAGTGGGGGGTATGAGTCTGTAATAATTGATTTGGCTTATTTCAAGGCCGGGATTCGGGATTTTGAAAGAAAAGGAGGGCGAGATTCGGGATTGTAATTATGACCGGGACATGGGATTTGGCGATTTTAACAGGCGGGAATCGGGAAATTTCACTTTAAAGAAACCGAGATTTGGGAATTTCAGAGACTGAAATATGCAAAGAAAGTCAAGCTGTCATCTTAGCTCATCTTATTAACATCGGAAATAGCCCACCAACGATCTAGGCGACATCCATGTTTTCCACAACCCTATCACGCTGCTCTGTGACCCCTATGGTGATCTGTGGGACTGGGCACAAACGTTTGGTGCTGCAGTGCGTCAGCGGTCTGTCAGACAAGGGACAACAATGGCAAGATCGGAACTCTGCCTTCCTACCTCTACTAGAGAGAGGTGTGACCGGGTGAGTCAGTCTCCCTTGAACGCTCCGAGGAACAACGGAAAACGAAGCCGAAGAAGCAGACAAGGAAAACAGCATACTGGAGTACGATTCAAGCAGTAGGGAGGATTTGGATGACGAGTCATTTTCTACTAATAACGATGAGGCCACGATGATGTTGGTGGAATTCCGTCGTGGGATCGCAAGGCAACTTTTTTGCTTGGAATGCTTTCACGTTTCGAAAGAACTGTTCGCTTTAACAGCAGAATTATAATTTAATTGCAGCGAATTACAGAAGAAGCTCCTAGATGATAGCAATCATCCCACAATCATCAAATAAAGATTTCGCATTAATCATTTAGCCATAGGTGACCAAAGCGTAGTATAAGAGTTTGTATGGATTTAAAATTCAAACTATCTCTGATTTTCCTTTGAAAGCTACAATACAGTGACGAGTACTCTTTATACGTGTCAACATCGCTCAAAAGGCTTACAGAAGCGTTTCGGCGCCGGCATAAAAAGGCCACCACTTAGAGAGGTTTCGAAATTTATCGTAGCTTTTCAAAGGAAAACAGAAATAGTTTTCGTTCAAAATTTACATCCATACAGGCTCTTATTTCAACCTCTTAAAGTACGCTTTGGTTACCAGTGATTACGGCATTTTGAGCCGGAAAATGCAGCTCACTGGTTAAACTGGGGTCGAAAAGAGTATAAGTATACAGCATAACTGTACTCGATTTTATGGAATTTCCAGATGATCATTGTCATGGCTGAAAATTGTGAATGAGCAAACTGACTGTCTGAGTTGCGATTCACGGTGACTTGCCATATGTGCAGTGAACAGTGAATTTGCCGTGGCACATCATGATATGTACCCTTAATCCTTTTCTTTGATCGCTATCATCTCCGATCTGAAAGACACGTTTTTCAGGGATCGAAGTGATCCGGAAGGCAGGCATTATTGAACAAAAGAGGCAAAACAGAAAAAAAAAGAAAAAGAAACGAGCTATAAAAGACCATAAAAATGACTGATTGACTGACACAACTCGTTTAAAACTAGTCATGAAAAACAAATGAACTAGATCACCGTTTTAGTGCAGTGAAATACAGCTAATTGAACCTAATAGTCAGTGCTTGAGTTTGCTGGGTCTGCTGTGAGGGAATGTGGAACGGAACTTCAAGGATTGTTTTTGTCGAGGTAAGAAAATATGACCGGGATCGGGATTAGCCAGTAGATACCGTCGGGATTACGGGACTGAGGGAAAATTCCGGTCGGGATGGCGGGATTGAAGAGTCCTATTGGGGACCCTCACTACAGGGTACTGTGTAACTATGTTTATTGGACTAATATGTCAATTACCTTGTAATCTAATACTGATAAGTACTACTGATGATAAGCAAATTACTTCATGAAACAAATTGATTAAAAGGAAAAACAACTTCAAAAAACTAAAGACCTGAGATACAAATACAGAAATATATACCACAATATCAGTAGATACCTTTGATATTGTTGGTGCATGTGAACGCTTTCCAAAGTATTCTCCCTGCAAGAACCATAAACAATAATTATTATTAAATAATATATTAAATACTCATCAATATTAGTGTTGATCTTACAATACATAAATATCTGAAACCAAGTCTAATACACTAAAATGTACCATGTAGTACTAACTTTATGCAGGAGTTAAGTTCTAAATTATGGTTAGTTTTGTAAAATATTTCAGGTCCTAAATTTTCCCTCTTAAAGAGGATGGATTTATTCTTACTGGTGATTAATCAAAATGAGCAGTGTACAGCAAAATGTGTGCAACTGCAATCACTAATAGCTAAAGCATACTTGTAACATAGCTTAATTTTTGGTACATGTAGCTATCCATTTTGTTCTATTAATCTAATGATAATGAACTTCTGCAGCAATAGCATTACTGCACCACTTGGTCATATTTGGTCAGAAAATGTTCTTGTCTGCTTAGCCATTGAGAGTTTCTACTTAACTAACATTTTTTCTTCATCTTTAGAGAGGAGTAAATAATTTTCTGCAAATTTTTTCGTTGCAACAATATAATATATTCACCATTATCCCACTAGCTTGTGTTGGATTTGAAATGGTAGATAGTTAACAAGGTGCATAGCACCAAGTGGGCTATAAACACATCATATCCAACAAACGCAAGTGAAATAATTGTTCTATTACAACCGCCCCCAAAATATAGAAAACTAGATTAAAATAGAAGTAAAAATGCCCAAAAGTCACATATGTGCTTACTTGTAGAGCATGATAATCATATAATGGCCCATAACCCATAATGGCTAAGCCAATGAAAAGTCTAGAATTGCATTATCCAATGATCCAGTTTTTAATAATGTTACATACATGTTATATTCGATAGAACCTTTATGCACATTGCAAAAAAATAAAAATAGAACCTGTTATGGCATGGAGTAACAACATTTGGAGGGCAATCTTGGGCAGGAAATGTGCTGGCAAGGTTTGGATAAAACCCACAGACTGGATGCACCCACTGGATGAGGGACCTCAGGACATGCCACCATGCCAAGGGAATGCCCCATGCCTGTACTGCAAGAGGGACAATGTTGCAGGAATAATGTCCTGGGGCCAAGTTAACAAAGTCCAGATTAACAAATATTCTCTCCCTCACAGGGCTTCAGCACAGGGCTGAAGGGGTGCCACAGGCAGCAATTCCCTGTCCTCACATTACGAAGGTCAGAAATTATAAATTTTTAACACAACTAACAAAGATATAACTACTAGTAAAACCTTGGAACAATAATACTCCCTTATGTGTAGGGTAGCTTCCAACTGGCTGAGAGAAATATGAGAAGGTGGATAGGAGGGTTTGATATTGCTGTGAAGGAAAACTTGCAGCACTTTGAGAAGAAATGATTATTTTTCGCATGACATGCTATGCTTGATTGGCATGAGCCAATTATAGAAAAATCACATCAGAGGAAGACTGCAGAGATGAATGAGAGCTCATACAATGGTTGCTTTCAAACAATAACCTGTATTTTATGCTAAAATATTGAAAAGAGATTGTGACAAGCAGTACTTCAAGTAATTATTACAGTTATGACCTGTTATCATGAACAACACATTGTATCTAGTCTAAGAGCCCTATGTCTTTCTTGGGTGAATTAAAAGTCAATGGGATAGAAATATACAGAACCCCTGCATGTAAAAGATGTCAGGTGCATTTTTAGTAATGGTTCCTGCTCAGTTCATTTTTCGGTACCAATGTCAACTCTTCTACCTATAGGTTAGTGATAGATGACATTGTAAAAAAGGAGATCACTGGATAAGGCAATTCAAGTTTCCATTAGCTTGACCATCATGGTATTAATAATAGATGTATAAACAATATTTGTACATGGACATTATGTGATCTGAGAAGCAAAACGTTTTCTGAGAGCAGAGCATGAGGAAAACTGTGAGCTTTGGGGAACAGATAATGTACAAGGACAAAATATCCAAGCATCTTTTTGTGCCAAATGGAGGCTATTGTGGTTATTACCCTTCAAATATTTTTCAAAACATGCACAGTTTTGACAATTGGGGAACATAACTTGGATATTCCCCACTTAATTCTCACAGTACCTCTATCCACCCAGGAATACAAATGGGTACTGGTGAATTGTTGAGGAAACCCAACAAATTGTGGGGAAGTGACCTGCAATGGACTAGCATCCCATCCAAGTAGAAATACTCCTAGTCACTTCATGCTGCAGAAACGGGGTTAAGCTCTGGCCTGATGGGCCTCTTGGCTACTATTCACAGCATTCATGGAAAGCAGGTACTTTGTTTTTGTTTTTATTTTTGTTGTTATTAGATTTAATTAGTAGTATATTAGTATCTTAACAATGTAATTAAGGCAATTTTAGAATTTACTTTAAGTCCTGATGTTTTACCCATGTATAAATAAAATTAAATAAATAAATTGAAACTTCGCCTTGATAAACTTTTTCTGAGTCATTCAGAGTCTAGCCTTTTAACTCCAAACCCCAGCAGCTATAAGCCAGTCAGCTCTAAGGCTTCTCACAAACTTTAATGAAACAATTTATTCCACTCACACTTGTTTGATGACATGGTTAAATTAGCCAATTGAGGGCTAAGCACCTTGCTGACTATCTACCATCTCATATCCAACATGGGATTGTGGAATAATTGTTGATTAGCTGCCTGAGACATGTCCCAGGAAATAATAATGATATTACTGAAAGTATAGTTCAAATTATTCTTGGCAGCTAGTCTGGATAACTACCTGTAATCGAAGCTTTCTGTGACAAAGTGGTAGGAGATATGTAAATATTGATCAATATAGAATAGGGGTATATCAAATCAACTATACTGATTTTTCATTGATTGTGGGCTAGGAAACTGTGAAATGATTAATGTGAAACAATACGCTATTAATTTGGAAAGATTAAAAGGGGTGTAGTCAGGATTTTTCAAGGGGGGGGGGGGGTCATACTGTGTCAAAGTTAGGGTACTCCCCAGTTTAAAAAAGGTTTGCAATAGGGAAGGGGGAGGGGGGTCACAGGCAGCCCAGGGCCCCCTAGGTACGCCCCCGATTAACTTACAATAAGTTGTACCAGCTTCAGGATGGATGCAAAATGTGCCGGGGTACAAGGAAAAGATGTGCAAAGGAATCCATGATCAAACTACACATAAGTTTATAATCACGAACAGAAATCAAAAATAACACCTTGGACCACTACAGTAGTTGTACAAATATTATGTTAGCTATGTACAAAATTAAAACGTATAAGTGTAAGCTTAATCATTTAACACACTTTCCTGCTATTAATACTGTGATAACACATATTATTTGATACGATATTTTCACACTCGAACAGGAATCCTAGAAAAATCTTTGACAGGCACAGTGAAAAAAAAATCAGTTGTTATTGTATTTCCACCCCATCGTACGAAGACCTAAAGTGGCACAGAATGGCATCTACGTACCATATAGCCAAAGACATCATTTGGTTTTTCCTTGAACATCTTATTGAGAAGCTCTTCGATCTGTTTTGGGACTTCATTCTTGTTAAAATAAGCCACAGCTTGCCGTTTCTCCTCTAGGCTGTATGCACCATTTTTCACCGCCATTTTGAATCGCTAAGGCAACTTCAGTTGTTTACAGCAGTCTCGTTTTCATGTACAAGTAATTGTTAGTTCCAGTCCCTTTTCCTTTTCCTCCACTCTTCTGAACTATCTGAAAAGACGATTACTGGTGTGTCAGTGAACTATTAGCAAACAATAAAGAAAAAGACCCATACTATACTAGTGAAATAACTATTAATCATAGGCTAAGCATAATCTTGTGATACTTTTCAAGTTCAAACTGTAGCTTTTTTTAACATAAAAATATCAGTATTCTACCAAGAGAGTTATTGCGAGTGCCCTAAACGACCTAATCTGTTAAAATAAGAAATATATATCACCAGCATGAGCAAGGGTAGAACAGTGAGAAAACAATATTAAAGGCTTGCAAATTAGTTATTAACAAGTTAATTTCGTTACCATTTTACGCTGAATAAACATGCCTGCATAAAGTTCGATTACAAGAGTCTCTTTTGACCAAAAGGGCGAGGAGAGGGCGAGGAAAAGACCTGAAGGGTGTAAATTAAGCTTCCTTTAACGTAGTTCCCAGTCTGAAGAAACCAACCTAATTTTATCGACGATGTGTTTCCTGTTTACTGTTTCTGAGAGCGTGACTTTGAGAAATGTTTGATACGGTTGGTTGAGTCGTTTTGATCGTGGGAGGTTAAAAACAAACCCATTAGTCTTTTAATTGACCGTCATAAATTTCTTGAATTGACATTTCTAAGAATTTGTTGATATTACAAGGCAATATTTCCTAATTGTGGAAATTTGTTTATACTTATAGCCTGCCTTGTTTGCTAATGTACTAAAATCCGTATACGAAAGATTAGATATCGGCGGATCACGTAAAAAGTAAATATTTATAAATCAGAAATGTACTAAATAAAAAATATTTTGAATACGAAATATTGCTTTCATATTGCTCTTTAATTAAATAATTTATATCACTAACACGATTCTACAATTTTTTTTTGTTGAGAATGTTGTGTAAAATGATGTTGTCTTTCATCTCTACGATGATATACAATAAATCAATAATCTATACGATAAGTACTAATTTTCGAAATATTTGAGGAAACGTTTATCTGTTTTCGCAACTAGAAGGTTTTTTGCCTAAGTAGGATCAACCATGCGCAGTGTTTCGCTCTAAAGTATTAGTGCTAGTGATGTTTGGAGAATAGCGACTCGGCTGGACAGTCCTGGGAGTGAATTCCTTGATCACATGAATGTTAATTTTTCGTTTACTTGAAGATTAGTCTGCATTCGGTAAAGTCCGAGATCATCCATGAGAGATCAGATGTCCAGCGAATTTATAGCGCGAGTCATCTGCTAATGTCTCGCTTTTAATGAAACCATTTTAAAGTTAACAAAATATAGAAAGAAATCTTCTACAAAATTAGAAGGGATGGGCATAGCTTGAGGTGGAAGTTAAGAGTAAAGACTGGTTCTATTTTTAACTCCAATTCTAGTTATGCCAAGAACAAGTTTAAGCAAATCCAGTTAGTTCTGATGCACACTAAAATTACACAGGAATTAGTTGAAATAAAGACCTATACGACAACTGACCTTCATTTCAAGTACAAACGTTTCTTCCAACTACATCAAGACCACGAACCTCCACACTGCCAAGAGGGTCTGTAGAAGGAAGCTGTCATTTCACTTGTGTGCTCTCAGCTATCAGTAAACATTTTGACCAATTTATCAGCTAGCAGAAACTTTTAATATCTGCTCCCAGCTATTAGTTAAAAAAATTGTCATTTCTTAACTGATAGGCCGTTAATGTTTGAGCAATTCTCAGCTAGCGGTTAAACCTCATTCAGACCCTTTTCTAAGAGACATCTTATCGTTATCCAGGTATTTCTCGTCACGCTTAAAACGTCTTTCCTTTCTAGCCGTTCTTACAAGATTGTTAACAAGTAGGCGAATGAAAGTTATTCTTAACTGAGAAAATGCTCCTCTTCGCCTCTGAACAAGGAAAATCATTTGTTTGTTTGTTTGTTGATCTAGTAAATTAATCCTAGCTTTCTCAAACCTTACTACCTTCTCAGCCTAGCTAAGAAAACATTTTTTACATCTGGACTTCCCCTCTTGCTTAGCGTTACTAAACCAATAAATGGCAATTCTCCGAAAGGAATTATCTACAACGACAACCCAGTTAAATTGCTCAATTGTTCTAGTTATTTGTCTTCTTAACTTTCACACTACCTTACCAATTAGGCAAATATTGCTTGAACTTGTTGTACATATATATTTATATCAACTGACATTTCTCCAGCCTTCCTCCACGAGAATTGATCAATAACAGTCATTTTTTTGTTGCCTAGATGCATGTTTATATTTTTTACATCATGAAATTAATCTTCTTAGCTATGGAAATTTGTGGTTAACGTGGCCCCTAACAATAACGCTTTAAGCAAAGATACCGCTTCAGGAGTGGTTACACAGTGACAGCTTGGTCAATACAGCATTGCCATGATTCTTCCCAAACTGTTTGGTAAGCTCATGTTACTTTTTTTAGCGCGATTAAACAGTTCCCTTTTTAGTTGTGCGATGTAATTTTGAAATATTGAGTTGATAAGTTGCTGTAGAGATCGATAATTCGTTTGGAGTGAGAGTTACAGAGCAATGGCAGTATACTTTGACAGGAGCAGGGCTATCTACAGCCACGTTGTACCTTTTACTGGTAAGCACAGATATTTGTGACACTTTTTCCTGACTTTGCAGACAGTGTTGTTGCTAAAGTGCTCACGTTGGTTAAATGTTTCCTTTTTCTAATATATCATTACTAAGAAATTGTGTTCGCCTGCCATCACCTGCGCAGCTCCACTGACAGATAGCCTTCACATAACGTTTTTACTGCCTATAACACCGAATTCAAATTAAGCATAATTGAAAGGCAATCAATCTCTTTATAGTTGTTCCGGGAAATCATTGTATCCGTGCAACAGTGCGGACACTCTATCGCACCCGTGGACCCTGTACAACGACAAAAGACTTTTTCACCAAACATGTTAAGTATTTTATACTTCCAGGAATTAGATATGAAACTTGTCGAAAATGTAGTTGTTTAAATCACTAACACACCTCTGTTTAATCCGATGTAATTCTAAACTTGCTCTTCAGTTTTTTCAGCACAGTTCCTTCTTGCTGCTTTAATACTAATGTACCTCACTAGCACTTCCATATACTGCCGAACTACCTACCTTTCTACATTTCTACCTTGTGGTCTTTGTCGCGAGGATTCTATTTCTAAAAATTTAGCATGATTAGAATTAGTCTTACCAAGGTTTTATTTTTTCTGGCACTGCGGGCGTAAAAAAGGAGAAAAGAAAACTTACTGATTTTTATCCCTAAAACTACTTCACTCTCTCTCACCGTTTTCAATATACGTAAAATATATTCCTCTTTACTTACGCTTTCTGTGATTGTTTTCGTTTTGCCATATCGTACGTACACATTGAGTGTGTTTTTGACGTATTTTTTGTTTATTACAACAATTTCTGGACGATATCCTTCACCATTGTTTATTCCTGTCTGAAATACTAAGCATAACAATATTCTTGCCACTTTATTTCCAAATAAAAACGACTTATTTTTCTGACCATAGAAATTTAAAGGCATTTCTAAATACTTTCTTTGGGTCTCATTTGAAAAATTATATATAAAATACAAACAACGTGAATGCTAGATATAGTGAATAAATTCATCATAACAACTGATTGTATTTTTTCTTTGCCACAGGCTATGTTGAAGTATATCTCGACTATCTCGACCCTTAATAAGACGTAAAATGTATAGCAGGAATATTCACCACAACCTTTTGGATCGCTACGCTAAATGCTATTAACCAACGTAAAAGAAAACAAAGTAATATTAACGACGCAGGTAAATCCTCGAAATTATCACTAGTTTCCTGAATTAATCTTAAGGTATCTCCAGCTTTCTCTTTATTGGTGTTTTGAGTGAAACATTATATTGGGACTAAGCTAAATAATTGTTCTTTGTAATTAAAAGCTAATAAACTTAATCAGTTCCTGAGAAAACAAAGTTAAACTTAGTAACGTTGGCAAAGAATTATGCCCTTTGTATTTACATGTTCAGTACTTATGACGGGGCTGAAACACTGACTAACTGACTGATCGATTGACTAACTGACAGACTGACTGACTGACTGACTAACCGACTGACTGACTGACTGACTGACTGACTGACTGACTAACTGACTAACTGTCTCAATGACTCACTGACTGGTTAAATAGCAAAATTATTGACTGCATTCGTAATCTGAATTGTGTACAAACTTGGTAAATTACTTAAAAGTAACTTGCTAATTAAAATTCTTAATAAATTTCAGACTCCTCAAATAAATAGCTAAGCCAACAACTAACTTAGTAACTGGTAAATTGTTGTAATTTCACGAAACGTGTATGCATATTTCTAGCAAGGAAAGATTGAGCAGTCAACATTTTTACTGACCTCACATTCTGTTTTAAATGACAAACTCTGATCAAATCAATCAGTCAGTAAAGTAGTCAGTCAGTCAGTCAGGTTGTCAATCAATCAATCACTCACTCAATCAATCAATCAATTAATCAATCATTTCATCTACCAACCGACCAACCAACCAACTAAACAACTAAGCAACCAAAGAACTAACAAATGAGCCAAACACCCACCCAGCCAGCCAACCAATCAACCAAACAAATAACAAAGCCGCCAACCAACTAACTACCCATGAACAAATAAACCAATCAACCTGCTACCCATAAACCAACCATCACAACAAGCAACTCACCAACCAACCAGTCAACCAAACAACCAGCCAATTAACCATTGAATAAATCAACCCACTCAAACCTAACAAACAATGATAAAGTAGCCAAAAAGTTAGTCAATCAATCAACTAACCAAGCACCTAATAATCAAATTACCAAAACGACCAAAAAAACAGGCAATCTACCATTCATCACCAACTAACAGGTCAACCAGCCGGCCAAACAACCAAACATCCAAAACACGTGCCAAACAAACAACTAACTGACCAAACAAACATTCTTACAATCTCTGATCGACCAACAGTAACTGACTGACTTACCATTACTAACTGACTGACTGAATAACTGAATAACTGACGGATTGACTAACTGGCTGAAAGACTGACTGGCTGACTGACTGGCTGACTGACTGACTGACTGACTGAGTGGCTAACTGACTGACTGAGTGGCTGACTGACTGACTAACTAACTGACTGACTGGCTGACTGTCTGACTAACTGGCGGACTGAGTGAATGACTGAATAACTGACTGATTGACTAACTGACTGAATGTCTGGCATGTCAATGTCTATCCACCTAATTTACCAACTCAGTTAAACTAAACTTAACTGTTGTGCTTTAATATTTAATAATTATGTTTAATATCACTATAATTGGTAAATGGTTAACCCAAAATGCATCACTAACTTCCTTTTTTACTTTTTCTCATCTCTTAATAACTTACTTACTCGCTAACTTAATTAACAACTTACTTATATCTTGCTCGCTTAGTTGTTTAAGATAATCTTTTTACATTCTTTGACATAATGCTAACTTCCATATTTACCATATACTCACCCTAGGTCGGTTTAACTATTTCAGAGAAGAGCAATTGTCTTTAAAAGAATCCTCTTGCCGTTTGTCGTTCAATTTTGCTGTAAACTTTCTTCTTGTGCGAGTCCTTTTTCTACGTTTTTCAGCATTCATGAAATCTCTTAAATTTATCTTGAATAATTTGTACTTTGGAGGATAAGTGGGGTCTTTTTTTAAGTCGAGCTGTTAAACAAATTCTTTTTTAGAAGTTATCGGCGTTATAAGAGACAATGGAAGTCTTATTCTCTATCCTAACATTGCATTTAGTCTATTCTTCTTTGAACAGAAGTCGTAATAAGATTGAACAAAATTGCCTTCATTAACAAAAATTTAAAACATACTTAAATGTCCATGGTTTTAGCTGTGCTGTTGCGTTCCTTTTGAAGACAGATCTTGAGGATTTTGTCACCGTTTTTTGTGTCTATAAATCAAAAACCCTTCAAAACACTACTAAGATTTACCTGATAGGAAAAGAAGGAAAAATATTAGTATTTTATGGTTTTGTGTTTGCATCTGGTTATGATTCTTGAATACGATTATTTACTGAAGCGTTCATTCTGAGAAAAGTGTCGGTGCGTGCACGCATGCGCATAATTAGGACGAAACGATGCGTCTTGCAAGCAAACAATTTTTAATCCATTGGAACCAGTTGTTTTAATGCAATTATAGCGAGTATTTCATACTTTGAAGGAATTGAGAAAGGTAATAAGTGTGTTAATAAATTCAAAGTTTAAGGAATTCTTTTATAGGCTTTATGGTAAACGGTGCATGAATTCTTGGAAAATCGTACGCTCCACTGCTTGCTTTCCAATTTCTTAAGATTTCTCAGCTAGCTGACATTCTCGAGCTTTTCTTTTAACTTTCCTTCTTGTTTGCATACAAATGGAACCAACCTGAACCACCAACTACCTAACTATGAATTAAACCAACCAACTAAACAAAACAAATCAACAAATGAACTAATGAACTAACCAGGTAACGAATTAATCAGCCAATCAAACAGACAACTAACGAACGGTCCAACTAGCTAGACAACGATCCACAAGCCAAAGAATCAGTTCTTCAAACAACTCACCAAACAACGAACCAAATAAGATAAAAACCAACCAACCCTTGACCAAAACGAACAACAAATCACACCTAACAACCAACTACCTCCCTAACAATGAACCATCCATGCAAAAAGTCAGTTAACTAATCAGACAACCAAATAAGCAATCATCCAACAAACAAGAAAACCAAGTAATCAAATAAACAAGTAAACAACTATCCAATTGTCCAACTAATCAACCAGTTAACCAACTAGTTAACCAACTAGCTAACCAACCAGCCAACCTCACAAACAACCAACTAACTAACTAACTAACTAACTAACTAACTAACCAACCAGCCAACCTCACAAACAACCAACCAACTAACCATCAGCCGACCTAACAAACAACTAACCAGCAATAAAACTAAGCAACCAACTAAACAAACAACTATCCATCCATCAGACCAAACAACCAGGCAACTCGGCCAGCAAACAACCAACCAACCATCCAGCCATCAACCATCCAACCAACTAGCCAACCAAACAATCGAATATCCATCTGAACCATTCAAACAATCAAACAAACAAACAAACAAACAACTATCTAAACAACTCAGTTCCCAAACAGTCAATTAACCAACTGACCAAACAAAGCCCTTAAAACCTTTTAACAACTAAACAACAGTTATTGACTGACTGACTGACTGACTGACTGACTGATGACTATCACTGTCTGGCTCGCATATCCACCTAATTTACTAACTCAGTTCTGTTACACTGCTAAAACTGATACCTCTATAAAATGAAATATCTATTAAACTAAAACTTCCTGTTATGCTCATTCATCAGGTTTGATATTACTGCAATTAGTGAACGTTATACTCAAAACTACTAACTTCATTACTTTCGTGTTCACTTTTTCTTAATTCAGTATCACTTGATAACTTAGTAACTAAGTTACTCGCTAACTTACTTAATTATCTACTTACTTATTGCATCTTTAATATATAATTTTCTTCTCATCTTCTTATTTACCACGCTAAACATTAGAAGAACAAATGTTTTCAGTAGTTACAGTATTCTTCTCTTCGTGTTCGTTTTCTTTAATTATTTCAGATTGATGTAATTTGTTAAATTTAACTTAAATTACCTTCAGTTTGCAGGATAAGTTGGTCTTGTTTTTTGCTTGGTTAATTGATTCTTTTTGTTAGAAATTAGTAATGATTACACACAACAAAGGCATAGTTTTATTTTCTCGGTTAAATTTTCAAAACAATCATATTTCATTGAACAAACAGCGTTTGTAAACGACATTAAATAACTGCCTTAACTAGCAAAAATATGAATCATACTTAACTGTACATGGTTTGATATTTACTGTTGCTTCTCTGTTGAAGATTTTTGTCATAGTTTTCTGAATCCATAGATCAGAAAGCCCCCAAACACCACTAAGATTTCACTTAATAGCAGAAGAAGGCAACTATGAGTATTGAATAATTCCGTATTTTCATATGGTCATGTTTCTTCACATTGTTACTTAATGAAGCGTTTATTCTAGGAAAAGCGTCAATGCTAAAACGCATGCGCGTGATTTTGGGGTTGCAAACCGCGTGTGTTTAGCTGTGTGTTGCAAAAAAGCAACTTTGAAACCATTTGAATTAGACGTTTTAATGTCAACATAACAAGTATTTCATATTTTGAAACAATTTGGAAAGTTCTTTAAGTGTGTTAAGGGAACAAAAGTTTAAAGAGTATTTTTAACGACTCAATGTTAAGTGGTGCATGGATTCTTGGAAACTCGTACGCTCTACTGCATCCGATCAAATATTTAAGATTTCCTAGCAAATTAACGTTCTCGAGGTCTTTCTCTAAACTTTCTTGTTCGTATATAAATAAAAGCTACTTGGAAGGATAGTATATTTTCTTAAGAAATGATTTCGATACTTACGAAGAATTTCAACTTCGACTAATCTATCAGGTACGATTACGCGGCTGCCAATTGATCTACGTTAAGTAAATAGCCAGTGGCTTCGATTGTTTGCGATATCGAAAATCTAAATGAATTCAACTGAAATTGCATATATTTTTCTGCATTCTTCGATGGAGGTTGATGAGGAATTTTTTTTCTTGCATGAGCATTTTTTTGTGTTGTAACTTTCACTGGCTGTTTGCAATAGCTGTAGCGTTACTATAAATAGCTCATGGATCGCTCTTAGTTGTGGCCTGTGCAATAAATAACCAACCAATCTTGCCTTGCAAATGTGTTGCAGGAAGCACTGTTAAGTGGGGACAAAATATCATTGGGCCTTAACTATGGCTTGGGCGAGTCCCTTTCAATGATGTAACGGGGATTTGCATTCACAATGCATTACCCATCGGTAACACTGAATGCATTACCCAAGTGTGATTATACAACAGCTTGCCTTTATAGAAGTTGAACATGACATCATGAAAAGGGACAAACACGAGCCACGTTTTTGAGCTTGCGAGCCGATGAGCAGCATAAAGTTCTTAACTCTTGATGGCGTCATCAGGTTATTCGCCACACATTCAAGAAGTGATATTGTCAACTTAATTAATACCCAGCTAACTATACGACTACAGGTTTGCACAGCAACAAATTTTAACAGTTGAAATTTCCTACCAGCCATTTTTATCTTAGAAGTATTTCACTGGGGTTGTACAATCCAGTGTAATGAGCCGTAAATTCCGAGAAATTCGCATGCTTGAATTCCTCTTAATTTGAAGAAAAAAACCCTTCTCTCCGTTCCTAGGGGAATCCTTTTTTTAAAACACAAAAGCCAGTCATGAAATAAGAACTACCTCCAGTGAGTGGAATCTATGTTTTTGTGTGTTTTCGGCATTACATTACACACAAAATTACAAAATTATGCCAGCTGTACGTCACCATGGTGACACAGAGTATAACGTGGGAGTTGAATGACAATAACTATATGTTTAATTGTTAAAAAGTTGTCATCGACCTGCCCACGCTTTCAGTATTGGCTCTGCTAAGCGTCAGAACGATTGTTTAGACAATGTTTAACATCATTAAACTAATTAAAATGATTACGCCGGGCGAGGCTTGAGTTACGAACTCTTAAATGTCTAGCTTTTTTGCTATGACCGCCTTCTTTGCGGAAATGTGAGGCTACGGTCATTGTTAGGCTGGGATATGTTAGAAATCGTTTTGTAAATACTCATTAAATGTCAGTGAAACAGTTCATCTATTGATCGTCTTTTAATCTTATTTAATCGGTCGAGATCTAGAGATGACATCCAACATGAAAGAGGTAATTACATAGGCAACTAACACGAAACGTGAACTACTCAAAACTATGTATTAACCAAGTAGCTAGGAATTTTAAGCCCTGTAGATCACGATATCATACAAACTAGACAAAACTACAACTCTTTTAGCATAAACGAAATCAGACGAACCAACAGAAGTCAGGTAGAATTACTGTTACCATCCGTCTTCCTTCGCGACTTCCCGACAACTCCTTTGCATATTTACACAATTTCATGAGATACAGGATTCATACGACTTAATAATTAAATTGCACTAGTTCTGTGCATGCAACAGAATGATCCAACACCGCGAACTATTTCCTCTAACAAAGTATTGCGCTTCAAAGATGGCATTTAAAAGTGGACGACACCTCGCTTCAAGATGTCGACTCCTACAGGAAATGTTACCTTCTCACAGTGGGGGGCCTTCGACAGATTCTCCAGGGGCTCCACATTTGTAGAGCATGCTTACCACCACAACGGCTCGATAATTTCATTTTTTGTGAAATCTAAAAATGTAGCACAAATCATCAGCTAAATTTATTGCTACATGAGTTTGATCACTTGAACCTGAACGAAAGCTTGGAAAACAAAACTCAGTGACAGTAACTTTGCAAGCGTTTGAACACTCGTGTAATGAATTCGTTATATTTAGAAAAAAAGTTGCAAAATACGGATCCTTTACTGCACTTTGCATAAATTTGCGAAGTTTTAAATTTAGATACAAGCTAACTGGTCACGTAACTTTCGTTTATCACGTTCGCATCAAGGGCAAGAATGTTATCAATTGTATGACTGAGCTATCATTCTAGAACAATTTTAATTGTTAAAGCTCCGCCAAATTTGGAAACTTTCGATCAAGAGAGTTGTAACAGGGAAGTGAAAAATGAATGAATAAACTGCGAACTGCTGGGTTAACAGACAACTAATGCTCTTAACATAATAGT
This sequence comes from Catalaphyllia jardinei, assembly GCA_022496165.2. Classification (NCBI taxonomy): domain Eukaryota; kingdom Metazoa; phylum Cnidaria; class Anthozoa; order Scleractinia; family Caryophylliidae; genus Catalaphyllia; species Catalaphyllia jardinei. The sequence continues at coordinate 27,425,325 of CM042747.1, forward strand.
ACAGAAAGAACTAAAAAATGCCAGTTTCATCAGAAACACATTCAATATGTAATTGACAAATTCTGTGTCATTAAACTTGATGAACAAAATCGGAAATCTATAAACAGTCGTTCACAGTTGCTTTTGTTTCGAGGTCTAGGTGTGGACACTTCTATGATCAGAAACAGAATTTTAATTCTCGTAATGGTTTCGATTCAGTTCTCCTGTTAGCTTAGTCTGTTTCTGCTTAACTCGTTGAAGGTGATGTATTTTATTGAGTTTTTGAAGTCAGTTCGAAAATAACCTGCTAGTACTAAGGAACTAAAAACATTGACATTAAAATCATGGTGGGCCCGCGTCGCTTTGATTTTTGTTTAGTAACACCCACGCAAGACCATACTGTACTTGAAAATCACACATAAGCGAACTGTCAAAAATGAATATATTTAAGAAAAGTCCTGAACTAAGAAAAGATGGCTGATTTCAAGACTCGGGAATACTTCTTGACATGAGTCAAGACGGAACCACCATGCGTCAATGTGTAACCGAAATTACTTTTAGCACAGGCTTGCACAATTTATCCCGTTCCTCGCATGACTGCCTTCTCGCTGCCGGATTAGAAAGCAGTGGTGACCAGTAGGAACAGGAAAATTTTCCACAGAGTGACTTTCCCCTGGAACTGAAATGAGGAAGATAATCACGAACGACTCCCAAAACGGTTCTTTTAGCGTATGACTTAGTTATGATGAAATCACCTTCAACAGTTTAATGTACATGCAAGAAATAATAAAAAAGACATCCGCCTTAAAAATGTATAAAAGAGACACACAGTCCCTTAGGAAGACTTTAAGTGAGGATAAGTACTTGAAGTACAAATAAGAATATCAAGATTTCGAGAGAGACGCATCTAACGTTACATCAACTGAAAGGAAAATCGATACTTAACCATGGGTAAGTGTGACAATATAATTTAATAGCTTTCCACCAACGATGAAGATATATCAAGATGAGTAAATTTCTATATCTAAAAGCTAGTGAGGTATAGGTCTTTCTTTTAAAGACATTATTATTGTTATTTTTAAACGTTGTTAGCGTGGCTCACTACACCTTTTCACCAAGCGAAAACCGCGCTTTAAAATCCGATCACATGTCTTCTCACTGAACTAGACTGGAGCTTTGAAATTTCAAAAATCCTGATTTGTCTTGTCTGTCGGTGACATGTTGGGCTTACAGACTTAGCTGTTTATCGTACCAAAAATGCCATTTTAACATTTTCTTCGATTTAAAGAAAATTATGTGAGGGCGACATCGAAATATATGGCTCAGGATTTTAAGAAAACATAAGAAATTGTGTTCTTGCCTCTTAATCCTTGAGCCCGAACTTTTAGGGAGGAAGACCAAAACGTTTAGTCTTGTTAACAAAGTTTGCTCTGGTTTATTTTAAGCCAAATTCTACCGAGTAAAAAAAAAAAAAAGGAAAAATTGGACGCTACTAAGCTAAGAAAGATTTATTAGTAGTAAAATATCTCGGAACGTGCGATTTACAGCGGATTCCCAATTTCTCGAACCCTTGATTTTTCGAACCTCTCGATAACTCGAACCAAAATTAAAGTTGTTTCCCTCTCTTCAGTCGAACACTGTCGATTTTACCGCAGAGTTCTGGAACAACCTGATTTTTCAAACCAGTTTTCGCTTCCCCTGGAGGTTGAAAAAATCAGAATTCTTCTGTTACTTTTGCCAAATCTCTTTGCTGTCCTCTTCAAAACTAGAACATTAAATATCCAAATGCTGTTTTTATCATAAGTAAAACATGAAACATGAGAGTGCAATTCCCGTCAGTGCATATACTTGCCCAAGTGTCACATTGAACTACAATAGCGATAAGCAAATTGAGTAATTGTGAGAGGTTGAGGTAAATATTAAATCCTTGCTTTATTAGCGGCGTCGTCCAAGGCCGGTAAGTCATTGCTCTTGACTCTTTAAAGGAGCTACGTCACGGTCAAATTCACCATAAATTTTTACATTTTGTTGTTAATAACCGGTGCCAATCTTCTCCATCCTTAACCATCCTTGTTCCTTTATGGTTTAGTATTATGTCTTTAGTGTTTTCCTATCTTTCTAAAGTATTATTTTCAGGTTTCCTTCAAATTTCAAGGTAATTTTGTCGATGGCAGAGATAACTCAAAATACCGCAGCGGGTAACGGTTAATTCATCCGACCGCGAGAATAAGATGGAAAGACAAAGTGAAAAGTGCAAATAGAATCAGTGCTTATAACGACAAGAACATAGATACACTGCTACACAGATAAATGGTTTCACAATGACGCACTTATATAAATAGAGGATGATCACAGTTAGATTTCGCCAGACTCAAACTATATAAAAAGTCTCGACCAAATGTTGTGGCCTAGAAATCAACTTGATTTTTTTCAGATTGTTAGCATTGTTAATCTCTTAAATTTGATGAACTTTAATTAACCCCAACTCCTTTTTGAAAAAAAAAAAAGAATGGGTCATTTTTCTAGTTGAGTTGATTTTTACACACTACTAGAGCACACAGAACTCGAGTGCAAATTGTGTCTGACGTATTTGACTTGGTTGAGTTTGTTCTTATTTACTGTGCATGTTTCGAGTAAATAA
>CM042747.1:27430444-27436525 GCA_022496165.2 Catalaphyllia jardinei
GACAAGGCCCCCTTAAGGATGCGTTAGAACAACTTGTTCCAAGCGACTACAAAAACTGGCCGAATAAGGTAACTCGATCAGAAACTGAATATATTATGCTAACAAGGCAAATATAGTTTGTAAACAAAGATTCACCTATACTACGTAACAATGCTGCTCGCTATTTTTTGAATAATGGCTGATGACGGCTAATGATGTGAATCTTTGTCGGTTATTTTCATAACCATTCCTCTCTATTAAACACAGGTTTGTCAGTAGTCAAAACAGCCACTGACAACCCGTACAAAAACAAAATACTTGGCAAGTCTTCATGTGACTGAAAATACTGCTTCCAGTGTTAAGAAAGCCTTGTTCACTGGGTGTTGTGTACACTAATGCAATTTATCATTATTTATCACTAGACTACTCGCCAGCGTGCTCGGAAGTGCATGACAGCCCTAAAGAACTTTGTGGAGCCATTGAAAGTTGTCGTGGAGAGCGAAAAGCGGTCAAAATTTCACTGCGCTATGTCTGGCCATACGTTGAAGAAAACACTCAATGGATTGCTTCAGAATTTGGAACATAGAATCAAAGACATCGAAAGCTATGTAAGTGTTATGATGTGATTCTCCTGAACCGAATGTTATAAAACAAACTCTACACACTGAAGAGGTAGAGCATTTTCCAGGTTGGAATTCATCGTATTTTTTGAAGTATGACCTAGAACTTGCTATAAACTTGCTTTACTATCTTCTAATAGAAAAAGGAAAAAAAGAAGTTATGACTACAACATCAGAAAAGCAATTTGTGATTCTTTAATATTCTGGCACAAAATCAAGTTGATGAAAATCCCCCCTAAAGGCCTTATTACAAAGGTTATCCCTGTGTAGTTATTTTACATCACTCGGTTTGGGAAATCTCAAGAGGGTCTAGAAATAGCCCAACCTGTGAGATGTTGCTTACGTGAAAGCTCAAGAGGCTTTACATGCATTAACATCCCTTCAAAAAAATATCCACGCAACACGCTTTAGAAGGAAAATTAGAAGGATTACGTACTTTTGGAGTAAGGCCTACATGAAGGATTTACTGTCATACCCTTTTTCTGCTCTTGATAAACTCTAATCTACTTCCCTCAATGCAGTCCTGTAATTCTTCCCCAAAATACCTCTTTTATTTTTCTTTGTATACTTCTCTTTTTTATCCAATCTGGTATGAAAATTCGAAAACAAAAATCTCGATAAACAGAATGGACAGTTTCTTTTTAGGGTGAAATCCTTCGCATGCCAAAGTCGTGTATGCTATTTACTCAGTGTCTCGCTGACGAAGCAAAAAGAGCGCAGTTTTTTTTTCTCAAAACGCTTGTTCAGCTTCCGTTTATTTGATTCATGTCGTGCTGTAATTCATCGCAGGGATTGCTGATCTGTTTATTTCATCAAGTTAGTCAGTGCGGCCTTATGCCGTCAAATGAATAGGGAAACTATAGCTAGATATGTAAGGGTTCTTTTTCAAGTCCTAACTACGTTATTATGATTTGCATGTACAGGTCCGACATAAACTTGGTATTGATATAAACCCAGCATCTTTGCCGCTGAGGCCAGTGAATATGACATCCCTGCCTGCTCAAATAGTAAGTTTACTGTTACAATGTTATAACGAAATACTTCGTGTAAACAGTTTGAGAACTTTTATAGTAGTTTTCACTTGCGGTTTCTAAGTAATTCGCAATTTCTTTCGCTTTGCACTATCAAGTTAGATCTAATCAATTCACCACGTTGTCATTTAGATACACGTAAAACCAATCGCGACACGCTCGCCTTCGCGTTAAATACCTCTTACTAACCGAATGCGAGGTCCCTACTGTAAGTTACAGACCAAGTTTTTTCCCCTTCGATTTATCACCCAAGGACGAAGCGCCCGGGCCATAAATCGTAAAGGAAACAACGAGGATCCGTAACTTACAGTACGGACCGACAAGACGAGGTTAGTAAGATATATTAATTACATCTCTATTGTCTGTATGACGAGTTCGGGAACGATTTTTATCCATGAGGAACGGCTTCAAATTTATTTAACAGGTCGAAAGCAAAACGAGTCAATTTGAAATCGTTTTTAAGTCGTTACTACGCTTCAGCACACAATTTAGAGTAAAAGAAAGTTTTAAACATTTACTTGCTAAATAAGTTAAGAAATTTTGGCAATAAATCACGCAACAATTTGGCAACAAAAAGCAACTCAGTTGATAGCTGTTTTACTATTGCAATGGAATACAGTACTTCAAATCGAAACAAACGTTTGCTTTGTTGATCGCAGTTTTAACTCCTCGTTCACATGTTTGTTTCAGAGAGTGAGAGGCATCGGCGCTCAAAAAGCAGTTCAACTACGTAACTCAGTGCTACTGGACTACTTAGACCAAGTTGTTTTTGACATAAGAACAACTCGAGGGTCATGCTTCAACACACAAATCGTAATCAGCGACTCCTGCACAATTTAAGATGTCTGTCCAACGACGACCATGTCTATACCTAACTAGCAGAGAATTTTGTGAAATATAAGACAGATTGCATGTATGGCGAACTAGCATTTCCTTCCAATATTTTTTATAGTAGAATTTTTATACTGATATTTACCGCTATTATTCATATTGAATATATCCTGTGATGTTTTGTGAAAAAACTACATGATGTATTTTGGTTGCAATACATTTATTTATTTTGCCGAGCTAGATAGTATTTTATGTACTTATATATTAACTAGCTTCTATTTATTTAGACTTGATTTTTAAAAAAAAAATAAAGTCGCTTTGCTGAAACATAATTTAGTTTCAGCGTCCATGATTTTCGCGAAAGCTACTAGTTACTGCCGCGTGAGTTTGGAAAATCCAACCTCCCTGAATGCCGATTCTTTTAATTAGTTCACTTCTGCTTTCTTCCAGTTCTCAATGATAATCCATACATGGAATATACCCATTGCGCTTAGGGGTCACGTGATCCGTTTTATCTAACAATTTGTACTTTACGGAGGATGGAATTGACAAGATGTTAAGATCGACAGACTTACGTTAAGAGGGAAAAGCCCAATTCTCCTTATGTGATGCGCGGCTACAGGGAATCATGGTGGGTGTATACAACTACCACGATTCCCGACCAGCCCACCTTACAGAGGGAATTGGGAATTCAATTAAAATGGCACTAGTTACTGGACACCACGGTGGTTCTCTCATGTAAGTTTCGCAGTAACCCTACCCTCTCATCTCTTCCCCTCGGGGCTCCGCCGCTGCTGTGCCTCGTGGAACTAAGCGGTTATACGCGATACTCCAACTTAGCGCAACTTCACAAAATGGATTTTACTCATTCGCTGGACTGTTTAAGGCTAGCTAAGGCTATATCAACACAACGGAAACAATTATTCCATAACCTTTTAATCAGACATTTATACTCTTTGAGCGTTTTAAAACGCATGCATTAGTTGTCCTGTTGAGGCGTGCGGTGTAAGATATTTTGATTAATTACAAGATTAACATTACTGAACACACTCTGGGAAATCATTGTCTTTTTCTTCAAATCCTCCCACAAGAACAAACAATAAGAAAATTCGCATTAACCAATCAGGAGATGTCACTAGACTAACAGTGTTGCTTAGCAACCTATCCACTGGTCAGTAAACACAGACGGATTCTTGAAATGGGATTTGTACTCAAGACGTGAACTAGCACATTTTCCAAAGAAATGTTTCGCTAAAAAGAGGTGGTCATTGACCGCATTCCTCGTTTGAACTAACTAAATACGTTAAGCTAAAGATAAAATCAAGCCTTTCAGACACTTGATAATGTCGTTACGGGATTTGAATTTTGCTGTGAACAGTATAGATACGGGTTATTTAGCTGCCAATGTACAATTGTGGAAAGGACAATATTTGCCCCAAAGTTTCGAGACGGAAGCCAGAAAATTTTCATATTATTTTCATCCGTTCCAGGTTCGTGATACAATTTCCCTCGTTTCCCACCAACATTAACTTCATGCAATATTTCCTTATTACACTATTGATCTTGTTTTAGCCCTACATAGAATTTAGCGAGAAGCACCACCTCACTTGAATTTCAAAACACAGGGTCTACACAACACAGGAAACTTTTGAAACGGCGTTGTTACGCTGAAAACGCATCAAATGTTTTTCGTTCACACTACGCCTGAGAAAGTGCAACAATCACAGGCTACTTTGGATTTGTGTTTGAGAAAGACTCGGGCAGGGAAATTACTTGTATATCGTGATGTTTCCGAAAAGGTCCGTTTTCAAAATGTTTTCCGTCCACACTAAACACGAATCCGTCGTTTTCATATTCCTCCGGTTTATAGGAGACGACCATCGAATAATATCTCATGATGCAATTTTCTAAGTACATACGAGCGTTTTCGAAAACCTCCGTGTTCGTGACAGCTTAGTGTGGACGGTAGACTTAACCGTAGAAATAAAGCTGCGGTTTCGTGACGGGTTAGTGTGGACGGTAGGTGGAAATAAAGCTGCGTTTTCAATTTCTTCGGCGTTGTTTAGACGTGGCCTAATTGGGGAGCTGGAATCTCAGTTCTGAAATTTTCATACCTCGTTCTTGGGCAGCTATTAATAAATTGTGCTATCTCAGATCTCGGCTGTCACAAAAAAATATCATCTATCAAAAAAGTGAAATAATAAGGCAATAAAAAAACATTATTTCTCAGCTGACAGTTAAAATTTTGACCAATTCTCAGCAGTCAATTAAATCTCATCAGACTCTAGGTGTATAGTCTGATGTTCTTTTACCATTAAAAAAGTAATAAAAAATGAATAAAAATTTCCTTTATAAAAGGGAAGAGCTGTTCGGAGGGAAAAACAAACAAAAACCTGTAACAGTCTTGCAAACGGCTTGCAAATAAACTCACTTACTCTAGTTACTGTCGACGAAAAAATCTCATGTCCTCTAAGCAAATGTTCATCTTCCTCCCCAACTTCCAAGCTGAGAGAGAAAGGACTGTAAACTTTTTTATCAAGATCAACCCTGAATTAGGTTCTCCCTCTTAAATCATTGTTCTAATTCGCCTCGCTCCCCTAAGGTTAGACTCGATTTTCGCCCCTCTCTTGTGTTTGGGGCTTGGTAATCAAGCCTACCCTATGGTTCACATTGAGAATTCAGTTTTCTATCAGAAGAGGTACGGTTAACAAACTTCCCGAGTATCTGCGTAAGTACTCGCATAATTACTTAAGTAAGTACTTGGGGACTAAAGGAACGGTACAACCTTAGTTTTAAAATCTCCCTTGAGGAGATCTACATTTGTTTACCACAAAATGGCAATGAGTGCGATTGTCCTTAGCCATAGTCAAGTTCCCGCGAAAGTCTCACGTCATATGTAAGTGACGTCACAAGCTGGCGGGAAGCGTATGCTTGGTAATTGGAATTATTGTATTCTTGTAATTTGCATTCCCTAGTCGAAATTGTTGGTATCTGAAAGTTCCGTTTGTTTGGATGCATGTGCCAATATACAAGAGCAGCTAGACCTGGTAGCATCAAAAGCTCGGTACGGTGTCGATGCGAGGCAACGTGGCTTTCTCTTTCCTCGGATATGTTCTATTGCTCTTCAATTCGTCGCCAAGAATTCATTTAAGGCGACGACATTCCAGTAACGAGGATTGCTACAGTTTCTGTTAACGAAAAGTATGAGAAACAGTCACCTTGGATATTCAAACACATCTATCTGCAGTTTTCATGTTTTCTTTTTAATCTTTAACGTTAGACATCGCTCTGTTTGGAGGAGCAGGATCAATTTCACCGGCGTCCACCCTTGTTTCCATGGCACCGCTGTCTTCTGGTCTACCTTCTGACAGAAAGGAGCTGCCCCCGCCCCCCGCTTTTGACAGATTCTCCAGGGGCTCCAAAATTGCTGAGCATGCTTACCACCACATTAATGGCTCGATAATTTCATTTTTGTGAAATCTAAAAATGTAGCACAAGTCATCAGCTAAATTTATTGCTACATGAGTTTGATCAATTGAAGTTAAACAAAAGTTTGGGAAACAAAACTCAGTCACAGCTACTTTGTCAGCGTTTTTGAACACTCGTGTAATAAATTCGTT
>CM042747.1:27443719-27456219 GCA_022496165.2 Catalaphyllia jardinei
AGTGCTACTGGACTACTTAGACCAAGTTGTTTTTGACATAAGAACAACTCCAGGGTCATGCTTCAACACACAAGTCGTAATCAGCGACTCCTGCACAATTTAAGATGTCTGTCCAACGACGACCATGTCCATACCTAACTAGCAGAGAATTTTATGAAATATAAGACAGATTGCATGTATGGCGAACTAGCATTTCCTTCCAATATTTTTTATAGTAGAATTTTTATACTAATATTTACCGCTATTATTCATATTGAATATATCCTGTGATGTTTTGTGAAAAAACTACATGATGTATTTTGGTTGCAATACATTTATTTATTTTGCCGAGCTAGATAGTATTTTATGTACTTATATATTAACTAGCTTCTATTTATTTAGACTGGTTTTGAATGAATAATTTTTTTAAAAGAAATGAAGTCGCTTTGCTGAAACATAATTTAGTTTCAGCGTCCATGATTTTCGCGAAAGGTACTAGTTACTGCCGCGTGAGTTTGGAAAATCCAACCTCCCTGAATGCCGATTCTTTTAATTAGTTCACTTCTGCTCTCTTCCAGTTCTCAATGATAATCCATACATGGAATATACCCATTGCGCTTAGGGGTCACGTGATCCGTTTTATCTAACAATTTGTACTTTACGGAGGATGGAATTAACAAGATGCTAAGATCGACAGACTTACGTTAAGAGGGAAAAGCCCAATTCTCTTTATGTGATGCGCGGCTACAGGGAATCATGGTGGGTGTATACAACTACCACGATTCCCAACCAGCCCACCTTAAAGAGGGAATTGGGAATTCAATTAAAATGGCACTAGTTACTGGACACCACGGTGGTTCTCTCATGTAAGTTTCGCAGTAACCCTACCCTCTCATCTCTTCCCCTCGGGGCTCCGCCGCTGCTGTGCCTCGTGGAACTAAGCGGTTATACGCGATACTCCAACTTAGCGCAACTTCACAAAATGGATTTTACTCATTCGCTGAACTGTTTAAGGCTAGCTATATGAACACAACGGAAACAATTATTCCATAACCTTTTAATCAGACATTTATACTCTTTGAGAGTTTTAAAACGCATGCATTAGTTGTCCTGTTGAGGCGTGCGGTGTAAGATATTTTGATAAATTACAAGATTAACATTACTGAACACACTCTGGGAAATCATTGTCTTTTTCTTCAAATCCTCCCACAAGAACAAACAATAAGAAAATTCGCATTAACCAATCAGAAGGTGTCACTAGACTAACAGTGTTGCTTAGCAACCTATCCACTGGTCAGTAAACACAGACGGATTCTTGAAATGGGATTTGTACTCAAGACGTGAACTAGCACTTATTTTCCAAAGAAATGTTTCGCTAAAAAGAGGTGGTCATTGACCGCATTCCCCGTTTGAACTAACTAAATACGTTAAGCTAAAGATAAAATCAAGCTTTTCAAACACTTGATAATGTCGTTACGGGATTTGAATTTTGCTGTGAACAGTAAAGATACGGGTTATTTAGCTGCCAATGTACAATTGTGGAAAGGACAATATTTGCCCCAAAGTTTCGAGACGGAAGCCAGAAAATTTTCGTACTATCTTCATCCGTTCCAGGTTCGTGATACAATTTCCCTCGTTTCCCACCAACATTAACTTCATGCAATATTTCCTTATTACACTATTGATCTTGTTTTAGCCCTACATAGAATTTAGCGAGAAGCACCACCTCACTTGAATTTGAAAACACAAGATCCAAATTAATTTCGTTGCAGCGGGTCTACACAACACAGGAAACTTTTGAAACGGCGTTGTTACGCTGAAAACGCATCAAATGTTTTTCGTTCACACTACGCCTGAGAAAGTGCAACAATCACAGGCTACTTTGGATTTGTGTTTGAGAAAGACTCGGGCAGGGAAATTACTTGTATATCGTGATGTTTCCGAAAAGGTCCGTTTTCAAAATGTTTTCCGTCCACACTAAACACGAATCCGTCGTTTTCATATTCCTCAGGTTTATAGGAGACGACCATCGAATAATATCTCATGCTGCAATTTTCTAAGTACATACGAGCGTTTTCGAAAACCTCCGTGTTCGTGACAGCTTAGTGTGGACGGTAGACCTAACCGTAGAAATAAAGCTGCGGTTTCGTGACGGATTAGTGTGGACGGTAGGTGGAAATAAAGCTGCGTTTTCAATTTCTTCGGCGTTGTTTAGACGTGGCCTAATTAGGGAGCTGGAATCTCAGTTCTGAAATTTTCTTAGCTCGTTCTTGGTCAGCTATTAATAAATTGTGCTATCTCAGACCTCGGCTGTCACAAAAGAATATCATCTATCAAAAAAGTAAGTGAAATAATAAGGCAATAAAAAAACATTATTTCTCAGCTGACAGTCAAAATTTTGACCAATTCTCAGCAATCAATTAAATCTCATCAGACTCTAGGTGTATAGTCTGATGTTCTTTTACCATAAAAAAAGTAATAAGAAATAAATAAAAAAAATTCCTTTATAAAACGGGAGGGCTGTTCGTAAGAAAAACAAACAAAAACCTGTAACAGTCTTGCAAACGGCTTGCAAATAAACTCACTTACTCTAGTTACTGTCGACGACAAAATCTCATGTCCTCTAAGCAAATGTTCATCTTCCTCTCCAACTTCCAAGCTGAGAGAGAAAGGACTGTAAACTTTTTTATTAGGAAACAACCCTGAATTAGGTTCTCCCTCTTAAATCATCGTTCTAATTCGCCTCCCTCCCCTAAGGTTAGACTCAATTTTCGCCCATCTCTCGTGTCTGGGGCTTGGTAACCAAGCCTACCCTATGGTTCACAGGGAGAATTCAGTTTTCTACAAGAAGAGGTACAGTTAAACTTCCTGAGTATCTGCGTAAGTACTCACATAATTACTTAAGTTACTACTCGGGTAGTAAAGGAACATTACAACCTTAGTTTTAAAATCTCCTTTGAGCAGGTCTACATTTGTTCAGCACAAAATGGCAATGTGTGCGATTTTGCTTAACCATGGTCAAGTTCCCGCGAAAGTGTGACGTCATATGTAAGTGACGTCACAAGCTGGCGGGAAGCGTATGCTTGGCAATTGAATTAATTACATTCTTGTAATTGGCATTTCTTAGTCGAAATTGTCAGTATCTGAAAGTTCCGTTTGTTTGGAGGCAGTTGCCAAAATACAAGAGCAGCTAGACTTGGTAGCATCAAAAGCACGGTACGGTGCCGATGCTAGGCAACGTGGTTTTCTCTTTCCTCGGATATGTTCTGTTGCTCTTTAATTCTTCGCCAAAAATTCACTTAAGGCGACGTTCCAGTAACGAGGATTGCTACAATTTCCGTTAACGAAAAGTATAAGAAACAGTCACCTTGGATATTCAAACACAGCTATCTGCAGTTTTCAAGTTTTCTTTTTAATCTTTAACGTTAGACATCGCTCTGTTTGGAGGGTCTTCTCGTGGGATTTGACCTTTCTGCGCGTGCGTACTCGATCAATACAGCAGGATCAATTTCATCGGAGTCCACCCTTGTTTCCATGGCACCGCTGTCTTCTGGTCTACCTGAGGCGCGACTACCTTGTGATGGCTTCGGTAAACTTTTCGAATTTCTGATGTCGCCAGTTTCAAAAGCATCGTCACTTCCTTGATTGACTTCTTCATTCAAAAGACCGACATTTTCCTCTTTGTTGTTCTCCTCGTTGTCTTCTAACCCACGAAATTGTTTACTTAGTTGAGAGGAAAGCGAGACGATGCTCCCATTGAGTTGGTCAAGTTTTCGCTTGGCGAAAAGTGAAGACTTAGAAGCTAACGACGTTTTGCTTCCGCAGGAATCAAGAAGAGGCTCATTGTCGGGCTGTCGTCGTACGTCAGCGTAGACATCACCATTTTCATCGCGTCCCACATCATGCTCGCCATCTTGGGAGAATTCCCCGTCGTGAAAATTCAAACTGTTGCTACTTTTCGAATGATCACACAAATTTTCTGAACTTCCGAAGACGTTGTCTTCTTCGGAAGATGAAGGTGTTCTTGCAGACAGTGGACTCACAAGTGGTGGCTGTAGGTCAAGATATTCCTACGCAAGGGAAGAGAGCATTTTTAAAGCCCAACAATTTTAGGTTATCTACGTGACCTGTAACGTCTGCCTTTGTATGTAGCAAAAAGAGTTTTGTCACCGCTACAAGGTCGGCACACAATGATAAGGGACATGTTTCGAGACATGAAGCGGGGACAAGCCTCTTCGTGTGCACGCATGTAAACATGTTGTAGGAACAGTACGGAAGCTGGTGCACATTGCGACATTGAAAACTGAGGTCACTTGGTACCTGGAATTGTCCCTGAAACGCAGGAATTCACACCAGCGGAATTTAATCAGTGAAACATGTTGCGGGGACAGAATTGAGTCCCTACAAACAGTACACTTCTTGCTAAAACGCGTATGTCACACAACGAAAACTTCCGCTGCAACATGTCTCCGCCACATGTCTCCTAGCGTGCAAACTGACCTTAATGAAAAGTCACAGAACAGCATATTTTATGATTTAGAATAGCTAGTATAGGTATGCTGTATAAATGCTGTCTTGGCAGTAATCGAAGAGGTGTGATAGCTTGACTACTCGAGTTAAAGAATTGAGAAAATTCTTCGAAAGCTACAGGGATAAAAATATTCCTTGCCATTTTTCTAATAAAGTTTACCTTGTCTGAAAGCATCGTTATCATACGGTCGAATTCTCGTACAAGATCTGGAAAAGTTGGCCTTTTGTCGGCAAATTCGCTCCAGCAGTTTAGCATGAGCTGGTACCTAGGGTGATCAAATTGCAACAAAATGAGAAATCAATTGCTTTGAAAACAGCAAATTTCCATGCACGCTGTAACACAATAAGGCGAGAGGTCTCGACAACGACCCTGCTTTTTAATCACTCCTGTAGGAAGCTTCTTCGCTCCTCATTATCAGTACATTTCGCCAGCACGTTCACCGTTATACCTATCTTATGATTTTGTAAGTTGTTTTCAAAGAAAGAAAAGTTTCAAAACAAATTTAACCAGCCAATAGCGGATGGTAATCTCACTTACAATTCTCTGTCGCAATTGATGGGTCGTTTCATCCTATAACCGGACTTGAGCAGCCCGTAGAGATTTTCCACTGGTATGCCTGGATATGGAGAGCCACCTTAAAATCATAAAAGAAGGTAATGAAAGATCACTCCTCGAAACATATCGATGTTTCACTTAACATTAGCACAATGGCAATGATATTGGTAGAGCATGTGGGGCGAGCTTTTTTTAACCATAAAAATAAATATACTGGTCGCTCACCAAATGTAACAATTTCCCACGTCAACACTCCAAACGACCACCTAAATAAACAAAGGAAACAGCAATGATAAAAATATCACCCAAGAAAGAAGGAAGTGCGTTCAAGATACAGGGCGGATTCAGGAGCGTTAAGGAAGAGACAATCTCTTAGTAAAACCATCTCTCATGAGGGTTCATCACTTATTGTAATTATCATTTCAAGAAACATAAGGCTCGGAATTAACATTTCTCAAACTCATTAGTAGTTCATCAAGGCAAGACAAATAAAATCACAACTCTGGTTGGATACCCGGTCTTATTTAGCATAGATTTTTGACGATTTTACTTCTTCGTTTACTCCTTAGTTCTTGTTTCTATTGACAAGATACATCAAACACTCGAGACAGTGTTTCATCGGTTATCTACACCTTGAATTTCGTCAACTCTCTACTGGGTGTTTGGATATTTCGACGAAACACTTTCTCTCGTGTTTGATATATTACATCAAACACTGGACTTTCTGATGTGCATCAGAAATGTATATACAACAGTTTGATTGGACAGCACCACGGAAGATTTAGAAGGAATCATGCAACACAGTACTCTACACTCACACGTCACTTTGGGTAGTGTAAACTCTGTCGATCAATGCCTCAAGCGCCATCCACTTCACTGGAAGTCTTCCCTGAGCAAAGGAGAGAGGAAAAACAATAGAGTTACGCAAGATAAAATCTCAAAACTAGGAGCTGTAATCCCTTAAGGGTTTAACTCCAAATCCAGAGGTCTGAAGCCCATCCTAGTCAGGATAATTTTGTTATGTTCTTTGGCAAGACACTCTACTCTTACAGTGCCCCTTGACCTCTCTGCTTCGGTGCATAAACAAAAGGGTGGGCGTAGGGGTGGGGTGTGGGTTTAACGGCAATGGATTAGCATCAAATCCTGAAAAGTAAAACTCGTCTATTTTCATCTCATATCACTTGGCTGCGACAGGGGAATTATTTTCACATTACTCTGATTAATGCACGTGTAATTTTACTTTGTAGATAGCAATCTTACGTCTGTTGTTTTTCTGTAATAATCGTCTTCGTGTACGTTCCTTGCTAGACCAAAATCAGCAATCTTCATGACCTGATCTTTAGCCACCAGAATATTTCGAGCTGCCAGATCTCGATGAATGCACTGTCGAATAACAGTTAAAAATCACATCATTTCTCTAGCTATAAAATTCTGCAAGGTACATCCTCGTAACTCTTCCCACATTCTGTCGCCTTTCAGGGATTTGGTCTATCTAGAATTATGTTTACAGTCTCCTTCTTAAATTTGCATTTGTGGTTCACCAATACAATCGATCAAGATAATTGATTATTTGGTTTACACAAAGGGCGCTACTTACCTCTAACGTATCAAATTCAAGGTTAAAATCAATCTATGTAATTAAAAGGAACCATAAACCGGCTGGTATATTAATAGGCTTCCTATCTACCTGCACTGCTTTTTTTCTTTTCTTTTCGTCTTCGTTCCCAGGCTACTTCCGGTGTTGCTAAGCTACTGAACAGCCCGTATTCCAGCTGGCGCAGACGTATTTCCGGCTGGCGCTTGTAGCCGGAAATACATCTTCGTTCGCAGACATGAAAAGTTTCAGAGTACTGTTGAGTGTTTTTGCTACTGTTAGACTGGGCGATAAAAACCTGGAAATTTACAAGTGCTTCAACAAAGATCTTCGCCTTGTTCGCGAGTCTGGGGAGGACAGCATAAGTAAGAGACACCGTAACTCGCAAATGCAATGAAAGGATTTACACAGTGTTGAATAAGTGAATTATTTACCTTCCTTGATGACAAGAATTCCATTCCTTTTGCTACTTGATAACAGAAAGATAGCAGATCCTGAACAGTGAGTTGCTTCGGAGACTGCGCATCAACGTCATTATGATATTCTAACCCAGGTCGTCTTTCTTGTAGGAACTGACGCAGGTTGCCAAGGGCCGCGTATTCTACCACAACAAACAAGGGGCCTGAAAAAAGAGGGAAGAATGACACAAGGCCTGCGGTTTTCCTTTCCCAATTTAACAGCAAGAGAAAAAGTACATGAAAAGCTGCATGCCCGAGAGTGAGAATTTGCGCAATTCTCATATTACTGAAGTGCGAGTTTCAAAGTTTTACTTAATACCATAGCTGAGGCGGAAACGGGATTTTAGAGAAGACTGTTCGAGATACGGACTGCCAAAGATTGGGGTTCCTGGGGCATCCTCCCCCGGAAAATTTTTTTTTTATGTCCTCGGAAATGGGATTTCTGGCATTCTGAGGCAAAGTCAGCGTGTTATAACGTCTCAAATCCTTCCACACCCCAGCCTTGGCTAACGTGAAGTGGAAACTTGCACAATTTGCCTAACAAAACTCTCTTTCATCAGTATCTCATATCCCTACAAGTCAAACTTGTCTATTGCCCACGCAAACCTGCTAAGATTCACAATTCCTAACCCCTCCAAGCCGCTTCTTTTCAAAACTAAATTCGGTATTTTGAATCGTGCATTTTGTACAATGTATTTTCAGTTGTTCGTTTTTGTTCGCCAAACCGTATCTATTTTGTTTGGGGGGGGGGGGGGAGCCTGGGACTGACAAATATTCAGAACGTCCGGTCACATGCCCACTTCCAACGTATGAAACATTCAAAATGGTGTGGGCTTAATTAACGAAAAAAGACAAACAAAAGGTGCAAGGGAACCCTGCATCGCAGGAGATGGAGGAACATTACCTTCCTGAGTGCAGACTCCCAATAAATTAATGATGTTCTTGTGTTTTCCTATTGTTTTCATCACCTTCATCTCTGACACCAAATCCATTAATTCTTGATCTGTTGCATCCTCTGCAAATTGCAACGATAAGTTACAATGAAATTAATAGCATGATCGTGTGCTTAACCTCAAATGACTACTTTCATTTCAAGACACTGAGTAACGAAGCATTCGCCATCTTGGATTTGGATCCTGTTACTTGAAATTGCCTTGCTTCAGGAGGAAATAGTGGTGACACAACAACAACTTTATTGATTTACACCATTTAAATTTTACGTTGAATTGGAAAAAATAATTTAAAATAGAGCCGGGCCCCCTCCTTAGCTGAAGTCTGGATCCGCCACTGCTAAGGTTGGGGAAAAAAGAAAAAGCACAAAACACAAAAATATACAGCAAGGACTAGTGTCTATTTACTGTTACTAAATATCTGCCTAAATGGCGAAGGCCATCTTTGTGAATGATAAACGTTAAGGCGCATTTACATTAACACTGACGAAGTTTAAAAGGAATCTTTGAATTGAACAAGACTCTAAAACTAAACAGGAGTATGGTATTTCGTCGGTCGCGTTTCCAAGCCTTGCTGGATCGTGCTTTCACCCAGTATTTGATAAGAACTAAATCCAAAGTAAAGACGACCTGTATGACGCAGACATTCCGCTACTGTAATGCTTTTAAATACTACAAGTTTCTCCAGCTAAGTGGTCGTACCATGTTGAAAGGAAAATGTATACAGAGCCGGGATAAAAAAAGAGGGGAAATGATCGTAAAGTCGGAAATTAAAGATATAACATAACAGTTGTCAGTGATGTAACAAAGCTAAAATGGATCTAATTTGAAACCACGTGCAGTCTTGGAACCTAAGATGGTTCTTTCTTCCGTGAGCGCTTATTCTGAGCAAGATCCCGGGAAAGAGTTAGTCTCTTAGTTAGTCGGTCGAGAATTAGCCGGAAGAGAACGCCAGATTACTAGGTCCACTGGTCACTTCACTCACCTTTCAGCATCTTAACAGCTACCGTGAAACCCAAACTAAGAGCTTCTGCTTTAAGGACTCGACCGAATGCTCCCTCGCCTAGTATCTCAGAGAAAACCAACTGGCTTCTATCCAGCTCCCAAGCTTCGTCATATGGCACCTCGATTTCCGACACCTATAAAGAGTAACGCGAGTGTGAGACAGGCATGATAACAATCATAAACATGTTGAACTTGTTGGCGTTTGCGGAAATATCTGATCAGTTCCTTCTTTTACTTGCAGTATTTTCTACGGTCCGTCACATGATTAACATTCTAGTTCTTACTTTACCCCATTAAATGGAATTATTTTAATTTTAACACCCATTCCAAACTCGTCCTTTTCATTCTTTAACCGAAAACACTACAGTGTTACCTATGAGCTATTTTAATTATTCATCACCAGTCCTTACCTGTGTTAGCCTCGATTCCAGGCGACCACGCATACTCCTCTGTCGCATGAACAAAGCGGCCGCTGATCCAGTTGAAGACACAGAAGCCGTCCTTCGGGAGAAAGTTTGTGGTTCAATGACAACACTCTCCCTAGCAACGTCGTATGTAGCATCCGGAAGCTTCATACTCTTCCTACGTTTTTTCACGTGTATACAGACACAAACGACAGCGGTGATCAGCAGTATCACAATGACGGCGCCCACGACAAACAGGCCGATCTCCAGCGGTGTTAAAGGTGGATCTGACGGTATATGTTTTGGTGCAGGGGTACGCGTACCTGCGGGCGTGGTGATCACTGGCGCGCCTGAGAAAAATATCAAAACAAACTTGTTAAATAGAGGCAGACACATCATCTATTCAAAACTGCGAGTTGATATAAATCATTCAATCAATCGATTTATCAGACAGCAAGCGAGTCAGTCAGTCAGTCCGTCCGTCCGTCCGTCAGTGATTTAAAACAATAAATCAATTGATCAATCAATCGTTAGTCAGCGTAACTGATCAATCAATCAATCAATCAATCAATCCATCAATCACTCAGTCACTAAATCGGTCCGTCGGTCAACCAAAGATTGATCGATCGATCGATCATCAATCAATCTGCCAAATCTTGCAGATCCCCCTACACTGGTCGCGCGTCCCTAAGCAACGCAACTGTGACAATCTTCCAAATATTGTATAAGAAACTAGTCGCCAAAAGCGTCACGAAAAAATGGCTACTGAATACATGTAGTTAATCGAAAATACTTTTCGTCGGTTAATTCATCTTTTGAACTCGGAAACACCTCCAACTTGAAAGTCTCATCAACACCAGTCCCTCTGCGAATGTTTGTGTAAACTTGAGCAAAGGGCAAGACATTTGGTTATGGGGGGGGGGGGGGAGGGGGGTCGGGGTGAATGGCACTAACCCTCAAACCTTGCCATCTACGCCATAAATTTGAAGTAAGAGGAGTACACAATTTAAAATTGTAGCTTAAATAACAAAAACTACATTTAGACTCATTGGATTCACAAGGCTATAGTTACTTCATTTAAGGCAATTTAGTTTGACAGGAGTACTTGTCAACTGGCTTGCCCAAGCTCCAAATTCAATCGTAACGTTAAATCTGACCACTGAACCCTAACCCTACGCCAAAATCCCAAACCCTGCAATCCTAATCAAAAGACTGCTATAGGTCAAGAAAACCCAAGCTTTAACTCCATGGTGACATAAGTTCTGGGCTCGTGACCTCTATTGGTCTACTCGAACATGTAGCCAAATACAGGAATTGCAACCCTATGAGAGAGCTACTAGTAATTATTCCCAGGTAAGCTCTAATTTCAGCTAAAGCAAACTCAACGCCACTGAATGCTAACCACAGTGCTTCTCGGGCAAACAATGTTGCCATGTTGGTTAGGCTACCTAAAGTAGTGTTTAGCCTAACCGGAGTGCATTTTAGCTCGGTGTAATTCCTGTATTATGATGATTTTCAGTCCGTACTGTGCATTCTCGAGAGTGTGTTTGCGTTTTTTGTTTTGTTCCATGCAAGACATCCCAAAACGAAGACATTTGGCAACTACTTGCATGAAGCAAATTCAAAGTTCCAAAGGAACCACCATTATGGATGTGAAGCGGTGGAAGCTTTAGGCTTCGTTCTTTCTCGTATCATTTGACGAAACAACTTCGCAACTGTAAAAATTTATGAAGCTGTTGGAAAATGAATGTAAAAGGCCTCAAAGATAAGGCATGTGGTTCTTAACGAAAAATATCGATTCGCATTGCATCAGGAGAGCCGTTATGTATGGAAATCATCTTAAATACCATTCAAGAAATAAATGAGTATCATTGTTAGTCAGACATCAGTGGTATTCGAATCTTAGGCCACGATTACATGGGTCCGGACAAATTTTGGCACGGACGAATTTTGTTCCTGGAGCGCCTGTTTACATGGATCCGTGCAAACTTTGTTGCAGTGGTGTTTACACGGATCCGTGCAAAGTTTAGACCAGTCGCGGTATTTGATTCCAGGCCATAACCGCGCTATCTGTGCAAAAAGTTGCACGGTTCGGGTGTCTACACGGGTCCGTACAAATATGGAACCGTGCCGGTCAAAAAGTTGACCTACTTTTTTCAGGTCCCAAACTTGCACTTAGCCGTTCAAAAATTCGTCCAGTTCCCCCGGTCCCGTGTAAACGAAAGGTGGAACCGTGCAAGTTTTTGTCCGTGCAAAGATTTGTCCGGACCCGTGTAAACGGGGCCTCAGGTCCCAAACTTGCACACTTAGCCGTTCAAAAATCCGTCCAGTTCCCCCGGTCCCGTGTAAACGCAAGGTGGAACCGTGCAAGTGTTTGTCCCTGCAAAGATTTGTCCGGACCCGTGTAAACGGGGCCTTAAAGTCAGCTTGTCCATAAGAAATTAGATACCACCCCCCCTCTGTTTTTCAAAAAGGAGTTTACATGTTCCCCCCTCCCCCGCCCTTTCTCTTAAGGTATGAGTTTACTTGGTGACCTACTACTGGTTTTACAGTTCCCCTCCTGGTAATTGTTGCACAGTCCCTTATCCGTAAGAATACTTACGTAAAGTCAGTTCTGGGAAATAAACGACCGAGCTTCCTAAGGTGCTCGTAAGGCAGGGTTTTCCTAAACCCTTTTTGACTTAGTGCTAAGTTCAGAAGAACAAACATTTGGTTGGACTTCATATATGGCATCCGACCGGACGCTGCAAAGTAGGTAGGAAATGCCATTGAGACAAATATTTTCAAGTTCATTCCGACCTCAGTCAACAAGTAAGAATTTTATTTGAACGGCTTGGAAAATTTCTTGGTGAATGCTTCTAAATTACGCACGCGAACGAGTTATTGACGTACGCTGATGGGCCAGCGATTTCGTGACCGGCTCATCTCAGCCTGTCCGGCATTTCACAGGTCAGCCACGGGCATTGATTTCTATTGGACTGCGTCGAGGAGATCCTACGGCAGAGCATTATGGCGCATGTATTG
>CM042747.1:27461219-27476285 GCA_022496165.2 Catalaphyllia jardinei
AACAAGTTCTACTCCATACAGGAACCCTTAAAACACACACTCCAACAACTTTTTCAATTTCAACAAGCACTGACCGTTTCTGTAAACTAAAAAGTAGTTTCTGTTACTAAACTGCAATAATTCCTCTGCTCTGTAAATCTGAAATGTCCCCTAATCGCAATGGACATTATTTAAGAAATAGAAAACATGTACCGTGTTTGTATCGAGTTATACAAACACGAGTGGAAGTTTGGGAGAACGAGAAATGCTGTGGGAACACGAGCCGCAGGCGAGTGTTTCCACAGCTTTTTCGAGTTCTCCCAAACTTTCACTAGTGTTTGTATAACTCGATACAAACACGGAGTACATGTTTTCTATTTCTTTTAGAAAACACCACGATGAGAAAAAGGAAAACATCTTGTTAACTTTGATTATCAAAATGTAAATTCTCTTTGCTCGCGCCATCACTACGTCAACAGCGCGCGCTAGTTCTGTGCCTACATCGAGTTATACAAACAGGATTTTTAACCAATCAGCGCGCGTGGTTTCTTAGGACTGTTTTCTAAAATAAATATAACTCATAGCTTTCTGGAATCACCCCCTTTCTTCAAAAATTCAACATAACATGACCACGAATGCCATTTTACATAATGGCAAAGTATGAAATCGTAAATGGCAAACAATTCTTCATCAGTTTCGTCGGTAACTATGTTCTTGGTAATCTTACCGTTCTCTCAACGAGATCTATATGGGTTAAAATCTCACATATGTGGCGTTCACTGCTAGCACATGAATCATGACTCAGAATGTCTTCGGCTCTGCTTATCATGCTCAAAGAAATTCTTCACTCATGAATCTTCGTCTGCCATCTTTACTCTAAGTTTCCCCCTCGACCCAGACCCCCAAATTGAATCAATGAGTGCAAAGATTGAATGAATAATTCGGATTGAAATTGAATGAATATAGTAGCAATTGAATTGAATGAATAAAGCAATTTAATTGAATGAATATAGCAGTTAAATTGAATGAATATAGAAATTGAATTGAATGAATACAGAAATTAAATTGAACCAATATTGAAATTGAATCAAAAGAATAAAAAAATTAAATTGAATGGGTCTGAAAATTGAGTTGAATGAATAAGGATTGAATAGAATGACTATAGCAATTGAATTGAATGAACAAGGATTAAATTGAATAAATATGAAAATTAAATTGAATGAATAAGGATTGAATTGAATAAATATAGCAATATTGAATATTGCTGCATTTGGCTTGCCATAGCCTGGTCGCAAGTTACATAATTTCTTCTAAACAATGAATTTTCTAAGCTGTTTGTCTATGAAGTGAAAAGAGAACCGCGTTCAGTGCTACTTACCGATTACGTCAAAGTTGTACGAATAAGTTAATCGGCCATACATGTTCGATACCATGCATGTGTAATTCCCTTGATCGTTAATATCCACTCCAACGAAGTTAATAATGTAGTCGTATTTCCCGGTCTCTATGAACTCGCCGGCTCTGTGCCTTCCATAAAATATCTTGTCATTCTTGTACCACGTGACTACCGGAGCTGGGACACCTGTGGCCTCGCAAGTCAGTGTAAACTTGTCGCCTTCTTTGTAAGTTGATTTTATCGACTCCATTCTCGTTGGATGAAGGAATTGCGGCTTTTCTGTAAAGTTGACAAGATAGTGCACACATTACAAAACATTTAAAATTTCACAGCATTATCATCCTAATAAAAACAATAACAATAACAACAACATTATTTATATAGCGCTTTATACAAAAGTTCTAAAGCGCTTCAAATCATAGAACATGACTTGCGAGGCCAGAGGTGTTCCAGCTCCGGTAGTCACGTGGTTCAAGAATGACCAGATATTTTATGGAAGACAAAGAACAGAGTAGATTTCTTACTTAGCGCAGTTTTCATCTTATGTTGAAAGCCATCACAATTCATGGTAATACGGGACATTCAGGATCGTGGAAGTATGCATAAATCACATTTTGGGAATAACGCATTTCTCCTATTCTTTGAGAACACTAAATGTTTATTCATGACCTCTCTCGCGACTTTGTCACTCACTCCATGTTACGCGACCTTTGAACGGCCGTTTTGGGGCATAAAACCTCGAAGCTCGCTTCTCTCGCCTAGTTATTCTACCTTGAAACTCACGAGGTCGACTTGTGGCAAGTCTAAACCAGTAGTCGTTGAAATACTTACTGGAAATAATTCGTGTATAGAGCGGTTATTCAATTGCGTGTCAAAACAAAACCAACAACCAAAGGAATCACCCACATGTAGCCACAAATTACACAGAAGCCAGTGAATACACAACTGACCAGGTATGGGGAAAATATATGAGCGAAGCGCGCTTTATCTTATTTCTGATTAAACGAACAAAATTAAGACAGATTCTAGAAGATTCCCTGGTCATCTGAGCCGGGTTGTTTGAAGCTGGGTTTAGATAACCCTGGATTAGTGCGAAATTATTTGACTTCAGATGTGAAAGCTTAAAAAGCAAATTCAGTTTATTCGTTTTGTCTACAATTCGATGATTAGAGAAAACGCCTTTGAACAACAGAAAAAAAAACTCGGATAAAAATTGTACCCAGGGTTAGCACTTATCGGCCTACGAACAACTGGACCGTGATGGAAAATGAAAGATTTCTAATTTAATCGAGAATTTAATCACAAGCATTACCTCCTGTGATGTTTGTAGGTGAAACTGTTGGGTCTAAATAAAGAGAAAATAAAGAAAATGAATGTGTTAGAAATACTTATCATCAAGCATCAAGTACTATCGTGTAAGAGTTCTGGTCACTTGGTCATTATCCTCATAGAAAAACCAAACACAAATAACTTTTTTTTATCCAAGCGAGTGCCTTAGTTCCCCTGTTTGTAGCTACGGATAATAAGTTTACGCAAAAGCCATTTTCTCAAAATTGTTGGGAAATAAAAAAAATATTACACGGCGGGATGATAGAAAGACAGGATTGGGGGTGGGGGGGAGGGGTAAACCAAAGAACAACTGTGCAGAAGGGGACTGAAGATGGCAGGGACAGTGGGAAATGAAAAAGTGCAGACTAAAATCAACAGGTAATGGAAATTCAGGAGGTTTCAGTACCAAGACCAGCTTAAAAACAGAAACAATGTAACGCCAGTACATACTAGCTATGCAACACTTTCGAGTAATATACTTAACAATTATTACACGAACGCGCGTTGGATATGAGATGATAGATAGCCAACGAGGCGCGTAGCGCCGAGTTGGCTATAATCATCTCATATCCAACAAGCGCGAGTGGAATAATTGTCAAGTATATTACTCGAAAGCGTTGCATAACTAGTATGTACTGGCGTTACATTGTTCCAATTTTCAAAACTGCGCGCGTTGCGAAAAAGACAGGATAATAAACACGATAGCCTCCATTTTGGGGCGAAAATATGCTAGGATATTTGTCCTTGGACATTATCTGTTCCTCGAAGCTCACAGTTTACCTCGAGCTACGCTCTTGGAAAACTGTTCGCTTCTCGGAACCGATAATGTCCGCGGACAAATATTCTAGCATATTTTCGCGCCAAATGGAGGCTATTGTTTATATAACCAATGACGGCTAAGCCAATGAAAACTCTACAATCGCACTATCCAAAGATAGAGTTTTAAATAATATAAAATATCCCCGGCACGAGTCACTTTTAACTATTTTCTCACACGAGCCTTTAGTAGAATATGTATGCCAAGAACATTTAAGGAACAAGTTGGATGTTTCCATGGTATGCCACGAGAAATCATTGCATAAATGTTTTATACCGTTCACCATGCCATGGAAAATACAGTGACTGACCAACACAATACATGCAACATACGCGCCGAGCACGATGGGGAAGGTTGGATGCAATACCGTCGAGTATGACTGCTTTCCTACACTCTGATTGGCTGCATTTTCTATGGCGTGGCACAAATATCTTTATTAAATACGTTTGCTGCTACTGAGAGAAAAACGAAGTTGTACCTTCAACTATTAATCTTACGGTGCAGTTTGTACTTCCATAACTGTTCGTTGTCACGCAAACAAACACTCCACTGTCGGATTTTTTAACGCGGTCGGTTATTCGTAGAAATCTGTAACTTTTCACTGTGTAACGTCCGGACGGTTGAAGAATGGTTTTACCGTTCTTATACCACATGTAGTTCTGAGCACCTTTCACGTTACAGACCAGTTTGACCTCTTCTTCACCCACGGGTTTGACGACCCTTGGAGGAGAAGACTGTTTCACTAGAGGGGGAACTGGAAATCAAAGCAGGAAGAGATAAAACAAGTCCTGCTACACGCATTACAGTAAACAAGTCCATGACAGACGACTTAATAACTTAGCAGAGAGCCTAAGTAAACCATGATGGCAACATCAACCAGAACAGCTCCAAACAAAAGGTTTAATGAGCAGAACAATGGCTGTGCACGTGCGTTATAAATCTTTGTACATTTCATTGCCGTTGTCTGCAAAACACAACAAGGCAAAGTGACCAAGTTCGGCGTATTCAGGAGCATGCGAACGGCGGTGGCAAATTTATCGTATTTTCATTTAAAATTGAATCCTGGTGTTACATAGTTAGCTTGAGCAAATTCTGAGACCAGTACAGTAGGCGAAGCACTGAACAATTGCGAACTTCGAGGGTAAAGTATATATTCATTTTTTACTAGGGTCGCTTCCGTAATTCGTTAACCTCTCTAGTGTATCAGAATGACGCATCAAACAGACATATTATTACTCGTCTGAGACGCACAAAACAGACATTCCTGATACAGCTGAGAATTGATCAAAATTTGAACTGTCAGCTAAGAAATAACGCTGATTTTTTAAACAGACAGTTGATTTTTGAGATTTATTAAATTGGCTACGAGAAGGACTTAACGGGCTTCCTCGTCCTTTGGTAGCCATTTTGCGATAATTTTATTGTTTGATGTTCTGATTCACCGGCGAATTTATCAAGTTTTTACACAGGTAGCTCAAGCTCGCTATTTGAGCATATAATAATATCGAAGAGTGCGGCTTAGAAAAACTATGTTTGACAACTGATATGATTATGTAAGAGATCGACCACCAGGCCTTATCCACCATATGGGAGTTCGGTTGTAAAGTTAATAATTAATCATTCTTCGTTATAAGAGTTTGTATGGAGAATATTCCTGTTGCTTATAAATGTATGAAATTCGCAATAAAGTTTTCCTTTTAACTCACCTATGTTGTCTCCTTGTCATTTCTTTTGATTCTGTGGCTTTTCTTGAGCAGCCGCGTAAAAGCGGCTGCTCAAGAAAAGCCTTGGACTGCATCTAGTGAGCTTGGGCTACCTGTGGTTTTTATCAGGGGCTCTGAACGGAATGTTTCGGTAAAAGATCTGTTCAAATGGCTGTTAGGAACTTTCACATCCATTTTTTCCAACCCCTGTACTGCACACATCAGTTTTAGCTGGGGAATATTCAGTCGCGTGAAGAGTCTAGACCAATCTGCGCGCGCGAGCGAAAATTTGATGGATTATAAAAGCAGATTATTAATTAGTACCGGTTGCGTTAACTTCACCTTGCACTGAAGTCAGTCCTCTCTCTAAAACAGAAAAATTCTGGACGTGAGAAGTTCCAAATAATTCGCCTTTTCTACTCTTGTGCGACCGAAGTTCTCTTTGAATATGGACGGGCAAACATGCATGCTTTTTCAAGGCCTCAAAGGTTTACAAAGGTTGTAGAGGTTTACCGAATAGACTTAAGATGATTCCCGAGTAAAAGAACCCACCATAGATTTCCGATGAAACTTGGTATGTTGTTGTTACCAGACAAGGAGATTTTAAAAACGTAATAAAAAGAGGGGGTCACCGAGCTTGCTGACAAATACGGTTATTAAGGTGACTTTTGGTGATCTCCGTGCGCAACAAATAAGCGCGATTACTTTCTAATGCAGCGTGTTATATCACACAGAGTTCGACTTTCTTTGATTGTTTATACATCTACGTCCCAGAAAAAATGGCTTCAAATACCCTGCATTATTAATTAATATTTTTATCCTCTAAAGGAAACATAATTTTGACTTGCTCTGTCTCGTTACGTTTCTATCTGTAGCATTTATTCCATTTGCCAAAAAAGTGGCCATAGATTTCTGCCAATTTTTTCTCAGTTACTGAGCATATTGTTCTCACAGAATTTATAAAATAAAAAAGTGGGGGTCACCGTGCTCGTTTAAGAGAAAACGAGAATTTATCTCGCTATCGAGCTTAGTTTGAGGGAAATCTCTTACGTTTTGTACGCGCGCGCGCTCATTTGCGCGCGCTAATGACGCAAAAATCGTGGGCAGTAGGAATGCGCAATGCAAAACTAGGGAATCACCTTAAATATGTTGACTACGTTTACCTGATCTGAATTTTCACTCATGTAGCTTGTTTTATTGCGAATACGTTGAAAGATCGTCTCAAAATAAAGATCGAAGCTTCCAAAAACGAATGGTCTTCAATGCGATTATCACGAAGACGAGCACCCAAATTTTTGTTATGCCTTTTCGCAAAAGTAGATCTTTATTTTACTGGAAGGGAAGTTTTTTTTTCTGAAAAATATGTACGTGGGAACAATTTGGAAGCGCGTACGTAAATGGCAGAGACGACTCTTAGTAGAACCATGAGATTTCCTTTTGTGTATGGGCCATTCAGAAAGGCTAGAATGCTATAATTCCATTTTGTTCTCACCATTTCATTTTCAGTACCAGGGGTTTCAATAGCTTTAGTTATAAACGGCCACTAAAGGTGTAATAGGCGGCTGCGACCACTAAAGAGGCTGCAAGGCCTCTTTCTCCCAGGGGGGTCTGGGGGCATGCTCCCCCAGAAAAATTTGAAATAGACGCTCGGAAATGCGATTTCCAGCGTTCTGGGCATCAAAAAGAGTGCTGTTTTTGTTGCATTTAAAAATACCAGTGGTCGTCGTTGTTGTTGAATTTGCTTTTTTTATTAATATAAATTTAATTTCTATTAATGGAATCCAAACAGACGGCGGTAAGAAGCCCTACAAGCGGCGGTAGACCTCCGGTAACCGGCATTTGTTGAAACCCCTGTCAGTCACTAGTGTAAAGTAGAGGAGAATAGAACACAATGGCATTACTCTGTGAATATTTATTCTGTGTGTGTCTTCAGTCCCTTTTGAGTCACGTGGTGCATTCATTTGACTTGTATATTCTTTTCACACAGAAGAATATTTGGGTCATGTCATACGCTGTACTTCACATAGCTGAAACGCTATATTAACACCACGGGCAATACAAACATTTCTTCTATAAGCCTATAGACACCTTATAATAAAGACGACGTATAGAATGTTTACAATTTGAATGTCAACAGAGGCGCCGACTGACAATCAAAAGAAATTAAACAAAAAAAGTATTCTCTTTCATTTAATGCGAACCGACAGGTGCAGAAATAAATGTGAACCTGATCGAGCACTTTTGAACTTCAGTTAATTATCGACTCTCCCGAATCCGCTTGCAGACAGGAGAATTGAAAAAGCACAATAAAACAAGAAGAAATGGACTGCATACGTTCCTAAAGAAAACCCCGCTTAATAATGCGAATTATGCGGCCGCGAGCTAGTTTTTTTCCTCTTTACTCGGTTTTGGATACCCTATTCAGAGCCAAAGTATTGGAAAATGCCTGGGAAATTGCTAGTATGGTTTGTTTTTCGCAGTTTTGTGGCGCAATTGCGTTGTTCCGGGGTGCTTAATTTCAATCAAAAACAGTTTCAGATATATTATGTCTTTGTGTTTAAAAACACTTTGATAGCTTCAAGGCCTTTATACTCCTCAGTGACGAAATACAAGTCGATTGCAGTCGCGGAGTTTCGCAAAAACGTTATGAACACTGGATTGTTTTAAAGAACAGTTGTCAACGCTAAGGGCTGATTGCGATAGTTATTTCTCCGACAAATGAAATTTTGAATACATTAAGTTTTCTACTACGTCTTTATGATCTACATTGAAGACACGGAAACGGAAATTAAAAAGTTCAACGAACCTTCGCTTCTAGGCAGGCAAGCGCGAAGCTGAATTTGTCAGCATTTCTATAACAAGAGTAACTGATCAGTTTTAAAGCTAGCCAAGTAAATTACCACGTCTATTTTCGTTTTGACCTCGTCTGAATTTCAAAAAACATTCGCTATTTACCGTTTCACCGGAGGTCCTGTATTGAATACACGCTATAATCAAGTTGTCAAAATCAGCTGCAGATTCTTAGGTTAGTTAAAAAACACCTCCCTAAAAACTTTGGGTGCTTTTCAGTAAAAGGAACATTAAAAACAGCAATCCTCGAGGAGGAATTTTTCATATCCCAAAACCAATATCAAACAAAGCCATTTAAATGCCTTGTGCTACTTTACAAATGTACCACGCTTGTTGATCGAAGTACGCACGAAAAAAAATTGAAATTAAAAACATCACCATTTTGGATAATTACCATATAAACTCACTTTCAATTACGCTCAGGATGTTCTAGAAGGCTTTTTAATTTCATATTTCGGGTTTAAAAATATACCAATAAGGGCTGAAAATAAATAAATTAAACAATAGTATTCAGTCTCCCCGGCGATCAAACAGTGCATGATTTCAAATGGCTTCATCCCGGGGCACCCCACACTTTTTCAACACAATCGCTGGAATACCGGTTTTAGCTTTCTAAATAAATACTCGAACTGCCAACAAAAATGAAGGACTGGCCGGCTTTACAAATAATTGGGGACACAGAATGGTTACAATTGAGACACATGGTGTATAGACGACAATTTTTGAACAGACGCAAGACTCATCAGTTGCATGTAAAAATTTTAACTCGACGGCGAGATTTTCGATCTTCATGTTTTCCTAGGCTAAATTTTCTTTTTTAAAATTCGGAAATAAATATTCCGGGCTGGCCAGTTTCAGCGAATGTTGTGATTACGAGTCGCATGCACGATTCCTTACTCCTTTAAGCTTGTTTATTCGTCATCAGTGGACCATTCTACCGAGAATCTCTATATAGCAGCTCTACACAAGCTCTACACAACATGAATGTAATGTATACAAATTTACGTGATCTCGACACAAAACCAACAACCTCAACAAAATTGTACGGTTCCTGTTTGCGGACCTACCTCCAGGTTGTTGAGCTGAAATTCCAACCATTCCGAGAAGAATAAAAGCGCTGAATATACCATTACGACCAAAGAAAACTAAGGCCATCTTCTACCGTTATAATGTCCTCTGAAACTCCAGCCAACATTAGCTCACGTACAGCGTTTTCTGTCGGGAGTCGTCACGGGGCGCCGGCTTCTTCACGGTCAGAAATTCGTCGTTCCTGCGGCGGGAAAAAGCGATAATCAGGATGTTTAGGAAAGGCAGAAACCCAGCATACCTTGTATCGGTTGTTTACGGTTGTTTCTTCTGGTGCCATCAAATAGACCCGTCTAGAGAAGGGGCGATGCGACATTCATGCCTAACTATCCTCTGACACATCCGGTGTTCGATGGTTGGCTCAATCAATATACAAGAGACGAAGTTTGACTTTATAATGAGCACAAGCGATTGGCAAAGAAGCAAACAGCAGCGCTATACCATGGCTGGTTCGCGAACCTTACCTTGCGTAAAACTGGAAATATACCAGAAGTTTTTTGACTTAAGTGAACGACTTCTAGGCAACCCGACTTCTAACGCGAAGGATCGTTCATTTGAGCATGCTTCCCACAGTTGGCGTGCATTCGATATTATCCTGTTCGACTCGCTTTTCCGTTCATGCGCTCGCTTAGTTGCAGATTCCAAAGCAACTGACGTTTCAACTGGACTTTTTCCTAAGTATCCAAAATGTAGGGTCTCTGGTACCACTCAAAAACCTCGACGAAATGTGTTTGTACCGAAGCTCTCGTCAAAACAGAACGTGGAATATTTAACACATGCTACGCTTCAATGAACAACCGATGACACTAAAATTACTTTTGACAGCAATTCATTAGTTGTCAACAAGAGACAAGCCATTGTGATGTATTGATACCAAAACTTCCGTTCCCAAAACAAAGAGGTGTATTACAGCTGAAAAATAAACGAATTCATGCTGTCAATAAATTGCTAAACTTCAATTTTTTTAGTCGCGTATGACAGTAACTAAAGCTAACCATTAAAATACCCCTCATTATAGTCCGACATGAATTAACGTCATTGCTTTCGTACGATCACAATACAGCCGCTGCTTGACGGGACAAAAGAAATATCAAACTGAATGAAAAACAGCTTTATTTAGTTTTGTTTTATTTCAAAACATTGCCAATCGAGTAAACGTGTAGGAAAGATTTCGTGTTACATTTCACACTCTCATTTTCATTTTTTAAACACACGCTTTCCTTATATTAAATTAGTTGCTTTATCGACTTGTACTTTTTCGTCTGGATAACCAGACACCGGGTTGATATTTTGGAAATTTGACCGCAAAATGTAAATTTACCGAGTATGAATAATGATAAGATGAGGCTATCGTCCACTTCACAAATTTCCTAAACTAACAGACTTTTACCCCAACAGTACTCAGCTGTTGCGTTTATTCTTCTTCAGCAATGAATGGAAAACACATGCAAGCAGTCTAACAAACGCATAAAAAACGTGTGAGCAGAGCACTTGCATGTAATTAAGTGTTGTGGTTTTCTGGTTTTCTGGAAGGTATACCGCACCGGCGACCAACAAGCAATTAGTTTCCCAAACCAGGAACCAGGAAACAGGAAACAGCTAGTCGCTCGTCTTCGCACAGCCCTTTTACCAGCTTTTACACTGTAACGCTGCCTGCATTGGTAGTGTTTCTAAAGCAGAAGGGTCTGTAGATTTGGAGCAAATTGTCTTCGAGATATCTACCAGTCTTGACCTATCGTTGGTCATGGAAGCGTTAGAAGATAGTTATTTGCCATCGTGATTGGTCTATTCCTGGTCTTGTTTTTCAGAGACACCCGACTATTGAAATGAACTAGCTGACAAGAGAGAGAATTGCTAACAAAGCGATAAAAAAGGTAATGATGTATATATACACCAAGGTTTTATGAAGCATTTATATCACAAGTGAAGTCTTTTTCAGTCTGTCATCATGACCTTAGCTACTTATAACGTAAGAAAGCTGATAGTCAGAGTCGGGATGCCATTAATCCCCCGTGGGGGGGGGGTACTCCCTTATATGGGCTATATAGGTATGTGAGGCCCCAAAGGGTACGGGTATGGTTTTTCAGCCGTTTTGGTCATAGAAAGGGTATCGATTTTAGCTGATTTTAACCATTTTGATTATAAATAGGGTATGGTTTTTGTACTCTATTTAGCCCTGATAAACCTAGAAGCCGCTTTTTCAACATTATCGAAAACTCTTCACAAATTATGTTTATGGTAATTTAGCATTGGGCTGAACTAGACGCAGATCCGAAACAGGATTTTGATGTAAAGTTCAGGTCATAAATAGGGTTTTTTGGTCAGGTCATAAATAGGGTAGGGAATATCGCAGATTTTGGTCATAAATAGGGTGAGGGTTTTGGGAAGCCGGCCACACACCCCTGCCTAATTTTTTTGGGAGTACCCCCCCCGCCCACCCGGCATTAATCCTCATTTAGATGTTCATGTTACACAAAAAGTTCCTTTCACGCCTTTTTTTTTACTTGAATTAACCCCGGATTTCGCCGGTTACATAAAAGGCCTTATGATGATGTACCTAAACTATTTCTGAGCCTCTTGATCTCTTCCTGAAGTCTAACCCAATTTCCTTTCAAGTGAATTCCGCTCGAGCTCCGAATGATTGATTACAGATTCGTACACTTTGCTGGTGCCTACTAATATTTAGAGAAATATATTGATTACACTACAAAACAGACTGGTTTTACAATGTAAAATGCGAGCAATTTCCTAGTCGGAAAGAGGTTGCTCTGATGGAGCGGAAAGATTCTCATTAAACAATTGATGACATTATTACGAATGTAACTTTATAAACTTGTAGCAACATGAAAACGGCAAGGGATCCTAACTTTTACATAAAAGGCAAGCCTAGGCAAACAAGTATGGAAAAACGTAGTCTGTCCGATCCGCTGCAGACCTTCTATTTTTCTTGAACTCGTCAAGATCGCAAGTTTAGCGAAACATTAACTCAGCGCGTGAGAATGATATGAATAAGCAAAAATAAATAAATAAAAAATTATAAAAATAAAAAAAATCGCTCGTGGACAAACTGCAGCAAAAAGAAATTGATATGATTCTAGTGTCTATTTCTTTTATTATTGCTACATCGCACCATCGATCTTACCATCTTGAATAATAGAGCAAAACTAAGAAGTACATGCGGTTTAAGTTGGAACATGGGGTAGAAAGACTGGTAGAAGTCCGTATGTTTTTTTCTTGTCGGGGAAAGTTTTGGGATTGGAGGCATTACAAAAAGCTACTACCGACCATTTGTTATGTACAGTTGACATGACGCGGCCAAAGCCAGCATCTTCTGTCTTGTGCTGTTCACTACTCCCTCGAGATATTACCACACGGCTGTTCGACGATCTGACTGTAAAAAATAAACGACTTTTGGCGCAATCTAAAACAGTGGATAGAGACATTTCTGCTAAGATGACTTTGTAATGAATCCAAACTGGTGCGGCAAGATTGGCCAATGGCCACATTCGATGCATCAATGTTTTAAAATGGCTCCGAGGCCCTCAGGACAAACTTCCATATTTGGTGGTGCTTTCTTTGTATCCAAGTCTCTTTTGGGAATTGAAGGACAGAAAGAAACTTTACAAATTATGCAGTTTTGACGCGAATGTCTCGAAGCCATGTTAGAATACTGATTTATTGAACGTGTCCTATTGACTGCTTATAGAGTAGCCTCCCACGCAGACGTTCTTAGGCTTGTCACTACTTATAGAGCACATTATCTTTCCTGCGTAGTGATTAGAACTAATTTATAGCCGTCACTGACGGAAACCCGGTGAACAAGACCCAGAGAACAAATAGTGTAACACGGAGAGTCCTAGAACCGACAAAAAAACGAGAGAACGAACGAAACATATGGCTATATAGTGGAAACGCTATCCAGTGGGAAATTGCGATACTCCTAACATACCCTATAAACGGATATGAAAATGAGAATAAATTCAACCACAAAGGCCGGTCTGTTAAGCCACTTTTACTATAATAGTACGCTAATGATGTCATAAGGAGATCTAATGAACCTAATGAGGTTGGTGTGTCCCATCAGAGGACAAAAATTAAGTGTGCTTTTCATTAATCAGATCAAGCAGTCGGATTAGGGCGATTATTTAATAGGCGATTATTTAACAATACAAATCAAAACTGACCAACTGAGTGAAATGATCTTTTCCGCTTCTGGGAAAATTCATTGAAGAAACGTAGGGCAAAGAACGAGTTTGCCAATAAGGAATGAAGCCCGATCCTGCAAATTGCTCGGTTAGCTTGGGTAGCAGCTAGCGCAGAGATCTCTGGGAGTGAAAAATAAATAAACAAATAAATAAATAAATAAATAATGGCGAGTGGTGAAAGCCCCTTCCCAGATTCAGGGATAGTTAGTGGGGGCGGGGAATACCGCCCCCCCCCCCCTACTAACTGCCCCTGAGTCTCCGAGGATGTGAAAGGCCTAGAAAGGAACAAGAACTCTTGAACCAATTAGTCTGACAAATAAACATGAACTAACTTCTAAGGCCAGGAAGGTGCTTTGTTACGTCTGACTTTAATCTCGAGCTTAATGGAGGCAATCGTGCTAATTTCAGTGGACTCTTCCCCATTTTCTCCTCGTAATACCAACGTTTCTGAAATAAACTAGAAGCTCATGGTGTAAAATACAAAATTGAAAATACTAGATTTAAGAGAACTTTAAACATTTCATTTTTACGATGTGCTCTTAAACGCCACAAAAATATGCGGCCACCCTCAGGGAAATGAGATGTGACTGCTTAAGGGGGGCCGATAGACTGAAGGGGACCAAAAAGGTCAAGAAAGATCAATTGTGTGCGATTGCACTCATAAAGAGAAGATAAAATTAAAATAGTTGCTATGGCAAACAGTCACAGCCTTTGGAGATTTATTTGATAGCAGTGAGTGACGCCAACAATTCCTGCTCTTCTACAAAACAAGCATATCTTGTAGGTTTATTTCTCGTGCTATTCAATAAACTAAAGTTTTGACAGTTAGCTCTTGTTGACAGTGCTTTTGGAGATAATCGCCTTATTTTGCACCAAACCCAGTGAACAAATTATCTATTGTCACGTGATAGACGTTTAAATGTTAAGATTTTTTTAGTTTATTGAATAACGACACTAATGGTCTTTGATTACACCAAATTTCATACTCTCTAAAGTAGAAATGTTAGCGTGAAGTCAGCTGGTTCAATAGTGGACCTTTGAGAAAAATGCGCCTTAAGTTTCTTACATGATGGATTAAGTATTAAAACTAATCTATATTTTTGGTCATGTTCTAACTGTAAACAGCCGTTGCTACGTAAAAAACCTTATACCACTGTGTACTTTCCTTAAATTTCACACTCACCTAGAGATAAATTCGGCAAGGTTGTTTTAAAATGTTTTTAACAAGTGTTCAAGGGTCTTAAATCTTGTATTTTCAAAAACTGGAATTTTTCATAAACATCGCCATATTTTTTTGTAAGGTACCACCTTAGCAGGGGTAAGCAAATTCTTTAGGAATTATTTTAAGCCTTAGTACAAACGTAACTTTGTTCAAATACAAACATGTTTAAGGCAACACGGAAACACGAGAAGACACTAACAAAAGTACGTTTGAATGTTTTTTATCGCTGAGTACTCAGGTTATTTTATTTCCCACCTTTATCTGTCATCAAACTACATGTTTTAAATCGAATTAATTTTGGGGGTCGCTTAATAAGGGCAGAGACAATAACTAAATAAGGCTGGCCGTTTAATAGGGTTTGTATTTACAGCATTTTACTGGCAACAATTTCGGAACTTTGACGGGTGGTAGCCAAGAAATTATCAAGGTAGGAGAGTGAATCCCCCATATAGGCCTTCTAACCAAGGTAATCCCTCTTA
>CM042747.1:27485283-27492783 GCA_022496165.2 Catalaphyllia jardinei
TGAGCCTTGAAGACATCCAGTGGGAGGCAGGAATTGGATCTCAGGAGTAGGAGTTTGCTCGGCGCCAGCGCTTGCTATACTTGTCGTGAGCCTTGAAGACATCCGGTGGGAGGCAGGAATTGGATCTCAGGAGTAGGAGTTTGCTCGGCGTCAGCGGCGCAGGATCATCTGGGTGGTCACTAAGAGGAGTTAAAGGCCTGTTGTTGAGAATTCTTTCCACTTCACAAAGCAGGGTTGACAATGTTTCGTCGTTCACCCGCTGTTCCTTTAACAAGGCACCCAAAATCTTCCGTACGGAGCGAATCATACGTTCCCAGACTCCACCTTGATGGCTGGCCTCAGGAGGGTTAAATGACCACTGAACGTCGTTGGACCTTAGACTATTATAGATTTTGGCGTGGTCCAGTCGCTCCAGTGCCTTCTTCGGCTCTCGCTCAGCGCCCGTGAAATTAGTGCCGTTGTCGCTGTATATCTCTTTGGGTTTCCCTCTGCGGCTAACAAAACGCTGATACGCACATATAACGCACATATAACGCACATATAAAGGAGTCTGCTTCCAATGTGTGCGCGACCTCAATGTGCACCGCCCTCATGGTAAGGCATGTAAACAGACATCCGTAACGTTTCACCTGACTGCGTCCTTGCTTGACAAAGAAGGGACCGAAATAGTCCACGCCTACATGGGTAAATGGTGGATCTGTCGGAGCGACTCTTGCTGATGGGAGTGGAGCCATCATTTGCTCACCAGGACGAGCCTTTAGCTTGCAACAATCCATGCACTTCGCCAAAACTTTGCGTATTGCCGAGAGACCACGTACTATCCAGAATCTCTGTCGGATGAAGGCCAAAATTTGAGAAGGACCACAGTGCCCCTGTTGGCGATGACAATTCTGGATGATCAAACTTGTCACGTGATGTTTACTGGGAAGAATAACATGGTGCTTCGTTTGGAACGAAATGGGAGCATTCTCGAGGCGACCTCCGACTCTAAGTATTCCATCAGCAACGAAAGGGTTCAAATTACGTATTGGACTGGACCGTGGAACGCACTTCTTCTGGTCCCTTGGCTCTTTTTGGCCCACCAGAGCTAGCTCCACTGGAAATGCATCACGCTGAACAGCTTTGACGATCACACGCTCTGCTTTAATAACTTCGCTGACGGTCAAGGGCCCCTTGGGAATGCTGTCTGGATCCTTGTTAAGGAGGCCAACCAAATACTCCTTAAAACGTACTAACCAGGCTATGGCTTTTCGAAGACTTTCCCAGGATGAATAGCGGCACAGCAGCGGTTCCAAGACTTTAGTACGAACAATCACGTTTGTACGACCAGGACATTTTCTGCATTCACTGTCATCTTGAGGCAATTCGGGCAACTGAGACGGTTGTTCAGGCCAATGCTTCTAATCCTTCCACAGAAACTTTGGTCCGTGAAGCCGCAGCTCCAACTTGTGTAGCTCAGAACCTTTCGCTCCTCTGGACGCGATGTCTGCTGGGTTCACACAGGTGTCAACGTGTCGTCACTGACGTGGTGTGGATTCATCGAGTATCATCGCGATTCTGTTGGCAACAAACGTGTGGAATCTTCTCGATTCGTTGCGAATGTACTGCAAGACTACGGTAGAATCCATCCAGTAAATTACGTCATGTATGGGATACTCTAACTCGTTCCGAATCTGGCAATTTAACTTCACAGCGACCACAGCAGCTGCCAACTCAAGACGTGGTATGGACACTATTTTCAGGGGAGTAATGCGAGATTTGCCAAGAACAAACGAACAGTGCGGAACATCCTTGTCGTCGACAATTCGGAGGTACGATACCGCTCCGTAACCATATTCAGAGGCATCTGAGAAATGATGTAACTGAACGTTGACGACTGCACCGAATCCTGGTGGCTTGAAACACCGGGGAACTGATATTGTTCTCAAACATGCAAGTTCCTTCAGCCATTCTTGCCATACAATGGAATCTTCATCAGAAATTTCTTCGTCCCAGCCATACTTCTGCTTACATAGGCTCTGCAACAGACTCTTGGCTGGCAGGATGATGGGCGCGACGAACCCGAGGGGGTCGTAGATGGAGCTTACAACAGACAAGATTCCTCTACGTGTGGGAGCCTTTCTTCCATCCATGATGCGAAAGTTAAAGTCGTCTTTTTCCATGGCCCACTGCACTCCCAAAGTGCGTTCTACAGGGAGATCCTCCAAATCCAAGTTGACCACCGAGGGCGCTCTCTCCGTTACTGGAACCGTGGCGATCACATTCCAGTCATTACTAATCCATTTGGTAAGCCGTAACCCTCCTCTTGACAGCAACTCCCGTAACTCCCCAGACAAACGTACCGCTTTGTCAGTGGTAGGTACAGACTTAAGACAGTCGTCTACATAGAAATTTTGGTCAACAGTGCTAATGGTCTCCTCATCAAATTCGCCCTGATTATCCGAGGCAGTTTTCTTTAGACAAAAGCTTGCGCAACTTGGAGACGAGGTTGCTCCGAACAAGTGCGCTAACATCTGGTAATCAACTGACTCTTTGGAGAGATCATCATTTGGCCACCACAGGAATCTTAACGCATTACAGTCATCGGGAGCTACCCACACCTGGTGGAACATGCCTTCCACATCCGCAACCATGGCAACAGGTTCTTGGCGAAAACGTAAGATAACGCCCAAAAGCCCATTCGTCAGATCCGGGCCTTGAAGAAGCTGATCATTCAGGGGCGTGCCTTTAAATTTGGCTGCGCAGTCAAATACGACTCTCACTTTCCCTGGTTTTTGGGGATGGAAAACTGGATGGTGGGGTAGGTACCAGACTGGTGTATCCTTCACAGCTTCCTGTTCGTTACAAGGAACTTGCCTTGCGTAACCGTTGGTGACATAACCGTTAATGGTGTCTCTGTATTGCTTGAAGAGGTGTAGGTGTCGCTGAAATCTCTTCTTTAAGTGGCGCAATCTTCCCAATGCAAATTCGCGATTGTTCGGGAGGTTTACGGACTTGTATCTCCATGGCAACCCCAACTGATAGTGGCCATTCACGAGCTTCACGGAATTTTCCATTTGCGACAGTGCTCTTCGATCTTGAACTGACATTGCAGCCTTTGAGGACATCATAGGCTCGTTAAAGTCACTCCTGAACATGCTCTCCATTTGCCGATGAAGCGTCTCGTCATCATGGCGAACAAAGTTCACACTAAAGCAATCTCTGTCACATGAGTTCAATGGTCCCATCAGGGTCCAACCGAGTGGGGTACACACAGCATAAGGTTGAGCACGCCTGCCACGCCTCTGATCGCACACCCAATGAGCTTCAGGAACATCGCTTCCAATAAGCACAGACACTTCGTTCTCAGATTGCGTTCTCGGAAAGTCTATTCCTTTCAAATGAGGCCACTTAGCAGTATCTTCCTTGGTTGGTGGACTACCTCGAGGTAAACATAACGTATCCACAGTCCAAACCTTATCTAACACGACTTCTTGTTTCATTTGTAATCCTCGCACAGAAAAAGACAACTCGAAACCCTTACGAGTGTCGGATGCGCCATTTACGGTCGTTAGTGAGAATTCCTTAGGACGGCCAACTATTTGAAGTTTCTCCATTAGACTCACATCACATAACGTAACGTCCGAACCAGGATCCAGTAGCGCGTTTGCCACAACTGAGTTGTGCTGACCTTTTCCTTTCACGACGACTGCAACGATTCTTAAACAAACATTCTTCTTGCCAGAGTCTGTAGCGCCACACCGACCAGCATCCCCGGCCCCGCTGACGGCACTCGTTCCAGTCTCCCCGGCTCCACTGATGGTACTCGCTCCAGTCTCTTCCGAGGTGACTGCAGGATGGTTAGGGGGGCGCTATTACTGTTGCTCTTCTTCCTAACGTGCAACATGGTGTGATGTTTCCATCCACATCCATTCACTTGGCACTTCATTTTACTTCTACAATCCTTGGCCATGTGTCCGCCTCCAAGACAGTTGTCACATAGTCTTGCTTGTCGAACAAAGCTTTTTCTTTCTTCTGGGCTCTTTGCTTTCATGATCTCACATTTCCACAGTCTATGTTGACCAGAACACAAAGGACAAATTATGATGGGAGCTGTGTTCACTTGAGGACCGTCTTCGGACTGCGTCACAAAGGTATTTCCTTTCGAGGAAGATGGCCTCATCTTGGTCGGTGGCTTAGAGCTCCGTTCTTTGACTGGTGTCGATCCAACTATTCGTCCGTACGTAGTGTTTGCCAGCAAAGCTTTCTCTTCAACGAACCCAGCTAAATCCATGAAGGTAGGTTCCGTTCCAGCTAAGGTTAATGAGCCGGCTCTGTCCGCCCATTTAGACTGGAGATGAACAGGGAGGCGCTTCACCACCTTTACGAGATTGTCCGAGCTGTTTACATCTGCCTCGTAGCCCATTTGAACGAGGGTCAGCGCACAATTCTGCATTTCAACGGACAGGTCTGATAAACCAGTGACATCCGTATTCTTGATCTGCGGACCTTCCACAATCTTCGTGATGTGCGCGTGCGCAATGATGTGTTTCTGTCCAAATCTATGGAACAAAATTTCTTGGGCTTTCCTGTAGCCTTGGTCTGGACCGGAAATTATTGCACAGTTATTAATGGCTTCCCTAGCCTTCCCAGTACAATGCTGAATAAGGTAAGCTAGTCTCGTCTCGGCGTCCGGTACCCTCTTAGCGATGTTGACCTCGAAGTTGTTTATGAACAACCAGTAGTTAAGCGGGTTACCATCGAAGGTCAAAAGCTCTCTTTTCGGCATTTCAAATCCTTGTCGAATTGTGTACGCCATAAACTGCAAAGCTTCTTGTTGCTGTGTTAATATTCCGTGTAACTGTTGGGAACCAGTGGGGTCTCCAGCACCGACGGTGTTCTGCGGGGGTCCTGGGTCCCAAGGTTGAGCACCTGGATTCAGCACTGATTTAGAATAGTTTCTACCAACTCGCTTGGAGTCGCCATTCTTGAAGTCCGATCCAGCCTGAGGCTCTTTCACAGGAGGAAAGGAATTACGTGCTTCATCCGTGTAAACCGGTTTCGACTCTGCCTCAGTACCACGTTTTGAATATTCCGAAGTTTCGTAAAGTTCATCAACAGCCTTAGCCTTCTCCATTTCCCCTTCTGCGGTCAATAAAGCAATCCGGCGCTTCAATTCCTCTTCTTGAATTTTCATCTCGGCTATTTGACGTTCCATTTGACGTTCCATATCCTGGCGTTTTAACAGATTCTTTAGTTCAACTTCACGACGAAGCAGCTCAGCTTTAGCCTTTCTTGATCTCTCACTTGCACGTGAACTGGTCTTTGAACTCTTTGACTTTCTGCTACTTGAGCTGACTAAAGAACGTGTGACAATCTGTGATTCGGCATT
Organism: Catalaphyllia jardinei; assembly: GCA_022496165.2. Classification (NCBI taxonomy): domain Eukaryota; kingdom Metazoa; phylum Cnidaria; class Anthozoa; order Scleractinia; family Caryophylliidae; genus Catalaphyllia; species Catalaphyllia jardinei. Next base: position 27,490,655 of record CM042747.1, read on the forward strand.
ATCACAATATTCTTGGCGAGGAACCACTGAAGCTTCATCCGCGGTACGCTGAACGGATCGCGACCATTCTTCAAAACGGTCGTCGAATTCCTTTTTCCCTGTCATTATGCTGTGACAAGCATTAAGCGCATCTGCTTTAACTTCGGGGTCGCTGGCGAATTGATAATATTCGTCGTAGGCTTGAAAACATCTCGCAAACGCGATTTCAACATCTTGCTTCTTCTTAGAGGCCTCATGATAATTTTCAGCGTTTCGCATTAGTAATTCGACGTCTTTGTACAACTTGTTTAAGTAGCCAAGGTGTCCAGCTCGACTTCTCTTCAGGGACAGCATTCTTTCACGCCTTACGGGGTCCTCTCGTCCGTTCGACGAATTTCCCATGGACATAATTCTACTAACGTCAGAAACTATAACCAACGCACCGACGATAGTAATCGATCAATAAGAGTTCAATAAACTTAAAGACAACCAGAGCTCTTTACTTTAATGCACATGACTTTGCCGGTGGTTTCTAGAATAAAGTTAACAACATAACGCGTTAAGAGCTGAAAAACCTATATAACAATGGAAAATAACAAGAACACGAATAACATGCAACAGGAATACGAATAACCTAAGAAATACAAGACATTACCTGACGATTTAGGAATACAGCGTACGAAACAAAGACGTAACGTAGTTCAACAACTTGAGTCTTCGAGCGATGGAAATAGCTCACGATTTGCATAACTCGCGCGAAAGAAGAAATATTTATACGCAGCGGCGAGGACTAGGCCTAGGCGGGGGATTGGTTATTACAAATTTCGAAAGTTAGACAACTGTGCTACTCATTCAGAATTAGCAAATTTTCACTTACGGTCAGGTTCTTTCTGGAAACAATGATGTAAGCTATGTATGTCACACCAATCATATTGGATCTACTATAAATAGCCAATCAAATTTCTTGTTTTTTTGTTGCAGGTACATGCAACATGATATTTTTATTTGTCAGTTTCAAATGGTAAGTTGACATTTTTGTTTTTCACGGAGAAGTTGTTGCAATTGAAAAAGCGACTTTTGTTCCCGGTGGGGTATTCCCGCGAATTTTGGATAGGGCAGGGGTGTGCCGCCAAGGTTCTTGAACCCGAACCCGAACCCGAACCCTATTTAAGGACTAAGAAAACGAAAACTGAAACCCTTTTTAAGGCCCAAACCCCCAAAATGACACCCTACTCAAGGGGAAAACAAAATTATTAAGATATGTTCTATTTACAAGGCTAAAAGTTAAGAAATGGTTAAAAATTAAAAAATTGTTCAAACCAAACGTTTTCGACTGTTCTGATGATGGCAAACAGCCGAAAACGTTTGGTTTGAACAATTTTTTTAATTTTTAACCATTTCTTAACTTTTAGCCTTGTAAATACATCATATTTTATACTAAAGGGAACATTATGGACAGCAAAATTATTAAGGTTTCTCCTATGAGATCACTGTCGCTGAATAGTGCCGCAACACAAGAATCAGGAAACTAGGAAAGCACGTGCCAAGTGATCTGTTTATTGTAATGACAAAACCATTTGGTCTTTTCATCTAGACAGTTTTACGAGACCCTGGCACAGTCGGTAAGACGGACTTTTAATTTTATTTACAATTTTTTATACCCAAGTTTTATACTGCATGTGCTGGAAATCGAAAATGCAACAGCCCTGTGTAACAGCGAGAAACGACAACCTACCTCATATTAAACAGTCGGTCTTTTATTACAGCCCCGGGGATTACAGCGAGGATTCGTATAAAAGAGTGTCTCTACCTACTCTATTCGTATCGAACTTTGAACGCGTCTAAACATTACGCTTCTATCACTCGTTATTTTATTAAGCTAAGCTTTGTTGTGAGAGCTATGTTAATTAAATGAACGACAGCCATGTTATAAATGTGGTTTGAAGAGGCGTTACTTATCATTACCCGCCTAAGGGCTATTAAACCTCTGTTGCAACGTTATTTTGTTAATACTAAACTTAAGGTGCTCGTAAGGCGGGGTTTTCCTAAACCCTTTTTGACTTAGTGTGAAGTCCAGAGAAACAAACATTTTGGTTGGACTTCATGGCGTCCGGCCGGACGCTGCAAAGTCGGTGAGAAATGTCACTGAG
>CM042747.1:27497783-27510283 GCA_022496165.2 Catalaphyllia jardinei
AAAAAGAAGCGATATTATTAGAGTTCCTTCCTTCTGTTTCATCAATCACAACTAGTTGTAAGCTCTCAAAAGTCCTTCGTCTTATTTATTCATGACCACTCGCGATTTCCTCACTCACTCCACGTTTTGCGACCTTCGAACGGCCGCTTCGGGGTACAAGACCTCGAAGCTCGTTCCGCTAGCCTGCTTATTTTACCTTGCAACTCATGAGGTCGACTTGTGTCAAGTTTAAACCAGTAGTCGTTGAAACACTTACAGGGAATAATTCGTGTATAAAGTGGTTTTCAATTACGTGTCAAAACAAAACCAAAACCAAAGGACTCAGCTACATGTAGCCACAAACTACACATACACAACCGGCGAAGCGCGCTTGATCTTGGTTTTATTACTGATCATAGTTTATAGAGGGGAATGGTTATGAAACTCGACAAAGTTCTTTGCTGTATGTTTTTGTTCTCTTTATTGGCTTTGACCCTGCACAAAACACAATAGTTGTTTACTGCGAACTGAGTAACTAACCAATAGAAACGTGTTGGTTACGTAATTAGTGTATGAGGGCAAAACACAAGACTGTGCAGGGTTGTGGACCTTCCAACATAAATCTTGGCATCTTTGTTTGCTCCTTTGATGTTTGCCGGACTTCATAACCAGTCCCCTCTATTACTAAGGTTAAGATAACCCAGGAATAGTGCGAAATTATTTAAATTCAGATGTGAGAGCTTAAAAAGCAAATTCAGTTTATTCGTGTCGTCTGACAATTTGATGATTGGAGAAAATGCCTTTGAACTGAACTAAAGAAAAAGAAGCTCGAATAAAATTTTTCCCTGGGTTAGCGCTATTCGGCCTTCGAACAACTGGACCGTGATGGAAAATGAAAGATTTCTAATTTAATCGAGGATGTAACGACGAGCATTACCTCTTGTGATGTTTGTAGGTGAAACTGTTGGGTCTAAATAAAGAGAAAATAAAGAGTTAGATATACTAAATAAATCATCAAGTACTGTCGTGGAAGAATCTATTATGCTCATTAATACAAAAACCTAACACAAATACATTTTTTTTTTTACCCAAGCAAGTGTCTTGGTTTCCCTGTTAGTAGCTACGGTCCAGGTCTGAGAGTAAGTTTACTCAAACTTGTTGGATAAGAAATAAAATTACAAGAGGGCGATAGAAAGAAAGACAGAAGGGGACTGGAGGTAGCGGGCAGAGTGGGAAATGAATAAGTGCAGACTAAAATCAACAGGTAATGGAAATTCAGGAGGTTACAGTACACAAACCAGCTCAAAAATAGAAACAATGTAACGTCAGTAAATACTAGTCATGCAACGCTTTCGATTTTCTTGTTAGACAAACTCGCCTGAAGGCTCGGGTGAGAAACTTATAGTGACTCGTAGGATATATAAACAACAGCCTCCACTTGGGGGGAAAATATGCTTGGACATTTGTCCGCGGACATTATGTGTTCCGAGAAGCAAACAGTTTTCCGAGAGCGTAGCTCGAGGAAAACTGTGAGCTCCGAGGAACAGAAAATGTCCAAAGACAAATATCCGAGCATATTTTCGCCCCAAGTGGAGGCTGTTGTTTATATATCCCACGAGTCACTTATAGTTTCTCACGCGAACCTTCAGGTGAGTTTGTCTAGCAAGAAAATTTAAAGAACAAGTTGGATGTTCCCATGACGTGCCACGCGAAATCATTGCATAACTGTTTTATACGGTTTATCATGCCATGGAAAATACAATGACTGACCAACACAATACATGCGACATACGCGCGGAGCACGATGGGAAGGTTGGATGCAATACCATCGAATATGACTGCTTTCTTGCACTCTGATTGGCTGTATATTTTATGACGTGGTATAGATACCTTTATTACATATTATGTGTGGATTTCAGTGTGATAAAGCCGTGGCTAAAAATGATACCCGTGAAGTGATATGATATCATTTCACTGCAGTGAAATGATATCATATCACTTCACGGTTTGAATTGTCAAATAGACAGTAATAATTTGGTTGGACCAATCGGGTTGCATGTTATATTTTAGCTGACGCCTGGCGTCAAATTTGGCGGGAAGAATTGCTTTGCAGTTTTATCAACGAAATGGCCGCTTCAAAATTTGTGAATGTCTCCGATGAAGATAATTCTCAGTTTCTCGAAGAGAACGAAAAAAAAAGACTCGAGGACTCGCTCGAAGACTCGCTCGTTCCCGATATGGGATTAAAAACTCGTGAATAAAAACGATATCAGGCTCTTAACATGTAATAATCTATATTTATTAAATAACTTTGCTTCTACTGAGAGAAGAAGAAGTTATACCTTCAACTATTAATCTTACGGTGCAGTTTATACTTCCATAATTGTTCTTAGCCACGCAAACAAACACTCCAGTGTCGGATTTTTGAACTCGGCCGGTTATTCGTAGAAATCTGTAACTTTTCACTGTGTAACGTCCGGACGGTTGAAGAATGGTTTTACCGTTCTTAAACCACGTGTAGTTCTGAGCATCTTTCACGATGCAGACCAGTTTGACTTCTTCTTCTCCCACGGGTTTGAAGACCCTTGGAGGAGAAGACTGTTTCACTTGAGGAGGACCTGAAAAACAAAGAAAGAAGAGATAAAACAAGTCTTGCTTCACGCATTAAAGATAACAAGTCCATGACAGACGACTTAAAGAGCTTAAGTAAACCACGACGGTAAGGTACATACCCTTAAAACGGAGAAGTAAAGAATTTTCAGACCGGTACTCTTGCGTTATCAATCTCATTTTTCAGTCTGGATCTGCCACTACACTGATCTTACAGTTAACTCAACAAGAATTCTAAGAGTAAAATAGTTTGCTTAAAACTGAAAGAAGTATAATCTTACTAGGCATTGAATTTCCAATCGATTTGGGTTCTGCGTTGGACCTTAAACCAAAAACCCGAAAAAAAATTTTGAAACCCGAATGGCGACGTACTGACATTTGGAACATACACTTCCCTGCCGTTACCTAAGTTTATGCTCCCTGCTAGGCAAGGAATTGTTTTGCTTTCTACCTAAGAATTGTTGTCTGCAGGTAAACACAGCAAGCTATAAGCAATAGCTATAGAGCAGGCGTTGGTCCCAGAAACTGGTGAAGTCAGAACAAGTCATCTTCGAGTTACTCGTTGTCAGATGAAAACGTGTTCTACTGCTTGCAACTATAAATTATTGAAACTCGAATACAGAATTAAAAATTTGTCATTGAGTACAAGAACAACAACTTTATCTCACCTCAGATTGAGAAGTGAAGAGCAATTTACAAGGAAACACTGAAGCAAAAATGTTAGTCGTGTAGGCTTTCCGAAATAACCGAAGAGCTAAAAATTCTAGGCAACCGGTTAAAATAAAAAAATATATTTTACTTCAGGGTCACACTCGCCTAACGGCTCGTGTGCCAGTGTTTTGTTCTTACCACATTTTGACATCATCTTCGAGTTATTACTGAACATGCAGGCACGCGGCAACATGGAATCTATTTGTTTTATTGAGAAGACTGGTAAAAGAACCGCGTGCCGGTGAAAAATCAAAATGTTCAGATATCAGTTTGTGTTTGAATGTTAAACGGTTAGTAAGTGACGCCTAAGAAAACAACTGGCTGAACTTCAGACGTAAATTGTATGGTAAGGTTTAGACCTACTCTAATATCATTATAATGTTAACTCAACCTCGTTCCCTGGGAACGAGGTTGACGTTAACTTACCTTCAACAGAAAGCTGTATAGTATACGTATTTTTTCCGCAGTCATTCTCAGCTACACAAGTGTAGAATCCAGTGTCGTCTTTCTGAACTCTCTTTATCTTTAAATAGTTGTTCACTTTGAGTCTCATCCTCGGATGGTCCGATGGACTTAATGTCTTGTTATTTTTCAGCCATGAAGTGACTACGCCATTTTCTTTAACCTGGCAAGTAAGTCGAACATCCTTTCCTGCCATGACGTCAACAACCTTTTTCTCGTTTCCCTTCTTGTCGCGGATATTAGGAACTGGAAAAAAGAAAATTGATAAGATATATCTACATAAGAAACAGGTTGAGACTTCTTCAAATCTTTTTGTGCTGGTTTTGTTGACCAGGCAAACCGCCTTTCATTTTCACCCTTATGTTTTCCTTTTCACCCTTATGTTTTCCTTTGTCGACCAGATTTCTTGCGGGAGGTAACACAATGAATTTACTTGCAAATGCATTTAATTCCAGTCATAAATTCCCACTCAAAACAGCTTTGTTTAGAAAATTGTCTCGACAAGGAAGAGAGTCTCGCAAAATACTTGCAGAATCAAAAAACGGAGTTCTCGAACAACTGGACTAAGCGCTCGAGCTCGTAGACTTGCCGCAAGTCGACCCCATGAAATTCATGGTAGAATATGTTATCGTCCGACGGATACTGAATAAACAAGACGAAGGACTTTTCAGGAAGTCTAATCCTGATCAGTGCACGTGGGATATTCGACGAGAGCTAAGTTATCGTTTGCGTAGTTTAACGCGCCCTAGCGGTAGACTGCGAGCAGTCTCTCTTTTCCTCGAAAACTGCGAGCGTGACTGTGATAGTGACGGCGCTGCCGCTACTAGCGGCTCGCAGCATCGCCGCTCGTACGTCATGCTCACAGTCACGCTCGCACTCTTACTTGTTTTGCGTTCTTCCCGGCCCCACGGATTTTTGAGGAAAAGAGAAACTGCTCGCAGTCTACCCTAGCGATGGCGAATTTACCGAGAACCCTCAACGGTCCTCAGGGTAATGTGGCGTCAAAGACCATTGAGTCCGTTCAAATGTTAAAATGTGGACTTGAAAAGCTTCAACAAATCTTAGAATTACACGGATATGATGCCCTTCATTTATCAAGCTGCATGACACTCCTTGCATACCGCTGGCGCGCGGGAAATTTGAATTAACCAATCAGGATTCAACAGGCGGGAAAAAATCTAGTGTCCTGACGTCAAGTAAAGGCTTCGAAATCAGGCAACTTTTCTCACTGAAGATGGAATTAAATATTCACGAGAAGGGATTTACAGTTTCAAAAACCATACCAGTTTGCAAAAAGTGAAAAAATGTGAACCATTTTGTGTTTCCAAGCTTCTATTTTGGCGCCAAAAATGGGTCGCCGGGTAGGATAATAGTTGTGTCGTTTTGAACAAAATATACTGTTCCTTGTCGAATTAACCCGGAACAGTTAAGTTAACTACTAGCAGAGGCCAAAGCAACTTACGCACGGTCTTTATTTTTGTCAGCTGCGAACAAAAATGCTGTTATCGCATCGTTTCGCAAGGACACCTAATTTTTGACTGCCGCTCGTCCTGCGGGCTCAGCTGCCGTATGCAAGGCTGGATGTGGAGAATATTCACTCTGTTGTGCATCATTAAGATCTACTCTGCACAGTGTTGGATTATGAAAGAAACTTTGAAAATGCAGCCAAAGGAGGTCTCAAGAGAACGACCCATTGGGCGGCGATCCTGTTTCTGTCGGCCATGCCTACTATACTGTACAACCCTTGCCAGCTGTACCAATGACACCACAGTGCGTGCAAGTTATGAGCGACTGGGCAAAAACGTTTGGTGCTTCAGTGCTTCAGCGTTCTGTCAGACAAGAGACAACAATGGCAAGAGCCGGAACCCTGCCTTCCTACCTCTACAAGAGAGAGGTGCGACCGGGTGAGTCAGTCTCCCTTGAACGCTCCGGGGAACAACGGAGAAACGAAGTCGAAGAAGCAGACGAGTAAGACGGCACACTGGAGTACGATTCAAGCAGTGGCGAAGATTTGGATGACAAGTCATTTTCTACTAATAACGACGAGGCCAACGATGATGTTGGTGGAATTCCGTCGTTGGATCACGAGGCACCTTCAATAGCAGAATTGTAGTTTAATTGCAGCAAATTGCTGAAGAAGCTTCTAGATGATAGCAACTTCGCATTAATTTAGCTATAGGTAACCAAAGCGTACTATAAGAGTTTGTATGGATTTCAAATTCACACTATCTCTGTTATTTGAAAGCTACAATGCAGCGACGCGTACTCTTTATACGCGTCAAAATCTCTCAAATGGCTTACAGAAGCGTTTCGGCGACATAAAAAGGACACCACTTAGAGAGGTTTCGAGCTTTATCGTAGCTTTTCAAAGGAAAACAGAAATAGTTTTCGTTCGAAATTTCAATCCATACAGGCTCTTATTTCAACCTCTATTATACCCGTTGGTTACCGATGATTACGGCATTTTTTTGGAACATGCAGCTCACTGGTTAAACTGGGGTCGAAGAGTATATGTTTCAGTATCTGTTAAGCACAACTGTACCCGATTTTATGGAATTTCTAGATGATCGTTGCCATGGCTGAAAATTGTGAATGAGCAAACTGTCTTCTGAGTTGTGATTGACGTACCCTGCGATCAGGCGTTTTTTTTGTTTTTGAAATGGAAAAGGAAAGAAAAAAAATTAAAGGTTACGATTGACGGTGACTTGCCATATGTGCAGTGAACAGTGAATATGCCGTGGCACGTCGTAATGTACCAGTCAATTCCAAAACCGCCCATCCCCCCTCCCCGGGCATTTGACTCGCGTTAAGCTCCGTGCAGTGGGGAATTTGACCCAAAATGAGGCCCGCCCGGTGGGGCATTTGACTTTCGTGTCAAAACATCTGTCAGCAGTCGGAAGCAAAAGGATTTCGCAATTCTTTGATTCAGCACGTGCGCCGCGTTCACGGGTCATTGCTCTTGTCGATTCCACGCAGATTTTTCTGTTGTTGTCGTTTTATATAGTTATATCGTGGAATATGCCTTTGTTTGAAGTGTGGAGCGAAGACAAGCTGAACAAGAAATTCGCATTGGCTGAAAATTGTGCAGAACTTGTCTCCACAGTTGCTTTAACATGCCTGAAGGGTGGGGGATTTGACCCTCTTGAAGCTCTAACGGGTGGGGCATTTGGCCGTCTAAACTGGCAACATAGCGGGGAAAGTGTTCAAAAAAGTGTTCAAAAGTGTTCAAAAAAGTCAAATGCCCCGGGGTTTGCCCGGGGGGGGGGGCATGAGCGGTTTTGGAATTGACCGGTACATAATATATGTACCCTTATGCTCTTCTTTGATCGCTATCATGTCCGAGAGACACGTTTTCCAGGGAAGTTCAGGAAGTGATCCGGAAGGAAGGCGTTATCGAACAAAAGAGTCAAAACGAAAAAAAAAGAAAGAAAAGAAAAAGAAACGGGCTATAAAAGACCATAAAAATGACTGACTGTCCGCTGGTTCAGCAATCAATCGGACCGTGTCGTTCTGTTTTCTAACGTTTATTTACGATCAACACATTCTACATTCAATCGATCTCGATCTCTATTCATTCTGACATTTACAATATAGCGGTTCTATTTATTGGTTATTACAACGGAAATACCCATCTAAGCTACATAAAGCCATTATATTCTTAATTATATATTCTTTATTACTTAACTGTGGTTTCTAAGGTCCTATTGTATTTTCTATTGCATGACTTGGCTTGAGTTCTCACCCGGACTGATCCGATTAACTCTAAATGTCACATATTCCACTACGTCACAGGATGTTCGAAACCAAATTTGCGCCCACAATTTTCCCTAGATTAATTCTTTTGTTTCAGTGGCGGCAACATAAGCTAATATTCTTGTCTCAAATTATACGAAAGCACTTTTCACGACAGATTTTAATATGCCCATCAGTCAGCTCGGAAAATCTGTCTCTTAAAAAATCAAAATGAGTAAAATGATTTTCTGAATGGCTTGGCATTTCCAAGCCAACATTAAGAATTCTCTAAAAGGTTTGAAAAAGACTTTTCGCTGAAAATCTATTACAATATCAGAAAGAAAAGGTTCGAAAAATATCGGAAAACTTGAAGGATAACCCGAGGAGGCACCTTAGGACTCCCCACGTAATACAGAGGAAGACTAGAGAAGAGAGAATGGTCGGTATTTCCGATAGATTGGTTGGAAAAAATCTCGACTTGATCGCTTGCATGTCCGCAAGGTATCAATCTCGTACCTCGAGTTTTCGCTCCTTACTGCACATGCTGATCAAAGGGAACGAAGACCCTGGGTACGAGGGTGGCAAGGTATCGACGTTATGCCCGCAAATGGTCATGGGCGGCCAGCAAAGAGACACGCGAGTGCAGAATATTTCTGACTGCCGGGCATTTAATCTATTTGAGACCGTGACCGGCAGTCTCAAATGGTTGTGTCAATAACCGCTGTGAGCGATTTTTACGGTAATACACAAACTCGATAAATTCATCGAATGTAAAACCAAAATAATTTTTAGGATCGCTTGACATCTATAAAGAAACACCAAATACTTTCAATAGGCTTGATTGAGGATTTCAGTCGGAATATGGTGAATATTTCTGACTGCCGGGAATTTAGTCTATTTGAGACCGTGACTAGTCTCCTTCGCAGCCGTTTTTGGGGAGCGTTGCGTGACATCCCAAAAAACGGCTGCGAAGGAGACTAGACCGTGACCGGCAGTCGGATAAAGACCATATGCACAATTAAGCTTGTAGAATTCGTCCACTACAACCCCATAATAATTTTTGGAATCGCTTGGCTATTCCAAACAAACATCACATCTTTTCATTAGGTTTAAAAGAAGCTTTCTGTAGCAATTTGTTAAATATCTCTAACTTCCGATGTAAACGTAAATTTTTCAAGTGTCAAGCACATGCCGACTTGGTTTGAAAAATTTGTTAGTTCGAGAAATCAAATTTAAAATTACATTGTTCGATTGAGAGGAGGAAAAAACTTTTCGTTCTAGTTATCGGGAAGTTCAAAGACTCGAGGAGTCGAAAAACTGGTCATGATTTCACTAGGGGCTATAAGTAGGGGCTTATATTTAATAAATGATGTAACAGAGAATTAACTCTGAAGTGTAAATTTTAGTCCTAGTTTAAGCCCTGAATATTCATAGCTTAAAATTTACACTTCAGAGTTAATTCTCTGTTACATCATTTGTGTCCATAGTGCTACGCGGCACAACATTCATATGTACCCTTACTTTCTCTTCGCCGCGATTCACCATCTAAATCGACCCCCACTTTCTCTGTCCGGCCTCGTAGCTCAGTCGGCAGAGTGACGGTAGATCTAATTCGGAGGTCGTGGGTTCGATTCCCACCGAGGTCAAAAGATTTTTTTCTTTACCTCGTGTGGTTCCCTCATTCCCTTTACTAGGGCCAACGCCCAGTGGGTTATTCATAGGTTAAACTAGCACTAAAATTTACACTTAAGAGTTAATTCTCTGTTACATCATTTGTGTCCATAGTGCTACGCGGCACAACATTCATGCTTATACTTAATAGACTCCTAGGGAGGCTCATAGCACCGGAATTTGACGGTATATTCCGGGGAAATTGATTAAATACCCAGCACTGAACAGTCTGAGATTTTCTAAAGATTTTATACGGAGAGTCTTTTAAAACCTCCTGAGAGTATTCTGTGATGTCTGTGATTGTTTGGAAATTCCAAGCGATTTTAAAAGTTATATTCACGGTATCTCCCGAGCTTTACCCACACACAATCTGCTGCTCCTCTACATGGCCCAACCGGTTTTAATAGTCGATATGCTTATCAGCTCGGAAAATTAATAGACTAGAAAATCAAAAGGAGACATCTGTTTACATTTCAGACTGTCGGGCTTAAAGGTCCAACTGAAGATAACAGTTTACTAACCTGGGCACGGCTGTGATTCGCAGATTTGTACAAGAACCAGAACGACCACCGACAACGCTTTCGACAAGAAACGAATCATCATCGCGCCAGAATTGGACCTTGCATGAACAGCTCAACTTCTTCCTGCTGGGAACGAAGAAAGCAAACATCGTGTGTCGGTCAACTTGATTTGAGTTCTGACTACATTTGCTACATCTCTTTCTGATTTCAATAACAGTTCACAAAACAAAAACCAGAACGCCAACACATGTATGTCACCGCTACGTTCTCCGGCCATAAATGTATCAATTAGAAAAACCTGAAGCTAGAAACCCAGATAAGCAGTGTAGTTCACAGTGCACTCTTGTATAACGGATTACAAAGCCTTTTAGCTTACCTGTTAAGTCTGTAATTCAGTGTCAACACAGAACATCACCGCCTTGTACAGTTGATGGAATAAGCATAATTGCGCATTCTCTACTTGCACATAACCATAATCCTTTGCGCCTTGGGGGGTTACAGATGTAAACACAAAATGGCGTCGCGAACTGTCAAGGACCAGGCGAATTTAAAACTCCCAAAAACCTTCAAGGAGGTTTCAATCTTGACCAAACCAAACCTAAAACAAATATGTAATATCTTATCTATTGATTTCGAAAAGTCAATCGGGAAAAAAGCTCTGGTCAACATTGTGTGCAGTGCTTTGGAAATTTCAACATCTGGACTTCTCTGGGAATCCAGTCGTTTCGATCGAAGGTTGTTTCGATCGAAGGTCGTTTCGATCGAAGCAAAAGGTCAGTTCGATCGAAGACAAGAGTCAGTTCGATCGAAGAGTAAATAATGATAAAAACTACAGTTTTTCAAGCGTATAAATAAAAATAATAAAAGTTCTTGCGTTGTGGATTGATTGTGCGATGTAATTAATATGCGCGACCTTGAACTTTTTGGTCGACGTTCGTGATCGGAAACAAAATAACTTGCGACGCGGAACTTTGGCCTTTCTTTGTCGGCGTTCGTGATCGGAAACAAAATAACTGTGAGCTCTTTGCTATTGACTTCAACGGAAACGTACATCGAAAGAATCCTTGAAACCCGGGGTTTAAGAGTTTAAAATTTCTTTTGCTCGTGACGTGCGGAATGAAATCGCTACCAGTCTTATTCGACCCCGCCGGTGCGTATAGAGCAATTTTCGTCCAGAACGAGAATGATTTCACCCAGAAGTAGAAGTAACGGACTAAAAGGAATTTAACTTTTCACTTATCCATAGAATTTGAAAAGAAAACTAACGTGCAATTATAGCTTCTTATCGTTGCAAATCTTTTGTGCACAAAAAAGTTCAGCACGCCAAATTACGAAAACAAATGCGCGTAGAACATAGAGAATGGCTGCGTTTGTTCTGTGTTAAAGTAAATTAAACGCCGACAAAGCGTGGCCGCCAGAACCTCCCCTTCTACATGCTGGTCTAGTCCAAATCCGTCTTGTTTCCCAAAAGAAACTAAAGCGTCATCAGCGCACAACACATCGGCGACTGCAAGGGAAGACTACTCAAATTCCAAGCTAACTGCGAGACAGCTCCTTCAGACCTGCAGTTACATTAATGGACCCGCTCGTATGGAGTAGTAAGTTAGTTTAGTGATAGGAAGAAAATTTTACATCACACTATTTAATAGCTACATTTGGCAATGGATTTTTTCTTTCATTTTCATTGGCTGAGAAAAAGATGCGATTTAGAGCAAAAGATAGTGCGATTCGTGAATAAAGTGCACCGCTGAGCGCCAGTCACATTGCAAGGATAACCAGTGATACTCGATAAAATACTCGATAAAATTCAAAAGCAGACAGATTTGGAATAACCTTTCAATAACTATCAACACATAGTTTTAAGTGGAGAATTAGAAAACACCTCCTTTGTGAATTAATTGATTAATAGGAATTAAATCTTTTTTGTAGCATAGTTAGTTTAGTGATAGGCCCTTTCATGGGAATTCGTTTCATGTGATGTAGAGGTAAAACGTTTTTTTTTTTAATAAACAAATTGAAAAGAATGAAAGCTGTCTTGTGCTTTATGGTTGTAATAAAATTCTCAGTTGGTTGTTGAAATCAAATTCAGGGTTGGAGGGCTACTACTTCAAACTAAATTCGAAAGAAAAATGAGGTTGCCTTTTAAAAAAAGTACAACAATCAAGCACACTAAAAGCACGCTTGGTCAGAAAGGAATAAAACATTTATTACACATCCGAATTCTACATGTAACACATCATTTTAAAGCCTTTTTACAGTAGAATCCAATGTCAATTGCTCAGGGTTCCTGTCGCTACAGACAGGCCAAAATTTGCCGTTGAAGACGGTTTGTCGGTTGAAAATCTTTGTAATGAATGAGAGATTTACAAATTTTCGACATAAGCCACCGCGGGCAATAAAAATACAGAAATTAGTTTCCTGGAAACTTTTTGTCCTACTTCACCGCTAAAACTACAGCTGGAATCGAACGTGAACGAAATGACGCTAAAACATGGCTCACCTTTCCACGTATTTAGCTCAAAATTCCACCATACAAATCCTTAGACGCCGCTTAAGCTTCACACGAAGAAGGAGGAAAAAAATTCGTTTCCAGGCAAAATGTGGCCATTTTAGATCAAATAAAAAGCAAATTGAAGCTTGACAAACATGCTTCAGGCGAGTACTTCAACGTACCGCACTGTAAGCCTAGAAGGAGACTGGAGCGTACCCTAGCGCCTAGGCCTTTATCAAATATATGAAAAGCCGGCTGGCGACCATGTTGCTTGAATGTAAAAGACCAAGTTAACTGTATCAGGAAATATATTCAAACAGATT
>CM042747.1:27515283-27520148 GCA_022496165.2 Catalaphyllia jardinei
CTCAAAACAAACATTGCGACTCTATTTGCCGACGAATGAACACTTGTAACCTCTAGGCTTTAAAAAAGGCATTCCCGAGTGTCAGAAATACCAAATATACTAACTGACAGTTGTTTGGTAAAGGACAAATTAACCCGCAGACAATCCTTGTACAAACGGTGAGCCCGCTGAGTTGTCTGCGGTTTTATGGTGGATATGATACGCATGCTTATTTCCTTCCTTCTGAGTGTGGTCTGATTTTTTAATTTCTTTTTTTCCTTTCTGTTTTCGTTGTTTTTAGCGATACATAAAAATAAATGCTCCGTGTCCATATCATTTCGCTCGCTATATGCTCATTTACCATACCATAAAACCGTACTTCAGCGACTTCCGTTTTTGTAAAATCCATTATTACGGAGCCATCGATTTTATGATTTTTCGGTGGCCGAGTAAATTATATCTTTTAATTTAGACCTTCAAAACAACTTATTTTAATTAAAAATGGACAACAATTTAGAAGTTAGCCGCGAGCGTATCTCGTTTGCATAATGTTTACAGCCCATCGAGCGACACATTTCCCCGCAACTCGCGATAACACGTGCTGCGCATGCGCTTCACGAGTTGATTAATGGCAACGTGTGAATCCCGGATTAGATGTTAGCCATGTGATTTGCTCATGATTGTCGTTTCAACTATCCCGGATAATGCTCTGCTGCGCAAGCTTCGAGTCTTACATCCGACAAAATTTTGGATTTTTCCCCCTATTGACAACAATAGTATCCTGTCTCGCTAACGCTCGCCAGCAATAATTGACTCGCACTGTAAAGTAACCCACGCCAAGTACAAAAATAACTGAACACCTGTTCACAAGGAAAAGACCAAGAAATAATAATAATAAAACAGAACAGATTACGACGGACCGACAAACCAACTTAATTGGATGAGGTTTTTGTGATATCCGGATTAATCAAGGTCGAGGCAAGTGTAATCAGCCGAGGCCGGAGGCCGAGGCTGATTACACCTGCCAAGACCTTGATTATTCCAGATATCACAAAAACCGAATTCAATTATTGTTTTATTATACATTGTTTTATGGAAAATATACAAAACCTATTGTGTGAAATGCAAGTAAATTTTATTTGTGCTTGTTAAAATACAAAGACAACCAAGCGGCCGCATCACTGGAAACCATTCAAGTGCTCGCGCTCTTTAGCCAAAGGTGCGCAGTGCGCACTGCCGAGTTGGCTATATAAGGCACCTGTCACTGGAAACCCCCACCCCCCCCCCCCACCCCGGGGAGACGTGGGGCATACGTGAGGATTTGTAAGTTCTTAGATGACTTACCAGCCCCCAGGGGGTGGGGGATTAGTTCACTTTAGACGATTTATATTTTCGACGAGGACTGGACTCTAGCCCGAAGCACATGGTCGATTGTTCAAAATGGCAAAATGGCGGGCTTTGAAGGTGAGTTTCTTTGCCATTCTACTCTGTTGTCCTTTATACAGAATCTTTCATGCGTAACGTCACTTTTCATTTAAATATTGAAATAAGCTGGCTTTTGTATATGTGAATTTAATTTAATGCGCTTTCATGCTCAGATTATGTGACTGTTAAATGTGGTGGAGAAAGTGAAATTGACGTTGAACTCGAAGAAGATGGAAGTTCAGCTTTAAGCAGTTTGAAAGCTCTTTGTTCGAACGCAACGGGATTGTGTTTCACCTCAGAAAATGGGAGAAGACGAAGTGTCAGAGTTGTAGATAACAAATGTTTTCCGCCTCAAGAGAAGTGGGGACAAAGGGTGTACGAAGTTGTGGTACCAGAGACAGATGTCAACGGGGCTACTCCTGCTTCTATTTCGGAAAATATATACAACAAAAATCCAGCTACTTAAAAACTTAAAGAAAACGCTGTTAAGGTATGAAATGTTGCACTGATGTGAGCTAGCATGGGACGGTTAATACTTATATTTTAAAATTAAATAAGGTATTTTTAGTCAACATATTTTGCGTAAAATTGTTACATAAGTGATTCTAAAGAAGAAACTTCTTGACCTTTCTGCTCCTCAGTTGTGGATGAACAGGCTTCAAGTAGTCCTAATATTGTAAACGAAGTGCAAGCATCGTCGAGTGGTGAGTTAATAAAAATGGACTGCATTAAAGCTCAATACTTGAGCTTACAGGCAAGAGGGCTGGAAAAACTATGAGAACGACTGCCATCAGTATTATGTTTGCTATCTTTTAAAGGACTGTGATTGATTGATCCAACTGTAACCTGCACATGTCCTGCAGTGCCTTTCAATTTAAATTTTACTCTTTCGTATGTGATCTGTTTATTTCCATAGAATCAGATGAATCAGAAGACGACACTCTACGTCCCTGTGGAAGAAGAAATGAAGAGGAAAACATGATAGGTTGTGACAGCAAGACATGTGCTATTAAGTGGTACCACTTTCCATGTGCAGGCATCAGTGAAACTGATATCCCCCAAGGACCATGGTACTGTAACAGTTGTTCAAAAGGATAGCTGATGGATAAGCCACATCAACTGTCACAGTGTTTCCAAAGTGTGTGTCAGAAAAGTAGGACTTTGTATATTTTGATATTAACATAATGTTAACCAATCTTTGAAAAATCCAAACCTTACTTGGGGCTTCAACTAAAAATTTTCCCCTTTAGGGTGGGGCATTTTCTTCCTTTTTTTCTATCAGCTGTCTAAAGCCCCATGTCTCCCCGGGGTGGGGGTTTCCAATGACAATGTGCATAATCATCTCATATCCAACAAGCGCGAGAGGAATAATTGTTTTATTAAAAACGCCCCCAAAATATAGAAAACTAGACTAGTAGTAATCAAAGATTATGAGAGTGCGTTCGACGCCGTATAAACGTTCATACTGATACCTTAAATGTTTTCCCTAGATGACTTTCAACCTCTAACCGGGGTCTTACAGAAAGATATTTCAGTGACAAAGTCCATGCCATTCTGATTGAGGAGGTCCAGGTAGACACTACGTTGCGTGACGGCCCCAGTTTCCGTAGAGTCGCAAGTTTAATAGGACTCAGTTTAATAGGATTCAGACCTGAATAGGACTAAAATATTTACATCAGCCTTCAGATTTCGTGCTAAATATTCTCACATTAACTTGTAATGTTTAAGTGCAAAAGCTAATTTGTAAAAGTATATTTTTTTCCGAACACCATTCTAGGCAGGAAGCTCAAATATAAGTAAACATTAATTTGTAATCGAGTGCTCGTTCATCCTAAACAAACTCCGTGCCGACCTTTTCCTCTGATTCGAGTACTTCCCATAGCCTGATTAACAAAGTACACAGTATTTACATTTCCGTTCCCTGGTTCAGGTTCACTCTTATGGATCTTGCCCTCAGAGTACTCTTCCACCTATTCCAAATAATATTCCACCGATACGACTGACCTTTTCTGTCGAAAATTGGAACTAAACAGCAAATGCAATCAAATAGAGGCGTAGTCTCCTTCGCAGCCGTTTTTTGGGATGTCACGCAACGCTCCCGGGAATTCCAGCTGTTTCCACGGTTAACATCCCAAAGCCTAGGCGATCGTGTTCGTGTACATATAAAATAAACAAGCCCTTCGTGAGCCCGAGCGAACATTTAAATAACATCATGCTATTGAATATAATACTACTCAGCCTCAAAATTCCACGCCAAAAGTATCCAACGCTACCTCTGACTGCGATCGAGAGCACATGGAAAAGAAAGTCCAAAGTCTACATGGCCTACTCACGTGCTCACATGTTCGTCACATGTATTATCGCGTGTCTCAGTTGCGGTACCAGTTTACTGGCGGTGACCATAGTTATAATGATAAGCAGGCCGACACGTGAAAGAAAACGTGAGACAGACAAAGCACATGGTCGATTGCAATGACGTCATTTGCATCTGAAGAATTTGCCCCTGAAGAATTTTTCGGGGGGGCCAAATTTATAACGATGAATACACGTCCAAAAATTCCAAGAATGTCGATTTCGACTGCATTATGAAAGCGTTCTTTGACGAACGCAACTACAATAAAAACAAAAAGGCCCAAAAAAATCACGCATACGCTCGCCATTTTTGTAGACCATGGTATAATGGCTCAGCCAATGAAAACTCCATCTCGAATTGCATTATCCAATGGTCCAGTTTTTAATAAAATTGGAAAGCAGATTATACTATAACTAGTTTAGCCAGGGCTATGAAAGTGCTGCGGAAATTGAATTGGGCATTTTATAGAGCTTGTGTAGAAATGGTTGTCATCAAGTTATTTTGTTTGTACACAGGGTAATTAGAGTTTCCTTTGGTATAAACAACTTAATTACGACATAACCGCAATTTTACAGATATGGGTGAACACTTACGTAAATCCTGCCGAAATAGGAACTAATCAAAGCAGAATCCCGTGCTTATCTAGTTGTTGGAAGGGACTAGTGTTCCTACGTGTTTCTACAAGCTTTAAGACCGAAAGCAAGAACTAGATTTCTATATTCCATGCGACACGTAGTACGGATATTTGCACGGATATTTTAACAACAAAGGTTAAAACAACGATCATATTTCTGGCTGTAATTTATCCCACAATTGTTTGTCACCCTGAAGAATTTTTGCTTGTGGCGACACCGAGGACTGGGCGCTGCTTCGCTAAACATTAACTTCTCGCAGTGCATTCTGGTCCGCTGAAAGCGAGGCTTAAAACCACAGCGAAATCTCAAATTTTCCTACCTTTCTTT
This sequence comes from Catalaphyllia jardinei, assembly GCA_022496165.2. Lineage (NCBI taxonomy): Eukaryota > Metazoa > Cnidaria > Anthozoa > Scleractinia > Caryophylliidae > Catalaphyllia > Catalaphyllia jardinei. The sequence goes on from CM042747.1 coordinate 27,520,003, forward strand.
TATATTTAGATTATGAACTGCTGCCACGCTCACTACGCTCGCTCCGCAACAATTATGAAGGAGAACAGTTGTTGTTGTATTGAGGCAATGGGCAGTATATCTGCTTAACATTGCAATGAAATCATTCTCCTGAACTGGCACTCACC
>CM042747.1:27520158-27532658 GCA_022496165.2 Catalaphyllia jardinei
TCCGCTGAAAGCGAGGCTAAAACCCCTCGGCAAAATCTCAAATTTTCGCACCTTTGTTTTATATTTAGACTAGGGTATCTAAAAGATAGCAATGCTGCGGCAGTAATGACATATTTTACGTATTCATTGATCGATCTGCGCGTTCCAAGTCTTACATTATAACCTTTATTTCTTTAAGTCGTGTGAAGTCGTGGTGTGTAAAAATCTGTCCTTGTATGTATCAACCTCATGCATCATGACGAATCGATGGTGAGGCGTGACAAGGGATCGAGACAATAAAGCACATACACATACACACACACAGGATACACATCTACTCCCCCGCCCCCAACTTTACCAGAAAATCCAGAAGATGAAATTTGAAAAATGCGGAAATTGACGTAGGAGCAGAAATTTCAGTTATAAATTCTGTACAAGTACGCATTAAGTCTAGGGTGTTGACAGTATTGAAAATGCGTCGATCGCTAGCCTGCGAACTATTTCCGGCTATCGCTTGCCTCTGCTGGCGGCACCAGTGACAGCCGGAAATACGTCTGCGTTCGCAGGCTAGTCGATCGCCGGATATGCGAAATTGCTAAAACTTAAGTTTAAATTCATGTTTGGATGAAAAGGAGTTGATCGTAGCATATATGAAATAAGCGCGTTCTACAGTTTCCGTTTGTTTTAATTATTCTACAAGTTTTTCAGGTTTTTGTAACGTCGATTTCTCTTCATCTGATTTAAGAATTCGACCACGGAGCGAAGCTGCTAAGAAATGACATACTAAGTTTAAAATAAGAAGTGACAATTAATCGTCCAGACCCGGGCGATTAGATTTTTGCAAACTTTCACGTACTGCATTAAAAACAAAAGCAAGAGTTGTGAAAGTCAATCACGCTCTCCTGCACATCGTTTTACAGGTAAATCAAAACAAAATTTCAGTGGAATCCACGCGAAAAGACTGTATGACATCCTCGTGTTGTTGGTGGCGCAGATTTGCAAATTGTCTGCAAGAAAACAACAACGACACATTAATAGATATGACGAATCGCTGGTGATCGTGACTAAAGCACATAGTGATCTTAACTGTTTGGACATGAATTGATACACATTAACCTCCTCTTTACCAAATCCAAATAAACGAAAGATGTGGAAATTGTAAGAGTAGAAAGCTGACTTATAAATTCTGAACTGATACGCACATGTCTCTAGAATCGAATGTGACAGACTCTGATAAGGACCAGCGGTGAGGACACGTCCGTGGCGATATGTGAAAATGCTGAAGTTTTAGCTTAAATTCACGTTTAGATGGCAACAAATCGATCGCAGCAGATATAAATTAGCGTGTTCTACGGTTCTCGTTTGTTTTAATTATTCTACAAGCTTAAGTAGCGGCGATTTCTCTTCATTAAGAATTTGACGAAGGATGTGTGACTGCTAGGAAATTGACGCACTAAGTTTTAAATTATTGTGTGCCAATTAATCGAATCGTCCAAATAATTCTGCATTAACGAATACAGCAAGGGTTGTGAAAGCCAAGCACGATATCGCTCACATCGCTTTACAGTCTTTACAGGTAAATTAAAGCAAACCATAACCACTAACCTTTCTCAACTGCAATCCACGCGAAAAAGGACGCCAGCACAACGGTGTCACAACCTCGTGTTGTTCGTGGTCAGGAGCAGTCGTGGCGCAATGCATTCTGGTAGAAGGCGCAATGCATTCTGGTAAAAAGCCGCAATGCATTCTGGTAAAAAGCTGCAATGCATTCTGGTAAAAAGCCGCAATGCATTCTGGTAAAAAGTGATGAATTCGAGAATTCGTACTCCCTTTTATATTTCTTCTTAAATCCTGTTTATGTTGCTGCTCGCTCGCTACGCTCGCTGCGCAGCAATTATGAACTGCTGCTACGCTCGCTCCGCAGGAATCATGCTAGTCCACAAAATAACGCGAAGTCTAAAATAACCAGGGGGCTCTTGGCCAATCAGAATGCTGATAGTGAGTGCAATGTATAATAATACAAGAAATGTGAAAATCTTTGAAGAGAATTTGAAGTAAAAGTAGTAGTAACCTTTATTTGAGTAATAATCGCGAGTCGATAGACTTTTTAAAAATTTTACAGCAGTCAGAAATCCCGGGTCAAAAATGCAAAAAGGGGTCACCAACTTCGTTTGAAAAATTGGTGGACGCAATTCAACATGGTCTTCTGGGGTTTATAGTTAAAAATATCGAAGATGGGTCAACGGAAGCGATAGCCTCCTGCGCAGAGGTTCTTAGGCTTGTCACGCGTTTCTCCCCTCGAACGTCTGCTCAACGGACAGGCCACTTCCGTTCACTGGCGGTTAGCCTTTGTTTCTAAAGAACCAATAATAAATTTGCGAGTCACGCACAGTTGACCTTTGCGGCTTCATATGACAAGGACAGTACAGCTACAGCAAAGTAATGAAGCACCTGATGGTAATTTTCTCATATGCATTTGAAAAATAGAGTATTAGTGGCGACAAAATATACTGAAATCGTCACTGTAGCGTATTTTTTTCTCTTTACTGTTGGAGTTCAATTGCGTTACGCAATTTGACTCGTGTTGTGCCGACGGAGATAAATTTATGCAATACAGAAACGAGCGCAATTGTAAAAGCATTAAGTACTTCCCCCAAGGAAAAGGAAGTTTTAGACCATTGGGCCTTCGTTTTAGACCAGAAGGTCTTCGTTTTAGAGAACAGGGTCTTCGTTTTAGACCAGAGGGTCTTCGTTATAGACCAGAGGGTCTTCGTTTTAGACCAGGGGGTCTTCGTTTTAGACCAGCGGGTCTTCGTTTTAGACAACAGGGTCTTCGTTTTAGACCAGGGGTTCTTCGTTTTAGACCAGTAGGTCTTATTAGGTCGTCGGTCTTCGTTTCTGGGTCTTCGTTTTCGACACATCCGTTGTTGCGGGCTCAAGAAGAGTCCGCAACCTATTTTGCACGCCATATCTCGATTTTGTCGGAATTGATCGATAAATCCTCGTAAACCAATCAGAATCCATTTCGACTCGAACAAGATATTTTAAAAGATTGCTACTGAGACGGTCAGTGTGCGAGATCTTCAAAGCAAAAGATTGAAAATGGAAAGACACTCAGTTCTCAGTTCTCGCAGGAGCCCATGATGGGCTCCTGGTTCTCGCTATGATGTCAACAGAAGAGCAGCCAACGATGAAAGTTACGATTCGATGCGAACCGACAGTGGAACCGTAGCTTCGGTTTAACCTACAATCATGTTCATTTCACGTGAATACGATCGAAAGATGTGACAAATATCGGACTTCCAATTCCACAAACTCGACATGTGCAAGAGTAACCTACCATCATGTTCTTTTCACGAGAAGAAAAGGTAAGCTTTAGGCTCAACGGCAATCAAGTGTTTACACAGGGGGCCCATACAAGCAGTGTGTCTGTTTATGTTCGAAATATAAAGAAATCTGAGAAATGTATGGGAGAATATTGAAGAGTATAATTATCGTAATCGAGAAATGTCTAAGTTAAAGCTCAAAATAAATGTAAACCTACCTCAGTTGTTGTGCATTGTCGTTTCTGTGGCTCTAAATGGCGAATTTGAGCGATTTGGTGGGTTTTGCGTTGACTGTTACTATACTTTATAAGAAGGAGACAAGGGTGGAAAGCTCGTTTTCGACCGATCCATCGCGAAGCCGATTTTCACCCAGAAATTAGATAAACAGAAAGTTTGACGCTTCTTCTCGTGGCATGCAATCGAAGATCCATTCAAAATCCAAACGCTAACCACCAAATAATTTTCGAGAAATGCAGCTTTCGAAACGATCAGCATCCGCGGCACAGATTTCGTGTGCCAAGGAGCAACCGTCACGCTTTTTGCTCCACGCTGATTGGATGAAGCTTAACAATGCCCTCTAATAAATGCATCATGTGAAAGGGGAGACGGGGGCAAATTCGTGCCAGAGATTCATCAACTGACTAGCCCGGAGTGAGGCTTATGGTGCGTGACGGAAACCCGACACGACGAGCTTAAATAAGATTAGCTTTTTAAAAAACATTTGGATATTTTAAGCTTCAGCTTACCATGCCTATAGGCTACAGGGATATAAAAAGCGAAGCAGAAGGTCCATAGCTTTTTCTTTCCTTGTCGACATCCGGATTTGTCTCTTTCCTTAACGAAGAAAACATCGCCGGTTCAATGGTTAGTTCTCTTTACCGTCCAGCTTAATCACAAGTAAGTTACGGAAACCCGACACGACGGCAACACTCTTTGTTCGCGTAACTTACTTGTGATTATTTTCGAATTCTGGCTCACAAGTTTCGAACATAAACAGATACACTTCTTGTATGGGTACCCTGTGGTGTTTAGATGAAGCTTGACGAAAATTACAATTTACAGCGTTGTTTTGTTGATTACGTGACGCGCGCTGACGGCTGAGAAGTGGTTGCCTAGCACGTGATCGAAATCTGCCGCGATCAAATTTCCTTCCAGGATAAAAATAGCCGCATTGGGTGTTTAATATTTCCTGCGGGTATTTTGCAGTTTCTTTGTACAAAACCTAACTCAACAACGATATATTAATTAAAACTGTAGAAATTGTGCGCGAAAACTGAGAAGTCGCATATTTCTACCGCGAAAACGAAGCCAGCATTTTTGTTTCGTTTCCTCAGAAAGGAAACGGTATTGTTTTCAGTTAAGGTGAACTATTTACATGGTGGAAGTAATATCCAATCAGAGTTTAGTTCGTAAGTGCTGATGTAAATACGGCGGCAAAATTTCCGCCAAAAATTCTGTGCATCCAAATGCAGCATTTCAATTCTTGGGTTGCACCGTCACGCAATTGAAAAATAATTCGAAAACCATTCAGTGAATAAGCTCAAGAAATTATCATGTTAAAGGAGATTAATAATTAAGACACTTTCCCAAGTTTCAGGTCTGTACGTTTTCCCGATCTTCGAATATTTGTCAAACTATTTTGCACAAATTTACAGAGCCCAGTATGGGGCCGCCATGTTGGTGTACCTCCAAGGAACACCAACATGGCGGCCGTAAAATAGTGCAAACATCTGGAACTTACTTTGGCTATCTAGGCTGCGGATTATCTTAGCTGATCAAGCAAACATTTAAATAATCACTTTTCCTAATACTCTAACTTCTTAAAAGGCTAAATATCCCGAGATAAGTATATATTTTTCGATAAAAACATTCATAGCTTTATGTCACGCACCGCCATAACTCTGAAATTTAAAATGTGCCAGTTTTTAGACGAAGCATGTTCTTGAGCTGAAATTCACCCTAGGACTTCTCATGTACAAGATATCAAAACCCCAGTCTTTCTCTGACTGAATGTCTTTCAGGAAACGAAACACTATTTCCTTCTGAGAAATAGCTTCTTGTTGATGCTAAATCCAGGTAAATCTCCGTTTTCGGCGAAACATGTGAGCAAATTGGGCACCGCCGCGCGAGATATGGAAAGTGTTATAATATTAAAAAAAAAAATGGATAGTATTTCTTTCAAACGAAGTTTTCCCTCGACGGAATTTATTTTTCATTCACCCAAATGAAAAACAATATGCTCACGGCGGCTTTTCAAAATTCGTACGACACTGTGCCTGCATGTGTCAAAACTGAAGTGGGAAGGCGATTTGTTGCCTGCGTAGCTGGCAGGATGCGTGAGCGGGCGAGCGGCGGCGGAGCCGCCACATTCCTTCGCGGGCGAAGCCCGCGAGGAACACGCGAGCGGCGAAGCCGCGAGTGAAATTCGACTCCTCACCAATCCTCTCATTGCGTTCACGTCTTCGCTACCAAAACAAAAGCACTCGCGCACGAAATCCCGCCAGCTGCATGTACGCAGGCTAGCGATTTGTTGTTAATAATTCTGCGTGTTATAATTTTCTCGCGCTTCTCTTTACAATGATTTCGTGACAAGATGCAGGTGAACATTCAAGGAAAACAAATTGACTAAGGCTGTGTAATAACGATACCCTCATCTCAAAACTGTTCTAGCCCGCACTTCCTAACCATTGGTTACTTCTACTATATCCCATTGTTTAGTTCAGGCTAGACCGTACCGGTCCTCAAGGTCGATCTTATCAGTTGCCGGTACTTCTAAAATAATATGTACGTCTGCATTTGCTGGTGCAACTCGTACTGAAGTGAGAATGTTGAACACTTCGCGGCACAAATTTCCCGTGTTGAGGCGTTGGGTCAAAGTCGGTCAAAGTCCAGCTTTCCACGGATAGGCAGAGAAGCTATGATTGGCTAACAGCCAACGAACGGATGTGACCGGTCTGTTGAGCAGACGTTCGTCGGGAGGAACGCGTGATAAGCCTAAGAACGTCCGCGTGGGAGGCTACGAAGGCGAGCGATCTTAGTTATATTTTGTAGAAGTGGGTCTGTTGCGTAACCCTTCGAGGGACATTTAAGAGCTAAATATAAATTCGATGGTGAATTTTGCAAAAATTTCAAACTTCTAATCGATAGATTTTCTTCAGTTTTTCGTTAAACGTACCAAATCTTTGGAGCAAATATAGGGATCACCAAACGTCCAAGATCGTTAAATCCAGTCAAAGCTAAAGGAATGGCCATCTGCCCTATCATTGTCCATTTTCTTACTTGGGGCGCACATCGATACATCACGTGGTGTGTGAATTTCCCTGCCCAGGGAAGATACGCCCCCGGGGGGGGGGGTAGGCACTCCCGCGAATTTTGGATAGGGGTGTGCCACGAAGATTCTTGAACCCTGTTCCTATTTAAGGACTAAGAAAGCGAAAACGGATAGCTTTTTAAGGCCCAAACCCGAAAAATGACACCCTATTCATTTTGTTTAAAATTCTTGTTGATTCAAAATAATATGTATACAAATTATAAATTAAAAATTTTAGAAAAATTAAACAGGGTTTCTAGTCGACGAAAGCCCATCGATACTTAGAACACACTCGATTTCCTGTTAGCTTTTGCACAAGTAACAGTTCTTCCACCCAACATCTACAATCGACGTCGTGAAGTCTCTCTGCCGAATGTTGACCTATTTATGCCTTTCTGTTATAATCTGATATCTGGTCTACCGCACTTTATGGTTGCAAACATACATTGTGAGAAAAGTAGACACAAAACCCAGGCAATACAAGAATACACCAAACAACCTCTACAAGGCTAATTACACAAGAAATGTGAAAACGTCTTTGAAGAAAATCTCTGTATTGACCTCTTTATACGTTTCTGTTATAGTCTGACACCACAACGTACTCATTCTGTACTTCGTACTTCGCTCGGAGAGAGTCGATCTCAGGTCGGCGACTCTTCGCAGTCGACGAAGACGCACGAGCCTTCTTGACCTGCCTATTGGTCCAAGCTGACTTCTTTCCAGGCTTCCCATCTTTATAAGCACTGGCTGTTGGCATACCTGTTCAAAATAATAAAATGTTTGGTCATCTTCGTTATTTTCCAGACATTAACATCCTCGGAAAGTGGTCGGAAATCTTCGGAAAATCTTCGAAAACGGTGTTATTAGTATGTTTAATATATAGATTCAGCTTAGCCTAACAATAACCGTAAAGGAAAAAAGAGGATTTATTTTTCTTGGATCAGAAACTAAAAAATGATCAATTTTGAGCATGTAATTGTACAGCGTGCGAGTGGTTTTGCTATTGTTTCCAGTTAAAAGTGAACAATCTTTACCCAATTAGGGTAATCAAAATTCTAGACATTACGTAGGTAATACTCCCCAAGAGTAATAACCTAACTTGAGCCTGGGATTTAATGGAAAACCAGTGCGTACGGACGCATGCACGAACGGATAGTAACATGACAACCAAAATATTCTAAGGTATGGGGCTCCGCTCGGTCGTTTTGGGCGCGAAGGAGCTCGCTATAAAATGTACAAAACAACACATCGTTGGTTACAGATATGGAATTCTCTTCTCGTGATATCGAGTTAAACACTCGAATAGAAATCCCATATCTACGCGCCATCATGTATTATCATTCTCTCTCTAAACTTCTACTCTCAGTAAGATTATCCGGCCGCAGGTAATCACTATAGCAAAAGTTCAACTTGACTAAGTCAAGTTTGATCGATTTTTGTACTTACCATCCGTGGAATTTTCGTGTTTCTGGGAGACATTTTGTTCTTGCTTGTCTGTTTAACATGATACAAAGAAAATCAAACTATATGGTTGTATTATCATGGGTAAAATATTCAGCCAGAAAAAGATCCTCAGCTGCATCAGATTTTCATATTCACTCCTAGACTCAGGACATTACGCTAAAAAGCAATAATCATTTAATATGTAATGAAAACCCAAACTTGATTCTTTCCACATGCTTTCCGTAATCCTCTTTAATCTTGCCCAACTTTGGTCCAGGTAATGCGCTACGACTTCTATACTGTTTCGTTTTCCTATCAATATTGGCTTTACCCTTTGACCCATGCCTAGGGACTTCTCAGAAGGCAGGAAAAAGCAAAAGAATTCCGAAAGTGAGAAAATTGTGCTGCTCATATAGAATTAGCAGTTATTACTTACCGGCGTTCGTTCTGTAAACAATAATGTAGGCTTGTTCCACGGCATAACCCACTGCATTTCCCACAATGCAAGTGTATTTTCCCTCGTCCTTCTTCGTTACATTAACCAAAGTCAGCAACACCCCATAGAAATCAAACTTGTTGTTGCTTTTTGGCAAAACTAAATGTTTGTCTGGATCTTGGAGGTTCTGTTTGATAACTTCGTAGTGTGGATGTCCGATTGTGCTGCTGGTCGTAGAGTGTGAAGGAGATGAATGCCATCTCAGCCACTGGAAATGAGGCATAGAATCACTGAGCGTTTTGCACTCCAAGGAGGCGTTTTCGCCCTCATGAACTGTGACATTACCCATAGGTAGAACCACTGGCTCAGCACGAGCTCTTGCTAAAAGAATTAAAAGGCTTACGTAAATATCACATAACTTTAAACTTGAAGGCAAAAATGAATTACCACATTCTTGGTTATCACCGTCAGCAATATAACGACGCGTGCAACACCCTTAAAAGCAGTAAAAGCAATAAATACAACTCTTGTAATATTACAACCAAAAAAGTTGTCATAATTAATGCAATAAACTGACTGGCAAAGTACTCACAACAGGAGAGGATGAAGAGTAAGACAGCCAGTTAGTCTTATTCGCAAGGTTATCCGGGCCCTTTCGAGTTATTTTTAAACAGGGTACCCAGTTCTCCTGGGGTAATGTTATAGACTGGACGTTGTTGGTTCATTTTTTCAACTCCTACGAAATGTCATAAGAAATATTGGCTCAAAGATGCGCGAGAAGAGAGGTCAGGGAAATGTCAGACCATTTATAGTCTATTAAAAGCTTAATCTTACCACGAACGTCCACATAGTAAGTATGGTTGATCCATCCATACGCGTTGCTCACGTTACAGGTGTACTTCCCAGTGTCAGATGGCACCACGTCTAAAATACTTAGCACGAACGTCCATTGACTCAAGTAGAGTCTCATACCGCCTTTCCTCTCCAGAAACCGCTCCCCGTCTTTATGCCATATCACGCTGGGACGGGGATGCCCTTCGGCAGAACAGTCCAGCTTCACTGACTTGCCGACTGGGAATACCATGAGGTTGCGTGATAGTCTATCGGGTGATACTGTGAATTTCGGGGCAGCTGACAAGCAGTGAATAGCCACGATTAGTAGGATCCTACTACAACACTAATGCAAATGCAGAAATCTGATTGGTCGAGTTGGTGTACATTGCTATCCATTTGTGTTAGCAGTCTACTTTGAGTTCGGGCATGACTGGTTTGTTGTTTGCCTATTTAAAGTTACTTCCCACATTCGCGGGAGTCTTTCGGGGTCTTCGGAAAAAAAATTCGTACGCGCGCTAGTTTCAGTAAAACCCTGACAAACTATACATCGGAAGAAAGCTTAATAAATGGAGTTTACGACAAAAAATATATCTTGGGCGATTTTTCATTTTAGTAAGTGTCAGGAGGCGGTAATTCTTGGGTTGCACTGTCACGCAATTAAAAAATAATTCGAAAACCCTTCAGTGTATAAAGTCAAGAAAATATAATGTTATAGGAGATGAATAAACAAGCCACTTCTCCAAGTTTTAGGACTGTACGTTTTCTCAAACTTAAAATATTTGGCAAAATATTTTGCACAAGTTTACAGAGCCCAGTATGGAGCCGCCATATTGGTGTACCTCGAAGGAACACGAACATGGCGGCCGGAAAATAGCGTAAAGATCTGGAACTTACTTTCGCTATCTAGGCCATCGATTATCTGAACTGATCAAGCAAACATTTAAAAAAAGTACTTTTCCTATTACTTTAACTTCTAAAAAGGCTCAAAATCCCGAGATAAGTATATATTTTTCGACAAACACCTTCATAGCCTGCCTGGAGAGGCAGCGTGGCCGAGTTGTTAGAGCGGTGGATTTGAAATCCGTAGGTCGCAGTTTCAAATCCCGTTCTGACCGCTTGCTGATGTTGTTCTCGGAAGCCCCGAGTTCAGCTTCTCGGTTACGCTTGAAAATAGCCAACTGGTCTGCCTACCGCCAGTTGGGATTCTTAACCTGGTTATGTTTATTTGAATATTAATTTGTCATTGTTTGTTTGCATTGGTCCTGAAAAGCCCCGACGGGGAGTGGCCAATTACGTATATTATTATTACTATTATTATTATTATTATTATTATTAAAGCTTTAAGTCACGAACCGTCATAACTCTGAGAATGTAAAATGTGCCTGTTTTTAGACGAAGCAAGATATCGAGCTGAAACGTTGCTTACAGATATAAATTTACCCCCTCTCATACCTGATGAAGTTAATAATTATGGTAGCTCTTTAGGTTTGGATTTTAGAAAATGATGACGTCACGTTCAACCCAAGAATGCGTGAAAGACTTTGAAACGACCGAGGTTCCCTCTATTGAATTTATCGGGTATCAGATACCGCAGCACGAGCAAAATAACTACACAGTGTTATTCACGAGGCATCAATCAACAAATATTTTTCCTGTGGCGTCCATTTACGCAACATGTCTCGCTTATATTTAGCTACTCCAAGTTTAGATGCGGATATCTTGACAATCAATCAGCATATCGAAAAAGCCTGACACACTATTGTTGGTTGATGCTTTGTGAATAGCTGTGTGCATTCAATTTGCTCGTGCTTCGTCATCCGATAGCCGATAAATTAACTAGAACAAACCTCGGTCGTTTCAGCGTGCGTACGAATTTTTTCCAGAAGGACAGGTGGGAAGAAACCTTAATAAAATGAACTTTCTGAAAATATTGTAAACCCTGCAAACATGTACACCTTCTGCAGCCAATCAAGAACCTCTTTAATCATATCAGGATTTTTTAAAAGTTTTAAATTGTAATTTTAGTTTGTTAATGTATTCTTAGATTCTTAGATTTCTGACGTGTACTTTAATGGATACCAGGCTTTCGAGCAGAATGGGCCACAATTACAATTGTCTGAAAAATTCCCACAATAAAATAAGTCGCTCAGAACTGAGAGAGAACAATGATCTTACCTGGTGTGGAATTTGGTTGTGTGCTTCTTGTTGGACCTAAAGAAAACCCGAATAAAATTAATGGCCCAGTATGGGCTTGTTTTGGCTTTCACGGAAGCGCAACCTCGTTCCCGGGACCTCCTGAAATCCTGGGTGTAATAAATTAGCGAGCTGATTAGAAGCTGAAACAGTAGAGATTTGCCAAAGCCAGTCGGTAGAACGGCAACAATATCTTTGCCTTTCTGTAAGTATTCAAAACCTTTCACTTGAAGTGGCTTTAAACAAAACGACGGAAAGCCACAACGATTAAAAGCAGATCCAAGTCGACTTAGCAAAAACAGTTTCTCCGTCATCTTGATTTTGGCACTTTTGATTATGCAGACCTCGCTAATTTACGACACCCAGGATTTCAGGGTGTAAGATGGGCATGTGACCAGCCGATGCAAGGGCCTTTTCCCGCCCCGCCCACAAGCCAGGGAAAAAGTCCTGGGAACGAGGTTGATGGAAGCGAGGCGTGTATTGTTTACGACTTGTATGTATGTATGTATGTATTTATATACCGCACATATCACGACTTCTATTCTGGCGGCAAACAAAAGCCTCAGAATTTTCAACATCACTAAAATAGCTGCCAAGAGATTGCAGCGTGCAATGGTTAACTGGTAATAGTGGGTCTTTGATTGCCAGAAACGCGAATGACGACATGATGGTTGCTCATGTCATAGTCGAGCCATTATAGAACAAAACTTTTTTGGCCGGCCGCAAAATCAAGCTTAAAAAAGATCACAACAATTTAATCTATTTCTTTTCCCCGCTACGCAGGATACTTTTCTTACTCTCTTAACAACAAATTATAGTGTTTAGTATGGAGACGCCATGTTGGAGCCAGTCTGAGGGACTCCAACATGGCGGCCGGAAACCAGTGGAAACATCTGGAGATTACTTTGGCTCTCTCAAAACGTTTATTCTCCCTGTTAAACTTGACAACATTCGCATAGGCACTTCTCTCAACATATTG
>CM042747.1:27537658-27557658 GCA_022496165.2 Catalaphyllia jardinei
GTTCTTATTCTGTTGCCACCTTTACCGTCAAAAACCACTTCAAATTATGAAAGGCGTTTCAGCGAGAACTTACAGTACGAACTATTCAACGACTCTGGAAAGCTGATACACTAACTTACAGCAAAAGCCTTTTAACAGATGTCAACAAGTACAGGTGCATTACAAATGACTTATCCAAGACAAAAATGAAACTGACAAATGGACTTCTAACAACTAAATATATATTGATCGAAACCGACCAATGACCGATGACAAACTTAACACGAATCTTGCAGCCAATACCATTACTGACCAATCACTTTTAACGGACCAGACTGGTAACACCATCGACTGACAAGCATTATTCACTACTTCCAGGGACTTGTTATTCACAAAAAATAACTCTTGCACGCGTTGCGTGCCTATGTTTTAAGGAGTAGAAAGGCGCAAACGGTTTTTTAAGCAAAAATTGACACCAAGCAATAAAAAAAATTGGTGTGAGATTTGACAGCAATCGCCTTTCAAGCGAACAAAGACAACTAGCGAATGAGTTGCATAATCTTTGCGTAATTGCACTTTTATCAGTAAGAGAGTACCAAAAGTGCCGGCTATAAACCCTGGGCCAGGGCTCACCATACAACATCACAAGGGGTTTTGACTGGGAAAGGAGCAGGGAGTGGGGGGGGGGGGGAACTTTTCGATCTTCGAAGGGAAACGTTGTCTCCTTCGCAGCCGTTTTTTGGGATGTCACGCAACGCTCCCTCATTCCTTTCGTGAAATAAGCCTATCACGGCTTCCGTTCCATTTTCAAGAACCTTTTCGCGCCAAATTCGCCCTTGGAAACTTGCCCAATCAGAGAATGTTTTTCATCTTTGTATCCCGTCATCGGAGAGGTCACAAATAAACGTGCGGATTTCCGGCCTTTGTTTAGGGACGCCGAAAGATATCTGCGACGCTTGAATGAGCTTTGTTTTTAACTGAAGAAGTTCAAGCTAATTACTAGAAGCTTTCAACTCCAAAAATCATTGTGAAGAAGGAAGATATCTATTTTAACTTGCCTAATGAAGGGACTAAGAAATCAAATAGCTTCGCTCGATTTGTTGACAGCGAGTTCTGAATGCCGCTCTTTTCTCCTGTTTTCAATCTGTGGGAAGCTTTCACCCTTGATTGACGCTTGCAATTAGATATTTCCAGAAAAAATATATTCTCTCATTAGCTGAACATAGCGATAAGCACATGAAGCACTTGTACGTGGGGCTTTCATTCACATGGTTTTTTCGTTTGTCATGATCGTAGCCCGCGAACACAACCCATTTTTGGTGGCGTGCGTGCAGCGTGAAACAAAAGCCAGAAATCCCTCATTGTTCGCACCGCAGGCCTTTTCGCGCGAAAGCTTACGTCATTTGCACTTTGCTGTTATGTAATTAGTCTGTTCAACAGACCGCAAGGAAACCACAAATACAATAGAAAGGAATGTAGTTCGGTTGTGAGCAGCCGTTTTTTGGGGGGAGCGTTGCATGACATCCCAAAAAACGGCTGCGAAGGAGACTAAGGGAAACGGGGATTGGTTTGAAAAATTTGGTAGTTCGAGAAATCAAAGATAAAATTACATTGCTCGAGTGAGAGGAGGAAAACAACTTTTCGTTCTAGTTATCGGGAAGTTCAAAGGTTTGAGGAGTCAAAAAATTGGTATTTCACTAGGGGCTATAAGTAGGGGCTTATATCTAACAGACTCCTAGGGAGGCTCATAGCACCGGAATTTTACGGTATATTCCGGGGAAATTGATTAAATACCCAGCACTAAACAGTCTGAGATTTTCTAAAGATTTTATACGGAGAGTCTTTTGAAACCTCCTGAGAGTATTCTGTGACGTCTGTGATTGTTTGGAAATTCCAAGCGATTTTAAAAGTTATATTCAGGGTATTTCCCGAGCTTTACCCACACACAATCTGCTGCTCCCCTTATCAGCTCGGAAAATTAATCGACTAGAAAATCAAAAGGAGAAATCTGTTAAAATTTCAGACTGTCGGGCTTAAAGGTCCAACTGAAGATCACAGTTTACTAACCTGGGCACGGCTGTGAATCGCTGATTAGTACAAGAACCAGAACCACCACCGATAACGCTTTCGACAAGAAACGAAGAATCATCGCGCCCCTGTGAACAGCTCAACTTCTTCCTCGGCCTGAAACGAAAAAAGCGAATATCGTGTGCCGGTCAAATTTGAGTTGACTACATCTGCTAAATCTCGCTCTGACCGGTTTCAATCACAATTCACAAAACAAAACCAGAACGCCACCGTCGCTTCGCTCGCCGAATTTTTTTCCCCATAGGCAGCCTGTTCGCAGGCTACCCCACTACATGAATGTCACCGCTATGTTCTCCGGCCATAAATGTATCAATTAGAAAAACCTGAAGCTAGAAATCCAGATAAGCAGTGTAGTTCACAGTGTACTCTTGTATAGCGGATTACAAAGCTTTTTAGCTTACCTGTTAAGTCTGTAATTCAGTGTCTACACAGAACATCAGCGCCTTATACAGTTACTGGACTGAGCATAATTTTGTATGATGGAAGTTGGCGGCTGACATATGACTGACACTTCCGGCGTAACTCCAACCCCTTTTGGTGTTCACTCACCCTTGTAAACAATTTATCGCCAAATTAGATTGCAACAAAAAATAGCACATGCACACTCACAGCATAAATTTGAATGACCTGAATGACCTTGCGTTCGGTTTCTTTATAAGCTTCACAGTGAGAGAGCATTAACCCATTGAAATAGAAAGACCCCCTAAAGGGCGAACACTGACCGGAAGTCGAGACAGGGCACTGACCAAAAATAGATTTAAGTGTAATTATATTGCTGGCGACACAGCTTGCAACATTTAAGAAGGTAATGAATATTCTCCATCTTATTATTTAACCCTATTGCTGAAAGACGACGAAGTGGAACGCAATCCTAATTTTGGGCTGTGACTCTGCAGAGTTGGTTGCCCTGTGTAAGGCATATTTTGGCAAAAACTTTGCGAAACGGCAAAACATCAAAGAAGCCGTAGTGCTTGGGTTGGGCAGGCAGATTTTCGAAAAGTCGAGCCAAACAACGGGAATCGCAGCGGCAACTGTCAACGCTTGTCAGTGTTACATGAAAAACGATACGCGAGGCAATTTTAATTCTAGTTCGCGGTCTCTAATCACGAACAGAGTTGGCTTTTGTTTTCGGCCCAGTGCTCACACATGAATTCCCATGACCCAGGCGATAAAGTTCTAACGCAAAAATTCTTCGGCGACGTCGACTTCTTCCTCTGATCATGGCCGCTGTTAAAACCGTCAAACATCTGTCTGCCCATCGTTCGTTAAACATGAAGACAACGAACTGCTGTAGGCTAAGGTGAACAAACAGAAGAAGAATCACCGTAACTATGAGCACTTATTCAACGGGATGCATACTTGTTTCCGTTTATATTGCCATCAATATCATGTCTTTCGAAAACACATGGGTAAACAACGCGGTATCTAATTATCTGGTCACTGACAATTTTCTCCCACTAGTGCGACCCGCCGTTTCTGTCTGAAAGTTTTCCTTTCCGGTTGCGGTTTCAAATTTTTTTCCGTTTTTTAGCCGGCAAAGACGAAACCTTTTCCCAAGTGCGACCCATACCTAACGTTATATTCTGGAAAACCAACATTCCTGTAAGGACACAGAAATGGCCACCCCGCTTAATTTTTGCAGGGGCATGTCACGGCATAATTATTAACTATGTCACGGCATAGTTTTTACTGTGGTCACGGCCAGTAAACTGGTACCATAACTGAGACATGTGATAATACATGTGATGAACATGTGAGCACGTGAGCAGGCCGTACACTTTGGATTTTCTTTCCATGTGCTCTTGATCTCAGAGGTAACCTGCGATCAGGCGTCCCTATTTTTTTTCGCGGCGGGAAGGAACTCCTGATACAATTACTTAATTATTCGTCTGCCGCCCCCTTATTAAAATAACTGTCAGCGAGAATGTCGGCGATGCCATCTCCAGATAACCAAGCAGAATTACCGAAGTCGCTTCGTGGGCGGGAATTACACCAGGCACGAACAGAGTGAATTTACATGTAGTTCTGTACAGTACGGCCGAGAAAAATATGGTTTATTTTGTAAAAGGCGTCTTCCTGTTTCGTTCGTAAGGAGTAAGTTTCAGAAGCAGAACAAGAAATGCTATCTTTGTACGACTAGCGTGCCACTTGGTGACAGTGCCGTTCCACTTTGTAAGCCAACAAAAAAGAATGAGTTCTGCGGTGGTTTTTGATGTGGCTGTACGGCCCATACGAATTAATACATATAGCGCTCTTGCCTAATCCCGTAGGTAGCACCGCCAAAACATCTCTCCCATGGCATGCGATTCTATGAATGCATTCTATTTGTTCATCTTTGAGAGTTTTGTGAACAAAACCCTGAAGAGAAGCATTTCAAGCTGACAAAAACTCGCTCTTTTCGCTCGCCTCATCAGACGTCATGATGGAATTCATCAGCTCGCAAGATTTCTTTTACCGGAAATCACACCGCCACAAAGGTAACCAATCATGGCTCAGTTCTAAGTACCTTTTTGTTTCTTCACCAATCAGAGAAAAGTCCAGATTATCTCAGAGGTCAGGTGGTGTGCGGCCTACGATCGCTAAGCATTAAGCATGCTGGTCATAATAGGAAAACAGCTCATTAGTATCAATACCGTCGTCGGCTAAACTACAGAATACAGGGCCACTTTTTAGCATCCAAAAAAAAAAAAAAAAAGTGGCCCTTTTTTAGCATCCACTTCTACCATGGACTGGACCTTGTCGTGGTGTAGAAGCTTGCGTGGCTTGATGATCTCAAGGGCTGTGCTGACTGGGTGTATATCCCTGGCAGGTTCAACCATGTCAGAGAGGTCTTGAGTGAAAGCCCCGACAAAAGCAGTCCGACAGTACGACAGTTTCCTGGTCTGTAAAATCAGGTTGGGCAGAGGACCAGCAACCCTCTCCTGTAAAAAACAATTCGCTACAGAAACCACTTCAATTACAGATGCTATTCGGGATCGGACCTGTGCGACCTGCGACATTCCTGATGAGAGTTTCCTCCAATGGGGTGAAGCAACAATGACTGCTCCAGGTGAAAGCCGTAAGGAAGCCAGAAGCATGATAAGGCCGCATAAACGATCCCTCCTTACACCTAAAGACCACCTAAACATAGGATGCTGGAATGTCAGAACAATGTATACCATCGGAAAGACAGCAACAGTAATGAAAGAAATGAGAAGGTACAAACTGAGCATTTTTGGACTCAGTGAGGTAAGATGGACGGGCTTCGGAGAAGTGAAGACTACCACGGGAGAGACAATCATCTACTCTGGGCGTGATGAAGGACACCACAGCGGTGTCGCTCTAGCAATGAATGATGAGACAAGGAAGTGTATGATGAAGTGGAACCCCATCACGGACAGGATCATCAGCGCTCGGTTTTTCTCCAAGTATGTGAAGTTGACGGTAATTCAGATCTACAGCCCAACGAACGACGCCAGCGATGAGGACAAGGACACTTTCTATGAGTTGCTACAGAAGGAGATCGATGCCACGCCACGCCATGACGTACTGATTGTGCTGGGAGATGCCAACGCCAAGGTAGGCTCAGACAACACTGGATGGGAAGGAACAATAGGCAGCGAAGGAATTGGCGCGATGAACGATAATGGGATAAGATTCGCATCTCTTTGCGCTGAGAACAGCCTTGTCATCGGAGGCACCTGCTTCAAACATAAAGACATCCACAAGTATACATGGACATCGCCAAACGGCCGTGACAGAAATCAGATCGATCATGTCGCAATCCGAAGAAGATTCAGAAGATCCCTACTAGATGTCAGAACACAGCGGGGAGCAGACGCAGCTAGTGACCACCATCTTGTGCGATGTAAGATACGTCTGAAGCTGGCAAGGAACAGGAAGAAACAAACTACAAGGATTATCTACGACACCGCGAAGCTAAAGGATCCACTGCACAAGCGAAGCTTCCACATTACCCCGAAGAACCGTTTTGAGGCTCTAAGCAACGACCACCAAAGCATAGACGACACATGGGCAGAGTACAAAGACATCTATCGTAGGACGGCGACTGAAACACTTGGGCAAAGGGAAAGATCACGAAGGGACTGGCTAAGCCCTTGCACCTGGAACTGTATCGAAGAGAGACGAAAGCTAAAACAGAGCGTTTTGAACTGCCGCTCAGAACGAGTGAAGGAAACCAGACAGCGTATGTATCACATGAAGGACAAGGAAGTAAAAAGGAGAGCGCGAGCCGATAAGAGGCGAGCCTTGGAAAGAGTCGCAGAAGAGGCGGAAAGAGCAGCACAACAAAACAATATGAAAGAGCTCTACACTATTAAGTGGGTCCCTCAAGAAGCCAAGCACTGGAATACGTACAAAAGACGGCAAAGTCATCACCAAAGAGGAAGAAGTGCTTGAAAGGTGGAAAGATCACTTCTATGAGATCCTGAATGTGGCCTACGAGGAAATTGACCTTCCTGAAGAGTGTGAGCTCGGTGACTGTGTAGAACCAATAGAGATGGATACCAGCCCTTTCACAATCCAAGAGCTGAGACAAGTGATATCACGTATGAAGAACGGCAAAGCACCCGGTGTGGATAACATTAGTGCAGAAATGCTAAAAGCCAGCCCTCCAATCGCCCTGGACCAACTTCTTAATATCTGCAACCAGACTCTTGACCAATGTCAAGCACCATCTGACTGGAAGAGAGCTCTCTTGGCCAAAATACCTAAGAAAGGTGATCCCTCTGTCTGCGACAACTACAGAGGGATTTCCCTACTTTCAGTGCCATATAAAATCTTCTGCAGAATGCTCCTGATGAGGATGCAGGAAGGGGTTGAGAATAAGTTACGAGAAGAACAGGCTGCCTACCGAAGAGGAAGAGGAACAACTGAACAGATTTTCATTCTTAGGAATATCTTAGAACAGAGTGCTGAATGGCAAACACCCTTGTACGTTGGTTTTATTGATTTCAAGAAGGCCTTTCATAGTGTAAGAAGAGACAAGCTATGGAACATCCTCAGGCATTATGGCATTCCTGACAACTTCGTTAACATCATACAAGAACTTTATGATGGAAGCACCTGTTGTGTTGTTGAAAATGGACGAACATCAGACTGGTTTCCTGTAGAGACAGGGGTCAAGCAGGGCTGTGTTATGTCAGGTCTTTTATTCAACATCATCATTGACTGGGTAATGAGGAACACCACCAATACACGGCGAGGCCTGAGATGGAAGTTTACCACAGTCCTGGAGGACCTAGACTATGCGGATGACATAGCCCTTCTCTCCAGCCGGTACAAAGATCTCCAAGAGAAGTGCACCCGCCTCCATCAGGTCTCAAGGTATACCGGACTTAGTATCAACACCACCAAGACAAAGGTGCTACGAACAAATGCCAAGGTCGCCAACACGATCTCCATTGATGGCTTAGAAGTCGAAGACGTCAACTCCTTCATATACTTAGGTGCCACAGTCCACGGAGCTGGCGGGTCACACGAAGACATCACACGCAGGCTGTCAATTGCAAGAAGAGCATATGCCACTCTAAATCCTATCTGGAGGTCTAAGACATACAGCAAGCACACTAAGCTGAGAATCTTCAAGAGCTGTGTGATTTCTATTCTCCTATACGGCGCCGAGATGTGGAGGGTTACATCGACAGACATGGAGCGCCTGGATGTTTTCCATCGAAAATGCCTTAGAAGAATCCTTGGCATATTTTGGCCGCACACCATCTCTAATCGTGAGCTCTATGAAAGAACTGGAGAGGATCCCATCTCGGAAACTTTGAAAGTCAGACGAAGGAGGTGGATCGGTCACGTTTTGAGGAGACAGAAGGATAACAACTGCAGAGTCGCGCTCACTTGGACCCCTGAGGGCAGGAGAAAACGCGGCAGACCAAAGATCACTTGGAGGAGAACCATTGAGGCAGAACGAAAAGATCTTGGATGGACAAACTGGACCGGGGTTGAGCAGAAAGCATTGGACCGTGACGAATGGCGTTTGTTGTTGCGTGGCCTTATGTTCCACTCAAGGAACGAAGAGGATGAGTGAGTGAGTGAGTTTTAGCATCCAGAAACGAGCCGGCTCGTTTGGCTCGTTTGCTCCTTTGTCATCCACTGCCGAGCCAAACGAGCCGCTAAATATATGAACCCAACACTTACAACTTATACTTCGTTCGTGCATCCACTGCCGAGCCAGTTAGCCGGCTCGTTTAGTGCATGGTCTAAAGTGGCCCGTCGTCGAGTACACATCAAATTACTGTGATGATTTCAACAAGAAAATCCTTAGAAGTAGATATTGTATGCTTTATTCATCGTATAAACTCTACAGATCGGCAAATATTCAACCATTTCTTCAAGAATTTTAGAAAGGATCGAAAAATATTGTTTTCACGATCGCCAGCGTGAAAGCAGTGAGATGTAAATAACAGCAACTGAATCAGTAAGGGTTACTCGCCACTGTTTTTTACTGTTATATACATGTATATTTATATATTTTTGTGGGACCAGAATCTCTAAACGATGTCTGAGTTCATCTGTGGCGAATTATTTGGTTTTTGAACGACACCAGCGAGGTTATATTTCTTGGTCATTGCTGTCATTAAATACGGCAACTGTGCATTTGAAGTGTTTTACCTTGCTATCGAGGTATCTTCGTGGAAGAAGAGAAGTAAATATGTCAAAATGTTTGAAAGAGAGAAGCCGATTACCAATATTTCCTTAACCTTTCTCAGTGTAGCGAATAAATTTGATATTGTGGTGTGAAAATCTCATGAGTATCGATATATGTGATTATATTAACCTTACATGTACTGAGCCTGATCAAATACTTGTTAAGTTTGCAGGGGAATCTAGAATTTGTCCCACAGAATCTTGTTGGGCAAGTTTATTTTTAATAGCTTTGCTTCTGCTCATCTTCTATCAATATAATTTGGACTTGTTACAGAGTAAACCCCTGTGTAGTATATTTTTTCAATGTGTTGTTTACCTCTGCAGAGCAAAATACAATAAGCGGTAATTATTATTTGCTGTTGTGTCTATCAGGACACTGTAAAATATTTTTAGGGACAGTTTTACAAACAATAGTATAGAGATCTGTACAACTTTCTTTCATCTAACTCTAGTACATTTAAAAGCATATTTAACATTCATACTGGCAATAGTAACATATGCAAATGATATTAGTGGCTGTTCTCTCTCTGTCTGCTTCTGATTTATGATAGATTTGTTCGAATTTAGATCACATCGGTTGTGCCTCCAAACTATTAATACACTGGTAGAAGAAGAAATTAGCGTTAAAAATTTATTCAATTCCGCAAAATAATTCCCTCGCGCTCCAACGAGTACATTAGCAACAGTCAAACGATCGATGCTATAAGTAACATTTCCAAATGTATTTTTGAAAATTGCCTAATACCTCTGTTGTCGCATCCTGACAGCTGTTCCTGCATCATTATATAGTTTCAGAAACAGCACCATAGTCAAAGTACGTGTGATTGTCATAGAACCTATTAGAAACGAATTATTTGAATTTGTAAGTTAGAGAAATGCAATCGCTCACGCCGTCCTGAGAGAGAGTGTGACTTCCCTGGGTCACATCGTCGAACTCTGACCAAAATACATCAATTCCAGTACGGAAATAGCGAGGTATAACGTGGGGTACGATGGGGTGCGTTCATACCTTGGCTTACTACAAGCATTGAAGATTCACTCTGAAGCATTATTGAGAGCCGTTTACCCACAGTCTAGAAATTATCTCTTAAAAGAAATCGGGCACAAATTACACACATTTCGGGTAGACAATTTCAAATAGAAAATTATTTGACAAAATAACAAACTTTCCGATTGTTATAACGTCAATGAGGCCTACGCACATGATATTTCACTTGACTCCAGGAAAACAGTACATGTAAGGTCTAAAACCTCACGAAACGAAGGTCAGAACTTACTCATTTTCTCGACCCTTCGCCGCCATCTTGAAAATTTAACAACCACAATGCACCGCAATCATAGGCCGCACACCACCTGCTCAGAGGTAGCGTTGGACACTTTTGCCGTGGAATTTTGAGGCTGAGTAGTAGTATATTCAATAGTATGATGTTATTTAAACGTTCATTCGGGCTCACGAGGGGCTTGTTTATTTTATATGTTTACGAACACAATAGCCTAGGCTTTGGGATGTTAACTGTGGAAACAGCTGTGATTCCAACCTCGTTCCCAGGGTCTCTCATCAAACCGCCCTGGGAACGAGGTTGCTGCAATTCCCGGGTTGTATTTGATTGCATTTGTTGATTTAGTTCCGATTTGCGACAGAAAAGGTCAGTCGTATCCGGTCGAATATTATTTGGAATTGGTGGAAGAGTACTCTGAGGGCAGGATCCATGAGAGTGAACCTGAACCAGGGAACGGAATTGTACATATAGTGTACTTTGTTAATCAGGCCAGGGGAAGTATTCGAATCAGTAGCAGGGAGTTTGTTTACGATGAACGACCACGAGACGGTTGCAAATGTTTACTTACATTTGAGCTTCCTGCTTAGAATAATGTTCGCAAAAAATATGCCTTTACAAATTAGCTTTTGCGCTTAAACATTACAAGTTAATGTGAGAATATTTAGCAAGAAACTGAAGGCTGATGTAAATATTTTAGTCCTATTAAACTTGTGAGTCTACGGAAGCTGGCGCCGTCAAGCTACGTAGTTTGTACCTGGACCTCTTCAATTAGAATGGCATGGACTTTATCACTGAAATATTTTTCTGTAAAACCCCGGTTGTTGACAAAAAAAGGTTGGTTTTTAGAGGTTGAAAGTCAGCTAGGGAAATCATTAAGGTACCTGTATAAAAGTTAATACGGCGTCGGACGCACTCTGATAATCTTTGAATACTACTAGTAAGTTATCACAAACTACTTGCAGGCGACAAAAGGAGCCCGCAATCCTAATCTCAACGTTGCTTTTACAAACGCATGCGCCGCAGTTGTATAGTTTGGCCCTGACTCGATTTTGCTGAAATCTTGAGTCTTCCACCACGAATGCATGGAATGCAAAGAATGCTATTTTCTCACGCGCATCACGCGTAACATTTGGACCTTGGATAACGTGAAGGTCATGCATAGCAGCTACGCCAACCAATCCATCCTCGGAAACCCAGGGGCTACTAGCTGGGACGATGCGATATTTTCGGGCGAGCGATATTTTCGGGCGAAATTAAGAACAAATTGCGCCATCGCCTGCGGCACACGCGCGTACATTGCTGCGAGGAGTTTCGCGGATGTCGCGCAGGGGAAATGGTATCCGAAATTCCCGAAATCGTTTATGCTTTTAGCCAACAACTCAATGTCTTTATGGCTGTTGGAAACTGCTTAAGTATGTTCGCCGTACGTTGCTCCAGTTAAGAGTTGGAGTGAAGACAGTGCCGAATTTAGGTATGTCCCGCTTTATATCGCTGACCAAGTTGAGCTCCGCTGCTCCTTTTACAAGAACTTCACATTACTCCAGTCTAAATTTCACATATAAAGATTAACAGCTTTTCCATAACACAGAAAAAAAAACTAGTTGGATATGTTTGGATGTAGCAGCGTAAGGGCGCAATAAGCGACAAGCAATTATTGAGTGAGGTTGAGCAGGATATGAAGAATTCTGCAGATCAAGGAGGGTGTTATCCACCTCGGCCTTCGGCCTCTGTGGATAGCACCCTCCAAGATCCTACGAAAGCCGAACTCAATAATTGCTTTATTATTCATTCAAAATATTTCCCCGTTCTTACATTGTAAAGGAGTTTTGTTCCTTGTTCCCAAGTTTTCCCGGTCAACGGTTCAATAATCTGCAGTGCTTTCCGATAACCCCAATGCCTCGGCAACATCTCGGAAAGTCAGGTCATAACCGAAAAGATACTCCAACTGCTCTGCCGTTATTTCGAGCCGTGAACGTCCTACACGTCCACTCCCTTCTGCTGCAACAACCCCATTCTGTCGGCTCTGCTGCTGTTGTTGTTGTTGCTAACCTCGGACAACATTGACGATACGGATGCAAGAGAGTTGCGCACCTCTTCAGTTAGGCCGTCCACTCCTTCAAGACGCAATAAATGCCGAGTTATTTGTCGTAGCCTGAAAATAACATATTCTACTTCATCAGTACTTGAGGCATGTTCTATTCGTCTTACCAAGTCAAGCAACGAGAGCCTTAGACTTCGCACAAAATCGTGCCTCACTTGTTCCGCCATTACGACAAGGGAGAGGATGCACAACTAGTTTCCAAGCCCCTCGTTCGAGGTGAATTCGCCAGTCAGATGAATTCGCCTATCAGGTGAATTCACCTATCAGGTGAATTCGCCTACCAGACGAATCAAGGTAAAAATTAAGGTATAAGATGACTTTGCAGGATGATAAATTCAGCTGTTTGCTGAATTCAAGGTATAGTAAATTTGAGTAAGAGGTGAAATTGTGATGCAACAAATTTCACTAAGTGAAGAATTCACTAGTCTGAATTTTGACCCTTGTACGAGATTTTTGACCGACCCCACCCTTTTTAGTTGTTGACGTGAGATAACTTACATATACGGTCATGAGATAGACGATCGGAATGTGAAAAAGTAGCGAGTAGCGAGGAAGTCTTTCTAGAGTTTTGTATTGTAAGTTTTAAGTCTTTTCAGCGAGTATTTGAGCGGTGAATAAAACCAGAAAACCGAGAAGAAATTGTGAGTTCTACATACGGTTGGGAGAACGGCTCACTTTTGGTGCCGGGACCAGGATACGCTGTGGAAATTCTGGAAATTATTTCGCAGGAGTCAGAAGCGAAGCGATCGTGGGTCAAAACAAACATGAGCGACGGCGAGGAAGCGAGCGAAGACGAGCAACGTCTTGTGAAAGAGATCGACAAAGAAATCAACAAACTCAAGTATTTCTTGGAGGAGACAGAAGAACTGATTGAGATTAAGGATTATACTGAAATGGAGATCGTCAACAAACGAGCCGGGAACATAATCACAAACCTGTCGGATCTTGTTTCACAAACTGAAGAGTTGAAAATTGAGCGAGGATTGTAAAGTAACAGTAACAAAAGTACGCTGCATCCACAAAAAAGGCAGCCAGCTTGATTGTGGAAACTATCGTCCGATCTCCTTGCTCAGTCAACCAAGCAAGTTGTTAGAAAGTCTGGTCTGCAAGCAACTAGACGCTTTTCTGGAGCACCATAATCTACTGAATAACTCACAATGGGGTTTCAGAAAAGGACGATCCACAGAGTTGCTACTACTTCACATGACAGAAAAATGGAGGTATGCACTAAACCAGGGAAAATCTATAGGTGTAATCTTTTTAGATTTCCAAAAAGCCTTTGACTGTGTTTCCCACCAACTTCTACCTCTCAAGCTGCAAGCTTCTGGTATCTGCAATGATGCTTTAAACTGGATCTTAGATTATCTCTCTAATAGAAACCAATATGTCTCTATTAACGGCTACAATTCTACATCAATGAAGATTCCCTCGGGGGTACCTCAGGGATCTTTACTAGGTCCCAGGCTTTTTACCATCTTTACAAATGACCTCCCAAGCTGTTTAGATTCATTGAACTCATCAAATATGGAAATGTTTGCCGACGATTCTACTGCTTTTGTGATTGGTGCCTCTGTTGACTCCGTTGCTCTCCACATCCAAAAAGCTCTGCAACAACTGAACAATTGGGCACGACTCAACTGCTTGTCTATTCATCCTATGAAAACGGAAGTTATGTTTATATCTAAGTCACCCTTTATTGGACCTATTCCACCTATAACCTTGGAAAATCATCAGATTAACTGTACAACTCAATCATCAATACTGGGAGTGACATTGGACAATAAGCTTTGTTGGATACCCCATATCAAATCCATTACTGCCAATTTTAATGCAAAGATAAACAAACTTAAACAGATCAAGTCATTTGACCTTTCCACCCTAGAGTCGATTTATTTCAAAGGCATTTTACCAAGTACAACCTATTGTATTTCTTTATGGGGATGTTCAAGTTCATTACAGACTTTAGAGGAGTCTCATATTCGTGCTGCTCGTCTTATCCATAATCTGAGCCCCTCTATCCCAAAGCATGAAGTCTTATCCAAAGTAAAATGGCACTCCCTATCATATTTTTACAAAAAAAGACTGGCATGCATAGCGTACCAAGCGTATTATAACTTAGCTCCACCAAGTATCACAAGTCTCTTTACTAAGCATTCGACCAACTATAATTTAAGAGACAACCTTAAATTTGATCTAACCCATAATTACTGGAAAGGAAACAATGACTCCTTCACTCATCGAGCCAGTATAATATGGAACAGTTTACCTGTAAAGATCAAGACTCTTCCTTCCTTTGCATCATTTAAAGCTAATCTTGTGAAGCACTCTATATTTATTGATAGAATATCTTTTGGTTGTAGTTCTACTATTACACTTAAGAACTTTGACGATTTTATATATTTTTAGATGTTATTTTAGATTTTTATTTGCTATTTCTTAGTTTTGTATGTTTCTTTGTTTAACTTTTATATGAATTGTAATTATCTAGTTAGCGTACTTTCTAAATATTTTTTTTAGTATTGCAGGTCCACATCAGCTTTCGCTGCCATATTTTTAACCTGCTTTGTTAAATAAAATATGTATGTATGTATGTATGTACCGCGATCTGTGAGACAGTGGAAGAAAGACATCAAATCGAAGTATGCTGCATTGGTCAACGACAACAAGAGACTGCGAAAGTGTCTGGGTGATAGAGAGGAGGAAATTACGCGACGAAAGGAAGGTTTGAAGCGGAACCAACAAATAGAAGACGAGAGGCGATTATACGAATTACGCGAAAGACAACAGCAGCACGAGCGTGAGTGGTGGAAGGAAAAACTCGAAGGAGAATTACGGATGGCAGAGAAGAAATTAGAAATGGAAAAAACCGCCGTTTCCAACTCTACAAAATTACCGAAATTGAAGATAACACCATTCAAAGGAACTGCCGGTGACTGGGTAAGATTTGAAAACATGTTTCTTTCCCAAGTTGATGCCAAGTCGATTTCTGACGAAGAGAAATTCGGGTATCTTCTCGAATCCGTTGGCCCGAAGGTCAGAGACCGAATAGCAAACCCAAAGCCTGGAACAGTTGGTTATAAAACGGCATGGGATCGATTGAAGAAAGAATATGGGCAAACGAAGGTCGTCGTGAATGCGCATATGGATGAAATCATTAATTTATTCCCAGTCAAAGGATCGAATTACTTCAGGGTTCAAGAATTTTACGAGAAACTCAGCAGGAATTATGACGCGCTTCAGACCCTGGGGGAAGGTCAAAAATTACAAGGGTTCGTGATGACTACGCTAAATAAATTGCCTCATGTTAAACCTGATCTGGTAAGGGTGGACGAGAACTGGGAGGAATGATCCATGGAAGATTTGATTGAAGCTCTACAGAAGTGGCTTAGGAGAAATCACGTCGAAAACAGCAAATGCGAAAAGCACCTAAGAACAGAGATAAGCAGACGCCATATTGCCTTTTCTGTCGTAAGCAATATCACTGGAGTGTGAATTGTACCGTAGTAGCAGCATTGGCGGACAGGAGGAAGTTCTTTGTAGATCACAATTTGTGTTTTAATTGTGGGCGTTCAAACCACAGAGCAGACCAGTGCCGTAGGCGTGGTTGCGTGAAGTGCAAATACAGGCATCATACAAGCAAATGCGATAGACAGGAGAGGGAAAACAACAGCAGTCCGAATGGAGTATCACTAACAGGATATGCGATAGACAGGAGAGGGAAAACAATAGCAGTCCGAATGGAGTATCACTAACAGGATACACCAATGACGCAGAAGAGAAAGTACTAGCCGCAATTATTCCGGTGAGCATCAAAGGACAAGTTCTTTGGGCCTACCTGGATACGGGATCTGGGCGCAATTTCATCTCACGCGAAGCAGTCAAGTTGTTAAAGTTAAGGCCCACAGGTCACGAGACGCGCGAAATCTTGACTGTCAATGGAACCAAAGTCCAGTCCATGCCAATCTTTGATGCCTACATCAAATCCCTGGACGGAAAGTCATGCGAAGAAGTTGAATTTACTGGCTCGAAGTTAGCTGATTTTACCACTGTAAGAAGGCCAGACATGAACCAGATAAAATGGAAGTACCAACATACTCAGGAGGTTCTACATGACATCTACTGGAGAGCACCAGATACATCTCATTCTTGGAGACGGTATTTAGAGCAGAATAAGGACGGAGAGAGTATTCAAAGGGAAGCCAGGAGAGCCGCTAGTAGAGGAGACAACGTTCGGTTGGGTGGTTCATGGTGGAGATGAATATGGGAGTGGCAGCACTTGCATGTACCTGCGAGAGGTCAGTGACTATGAGAAACTGTACAGCTTGGATGTACTGGGAGTCGAGGACCGCAGTGAAAATGATCAGTTGGATGTTCTGCGTGAGTTCAAAGAGAGCATTGTGAGAAGAGAGGACGGAAGGTATGAGGTCGGTTTCCCTTGGATTCCGGGAGCTACATTACCGAACACAAATGAGACACTTAGCAGAAAGCGTCGTGAGAACGTGGAGAGAAAACTGTCAAGAAATGAGAAGCTGAGAGAGGAATACAATGGCATCATCGAAGAGCAGCTCAGAGCGGGAGTAATAGAGGAGGCGCCTCAGAACCCCTCGGGAAAGAGAGTATTCTACATGCCACACAAGCCAGTTGTAAAACAAAGTGCAGTCACCACAAAGGTTCGCATGGTGTTTGACGCGAGTGCCAGGCCCCACCCCTTGCCTAACAGCATTAATGACTGTATGTTTACTGGCCCCCCCATTACAGCCGCTCCTCTGGGACATAATGGTTAGAGCACGAATGTCCGAAAATCTAATTCTTGGAGACATCGAGAAGGCATTTCTGCAGATAAGGGTGAAAGGGGAGGACAGAGATTCATTCAGACTCCTGTTCAATGTCAAAGGAGTAGAGAAGCATCTAAGATTTACGCGAGTACCTTTTGGAGTCGAAGCAAGTCCTTTCTTACTGGGAGCGACCCTGCAACATCACTTTGAACAGCAAGGGCCAGAGTTTGAAGACACAGTGACAGCACTCAAGGAGAACACTTACGTTGACAATCTTATGCAAACGGGAGGAGATCATGGGAAGCTTGTACAATTCAAAGAAGAAATTACTGTCATACTCAAGTCTGCTAAGTTCCCAGTACACAAATGGGAATCTAATGTGAAGTCTCTTGAGAGTGAAAGCATGCCAAATCCAAGCAAGATTCTTGGCCATACTTGGAACAAAGATGATGACACACTGGAGCTGTCTTCAAAGCCCTTTCCACAAGAACAGCGAGTAACTAAACGTACTATTCTCAGTTACCTAGGAACTGTGTATGATCCACTCGGGATCATACAAGAAGGAAAGCACATCTATCGGGAAGCGTGTGACGAGAAGAAGGGCTGGAACGCGGAAGTCTCCACCAAATTAAGGGGCCAGTGGCTTAAGTGGACGAAACAACTTAGAGACGTGAGAGTGCCTAGAAGCATTGCTACATTCATCGGAGAGGTAGAAGCAGTACATTTACATCTTTTTGCAGATGCAAGCATTCTAGCATGCTGTGCAGTGGCTGTTGCAATCGTAGAGCATGAGGGAGGCGTTGCCGAAGGGCTCCTCACAGGATATCCAGGATATCAAAGAGAAATACTTCGATAGCCAGACTGGAGCTTGTCAGTGGTCATATGGCAGCGAACATGGCGAGGAATCTTTGCACGGCTCTCCAGCGGTGGCCCATCAAGTCTGTAACCATTTGGATGGACAGCATGGTAGCATTGTATTGGATAACCAATCCCGGGAGGGGATGGAAAGTGTTTGTGGCTAACAGAGTGAAGAAGATAGCAGAAACCACAGGTCCGATCAACATCACTTGGAAGTACTGTCCGTCAGATTTAAATCAAGCAGACCTTGGCAGTAGAGGAGCAACCATTACGAAGATGGAAAGAGGAAATTGGTTTACTGGTCCAGATTGGCTCTTAGATGAAAGGCAGTGGCCACGGCAGCCAAGGCTGAACAACACTGAAGACACAGATAAAGAGAGTAAAGCCACCCAAGAAGCAGTTCTTCACACACAAGAGCGAAAGTTGGATGAGTGGGATGCGTTGCTGGAGAGTAGCACGTACTGGCGGACAATGAGAGTAACAGCATGGGGACTGAGATTCATTAACAACTACAAAGCGAGAAGAAACAAGTTCAAGAAAACGTCAGGTCCGTTAGTAACTGAAGAAATCACCACTGCAAGAAACTACTGGGTGAAGAGAGTTCAGAAAGCAGACAAAGCATGTCTATAGTCCCCAGGATGGAAGCTAGTAGAAGATGAACACACGGGCGTTCTCATGTGTGAAGGCAGAGTTAAAGGATACAGGCCCACCTTCCTTCCAGGAGGACCCGGCTGGCTGAGAAGCTCGTTGCTCATGTACACAACCAGATAATGCATCTTGGTGTTGCTAATACAATGGCAAGTGTAAGAGAGAGTTGGTGGATTCCGAAGTTGAGAGCACAGTCAAGAAGACGATCAAAAGATGTAATATCTGCAAAGTATTCTCCACCAGGCCGTACGAAGCACCACTAACGAGCGCCCTGCCCGAATACAGGTCAGAGGGGAGTAGACCGTTTGAGGTCACCGGAGTAGACTTTGCCGGACCTTTGAGTTACAGGGTTGGCAAGGAAGAACTAGGAAAGTACTCAATCATCATCTTCACGTGCGAGAGTTCAAGGGCAGTCCATTTAGAAGTAACGAGGACGCAAACGGCGGACGAATTCCAGAAGAAACTGAACGCGTTCATCTCGCGTCGAACGAGGCGTCGTGTAATCATCTCAGACAATGCCGGAGTCTTCAAGACCACAGCAGACTGGATCAGAGCTATCAGGAAGAGCGAGAAGTTGCAGAACTACTTTGCGAGAGAGGAAATTCGCTGGCAGTTTAACCTTGCGAGATCCCCTTGATGGGGAGGGTTCTATGAGAGACTGATCAAACAAATAAAGAAGACTTTACACAAGACGCTAGGGCGGTCGAGACTCTCGTATGAAGCCATGGAAGCGGTCGTGATGGACATAGAAAGGAACTTGAACAACCGCCCCCTGACTTACGTGGAGGCGGAGGGAGAAGAAGAGGTGCTAACACCAAATGTGATCGTGTGGGGACGTCTTTCTAGAGTTTTATATTGTGAGTTTTACGTCTTTTCAGTGAGTCTTTGAGCGGTGAATAAAACCAGAAAACCGAGAAGAAATTGTGAGTTCTACATACGGTTGGGAGAACGGCTCAACCCTAACAAAGCGTCATAGTAGACCTCGTGGATCTATTTCAGACGTCTGGAAAACGAGAATAGCGAATGGTGCAAAAAGACAAAAAAAACCTCGTGTAACTAGCTGACCAGGTCGTATGCTTATGAAATTTTAAAGTTTGAAGCATCATGAAATGTTTCTTTCAGTTTTCAAACGAATGGTCAAGAAAGGTTACTGCGATGGCATACGTTTTATTCCAATTTTGGTCATATTAAAATGGAACTTTTTTGTCAGGCGGATAGAATTGAAAGGTATCAGATCTTTACGAAATATTTGTTTCCTTGTATTTCCCTTATAATAAGTTTAGGAATTGTGTAGTATCGCATTCGTTTGTTTTGTATTTAGTGAAATTAACCTTATAGTTAAATTTGAGCAAAACCAAGAATGTTTACTCGTGTCAACGAAGTGTCGGACCCTTCGATGATGATTATGAAAGGTTATGTTAATGGTAAAGACGAACACTGATTGAAGTGGGGATCAACTTAATTCAGGTAGGATCCTAATAAGTAGCGTATTTTTATTTTAGTATAATAATGTCGCATTTGCGCAATGAAGAGGAAATCCCCTGGGATCAACAAAATGTTTCGGGATCAGAGATCAAACGTCTCATCACTTTTGGAATCAGGGATCAAAAATTT
>CM042747.1:27562658-27567658 GCA_022496165.2 Catalaphyllia jardinei
GGTGGTGAGTTTTGGACTTCCAATCTGGAACAAAGTCGAGACGTTTCATAGAACGTGGTGGGTAACATTAGGATTCAAACGCAGAAAACCTTCGAATTATCAATGGCAGCAATTTTAAATTATGCCTAAAGAATTTGCCAGAGACAGTTTGTTGGACCGATAATATGACCTCTGCACCAGACCGCTCTCGGATAGCCCCACTCGCCCTAGACCACACTCGGCTAGCTCGCACTAAACCCAACCGATAAATAACTTTTCAAACACAGACTATTATAGTTTACTAAATTTTGGAAATTGCCCCTTTCAGAAGCCCATATTTGGGCTCTTTTCCATTCTATAAAGGAGTTTTAGTTTGGATGCAAATTCTTTCCGTAAAAGGTCTAAATTTGAACAGCATTGTTGGAACTCCTACAATTTCGTTCTCACCGACCACGATAGGATCCAGCCCAATATTAATAGTCTTGAGTTAGCGGGCGAGCCAGCATTAGTTATAGCAGGTTACTCTCTAAGCATCTTAAGCTTGCGTAGCAAGGGTTCCCGTATAAACAGCTTTTCCCGCACATTCTGGTCGCACATAAATTGGAGCGAGAACTAAAATTCGACGAAGCAGGGGGTGGTGCTTGGTCTAATTTTTGTTCTCGTTCCAATTTACGCCCGGCCAGAACGCGGAAAAGCTCTTTGCACGCGAACGCTTGCTACGCAGGTTAAGACCGGTTAAGCATCTACAGATTCAGTAGGATTGAGCAAAAAACTCATGCGATGCGTGACACTGTCGAAAAGTCGTATATAAGGCTGCTTTGAAAAGTGTCAAATTTGTTTAACTAAACTAAACATTTCGGGCTTGGCCCTTCTTCAGTACCGTCATCGGACTAAAAATCATAGGCACAATTAAACCGGAACCAGTATTTTCTGGTTCCGGTATTGCATTTCGTCAAGAAAATGATGATTACATCTTGCTTTAGCTCTGGGTCAAGACTAATATTTATACTAGTAGTAATCAAAGATTATGAGAGTGCGTTCGACGCCGTATAAACTTTTATACAATGCCTTAAATGATTTCCCTAGCTGACTTTCAACGTCTAAAACCCAACCTTTTTTCATCAACAACCGGGGTTTTACAGAAAGATATTTCAGTGAGAAAGTCCACTATTCTGATTGAAGAGGTCCCGGCACAAACTACGTTGTGTGACGGCCCCAGTTTCCGTAGACTCAAAAAACACAAGGTGTTTTTGTGTTTTTTTCTCGTGGGACACCACCACCAGCGCTAACTCACTGGAAACGCTTCAAAATAGCCTCAAACACCGTGATACAACAAAGAATACGACAGGAAAGCAAGGTAAGTTAGTTTTATTTACAGAACGTTAGATTTTAGGTATTTAAAGCAAACCCGTAAAGTTCCCATACAAACCCTTGTAAATCGCATCTTTGTAACACAACACCGATCGAAGGCAAGAGTCACGTTCGTGTACGTTTCATTTACATAAATTATTTCCTCTCATCTCTCGCGCTTGGGCCGCCTGTGATACAGCCCGGCAATTACAGCTGTTTCGGCAGTTAACATCCCAAAGCCTTGGCGATCGTGTTCGTGAACATATAAAATAAACAAAGATTTCGTGAGCCCGAACGAACGTTTAAATAACATCATACTATTGAATATAATACCGCTCAGCCTCAAAATTCCACGGCAAAAGTATCCAATGCTGCCTCTGCGATCGAGAGCACATGAAAAGAGAGCCCAAAGTTTACATGGCCTACTCACGTGCTTACATGTTCGTCAATGTATTCTCACATGTCTCAGTTACGGTACCAGTTTACTGGCCGTGACCATAGTTAAACAATAAAAACAAGCAGGCCGACACGGGAAAGAAAACGACAAAGCACATGGTCGATTGCAATGACGTTATTTGCATCTGAAGAATTTGCCCCTGAAGGATTTTTCGGGGCGGCTAAATTTGTAACGATGAATACACGTCCAAAAATTCCAAGAATGTCGATTTCGACTGCATTATGAAACGCAATCAACGACCAAATTTATCAAGTATACCCCCCCCCCCCCCTCGGACCTCCTCTTGGGGGATGTACAAAGCGGGGGCACTGTATCTTGGGACAACTAACCTGTACTTGTACAAAATTTTACAGGTTATAGCCCGAGCGAGAAGCAAACGCACGCGAACTCCAAAGCATTTAAAAAGCGGTTCTTAGTTTTCGGAGTCGGGTAATTAGGCGAGCACAAACGCGTGGAAACAACCACACGCGAACTCATTATTTCACATCTGTAATCTAAGAAAGCCTCGCAAATTGTTTCATCAACGCCACGCTTTACTCAAAGCACTGATTTCCAGTACATACAAAATTAGATTAAAATTAAATCTACCAAAACTAGAGTGAGTCAAGATGGTTTATTGTTGGATGTGGTTTACCCATGTATACAGTAAGTTTGTTAAAAAAAATCGTATGGTTTCGAGCGATAGCATCCAGAATTAACAGACTTCGGTTTAAAAGATAAATGGAAAAGGCGCCAATACGGAAAACTTCTGAAGTGAACACTCCAGTGCTTAGTTAGTCCCTATCGTGTACAACACTTATCATTCTGGGCCAGGTTGTTCAAAACCCAGTTAAGTTAACCCATGGTTAACGATAGTTTTGATTTCAAATTTGCAACTTTTCGGTAAGGTTTTCCCAGGTTTATCTAGTTTGTCTTTTCGTTTTTGAGTTTTAATAATATTAAACTACCTAAAACATAACCACTGAAAAGCATTTTTGTACAAGAATTAACTTTTTTTGATTAGCGTTAATCGGCTTTTTAACAACCTGGCCCGGTACGTTATGGTACTTCGCAATGAACAAAGCCCTCTTCAGCTGAATACAAAATTAATCAGTTAAGCCATCTATGAATATTGTCGCGTTGAAGATTGTAATGTATTTTTTATTATATCGCCAGCTTGCTTTTAACTGAGTTTTCTCACATAAATATAACTCACTCGGACCAATATGACACTGACAATCACTGCGATTCTGTCGGCAATTTGGAGGTGTCGTTCTTCAAACATCATGTATTACCAGTAAAATCATGTTATTTCTTTAATTATTCTTGCAAGATTTTGAGCATTAAGTTTTGTGAATGAATAGCGTGTAATGTGCCGTGGAGATCGTCAACTACGCTCATATCTTAGTGAGACTGAACTATGATCATACTTCAGTGTGACTGACAAGCCAGATCAGTTTATTCAAGTAAGCAAAGCAAGTTTTTTTAGCTATCTTTCTGTCATTTTGTTTAAAGAAGGCCCAGAACGAGAAGCACGTTACGTCTACAAGATTTTTTAAAGGCTTTAAAACAGAGCCCCAGGTTGAAAGAAAGAAAAACATGGAAAACTAATGGCTTGGCTATAAGAAATAAGGGATAAGAAAGCCCACGTCTTCTTTTATTATGATAAATATTTAATGACCCCTCGTTGTCAAACTGATTATAGGAACTATGAGAAATCTGTTTCTCCACGTCCATTACGACTGTTAAGAAGCTTTTCTTGAACTCGACTGGCCAGCAAAGCCATTTTGTTGATGTGCGAATGATATTTTCATTACGTAGACGCTCAATACTGTTTGATCGTTAATTTTGTTACCGTTCGAATTCACTTATTGATGAGTGAGAGCTGTGAGATTCTTTAAGCCTAGTAGCTTTTGCGACAAACAGGTGCAGGTAAATGAGAGTAGCAAACTAGCTACTGAATCGATCTAATTGTTCTGCAAATTTCCCTGAGGTTTCTCGTAATTGGACAGGGAATGTGCTAAGATGAATGCAAAGCTCTGAGCCTGTGATCTGTGCTTAAGAAAATGTTTGTTGATTTAATAAGGCGCGAAATCAGTTCGCATCTTAAACTGGAGCTGTGGTGAAAAATGGAATGCTTTTCCTTGGACACCTTGTTAGTTGGAATTTTGTACCTATCTCTGATTTGCGAGATTTTTGAGTGCGTAACCAAGAAAATAGCGCGAGAAGAAGGCAAGAAAATCAATGACAGGCCAAGGAATCGTTTCAGATCAGGAAGTTGTAGACATTTTATGGGTTCCACGAGAAGAACTTGCTCAGTTCGGCCTAGTCAAGGAAGCTCGCGGCATTTTGTTCAAATGCGGATTTTGGCAAGACGCTAATCTGGTCAAAAAGCAATTTTTTAGTCAGAACGCCGATTTCAACCGCGTAAAAACACATTTTCTTTTCAATGCTTGACGATAACACCATATGGCATGTTACCTAACATGTATCCGACGAGATATTCTAACAAGTTACTGACTTCTTTGTGCAATGGATTCAACGTAAAAGAAAATGAAGACAGGAAAAGACTTGGTGACAAGATCTGTTTGATTTGAATTTGCCAGTGTCATAAAACACATTGCCGAAAGTCCGATATTGTTTATTTGAATACAGTGAACTTCGTGTCAATTGAAATGTCAAGTTACCATCAAGCCAACGACAAAAAGTATTGCTTTTCTCAATATTGAAGTCGTAATAGTCGGCAATAATCCACTTCCATTGTCTATAAGACATTATCCCGCAAAAGCGCATGCCCGCGACTATAACACCACAGGATGTCGATGTTATACGATTCTAAGCTTGAATTTAATTACAATGACGGAAGAGTTACTAACGCTGATTCAGAATAAAAAGCCTACGAATGAAGTTTTTTATAACTGAAGATTTTTTGAGTAAGGTGCACTAATCGCACGTAAAAAACATACCTTGAAAAAGTCGGCACAGTAGAACAACAACATTAATTATTCGTGTTATTGCAAAGTTTTAAAACGTTTCCTAGAGATGTATCTATGATGAATGGTAATCCTGTGTGGGATTAGGTAGCAAGCGGTTATACATTTATTACTGACAGCACAAAGGCTTGCGATCGGGTCGTATAGTTTTTCGCTTTCTTGTTTCCTCTTAAGGGGAAAAGTAAGCCAAACTCCATCGACGATGGAAGCTAGCAGATGGCATAAAATATCAACTGACAAAC
>CM042747.1:27573089-27615589 GCA_022496165.2 Catalaphyllia jardinei
TAGGTCTACCGTCACTCTGCCGACTGAGCTACGAGGTCGGACAGAGAAAGTCGGGGTCGATTTAGATGGTGAATCGCTGCGAAGAGAAAGTAAGGGTACATATGAATGTTGTGCCGCGTAGCACTATGAACACAAATGAAGTAACAGGGAATTAACTCTGAAGTGTAAATTTTAGTGGTAATTTAACCCATGATTTAACCCATAATTTAGCCCTAGTAAAGGGAATCAGGGAACCAGACGAGGTAAAATAAAAATCGTCACTCTGCCGACTGAGCTACGAGGTCGGACAACATTCATATGTATATTAGATTCCGGATGGAGTGATCCGGGTTCCAGGCCTGACCAGTCTCCTCCGCAGCCGTTTTATGGGATGTCACGCAATGCTTCGCCCGTGACATCCCCAAAAACGGCTGCGAAGGAGACCTGACATGTGTCCTCTGTTGTGACTCAAAGGGTATACATGTGGCGGTTAATGCCGAGGGTGACCCTGCTATAAACTAGTATTCCGTCGGGGTTGGGAGTAGATATACTCCTAGCAGCACCATGCTACTGAGAACAGATGAAAAGCACCTGGACTAAAGGTTTGCATCTAGGCAGAAGAAATATCTCGGAAGATATCATCCTGGCAGTTGAAAACAGCGAAAACCTGATTGATCAAGAGGATCGCTAAAAAATAAAAAAACTCACCCCAACCCCAAGTCCAGACATTTCCATCACCTGTAAAATTAATTCCAAGCATTATTCTTAATATTGATGGCTTATGGTTCCTTTTGGAAAAGTTGGTGTAGTGTATCTGTGCAAGCTCTCCTGGATTATCTGGGAGTCTTCCGGATACACACCGGTGCCCTGTACGGGTCACTACATTTCAGACATTTCCCGGACAATAACAAGGAAAGCCTACAACATACATTTTTCAGACATACTTTGGTCGACTTTTGGCGTTGTTGTTGGAAACAATTTTTGGATATATGACACATTTTTGTGGTGGAATGGCGGCGTTCTTATATGAACCACTTTTTCATTTTCTAGGGCCAAGAAGATAATGTTGGCGATCTCTCGGATTTCGATGTACTAGCACATGTCAGTGTCTGTATAACTAATGACGCGACTCTGCTCTGCTTCCCAGACATCTCAGAGCAGTACCTTGCCAAGACGCAGTGGAACCAAAATATCCATGGTGAGAATGTATCCAACCAGATTTGATCACATTTCTTTACGCAAAAATATTTCTTCAAGTGTCTGACTCTCCTTGTTTAAGTTGTTGTGGTTTTGTTCTCGCTTTCCTTGCTGTTTATGGTTTGAAAAGAAACTGTTTTAGGGTTATTTCACTTCTTGCCATCCACTGCTTTTAACAGCTTGGAGAACGATTCAATGGATAACGGGACTCGGTACACAAGTACACCTTATGATTGACAGATACTAAATTTGGGTACAGTAGTGTCAAGATAAAGAAAACTTTGCTTTCTCTTGGGGCTTAAAGGGAAATAAAGTTCATGGTGTCAAGCAGGTACGTGATGTTCTTCCAGTATTTCAGGTTTCATTGAAATCAGGAATAGCTAGATAGCCTGTCTACAGACCCCGCTCTATTTTGTCTTGAGTTCGTTGAAATCGCAAGCTTAGCAAATGTTAGCTAGGTGCAAGGAATATGAACGAGGCTAAATGCAAGGGGGTGGGGCTGGGAAAAGACATGGACAAATTATGGCATGTGCAACAGATTATGGTATGTGTGACAAATTATGGCATGTTTGGAGCACAGGAAGTATAAAGCCAAACTGGTTTTTGTTGCTGCATTTAACAAAATATTTTCTTTCTAACCCAAAATTTAAACCCTTCCTGTATAAAAACATTACCAGGATTACAGCTCTGATAAAGTACCCTCAATGTCCTATAAGCCTGTACAGCAGAGCCCCGCCTTTATGCCACCCTGGTAAATATGGCTACTTCACTATTATGGTCATTTATTCTGGCCCAAACAAATAATCAATCAGTCATTTTCCCCAATAATACAGCCAGATTCTTTTGCCCTGTTGGTGACCAGATTAAGGGGGCTCCACTGTATCAGTATAATTGTCTTCTTTGTTATTGCATGTTTCTGTTCTCCACGATCTACTGATATTGAAGTTAGGGAATAATCACTGTGCGCATACCAGTGACTGCGGCAGTGTGTCTTGTTCCACAGCTGACTGTCATCACCTCCAAATCATCAGGGAAGTTGATTGGTACAGGGACTGCCTGGCACTGAACCTGGCCACTGGATGACTGTCTGTCATCATGATCATGATGGACACCCAAACCCAACTGTCCTTTTTCATTCCATCCCCACATATACAGGTCACCAAACTCTAATGAGAGGACACAAATCACAATTTAACTTTGTGAAACCCTTGAAAACCCATGTTAACCACAATCTATTTTTATATACACTACAATTCTATTATAATCTACCATAAACTTCCAAAAGTAAGACCATCATTACTTT
Source organism: Catalaphyllia jardinei (assembly GCA_022496165.2). NCBI lineage: Eukaryota > Metazoa > Cnidaria > Anthozoa > Scleractinia > Caryophylliidae > Catalaphyllia > Catalaphyllia jardinei. The sequence goes on from CM042747.1 coordinate 27,575,569, forward strand.
TAGAATTAGTAGCCTTTGGGGCTCGTTACTTTTGTGGGGTCATTGCTTTTGTGAAATTGTTACTTTTGGGAAACAAAAATAATTTGTTAACAATATAAAGCTGGAGGACTGAGAACTTTTGACAAAATAAATGATGGAATTTTGCAAAAGCAAGAGCAAGAGACACGCATGGTGGGCTTTTCATGTCTATACTATGTTGTCAGAATGGTTAGATTCAAACTTCTCTATATGTTCATTTGTTTTTCCACACGTGATTGTTACTCTATCCTATTTACGTGTGCGTGGCATTGCGTTACATCATGACGCATTCATGTCTTAGGATCAGTTTTCAATCTAGTTTCTCAATCGCCATGTGCTTTCACTCGCTAGTATTCTGTTCTGGTATTTTACTGTTTTATTCAAGTTTCTTCATTCATATCTTCACTTCACTGGTTCAGAGGACTATTTGTAAGTTTACTTTATGCTGTGTTTTACAATTAGTGTATCAGTCTCTTAGAAATAGTGTAATTTATTTCCTTTCAGTCAAACCATTGTCTCTTATTGTCATTGTCATTGCTGATCTTGGAATATAGTTCTCAAATGCGTTCGGATTACCTTTGATCACTTCAATTGTAGTAAGCATTAAATGGAACCTTTTTTAATTGTCTACGATTGTCTACAATATCTCAGTGCATTGGTTGAGATTTCAATTTCAATTTCAAATAATGTTTCTTTTAATACCCTCCTGTTGAAAATGTATTAATTTGAATTAAAGTTCGCTATAATTCTACGGGTTTTGTTTTTTTCTGGTGAAGCACAAATTGATATTCTCACAATGCTTCATGGCATAAGCAACACCCTTCCTTATTGTGTAGTGCCTTCAATCGACTTACTATACATAACTTTCACCAAACAATTGATTGGAAAAATAAATACACTATTAAAATTGGTTCTTGCTATTTTTGGGGAGGGGGTAGGGGAAGGGGTGGACTCACTACTTTTGGAGGATTTGCTACTTTCCAGGATCACTACATTCAGGATTTTTTGGCGGAGATAAGTTTTTGACGTTAATTTGAGAGGATGACTACTTTCGGAAGTCATTACTTTCAATTTGAAAATATACAGTAGAAAATATTTCCTTTGCTTTGCAGATCAGGGATGTAAATTTGTCCACATTTTTCTACCCTATGCTTATTAAGCTGTGGCAAGGCCGGCCATTTTCTGTTCAGAATACTGTGTAAGCCCCTTTTCCCTTTCCAGTTCCATGTTCTTTCCTGGCTCCAGGTTTAAAGTGTGTATGGCAGCTTCATTAGTTACCCATTACATACTTCACAGTTAAAATACATTCCCCCACCCTTTCAGAATGTAAAGTTACTTCATGGTGAATACTTTGCAAGACTGTTTGTTGGTAACAGAAGATTTTGCTTTACATTGCACTAAATTTGACTTAGCCCCATGCATACTTTGAATCAGTTGACAATATCCCTGGATAGACCCACTTCAGCTCTAATGGAGTACTGTGCTCTAAGTTTTATTGTTCTCACCACTTATTGCAGCTGAATGCCATCCACCTGCAGCTACTGACTGAATCCTGATTCCTTCCAGGGCTGGAACAACTTCTGGGCCTTGCTCTTCAATTAGCAAGCCACGCCCAAGCTGCCCACGACTAATTGGTAGAAAACCAAGACATCCATGTCATTTATAACATGTTTGTTAAACAGAAAGGAACTCTCCTGAACATATTATTACTAATAAAAACTCAAACTAAAGAAAATGTACCTGCCACCTCCAAGACTGTGGACAGCTCCTAATGATGTCAATAGTAAAGCATGTTCTTTACCACAAGCAACTGATGTCACCTGTTTGGCAATATCTATTGGCCTGAACACTGGAGCTGGTTTTGTATCATTGTCATCTTGATCTTGTTCATTAACTATGAAACCAGCCTCTCCAGTTTCTTAATTGGTGACAAAAAAACAATGTTACAAAATGACCTAGTTTGCTACTACAGTGTTGCACAGAAATCAGGGCAAGACTCCTAGTTTTTCCAAATTCAAGGAGACCAGGAGCCCAAACACAGTTAGATGCACAGTGTTAGCTTAGAGAGAATGCAGTTAAGCTGGATTTATTTTATTGAAGAGCATAATTAAACATGAAGAAATAGTGAAGTTCACTTTGTATTTTCACTCTTTGCAACTGTGACTCACAGTGTGGGTTTTCACACAATTGTCTGTAGCAGTTGAATCAACTATAAAAAAATCAAGTTCTCATCAATGACATAAAATTATTTCCTGCAAGGGGATAATATCATGGTTACCTAAGAATAATATGGCAGGGACTACGAAAGCCATGAACCTGAGGACCTCTTCATACAATGCACAAAAAAGCATAGGCAATGATTACTATTAAAGTTAGCCATTGTCTGCCTGTCTTGGAACATATAGCTTCCTCTATTACTTAATAAATCCAAGAAAATTGAGCAGAATTCAGCCATCTGCTAGGCAATACCTCTTTAATAAGGTTTAAAGCAAATATAAGGAGAAAAGATCTAAGCAACTTGGTTAGTGATGACGCATGCAAAGGGTGTCACCTGTGTAATTCATAATTCATAAACAGAAAATACTATAACTAGTAGAATCGATATATATAATAAAAGTGTATATAAAGTTTTTTATTGCATATGTGTATATTCGAAGTATATTGTGCATATTTTTGAAGTAGATTTAGAATAGTTAAATCTTATCATCTTATATTATGTATATGTATTTATCATTAAATAAGTAATTTAGGTAGTGTCCCCAATTAGTAGGCCTGAGGGCAAGCTAGAAGATTAGACACTCAAATAAAGTTGTTGATTGATTGATTGATTTATATTAAAATATTATGCTGTCCCATGGGAAAATGAGATTTTGATCAGTTTTACATCACTTTAACTGTCAAGGGTTTATAACCACCTGTTATAAGTATGCAACTTGACTCCCAGCAGCCCACTGCTTTGAATTTTGTACCATCACACTTGACTTGAACAGGTTTTGATGTTCCATTTGTATAATTGCTCCACTGTAAACAGTCTCCATCATTTGTTAGAAATGCAAGCTGTTTCCAGCTACAACATGCATCAGTTACAAAATGATCTGCAAGAAGATCAACCACTTCCCCAACTTCTTTTGTTCTAGAGATCCATCCAATTGTACTGACTGTTCCGTTTTCTTAAAAAAATAGCAAGAAACAACAGCATTTAATACAACAACCATACCTTGATTGAATAACATGCATGTAACGATTTGTTGCTAACTGCTGGGTGTGCTCCAGAACACCCAGGTTCCACACTCAGGTGACTAACTTTTGCCTTTGGGTGACTGGAAAAACTTACTTTTTTGACATACATGTAGTCTTATTAAAGTGCTAAGCATCCTAGATTTCATGGCTAGGAACCTTTGGCTCCTCATAACTTTTCTCAAACCACAGCCTTAGAGTTAGTTTGAGACTACATTATTACACTGCTCTTGACTACAATTGAAGGTCTAAGCAGCAAGGTATAAGAGTTTAGACATGCATGAGGGTGGGGCAAGGAGTGGGGGAAACAGTTGTTTCCATCATCATTATTGAGACTGAACTACAGTATAAAGAGGGTAACCTGAGCATTATAAACACTAACACAAATGCTCTTCAGGCTACTCAGGTTCACCATCTATCTCCCCAAAAAGTTTGATTTGCTCCAGTATCATGTACCGGGTAATCATGTCATTACTTTACTTATGTTTGGACCAAGCTACAGTACATGGTCAGTACATGCAAAGATTCTACATGTATACTGACACACATGATAACAGCATTCAGAACCACTTTAGACTTTCTCATTTGCATTAATTGTCAGAAAGCCTTGCAAAGCAAAATGGAATGAAAGCAAGAAGCCATGTACTCCAATCAACACTACCAAATTTATATCATACACTTTCCATCTGGTATACTTTGACTTATCACTACAGAACTATCTCTGTTTATCAAATATTCCAATGGAATATTTGATAAACAGAGATATAAAATTAATGTTACAGTACATACAAAAACTGGTTTCAACAAAACACTGATCCCCGGTCAGCTGACCCCCTGCTGGCCCCCACTGACTCTCTTACTGACCCCCCTACTGACCCCCTATAAAATCAATGGGAAAATGAAGATTAAAAAAGCCCAGAACTTTCAATGGGACCCGATTCAAGTTCATCAATAAATTTAGCATACCTGAAACTTCCAAGATGGCAGTTGCGTTGCAGATTTCCGACTCCTTTCTAATTTGACTAAAGGATTTGTCACGGAAAATTGAGCACAGAATAAGTTGGAATATCAGCAAGCATGGTATTTGTACCCACTAGAAAATTAGGCAATAAAAATAGTGAGGTAATTCTGGCAAATTAACACACACACAACTAACCGCGAGCGACACGCACACGATTACATCAACCGGATAAAGCCATTATTATTATTATTATTATTATTATTATTATCATTACTGTTATTATTACTACTAATATTATTATTATTATTATTATTATTATTATGGCAAACTTATCGTCCCAGGTCCCTCACCTTCTGCATGCACAAACTATGTTGCACATGGCTTTAGTCATGGACGGTAAGTGGCGTTACTGTTTTCCATCGACTTCATGCCCCAAGGGGAAAGTAATCCACCAGGATTGTCCAAAAGGTTAACACCACAGCTGCTGCAGTTTTAAAAATGCGAGAACTAGGCGTGGCGTGGTTTATGCGTGTGTTCATGGCACGAGCAGTCCATCGCGATCCTTTCGCGAGCCTGTTCATTTGACAGCGTTTCTCTTTGCTTCATTTCCCAATGCGTATGAAAGCAATATTTGCTTACATTCAATTTTACTCTGTGCTCGATTTTTCGTCAACAAAACCACCACTAAACAATAAAAGGAGCACAAAAGCCAGAAATCTGCCACGCATCCGCCATCATGAAAGTTTCAGGTAAGCTACATTTATTGATGAACTTGAAACGGGTCTCATTGATAGTTCTGGGCTTTTTTAATTTTCATTTTCCCATTGATTTTATAGGGGGTCAGTAGGGGGGTCAGTAGGGGGGTCAGTAGGGGGTCAGTAAGGGATCAGTGTTTTGTTGAAACCCTACAAAAACTCAAAATGCGAGCTCTCTGACCACGACAGTTATAAGAGTGGCACTATTACTCCATCAAAGTACAGCTGCTTAAAAGTCCTGGAAATTATTGTTAGGCACTTTTAAGTCTTCCGGACTGAAGCTTGAAGTAAAAAATTATGTACTTATCACTATGAGAAATTTATGATAAAAATAATGTACCTATCAGTGTTTAGGAGTCTCGTTATTGGAACAATAGTTCTGTGAGATCTCTCCTGCCAAATTGCCCTTGGCGAAGTTTGTAAATAAATAAATAAGTAAATAAATAAATAAATAAATAAAGCCCGAGGGGGAGGGGGTTGGGCATAGGGTGGGGATTTTCACATTTCCAAAAAAAAATTATCAAAATCCCCACCCCCGGGCAAAAAAGAGTTGTCAAAATTAGCAGAAACAACTGGTTTACTTCCCTCCTACTCTGTAAATTTGAAAGATTAAATGCATGATATCCGATCAAAATCCCCACCCTGCGGATATACGCCACAGTCAAATTCCCGTGGGTTGCCCGACCCCCCCCCCCCCTCCCTCGGGCTTGACATTGATAGATGCATTAATAAATGGTCTTCTAAGATATATTTTACAACCACAGCTCGCCATAACACCAACCTTTTAAATAAAATGAGCACGACCACGATGCCACAATACTACTGACACAGTCAACATTTAAAGAAACAGGAAATGGAACGACACTACATGTAGCTATAGACGGGGGTTGAAATTGAGGAGTCTCGTTGTCTTTGCTGGCAGTCTTACGGGCACTGAGCTGTGCGAAACCATTGTATCCAAAGCCAAAACATTTATAGCTTCCCTTGGAGTTCAACGCTGACCTCGAGGTAGCTGTCTGCTTAGTCTCATCCATGAAAAACTTCAAATCAATCGTTTTTTTTGCCCTCTGTCGTCCGCCATTTTCTTCGCCAAGCATCCTGGCCTTCTTGTCAAGGGCTTGGATACAAAGCATAACCATGGAAAATGTATGCAAATTTGAACATTCTCGACATTTGCTGTTGGTGTGAGATTTGACACTAGCAAGACATTTTTTCGTTGTTTTTTGGGTTGGTCGTTGAAATTATTTTCTAAATTTTGCAGAAGAACAGGTGAATGTGATACCATCGGATAAAACAATGGGAGAAAAAGACTTGTTGGAATCTAACATGGCACCTTAATTTTGAATGGTGTGCAATTTCGGACACTAACGGTTACATTTACGTTAAAAATATTCGTCCAACACGAGAGTATGAGTAGCAAAAGGACGTTGGTTAAACAAAAAGTGACTTATGGTTCCGCGGGAGATGGAAATTTGCACGAAAGTGACGAAGATTTTTCGGGTAAACGAAGCCCAACGAAACGAGTGTCGTTTGACAGCCACGAACTGAGCGACTCCGATTCTGATGCAGAGAATTCTTTAGGAAGGATTAATCGCTCCTCTGCAAGGCCAGCTGGCGAGTCTCTTGACGGCTTGTTTAGAGAATCAAGTCCAAAAGACAGGCAACGATCTGAGGAGAACGAGTCAATAAAAGGAACTTCGATAGAGAGGCAAGGATCACAAGATAAATACTCACGTCGCGAAGACAAAGGTATGTTTTTATTGACACAAAGGTTTGTCTGGACGCTAATTTTGCTTGCATGTAAATTGGAAATAAGAGAAGACGAGGAGTAAGTCTCATTTTACGCCTTATTCACATGTTAATCCCTCTCAGGTTAATTTTGGATCACTCCTTGGTTTCGGATATCACTGAGGAGTATCAAAATAGCTAAATACTGTGACACATAGTTTGCTCACATAGACAGCCAACCGTGTAAGACGCTTATGTACACAGTTTCACCATCCATGAAAGATCCACCTACTGACTGTATCTGCAGGCTGTACAAAAGAACTAGGCACCATGTCTAATCTGAAAATAACTTGGAAGGGAATGCCTTGGAAATGAGGCCTACATGTATATGGTACATAAATTCTTTGATCCTCCATCCTCTCCTGTTAGAACAAGGTAAATTATTTAAGAAATGATTATTTGAAATACATCTCTTCTTATGCTATCTTCTTAACTGCCTTTATTTAGACCAACCACGACCTGCCCCAAGACCTCGTCCCACTATTGCAGCGAGAAGATCTAATTTTGAAGGTCACTCAGTAACTTCATCACAGCAATCATCAGATGATGATGAGGATTTGTCTGCCATAACGTGGCCAATGAAAACAAAGGAAGCAAAAGACAGACACCCAGTTCCACCTCCAAGGGCTTCGCCACGACAACACCAAGAAAAGAGTTCATCCTCTGACGTGGTTTCACCTAGGCCTGTGCCAAGATCAAGGCCTCCTTTGTCCTCTAGAGAAGGAAACATGAAACTATTTCAGCAAGACTCAGATGTTCATGAATATGAAAGGGATAAACATTTGGAGAGAGATTCAGGAGTTCATAAATATGAAAAGACTAAAAATGCTCCAGATAAACCTTCACCTCCTTTAAGAAGGAAAAAGACATTAGAAGATCAAGAATCACAAGAATATCACACTAGAGGAAAAATTCCCATAGTTAGAACTTCTACTTTTGAGGATGATGGACCATTTCTGGATAAAAACGATGCTGCAGAAGTTGAGCAAGCAGGAAACTTGAGACATGGGCAGTCTAAGAAGGTTAAAGGTCGACCTTTGATTTCAGTGGCAAGGTCCGACTCTTCTGAGGAAAGTGAAGATGATTCAAGAAGGTTTAATAGAACAGGTTTGATTGGTAGTAAAAAGTATTACAGGGAAGAGCAGAGTCACGATAGAAATTTCAGAGACCCTAAGGAGGAATCTGTACCGCCAAGTGCACCACCAAAGCCATCACCTCGAAGTCGCATGATGATGGACAATTCTATGAAAAAAAGTGAACCATCTGAAGAGGAAGGCAATCATGTAAAACGCCCAGGAAGTGTTTCTTTGACAAAAAAGTCATCAAGTCTTGAGACACTGCCATCCAAACAGGGTTCACTTACAAACAAGAAAGCACTTCCTGGATCAAAGGAGCAAGGGGTTCAGAAGGTACAACTGAAAAAAAGTCTCACTCCACAGAGACCCATGAGTGCTAAAAAAGGTTCCTTGATGACCAAGCTGAAGATGCAATCAGATGTAACAGAGACTTTTCAAGAGCATGTTCCTTCAGCTGCAGAAAACATTATTGGAACCCAAGATAATAGGGTTTTTAGAAAGAAAGGTGCATCAGATTTTGATTCAGGTAATCAACAGAGCTAGAGTTCATGGTTAAAAACAAAGGTAAAGATAAAATGGTAGTAAAAGATGGTAAAATGATTGTTGACAGTTCTGTGAAAAAAAATGTCTCATTTGTAGGGTCAAGGCAATTGTATGAAAGGTCTTACATTTTTTCTAACTATATGTATATGTACTGTGTGCATGTGCCTGCAGATATGACATCAATAACACAGCATTTTGCTATTTCTAACTTATGCATGGTGTTTTACCATGACGATAAACACATTGTCATGTGCATGTCTTTTGAAATGAAGTCACATGTGCAGGCTGCAGAAGAAAGTATGAACAGCTGTATTTTAGAGAATACAATACACATGTTCATGTACAAATTATACTGAAAGATAATATATGCTAATTCCAATGGAAGGGCCTGCCTTGTTCTGAAACTCTTTGTAGAGTACATTGTAAATAACCAACCAACCCTGTAGCCACTGTACTGACTGACTGACCAGCTGCCACTGAATGAATGACTTGTTCCACTTCTGGTGCTCACACTATTAGTTTTGAAAAAAGGTCCAGGACTGACATACACCATAACTCACCTGCTTGGTGGACTAACCAACCAACCAACTGGCTGGCCATTCAGCTGTCACCGACAGTATGATTGACAGATTAACAAACCAACTGAATAATACTGTACACGAGTTGATACAAATTTGTCATGTGTGTGGCTTAATATTCCAGGTGGTGGTAGGTCAGGACCCCTAAGGGCCAACCAAGCAATTAGCACAATGACTCGATCACCACACCCTAGAGAAACACCTACAGAGTTTTGGACAGGCACGAAAAGTGCTACTCATGGTGGCACTCTAACACCAAAGAGATCCTCATCAATGACAAATTTAAGAGGTGCCAGTCCAGATTCCTGGAGTGAAATGGGCAGTGCAAGGGGATCACAACATGGTGGCTTGATGGACACTGCAACAATACGTCAGGCAGTGTTCGACGAGTGGAGGGCAAAGAAAAGTGAAAGATCGAAGGAACAGCTGGCCAGCAAGTCTGCCGAGAAGAAAAAGCTTGAGGAGAAAGAAAAGGAAGAACGTGAGCGTAAAAAAATGGTAAATTCATTAAACTGTGTACCGGTACTTTTAATTTGGTACATCCAAACCTATTTTTAGGTTTTTCCTCTTTTTTCCAAATGTTGGAATTTTTTTCATTAAATAATTATGTAAATTCTTTTACTTACTCCAAATTTTTACACAAACTCTAGCTAAATTAAATCGGTGTACTAAATACAATTCAAAACTCACTTAGAAAGTACTGGTGATTACATTCACAAAATCATGTTTATTGTGCAATGTTATAATTATATAATAAAAAAAAGATTACAATTTTTTAATTTATTCTAGGCAAAGAGAGCATTTGAATCCTGGAATGAACAGAAACAAGAAGAAAACAAAGGAAAGAATGCCAAGAAAAAAGAGTTGATGGAAAAAGAACTAGAAAAGCAAAAGGAGAAAAACATTAAAGCTAGAGATGCCAAAAAGTACTTTGAATCTTGGAAAGCAAAGAAAGATGAAGAACTTAAAGAAGAACATCACAAGAAGAAAGAGGAACAGCGAAATAAGAAAAAGAAGGAAGAAGAAGAAAAGCAAGAAAAAACCTTGAGTGCACAAAAAGTGTATGAAAATTGGTGAGATGTTCTAATCAAATACACATAACTTTAATTTACAAACTTTGGAGCACTTTAAACAAGTACAATTACATGTACATTATGATGCCTCCAAGTGGCACACTGCCCACAAGGAACATTCTGGTCCCAAAGCCTATAAGAAAATATGCACTGATTGGTTTAAAATCATGTTTCTATAATGTAGAACTGGCATGAGCTGTTCACATGATTATTTAGTATGCTATATTTGTTTTCCTTTTTGCACCACAGAATTTTCTAAGAGAAATACACAATGTATAAAACATGTCCTTTGTGTTTCTATTTAGTTATACATGTAGAAACACTCCTGGAAGTTTGGAAGAACTTGAAAATGCTGTGGAAACACCCACCTGTCAGCTCATGTTCCCACAGTATTTTTCATTCTCCCAAACTTCCACTCATGTTCTATAACTTGTCATGAGAGAAACACAGTACATGTTTTCTATTTTAGTGAAAAGAATAATGCCCTGGTATACTAGCTGGTCACTAGTTTTCAGTTACACTGTACACATTGGTTGTAAGATATCTTCTAAGATGAATTGGAAGGAAATTCAGTTCGTGTGGGGTAAAGAAAAGTAATTGAATTCTTGATGGGAATCAAGCCCACATCCTTCTGCGTTTTGAAATGATTATGTTTGCACCTTCAAGAGTGACTCTAACCTGTGATTGACTGTCAATATCCTTCCTTTCAACCAACTTGTAACTAATTCATGAGTTAGTGTAAGAATATGTAGTGCACACTGTGGCAACCTAAATGTATTTAATGTAAAATCATGTAGCAGCTCTTACACTGCACATGCACTCATTACATGAAGAGCCAAATTTGAACCAACAAACGCACACATTCTGATTTCACTAAATTTGTTTCTTGCAGGAAAAAGAACAAGGATGAAAAGATAAAAGAAGAGGTGAAGAAAAAAAAGAAGGAAGGACTTGATAACATCATGAAGGAAGAAGAGGAGAAATATGAGAGAAGTATTCAGTGTGCAGAACAGTATCAGGCCTGGGTGGAGAATAAAGGGAAGCCACGGAGAGGTCCTCCCCCACCAACGCTGACACAAAGGTACATGTATACCACTTCTCACAAAAGGAACTTACACTAAGCTTTAGATTTTTATTAATATTTAATGCTTTTATTATGCTGTGCTTGCCATTAAACCTACAATGCACATGTATATTAGCCATAATGTAGATTCGTAGGCATGCGATGCATGTAGAGGCTCAATATAATATTGCCATCAGCAGCCTTTGCAAGTACAGTGTATAGCAAGTTTGCCTTATGCAACAGAAAAAAATACAAGTTTAGTTGCATCCATTCATTGTTTCCTACATGAGAACACTTTTCCTCTGTCGTAAAAATGATCACCTTCACGGAATGCTTACTTATTTTTCACAAACTATGTATATGTTGCAGTTAATTTTTGGTTTCAGTTAATTTTATAATTTAACTAGTCAGTTTTTTTCTAACTAGGTTATTTTATAATTACTAGTTATTTTTATTTATTTATTTTTGGTAGGGGGAGGGAGGGGGGGGTGTTTCTCAAAAAGAATAACACACACATCACTAGCCCTAACCCTATTGACCCCCTAACCCTAACCCTAACCCTAGACCTATCCCTCCAGTTGTTTTTTGTTTGCACTCACCTGGATTTGAACTCCAGATCTCTGACTTTGAAGTCCATCTTCATATCCACTATGCCACACAAGCAATTGTTGCAAATTTGCTCATATTTGTTGGTCTAATAAGTTATTGGTCCCAGACTCACCCTTCCCCATAATTGAATGGCTTGGTGCAAGACAGTCGTAGGTGACTTTTTTGGGTAAAATTTTTTTTCCTTCAAAAGTGCCTGAATTTTTGCATGTGCTTTTCAATAAAGCAGAAAAACATTCTCCTGTATCTTTTTTTGGCTAAAATTCTCTACTTTTTCCACTTTGTTGCGTTCTTTGCGCACACTTCGATATTTTGACTTCGTTTTTCTCAGAAGCAAAGTGCAAACCACCCAAAAAAATTACATGGGAATCTTTTACTACTTAATTGAAAAGCACATGCAAAAATTCAGGCACTTTTGAAGGAAAAAAAATTTTACCCGAGAAAGTCACTTACGACCGTCTTGCACAAAGCCATTCAATTATAAACTGGTTTGAAAATTTCAACCCAGTTTGAAAAATATGAACCAGTTAAAAATAAAATCACCTAGTTAGAAAAATAACTAACTACCGGTAGTTAAAAGATAAATCACCTAGTTAGAAAAAAACAACTAGTAATAATTACTATAAAATAATTAACTGAGACCAAAAATTAACTGCAACATATACATGACTTGTATGTCACTTCTTTTGGCATATGATTGTGACCAGTACACTTAAATTAGTTTTAACTAACAAAGGGCTACTGTATAATGTGATCCACAGTAAGTAATTCAGTGTAAAAACTAAAAATACTTTACTTGTCTGACAAAACTTAGTCTTGGTAACCATTTAGCATGTTTTCTTTCTCAATGTGGGGTTGTAAAATTGTGATCTGATATTTCTTTTTCATATTGTTATTTTTAGGAGCTGGTGCCCAAGTGGCAGAAAGTCAAACAATTGCATTCCAGAGCAAGTTGGGAGTGTGATTCAGGCACCCTCTCCCAACAGATCACGGACCATGTCAGGATCATATTACTTCAAGACAAACAAGGTATTGTCTATCCACTCCCTTTAAATACTGATTTAATAGCCTAATTGGAGAATCTCTGTTGCCATCTTACCCAGAGGGGTATTATGAGAAGTGTCTTAGTCTTACCCAAAATGACCCTGGACAGATCTTTTGATGACAGATCTGGCCTCTGAAACACTAACAATAGTCTAGTTTGACACCTCTTAGATGATGTTTTGTTTTTGTTTTACTTTGTTTTGTTTTCTATGTTTGTTAACAAAACGATCTTTAGTTAATAGTTTTCATGTGTATTTAAAATAGTTTTGTTGAACAAAGTCAAGATTGTATTACAATACATCTATCAAAAATTTCTTAGAGATATATGAAATTGTAAAAACACTGATAAACTCAATCACCTTTGGTTTTGTTTTCTCTTTGCAGTTTTAACCCAGATGATGAAAGTTTATTTTATTTTGTATAGTACTATGGGTTACTTTAGTTAGTTATTTGTTTTATGACTCAGACTTTTAGAGCATCATTGAACATTATGGCAAATCATACTTGCTATAACAGGTGTAAAATTATTGTAATTGTGACATCACTGGACTTTTTAATTAAAACATAATAATTTATTATACCACTTCTAACATTATATATTTTGGAATAATAAGATAAGTTTACTAAAACATATATAGTGCTCATTTGTGGTAAAATAAAAATTAATATACATGTATGTTTTAAAAAGGTGCATAAATTCAGAAACAGGTCAGCTGAAATGCTCTGTACATTGCAATACTCATGGTTAAAATCTCAGTTGATGCATTTGAATTTGTTTCAGTCATTCCATGATTCATTTTCACCAGAACACATCCAACACATATTACTTATAACTAATTCATGTTCCCATTATAATTATATGCCAATATATGTAAAAAACAATTTAGCAAGATTATGAAAAGTAGTTTTTACCACAATTGCTGCTAATCTCGCAATCTGATTGGCTAATTTGCTGTGGTAAATAAGAATCCATACCACGCTGTTCGTGTCAATGTGTCACCCAATGCGTTAGTGCGCGCTCTGAAAGATATTTTCTTTGATGTTTATATTGTGGTAAAAAACAAATCGAAATGTGGTTTATCGTGGTCTATACTCTTATCGACAACGAGTATGTGTCATTACTCTTTTCCCAAACATTTTTTTTTTGTATTGTTTCTGCGAGTTTGCAAAAGTTTTTGAAAGGAAAGTCTAATGCATACAAGCAGCTCGATGTTTACAATTGTCAAGACAAAGATTAATTTCGTTATCTTTGATATTGTGGTAAAAAACAAATCGAATGTGGTTTAGCGTGGTGTGTACTCTTATCCACAATGATACGCGTCATCACAGTGGTCAAAATTTGTTGCGGTCTCACTCAGCTGCACAGTTGATGAGGCCGAAGGCTGAATCAACTATCACCTCATAGAAATTGAGAGCGAATAATCTAATTGTTTTAGTAGAATTCTTACTAAAGTTTTCTTCAAATAACGGTTTCCAATTATTTCTCTACATTTTATTAAAACTTTGCACCTTAAAAAGATCGCACCGATTGAATTGGCATTTAAAATTGAAGTCGTGCATGCGTGCACATCATTTATTTCAATAATTTCAACTTTTTTAAGTTGAGAAACCGTAAATGTCCTTCGTTTAGTTTTCTCAGGATTTTAATCCATTTAAACTCATCGCTAATGATGAGCTTGGGAGCTGGTACCATACAGGTTAGTGGGGGGCCAAAAGCAAGCAGCAGAGAGGAGGTATCCATGGCAACCCTGGAAGCGGGAACCACCCTACAGCAGCCACTAACCGACACTGTCACACTGAAGAACTTCAGTGGAGATACTTACCTATGATAATACTTACCTAACAAGAATACAGGCGATACCGCCTGCCACCCAGCAGGGAGGGTGGAGAGGGAGCGAGAATCTGCAACGCTTTGCAATGAGCCGTGACAATAGTAAGCAATAGATCCAATACGATCAGCGAGCAAAGCAACAATGCAAAGGCAACACTGGCCACGAGCCCAAAGGAGGCCCTGCAAAATCCCAGGGCCCCCCGTAGGTCACGTACTGCAAAGGCGGAGACCACTGGCCAGCTCCGCTCGCGTTTAACTTTGCCTAAATAATATTTAGCCACATTTTTCATCAAAATTTTCCTCTAAAACTTTGCCAGCAAAACGAATAAAGGTCACCATTTCGTACACGAGTTCCAGCCACTACACACTAATGGCTGATAGTGTGCAATGGCTCAGCTAATCAGATTATATACTAGTATACTTGATAGAAACTAAAACTTGATAGAAACACAGAGCTAGCTGTTGATGCAATGAAGGTGCAAGCAAAGAGAATTTACATTTTGATGATCAAAGTAAACAAGTTGTTCCCCTTTTATTTGTTGTGATGTTCTCTAAAAGAAATAGAAAACATGTTCTCCATGTTTCTGTTGAGTTATAGAAACGTTCATGGAAGTTTGGGAGAACTCAAAAAGGTGTTGGAAAGTCCCCACAGCATTTCAAGTTCTCCCAAACTTCCATGAACGTTTCTATAACTCTATAGAAACAAATTGTATATATGTAGGGCACAAAGAAAATAAAATTTAACTGAGTTTGATAATAAGAGTGACTTTCACTGAAGTGAAACAGGTGCTGTAGTCTTAAAACTTTGCCAGTCTGTAAACAGCAGACCCCTGAGAAAATTCATTGTACGAGGCACTGCTGTATCACAGAAAAGACTATTCTTTATGATTAATTTAAAGTGGAAATATGTTTGGGAAAGATAAAGGAAGAGACCACTTTGTCAGAGTTCTTCATTAACATTTTACTGATCATTGGGTTTAAGAAATACAGGTACAGAGCAAGCCTTAGAGATGTTAACATTACAAACAAAAGCTTGGACCTCTACCTATCCATCCCAAATATTCTATTGTCCATAATCAATAGATCACAATCCTGCTGATCAAAGTGTTCACAAATCTGTTATACCTTGTGTACATGCCCTTAAACGCTCTGATTGCCAATCTTCACAGTAATTCAACATAGCTCAATTCTTGGTATAATAAACATTTCTGAGGAATAAGAAATAAAAATAATGTATAATAAAAACAAATTTATTGAATATCCTTCTATTACTATACAGTATACCTGTATTTTCACCACAACCTACTGGGGTAAACTATCATTTTTAACAAGCTGGAAGAGGGTTAGAAAGACAAATTACCTACTGGGGTCAAACTATCTTTTTCATCAAGCTGTATAAATGCATATGTTGCAGGTCAATTTGTTCCTTAGGTCAATTTGTCTCCAACCTAGGTCAATTTGTTTCAACCTAGGTCAATTTATTCCAACCTAGGTCAATTTGATATAAATTACAGTAAGATTCATTTGTATATATTTAGGGCAGAGGTACACGTACTGTAGTGTAATAATGGGTGGTATCAGTGTCCAGATAAGAGACGGGTCGGGGGTCAAAAACCCGACGGCAACCGCTACCTGACCCCACACTGACGAAACGGAAAACATAAATTTAAGTACTATAATTCAGAAAGAAAACAAAAGTAAATAAAAGAGTGAAGTTTCTAATGAGAAAGGATTGAAAAAAATTACTGTGATACAAGATATCAAACAAAAGAAGTTTGAAAAACGACTTGACAAAATTCCAAAGGCGACTTGACTTCCGAATCACTTTTACCAAAGAGTCCACACACATTCTTCTTACATATTTATACATGTGTGGCATACGTACAAGTAAGCATAAACAATACATACAAAAAATGTATTCCCTGTGCGCTTACAAATAGCTTGAGCAACCTATGGCCCGGTGATTACCAGTGATGAAAATGCAAAAAAAAAGAGCTTATTCTGAGAGTGAGGCGCTGTGATGAGGGCATTGAACCAACAAAAATATTATTTCGTGCTGATGGTCAAACATGGCCTTCAGTTGTTGGTGTTTTCAGTGCAGCTTTCATCTCTAAGTGCTGCAATCCATTTCTTGTGCTCCTGCCGTAGCTTCCTCCTCTTCATTACCAGGTGATTCTTCTTCTAAGTCCTGTTCCACATTTTCCTTCAGCAGCTCCACCTGATAGTCTGAGCTGGAATGCTCAAAGTAACTGGTTATGTGATGCTGTCAAATACAAAATATTGCAACAAGAGTTGACTTGAATGTTGTATACAAACAATAACCTCCATTTGGTGCAAAAATATTCTGGGATATTTGTCCCGGGGCACCATCTATTCTGAGAAGCAAACAGTTTTCTGATAGCTTTGAGCGTTGAGGAACAGATAATGTCCAAGGACAAAATCAAGCAAGCATATTTTTCGCCCCAAATGGAGACTATCTTGTTTATTATCCTTAAAATCTTTTTCACAATGTGCACAGTTTTGAAAATTGGGGAATATTCTCGGATATTCCCCAGTTTCAGCTGGGGAATATTCAGTCACATAACATGTTTAGACCAATCGTGTGTGAGCAAAAATATTTGATGGTTTATAAAACTTACTATACATTGTACAACAAAGTGTCTATGATTTAGTGTCCATAATTCTTGTGGTTCATATAAGCTTAAGTGCTGGGCACCCAGGATTTCATGGTTAGAACATTGGATTTCATCCAGGACCACCTTATACAGCATAATGAACAACAAAGAAATGGTAAATATTGTGTTGACCTGTTTTATTTGTTTACCTCTCTAGATGGCTTGATACAACGGATCATGTAATCCAGCCTAAGTATTGTCCTTATCAAGAGGTCTTTGACCTAGAGAACACCAACAACAAAAACTGTACACATGCAGTTGCAGACAACATCACAAACTAATCATATTACCATGCAAAATGGCCCTGTTATAAGTGTAAAGCACATCTTCTGAGCCTAACTTTGTTTTGGAAGGATTATGTGACTGGGTCCAAGAATACAGTGCTACATGTACTCACTCTGGATCAAACATTTAGAAATAAAATCAAATAACATGGATAGCACGCTTCTCTTAACATTGTAGGCTATTCCAAGTGTTTGGCTGGGTTGCCCTAGCTTTTGTTGGTAAAGTGCCTTAATTAAACGATAACAAGTCACAATGACCCCCCCCCCCCCCCCCCAAAAAAAAAAACCTGCTGATCCTTACATAGGTCCTCGTCTCACTGTCTACAGTCTAAATTTTATTTTCTTTACAGCTGTCTTAATTAGTAAACATTTTTTAGAACAGGACCTGATCTGGTATTTTATTTAAGCAAGACATGGGGGGTGGGAGCCGGTGCATGATCTCCCATACAAGACAGATACAAGTAACATCAGATCCCATGGGGAATGGTGGGGGGAAGGGAAACAACTCCTGCAAAATCTGATCTAACTGTGAACTTTAGTTCAAACCCTCTTAGATGACTTCAGCAGTTAAGAAACAAACAATACTGAAACTTTGAATGGCAATGTTTGTAGACCAACTGTAACTATTAATTTTATTTCAACACACCTTCGTTCTGTTCATGAAAGCAGCCCTTGGGTCCTTGATTTCTCCATTTAAAGTTCTCAGCTTATTGGTCAGCATTTCCAGAGATGCCTTGACATGAGTGGAGAAGAAAATAGTCAGATGCCAAAATATGTAAACAGGGAATTTGGTAAGAGTCTCCCCCCACCCACCCCCAACCCATTATTGTAACATACTGCTCCAGCTAAAGAGAGTTGTCCAACTGGGTATCAGCTAAGGAGGCTTGCTAGGAAAAGTGACTAAAAAAGGTGGTAACTGTAAAATTGACCTACGATTCTTGGAACACGAAAGCCCTAACAATGGTCAGAAAGACACCCAACCACCACTAACAGCCACCTCCCTAAAACTGACAACATTCTACAACCGCCACCTCTCCACAGTGGAGACAGTCACTAAAGCATGTTCCAAACTACCAAAATGATCTCTCCACAGCAACCAGTTAATCAACAACTGATGAAAGGTGTACACAAAACCCCATTTTATATTGTAAAACCACGATCCATACCATCATTGATCTCTGCTGATGTATGCTTATTGATATTCCCAGGTACATTTCATTGAGTTCTTTTAATTGTAAAAAGTCCTGCAAAAAAAGGTTTCTCCTAGACAAAGTTATAAAGAAAAAAGGATTTTATGAATAAACTATCTCTAATTGGAAGCTGTCAATGAGTTGTCATGATCAATTAAAGTGCCATTAAAAGTCACGTAAAGAAGCCAAAGTGGTGAATTATTATATTTCAAAACCTTCCGATTGTTTCAAAATACTCACAGAAAAACCATTCGACTGGTAACCCCCCATTTACATTTATCCTATATTCCCAAATACATACGCACTGTCGTGTTTTCTAAACAGTTTTGAGTCGCAGCCGCTCCTTTTGAGAGCAGTCCGCCTTCAAGGCTCCCAGTTTAATTCACAAAATATACCCCAGCATTTTACGGCGCCATGTCATTATTATAGAAGATTCACCGTAGTTATTCATTTGTCCTCATTTGTTCGAAAGTAATGAGTATTTAAGCAAAGGTAATGTGTGTTTTATAAAAACTTAAAGTTTAACAGCGAATAAAAAACAAACCAGACAGGTAATCAAAATTCCCCAACACCATTTTTTAGATCAAGGTGTGAAGAAAATGAGCGATGTCGCTCGCTTTCTCCCGTTAAATTCTGACCGGAAACGAATTCAATTCGTGAAACTACAAACTTTTGGGAAATGATCTCTATTTTAGGAAAGGGTTTTATTTCTTGCCGTATCTCGAGTAATAATCGGAATCTGCAATTATTATTAACCTTTCAGAAAATATATACTTTATTGGAGGTTTTATAAAACATGTGACCGTGATGCAGAGACTACGCAAGGTTGTCATTTGGGGTACACTGATACCTTAAAAGAATTGTTAGGGGTTAGTAACAATGACTGTTGGCCCATAGGGCCAGCTCAAATATTGTTTTTCGTTGCACACTTATTGACTATGTGGGGCTGAATCATGTTTAGATGGCAGCATACTGCATTTTTGAAAGGATAGTCACAGATGGTCCAGTGAAGTCCCACAGTTGCACCTGTTCAATATCTACCCTCTGACTCAAGAATCTCTTGTGCATACACAACAAAATCAATGTTAACCTGCTCTTAAACTACATTGATTAATACTTCTTACCCTTTCACTAGATGGCAGGTCTTCACTTCCAACTGCAAGGCCTACAAATGAGATTATTGTGTGCAACAGAAAATAGTCTGACTCCTCCCCTGGTCTGATCATTGTTACAAATTCTACCAACTTTGAAACCTGCATAAAATGGAAAAAATCTCTTTGCTTAGAACACTGACAGGAAATTAATATGCTGTTGTAACTATATGTACTGAAGTTGAATCAAAATTGTAATAAAAATAATGCCACCTCTGAGGAAAAGTGTCAGCCCCACAAAAAACTAAAATTGACCTAAAATTTGATAGTCCATTTCAGACCCAACTAACCCTTCTCCTTTGACAAAAATTAACCTAGTTTAACCCATTGACTCCTGTGCCAGTTGTAACTGGCCGTGACAAGTGTTGACATTTGTTTCACTTCTGACGTCATCACCTTTGACCAAAATTGGCATCATCTGTACTCAAGTTCTGCAGGAGGAAAAGATTTTTCCAATGATACCCAGATCAGGGTGATCAGCTCAGGAGCCTAAAATACATGTATCCATGAAAATGCTCAGAAATTTGAGTAGAAAACTCAAAGCAAACTTGAAGCAAGCCCAGCAGAAGGTCAATCACTGCAGCAAAAAGATAAGAAAAGGAGAGGAAGGAAAGGCACAAAAAATTCAAGAAACAAGAATCGTAAAGACGTAGGTCACTTTCTCTTGAAAATTTTGATTTCTGCACATGCCTGAGCAAAAATGTTGTAAAAAATGGTGCTAGTGGAAAGAAAGGCATGCTGTCATGTTGCAATGCCTTTTGAATTTGGCCCATTTCCAGGCTGACAATCTCCAAAATGTCCAATTAAATGTGTTTTTGGCACAAAGCTCCAGGAATCAAGGGGTTAAAATCATCCCCACCCAAAATACAATTCAAAATACCAGAAAAAAAAGAATAGGATTTTAGATCCCATCTCACCTCTATAGTATCTGGAACACTGACATTGCATCTCTCGTCTACAATTCTCTTTCCGGTCTGTTCTTGCCTCTGAAACTTAAGTACTAACCAATGAACAAGTGTCAGACTAAGACGACGCTGAAGTTCAATGCCATAGGTTGAGGGTGGCTGAATTTGAACAAGATACAGAAGATTCCGGTGCTGTGTGCTGAGGCTTGCCACAATACTGCACAGCTCTTTTACCTGAAATTCCAAAATAAAAGATCAATTTACTGGGAGTTTTTTGTGTCGGCAGCCTCTATATTACGTTTTTCCCTCCAGAGAATTTATTTACATGTGTAAGTCTGTGAGTATGCACTGCTCCAATTACTCTTTCTTGCCAAAATGGTAGGTCCACTCATGTTAATAAAGTTATTACCAGTACTTGAAAGTAACTTACATAAAATTTTACTGCAACTTTTCCATGAAGATGCATTGTTAAAATTAAGTTAATAATAAAAAGGCTGTTATTAATGATTTTTTAATACTCCTATGCTAGAAATCTAGTGTTACACCTGTGTCTACACCTGTTTGAGTAAAAAAGTCAACCTATTTTATTTCAATCAAACTTTGATTTGGATTTCAAAGATGTCAACAACAATAATAATTTTATTGTCACTTTAACAGTCACTTTGGCAGACTGCCTTTTGAATTGGATCCTCCCAACTGATACAGTCTGTATAAACCCCTTCCACCAAATGTTTCACATTAGAGATCTGCCAAAACTCTGTACCTCATCAGGCCACTGTGTCTCTCCAAAACAGTTCAGCAATGCTGCAATGCACATCTCAATATCAAACACAATAGTTTGAAGTCTCAAGTCCAACATTATCCTACACATCAGCACCATAAGATTTCTTAGGTCCTGCACTGTGTATGATAGAGGGCACTTTTGAAGGCAGCGAGTAAGAAACTGTACAAGGTGCATTATATTTACAACAGGGAAACATTCAGTCTGGGTTTCACCACTGACTGTTTCTTCTTCCATCTGGATTTCTTCTGAAGAATTCTCACTTGACAAAATGTCCTTTACATTAAACTGATCCACAATGTTGCCAGGATAAAGTCTGGGTACAGTGGCACCACATGAAACTAACTCTTTTACAAGTTTTTTGATACTTGGAACCCATGATGTTCCTCTGGAGTGTTGTGGAATATCCTCTCTGTTCTGCAATAAAAAGTACTAGATGATACCACCATATGATACACATTACTTTTAGGATCTTGGTTTTCTGTTTTTCCTGCTTGTTACTGGCAATACCCTAAGGTGACATGGTTTACTAGCCTGATTCCCTTTCCATTATCTAGTACTCAGTGCCTAACCTTATTGTTAATTTTCAGTCTATTCTCGGTCATACCTTGTAAAAATAGTTCTCATAATGGTACATGTTAACGTACACATACATGTATAACAGAAGCGTCAACAAAGAGACATCTGGAGAGAAAGTAATATTGGGTAAAGAAATACTGTAACAAATCTAAACACTGTAGCTTATCTTCCCTATAGCACTATCTTACCTCTGTAGCTGCTTCAAGCATAACACAGAGGACTTGGAAAGATGAACTTATAATATGCTGATCTCTATGACGGCACATGATCTGAAACAGCCATTCAGCAACCTCTGAAGGGCAAGGCTTGTCCAAGTAGTGCTGCAGTATCCAACCTCCACAAAGCAACTCCTGGAGGTCACCATCTGGTGCCACCATCAGCCTGGCCTCAAAAGTGTCACCTTCTGGTTGAGGAACCATTGACAGACAAGGGAAATCCTCTGACTAAATTCCACATACCACAAGAAAGGAGACAAGTAATTTTCAAGTTACAGACCAGCTTTAAATAAGTCACATATTACCGTACTACACACAAATGCTGTCATTATTACAGAGAATGAATAATGTGAACTGATGTGCAAGGGGTCTTTGAAGTTTTAACAACTTAGCAAAATTTGAAATCTATTTCCCAGCAATAACTTAAGAAAACCATGACTGCGTTGTCTGAAGAACTTGAACCACGACGGCTAACTTTTTAAATCTATATTCAGAATTTATCAATGTGTTCTAAAGTAAGTTTTGTGAGAGCTTTGACAGTGATAAACAAAGTAGATGACTTAACAGTATCATGAGATTCATAGGTTAAAATATAAACTCATCATGGCCATCATGGTTTCTTAGCTCACTAATAAGCTGCTTATTACAGGGCTGCAAATAACGGCCTGTCAATGATCAATGTCTGGTCAGACATATCCTTGGATTCCTGGACATGTTGTCCAGTCATTTACTGACTCGTTCAGTGAAATTTTTAACTATTTGATAATCACAAGGGGTATTCACAACATTCATGTTTCTGAAAAAAAAATGAATATAAAACTCTAGACAAACTAGTGTTTGAGAAATGCCTGGTAGTCGCAAATTTCCACAAGGTCATTAAGTCCTGTTGCGACTGCAAAATCATGGTGTCTTCTGTTGTTATTATTTACTTTAGTGTTCCCAATTAGTAGACATTTTTACCTTTGTCTAGATACCATTGACTCTTTAATAAAGTGACTGAATAATCAATTGATTGATTGACTGACTGACTGACTGACTGATTGATTGATTGATTAATCGATCGATCGGAAAGCAACCTCATGAAGAATAATCTTGCTGCACTGAGAATACTCCATGTTGCATTTGCTGGGAAGTGCAGAAAGCTAACAAAAGCCCCAAAGCCTGGAGAATTCAACCACCCTTTTTATTCTACTGTTGGTCAAACTTCTGCTCTTCATTGCCATCTCTAATGCGAAAGTTGAAAGGATGTTCTTGCTGATGAACTGTGTGAAGACAGATTTTCAGGCATCGCTCAGCAAGAACACTCTTAACAACCTCGTCAGAGTCTGAATGGAAGACCTACGACTTGAAGAGTTCGATCCCACTCCTGCCATCCAGTTACTGTATGGGCAATGGGTGCTACCTGTCACCTAAACCAAGGGGAAAGGAAGAATTACAGTGCCAGAGAATCGACAAATAGCTGAAAGGTGTTACTCAATGTTTGTTCAACTGAAGAAAGTTCCAGCACTGACAGTGAGGAAGATTTTGAAAGAGAAGACAAAGACGAAAGGGGGAAAAGTGTTACTTGCAGAGCTTGATGAACTGGAGTAGCAAAACTGTGTTATTTGTTTTTCAAGCCCTGATAATTGGTATGAACATTCGAACATAAAAAGCCTGACTGCAAGGTAATAGAACCAGGGCTCGACTTAGGAAAAAAAACCTTGGGGCCAGCTGGCTCATAAGTTTTTAGATTTGGTCGCCAAAAATTTTCGGCCCTTTGGGCCAAAACATTTTTACTTCAAAATTTCCATAGTACATCAGCTATGCCGCTTCTCCTATTGCTCTTAACTCGATCCTGGATCTCAATCATTTTGACTAGATTTCTTCAGCGTGAAAGAAAAGGAAAGATGAAAACCATACATAAAAAGAAAACCCTTAATCTTACATGCTTTGTTTCATTATTTTTCATTGACCAGTTATAAAAAATATTTATTGCAGGAAGAAAATGTTATAGTTTTAATACGCAGGTTTCCGTGTTAATTGATGTGTGGCGACTGCATGCTGCAATTCCATGTGTGTGTATTGGATGTGAAGCTATAATTTCAATTCGCAACCGGTGGGAATTGGAAGAGTTCAAAATGACTTGCAAGCTTGTAGTCAATCATTTTTGGAAGTCTTTAGTCTCATCCTTGTATTTTCTGTACCAATCAAACCAAAGTCGTAGCCAACAAAATAAAAAACATTTCAACGCTGAAATTTGCCTTCCTTATTCAAATTGGTTTGACCATTGTTCTTTCTCTTTGTTATTCTTTGAAGCAATTCAACACATCTTGAAGAGTCGCGCCAGGTGGGAAATTGCAAAGCATGTTGACGTGCTAAATACGGTAAATGCTGAATTTACCGGTAATCACAAGCGGGAATAAAGACAAATGTCTAAAGTCAAAAGTGGGCTATTTTTGTTAAAGCTTGAGATACATTGCATGACTGGAAGAAAAGTTAAATTTACATCAAATGACCAAAATACTAACCGGTTTTTGGAAAACCTAAAAATAGTTTAATCGGAGAGAATGTGAAATTTTTTTGCGTTTCAGCGAGACAAGGAGAAATCCGATATCTACAAAAAACAAACAAAATGCTAACGCCTGTGCCTGAGGTTTGCGTTTCGGCCGTTTACAATCTACCATCGATGTATTTTATTTCTTTTGCATGCTCTGTAGAAACAACAAAATATTACCAATGAAAAAGAAAACTATAATTTTATTCATGAGAAAGCTGCGACAAATATACAGCCGCTACATGCATTCAGTTTCTTTTCGTTAATAATGCAAGCCTTTGTAAATTAAATTAACTCCCTATTCTTTTCCTACAACATACCACTGTCAAAATTGCAAAGTGAAAACGAATGGTATTTCTTAAATAAATAGTAAAGAATTTTTCATTTTGCAAAAATCTCATATTAGGAACAAATGTCAGTTCCGGAATACTTTCAACCAAACATGTTTATATAATAACCCAAGTTATTCTCGCATTTTGATTGGTTCTCGCCTATGATCTATTACAGGACAGATGCATGACTGACATCATCGTTACAAAGTTTTTCCTTCTGCTGTTTTAAAATGGCGGAAAGTTTTGAGAATAAGGATAATATTTTACGTCACCATGCAAAAGATAAGGTACAAAAAAGTCTTGCCGAGGCATTGAACGGGTTCAAGAAGCCAGAAAACAAAAGATAAAGCCGTTTCTTTTAGAAAATGGTACAGAAATCATTTTCTAGCAGCCTCAATCAGCAGTCAAGCGAGACTAAACCACACACAACTTGGTCTTGGTAAGCTGAGAACCATTGCTTTATCTCAAATTTAACACACCCAATAAACAAAATGTTTCTGAGATCAATTTATTTAAAAAATTCAACTTTTCCTAGTGCCAAAACAACTGTTGACACACTGATTGATGTCAGGAATGAAACATCAAAACATCACTTCTTAAAATCGGTAAAATAAAATACATAACCTTGCTTTACCATGCAAATGTTCCTGTCCGTTTCAGGGCACAACATTGAGCTAAATATAGCTAACCACAGCTCACGGTCAACAGAATCGCAGTTAAAATGTGTCTCTGACACTATAACAAGCTGATTTGAGAATCACCAACCAAAGAAGACAAAAATCTCCACTGTCATTTACGCTTCTTTCATTCAAAACTCGAATCAAATGGCCTCTAGGTTGACCGCAACCACAAGTTTTCCAAGGGTATTTTTTCAACTCCTGTAATTTTCATGGCAGCGTCCAAGCTTTTTGGCTCACTCCGATAACAAAAACTGACTTGAATTCTCCAGCATTTTCTTCAAGATTTGTAAATTTTGCAGTTCAATTCTGCTTTCACTGTAAGTTTTCATTCAACGAGGAGCCACACTTGAGTCAGGTTTGACAGTGGCGTGAGTTTTCTTGACCAATCACAATTCTTTGCAACGCATAGCAACCAATGAAATTGCTTCATTTTGTATAGATCATAGATCACGTCAAATGGCTTTTTTCCGTGCAAATGCGGGACAAAAGCGGGGCAAAAGGGCGGCTTTCGCGTTATGTTGAAATATTTTGAAACAAAAAAGGCTTTTTGTTATTATATAAAACAAATAGATTCCATGTTGCCGTGCGTCTGATTCAGTAACAGATCACAGATGTTAAAATGTGGTGAGAACATCAGTGACACACTCGGCTACGTCTCATGTGCCACTTTTTTGTTCTTACCACATTTTGACATCATCTGTGATCTATTATTGAACAGATGCACAGCAACATGGAATCTATTTGTTAAATATAACTGATTTCATGATAGTAATTATAGTAAATTATGCCAGTGTAAACCGCTTTGTACATGAAGCTGATAAGAAATTACATTCCTGGTTTACAATTAACATTCATTCATTTCGTCATGGATCTTAAGAAATGAAAAAATAAATAAATAAAATAATAACTTGAAATTGTGGTGGCCAGACTGGCAACCAGACATGAAATGTAAGTCGCCAGCGGACCAAATCCAGTTGCATTGACGACCCCACAGGTCACAACGTCGAGCCCTGAGAACTGCAAGGGTTTTTGATTTGCTATAATCACTAATTGAAGGCTTCGGTGGAAAAAGGGCGTTAGGTTTTTTACTCAAAGTGAACTTTGTCAAAAATGCTCCAAATTTTGCATGCAGTTTTGTTTACGTGTGTCAAACAATGTTCTGCATTATTTTCCCCTGAAGTTTGCATCGTTTTTAAGATATTACGTATGCAAAAAACCCTGTACCGGTATTTGCTGTCGTGTCAGCACGCGACTGCAAAGACGGTAATTTCACTTCAAATCCAGCAAATTATTGGTCTTTCGCAACGTGTAACCTTAAAAAAAGGTTGATTTCAGGTTAAAACCGTTACAATTTTGATTTCACGTTAACGTGCGACCACAGACTTTAATTTCACGCAATGCACAAGCTAGACAATGTTGATATCAGGTCATTTACAGACAGTTAAAATTTTGATTTCACATTATCATGCCACCACAAGGACTTAAACCCTTACGGGTTAAGAGTTCCCAGTTTTATTAGAGTTAGGATTAGGGATTACCGCCCGAAACTAGGGTTAGCGTTGAAGGTTAGGGTTACGGAACAAGCAGGTTAGGGTTGCAGTTAAAATTCAGGGTTAGGGTTATTGCTTAGGGTCAGGACACGTTAGGGTTAGCACAGTGTTGAGGCACAGAAAACAATCAATGTGTAACGTTAAGAAGATGTTGATTTCAGGTTTTTAAAACCGTTTAAACTCATTTCACGTTATCGCGCGACCGCAAAGACGTCAATTTCACTCAAATTACAGCCAAATCTGTTAACTTTACGTGATTTCACGTTAAAGCATGACAGCAAGGGCGCTGATTTCACTTCAAAACGAGAAAACTGTTCATTTCATGCAGCACGTAAACTCAAAAACAGCAATTTTAGGCCTAAATAGGTTAAAATGTTGATTTCACGTGAAAGCCTGACAGCAAGGATCTTGATTTCACTTTAAAACGAGCAAACTGTCCATTACACGCAGCGCGTAAGCTCAAAAAAGGAGATTTCAGGCCGAAAAAGGTTAAAATGTTGATTTCACATGAAAGCCTGACAGCAAGGATCTTGATTTCACTTCAAAAGGAGCAAACCGTCCATTC
Source organism: Catalaphyllia jardinei (assembly GCA_022496165.2). Classification (NCBI taxonomy): domain Eukaryota; kingdom Metazoa; phylum Cnidaria; class Anthozoa; order Scleractinia; family Caryophylliidae; genus Catalaphyllia; species Catalaphyllia jardinei. The sequence goes on from CM042747.1 coordinate 27,603,582, forward strand.
CACGCAGCGCGTAAGCTCAAAAATGGAGATTTCAGGCCTAAATAGGTTGAAATGTTGATTTCACGTGAACGCCTGACAGCAAGGATCTTGATTTCACTTAAAAACGAGCAAACTGTCCATTACACGCAGCGCGTAAGCTCAAAAGCGGCGATTTCAGGCCCCAATAGGTTCAAATGTTGATTTCACGTGAAACCCTGACAGCAAGGAGCTTGATTTCACTTAAAAACGAGCAAACTGTCCATTACTCGCAGTGCGTAAACTCAAAAACGGAGATTTCAGGCAAATGGGCCACAACTTGGCAAATGGCAAATGGGCCACAACTCACGACACAATTTTATTCTTGGGCAAGAACTGCTCTTGGACTTTGCTGCCTGGATCGACCTAACTTCAAACGCTGATAACTTGCTGCTTATATCAGTTGCGTTGGAAGTTAGAGAACACATTTTGCTTCTTTAAAACAGGTTTATCAAGCCTTTATGATGCCTCTCAACCACCAGGCAGGCTACAAGGTACTTAAAAACAATGCTTGAGATATTAGTCGAAAGAGCTGTAATGCATCACTTCTCTCTGCTTTGACGCTCGATCGAAACTCACGTGTTGTGTGCTTTCGTCACAATAGCCTGTATAAAAAAATGTCCCCAGATTTCAGCTCTATGCACAATTTCTTTAAAAAGATATCTTGATTTTTCAAAGAACTAAAAGAACAGAACGGAAAAAAAATTGAGCGACCTCGTATCGAACCGGTGTCTCGGCAAAACAAATTCGAATCTGGCACGTTCAGCGCCTTACCTGCTTGCGCTAACCAAACAGTAGTAAGAGAATGAAGCTATTATAGTGACTTCATCGCTAAGCAAAACAAAAGGTTTCTTTTGTTTTTCATTTAACAAAAGGTCTCCAGAGAATGCCTTTGGAAAAATGTGTTTTTTCGCATACGTAATATTTCGAAAAGGAAGCAAACTTCAGGGGAAAAACATGCAGAGCATTGTTTGACACACGTAAACAAAACTGCGTGTGAAATTTGGAGTGTTTTTGACAAAGTTCACTTTTGAGTAAAAACCCTAACGCCCTTTTTCCACCGAAGCCTTCAATTACTCCCAGAGTAGAGTAGTACCGTTGGCATTTGGCTAAAAAATATTGACATTGAATTGTCTTACAATGTGGCTTGCCAGGACACTTTTCATTAGTTAAAAAGTTCTCTTCAGTGAAAAAGTAGGGCACAGAAATCTACACCACACAAAGTTCAAAATTTTATTTTCTACAGTACTGCTCAAAAGTTACCATTCTCTCGCGAGACAATAGTCTTATCTTCTCTTGAGACAAGTCTCTTGTCTTGTGAGAGCTTAAAAGAACTGTAAGTGACACTGCTTGAATTTCTTGTGCAACTCTAATAGCCTATTGTAACGTGAACTTGCAAGCACACAGAAGAAATAGCCAAGCAAAACTTTGCGTGCTTAAACAAAGCATTTGCCGAACTCTGTTCATTTTTTATATATACTGTTCATTTGAGATTTGACTCTTAAACTTTTCAATTCAAAGCAAATACATTCGCGGATTTCCTGACCTGGTCATCGTCATAAAATACAATAATGAACAGTGCCTAAGCACATTCAACATTTAAGTGAATTTGGAATCAACAGCCTAACATGTACAAGTATGTATATGTTGCAGGTCAATTTGTTCCTTAGGTCAATTTGTCTCCAACCTAGGTCAATTTGTTTCAACCTAGGTCAATTTGTTCCAACCTAGGTCAATTTGTACCAACCTAGGTCGATTTGATATAAATTACAGTAAGATTAATTTGTACACATTTAGGGCAGAGGTACATATACTGTAGTGTAATAATGGGCGGTATAATCCCTTTTATAAGTATGTCTGATTTGAATAATTTAAGGAAATTTATTACTACTACAATGTGAGAGGCGCGGTGGCCTCATGGTTAGTGCGCTCGTCTCCGGATCTAGCGGTCCGGGTTCGAGCCCTGGCCGGGGACATTGTGTTGTGTTCTTGGGCAAGGCACTTTACTCTCACATTGCCTCTCTCCACCCAGGTGTATAAATGGGTACCAGCGAATTTAATGCTGGGGGGTAACCCTGCGATGGACTAGCATCCCATCCAGGGGGGAGTAGAAATACTCCTAGTCGCTTAATGCTAAGGAAACCGGGATAAGCTCCGGCCTGATGGGCCACTTGGCTCGTATGCAGACTTACTACTTACTTACTATTACTACTACAATATATATGTAATTAAAAAAATAGTGGAACTTGCATCCAAGTCTGCATGGCTCAATGGTAAGGCATCAGGACATGAATCCAAAGGAAGACCAAAGGTCTGTGGTTCAAGGCTCCCAAGGTAAGCAATACAGGTTTGGATGCTGGGAGAGCAGGGAGGGAATAGTAGGTGAGGTAGGTAGAGTGGAGATGAAGAGAAGGAGGAGGATGAAAAAAAGATTAAATGTGCGAAAAAAAAATTGAAAGACAAATGTGCGAAAGACAAATTGACCTAAGGAACAAATTTTCTGACTGAGTTAACCTTTTCATAAAAGAATCTACCAAAGTTGTTTACAGGGGTTTTCGAGAAAGAGATTCAATTGCATTGGTCATGACTAAAGGAGATGTTGTGGTTCTCAAAAAGAACTGTTTTGTTTTCAGTGCCCTGAGGCATGGCCTTCGCGCTGAATCACCATCGCAACAACCTTCTTTAAGTGATTGATATATGTCATACACTTTTCAGCTGTCACCATATCCCTCCAGAACCTTATGATTGTGAGCAGCTGCTCTTTAGTTGTGGACTTTATTATTCGCAGAAATTGTTTTAGCTCATGCCTACTATGGGATTACCATCAGGGCCATTGGGAGACGTCTTCCACCAGTGAATCCCTACACTAATATCAATTATTTTTTGTTGTCTTTTAGGGGTTAGCTTTCTACTTACAACTAAAGAAAGCAAAGTGTCCTCTTAAGGTCCATAACGTTAAAAAGAAAACCTTCTTGAACAAACATTATGTCACTTCCACCGCACCCTGCAAGACATTCGTGGTTACTAAGCCTTCTGGTGATTTCATCACTTGATGCAACTCAAGAGCATACTTTGTATAACACAACAGTGAGCGCAACAATAATATTGTACTTGTAATGAGATGCAATGCATTTAGTACATACACTGTACAGTGCTGCCGAATTTCGAAACACTAAGATGATATTGATTAAAATTTATGAGTTTGTTATGACTTTTTGCATTTTAGTTAGCTTCCTGTTTTGAATAATTACATGTAACTAAGAGATTGATTAAACTCTTCGGCTTTCATACACCATGTCTATTCTGCACATTTTACATTCTCGTCCCCAGAGGCTCCGCTCCTTTTGGTCAGCACCAAGAAACGCAACCTCTGGCCAGGTCCAACACCGGAAGTCCATGATTGATAGAAAGACTTCCCGTCACCCTATGCATGTTCAAAATCAAGTCTGATAAATCTGATTGGTTCTGGTCTCTGGTCTCAATCTATTGTGTTTACAAAGCCATTCAAAAACGGAATGTCATTGGACCGAGCCAGAGGTCGCAATTCTTGGTGCTGGCCAAAAGAAGCGCGACCTCTAGGGACGAGAATGTACATTTTATAGTTCAGTTGTAGAAATGATGTGGCGACTGCCAAATGTATTATTTAATTATAAGTGATTTTGCCAGATGTAACGTAAAACAAAGAACTGTGGTTGTACTTAGGGAGGCAGCGTGGCCGAGTGGTTAGAGCGGTTGATTTGAAATCCGTAGGTCGCCGGTTCAAATCCTGTTCTGACCGCTTGCTGATGTTGTTCTCGGAAGCCCCGAGTTCACCTTCTCGGTTACGCTTGTAAATAGCCAACTGGTCTGACTCCCGCCAGTTGAGATTCTTAATCTGGTTATGTTTATTTGAATATTAATTTGTCATGGTTTGTTTGCATTGGTCCTGAAAAGCCCCGACGGGGAGTGGCCAATTACGTATATTATTATTATTATTATTATTATTATTATTATTATTATTATTATTATTATTATTATTATTATTATTATTATTATTATTATTATTGTACTCTATCTTCCATAACCATTCCACATACATATACTGAATGCGAGGCTGCTTCTGCAATAAAGAGTAGTAAAACTATAGCCTTGTAATTTTTATTGCCTAACCGACTTGGATTCAGTTGTCTTTTAGTTAGAAAAGATTTACTGTGCAATCTGGGTTCACTATGACAAGAATTGAGACTGTTTTAGTTAGACCAGCCAAAAACAGGTTGTGTCCAAGCTAAAACATGTTTGACCAGACATGACGGGCACCTGCCTGTTAGTTATTTGTAGCCCTGCAGTCTAGCTGGCTTTCCAGGCCCTTTAAATCTTATGCGAAGTCTTTGTAAGTAAGGTATTAGCTGCCTATAATAACCATAACGGCTAAGAAGATTAGGCAGCTATCTATGAAATACAGTAGAGAAAAGAACTACGGTCATGTATATTAGTTATAAATTACATAGCTATGTGTACATCCCTTCTTAAAAACATAAGAAACTTACTGTAACATAAGGATGGAACATTGGGAAAATGTCCTCGCCAGGTAGTTCTTCAGAAAAGTCATGCACCTCTCCAAGGAACCGTTTGATATCCTGCGGCAAGGTGCAGTCTCTCAGGTCACGCCCATCTGAATTCAAAGAACATAATTACAAGTTAATTCTTCAAGGGAGCATACCCCTAGTATTGGTAAGTAACTACTGCATTTCAGTAACAATGTTAATCCACAAATTACAAATTTATTTTAAATCAATTGAAAGGCCGCGGGCAAGAACGTCCCCTAGATTTTTTGCTAAAATCGAAAATGGCCAAAACAGCTCCAAACTTCTCATGCTGATTTGTTTATACCTGTAGAAAACTGCCTTGCACTTATTTCCCCTTGTTTCTGTTGCGTTTTCCAGAAATAAAGTATGCAAAAACACTTGCATGTCACAGCCCGTGTCTTTTGGAACTGCTTTGTTACACAATACTATTAGCGTTGTTTTTGTTTTAAGTTTTTTCAAATGCTGACTTTAGCTTCTAGGGTTAAGAGTTCCAAGTTTTATTAGAGTTAGGGTTAGGGTTACTGCTTGTTAGCGTTGAAGGTTAGGTTTAGGGAACAAGGTTAGGGTTAGCGCTGGCGCTAGCGCTTAGTGTTAGGTTTATTGCTTAGGGTTAGCGGTAGCACTTAGTGTTAGGGTTAGGGCTAGCACTTAGCGTTAGGGTTAGCGCTAGCGCTTAGTGTCAGGGCTAGCGCTTTGGATTAGGTTCAGCTGAAGTTTTCTGTTTGTTAACCTGCGATCAGGCGTTCTGTCTTTTTTCGGTTTTTGCTTCAGTTCGCAGCAGGCTCGATCCTTTAGCAATTCAAAGTAATCATTTGCTTGGAAATCCACGAGACACACTCACGGAACGCTTGCTTGCCAATTTAACCAACCTTTTGGCTTCTGTTTGGCCTACAAAAATGGCTTTTGAATCTGTTTTCTAAACACGGGTCAAATTCAACAACTTTGCTGCCTGGCCTTCCTTGCCAGTTCCTGGATCCAGGCCATGTCCGAGTCATGCTGTAAGTCACATGCCCAATGGTCACGATGCTTTATGTATCAGAGATTATTATGGGATATCCCAGAGATTTTTGCAGGGAAGGATGATGGAGGGCTGATTTCAAGAAAATAATAAGAGTCTAGAAAGCAGTTCTAATTTCCAAAACTGACACACGCCGAAGTTTGGCAAATGAGCCATAAGTCCACGACGGATGCTTTGTTTTAGAAGAAGCATTCCTAAACTCTACCGCCTGGCTCACTTGTTCTTCAATGGCTAAGTTACCATGATCTCGGAACAAAAACACACCTAGGTTCTTTGAGGCATGCTGGTGACTCATAGTCAAAGGCTTGATGAGTCAAAGGCTTGATGAATCAAAGGCTTGATGAGTCAAAGACTTAAAGATGCCAAATCTCCTACCAGGCAGGCGCAAATATTCCTCGAATGAGCTTCAAATATCAGTGGAAATAACAAGCAAACTCTGCTTAATTAACAGGTAAGCCAGCTCTGACTTTGTGTTATCGCTTTGTGCGCCAAAAGCATACGTCACTGACAATGGCAGCTAATAACCATACCATCCCAGATCCCTACGAGTAAAAATGGCAATTCAATTACAAAGACACGGAGAAGGTCTTTGAAAGAAAAAAAAACAGAAAGAAAAAAAAGATTTCACCGACGAGCCCTTGAGTGCAACGACAAAACAAATTCAAATCAGCTTCATTCAGCGCTTATCCACTTGAGCTAACGAAACAACAGTGAGAAATCATTCATCCTTTAGCCAAAAAAAAGGTTTCTTTTGTTTTTCATTTAACAATAGATCTCCAAAAGATGGTGCTTGGATAACTGAGTCAGTTTTGCATATGTTACTTCTAGACAACAAAGAGAGACCCTGCGAAACAAATTTCAGAGCAATGTTTCTCAGGTAAAACGAAGCCCACATGCCAAAATTCAGCTACTTTTGAGCACTTTGAAAATGGCCAAAAAATCTAGGGGACGTTCTCGCACACAGCCTTTCAATTACTTGTTTCTGTAGAATAATTGTTATTTGCTTCAAGATATGCTTTGTGAAGAGGTTAACTGTTGGTCACCTCACTGTAGATAGAGCTTCTGTTAACATCTGAAAAAATGGTGTCCAGTTAAAGCTGTCCATTTCAGGGTTTTACATGACCAATTCAGAGAGGAAGGTGCCTGTTGAAAGGTGTTGCAGTTTAGAGTGGTGTTTAGTGTGATGTTTGTACAGTTTAGAGAGGGTTATTGTTTTGAAATATCCACATTACGTACTAGGCTTAATATGTGAAACAAACATGTACAAAACAATTGTCAACTACAACATATGAGCCAGCGAAGCAATTCTCCAGTTATACATTGTAACCCTACTCCACTATGAATCCTTTCACATTGGTTAATATCTGATAAAATCAGTACCAAAAGAACTGTCAGCATTGTTGTGTCCCAAACTACATGACAAGCAATTGCATTACATGCAAACAAAAAAGGATAAATAAGACCAAAATTAATTCAAAGTTCTAAAATAATGAAAAAACTACCGTAAAGACTCGTGTATAAGCGGCACTCCCGTATAAGCCGCACCCCCAACTTTCAAGCACGGTTTTGGAAAAAAATAAGAACTCCCAAAAGCACTCGACATGTAAAAAAGGTTTGTTGTTTGTTCTCAGATGTTAACAATAAACGCGATGAAATCTGTGTATTTCCAGTGACATTAATAAGTTAATCAACTTTGAAAATACCTTTTAAAAGCTTCTCTTTAATCAATTTCCCTATTCCCTGTAACTGACAACAGTTATCTTCATTGCTAAAGCCCACCGTTGAAACAAAATGACGGAATTTGAAGGAAAATAAACACAGGAGAACGATGCAAAACATTTGCTTAGTAACCACACAGTCATTTAACGAGGGAAGTCTGGATGCCAGATCATGGAAACGTTTCCTTTTGCATCAGCTGTTCATGCATGGATATCATGTTTATCAAGACCTATTTAAGCCATCAATTGGAGAAAAACTTGTTGCTAAACGAGAGTTTAACAACCCCATGGACAAACACGGCGTGAAAGTAGTAAAGGGCGATGAAATGGCCGGCCATTCGCCTTGCAAGTTTTGCCAAATTGCATGGTATTTTCTTGCACGTAGTGGAGAAATCATTGTTGCATTGAAGTGATCGGTCGAAGAGGATACAAAGGATTGGAGGTTCCATACCAGTTAGAGTTTAACTGCTCAAACAAAGTACAAGTGAAACTCCTGAAAGAACTACTGGCGAGCAAGAGTCAGGTTAGAACCATCCTGAAGATTCTAAGAAACGGCTCATTTAGGACCCACCGAAAGCAGGGATCGATAAACAACAGTTTTCATTATGTTTAATCATTATCTACTGACAGTGTTCAGTTCAATTTGTGACAACAACAAGCCAGTTTACTCTCTCTGAAAGGAAAGGTCTCGTGTATAAGCCGCACCCACGATTTATGGCCCAAAACTTAAGCAAAAAGATGCGGCTTATACACGAGTCTTTACCATAATTAAAAACAACTTTACACTAGATTTTATGCAAATTGCACAGCCTGGATATAGACTGTTCCAGCCCTCTATTTTCTTGTAATGTTATTGGATGGTTCAATGTGTGGACAGAATCGTGAGAGAATTGGACACCAGCACAAAACGGAAGACTCAACTGGGCAGGGGATGTGGACTGAGAAAAATAGATTAGGCTGTAGACATCTTTGGAAAGAAGTGAACTCCCTGTTACTCCAGAAACGGAAAATTCCCATTGGTTGAAAGGCAACAAAAGTGTCATCACCTTAACAATGGGCGATCATAATTGCATCCAGGCGCGTTTTGCGGCTTGCAGTAGTTGTCATCACTGACACCTGCCATGATAATGGAGTGGTCGTCTTTTTAAAAACAGAATTCTGTTAAGAGAAATTGCAACATTTCTTCACTCAAAGATCAATGGAAAGAGGCTGCTGTTTATCTTCTTTGGCCAAAACACGTGTTAGCAATTTTGCCCACTGGCTTTGAGAAAAGTGTGATATATTAACTCTGCACAATGGCAAAAGAAATACAAATGGTGCAAATGTTGTTGTTCTCATTGTTTAACTATTGCTACCCAAAAGCATCGCGAAAGAAAAAATGGAAGAGATGGAGGCGGATTCCTTCCATTGTTTTGTCAACAAAGGACGGCATGGATCTGCTGATTGCAGGAGAAGCAAAACTTTAATATAGTAAGCTTGTTTTTGGAGGACAGCTGAAGACTTTTTGGATGCAAACATCATCCTAGAACTAAGATTGTCAGCTAAAATGGAGTCACACTCATTCTAGTTGACAAGTGCCACACCGTGTAACACCTTGGGAATAAATCTTCCACTATGAAAGATTTCCTGCCAACAACAAGGGGATATCCTGCAAACATTGGAAGGACCAGTATCGCTTGATTTGGACTTTCTCCCCCTTTTAGCAGCAGCTCTTTTGGTGTTGAAGTAGTCTGAGATGACATTCTTAGGATCACCCAAATGCACATGCATGTTGTTGTTAAATTGGCCCAATTTATTTCATTAGTCAAGAGGTGGAGCTGTTACTAAAAAGGTGATAAAAGGAGAAGGGGTCTAATACATATATGTCCACTTTTATTCCAAAGATGTCTGCAGCTTCCCTATTTTCTTGCTGGCTTTGCTCACAAACCTCACCCCCCCCCCCCCCCTCCCTCACAAGTGCTTTCTTCACTCACTGTTTCTTTTGTGTGCGTAAATAGAGAGGCTGAGTTCAGTCTACCCAGATATTCCTAGTGCTTCTTGGTAATGCACTCTTGCCAAGCTTACCATCTGTTAGTTCTTCCTCTGATTCAATATCACTGAAGGTGCTTGGTACTTGCATTTGAACAATCCCTCCATTTTTTATCCCTCTTTGTAATTCTGCTTCCATTTCAGCAAGCTCAGCATCTCGTTCCTTGTGCTTGGCCTTTTCTGCAATTAACTTGTCAAAGGAAAGTTTATATTTGATGCTCTTCTCTTCTTTAGCAGTAGCACTCCACATAGTAGGAGATGGGGTTGCATAGGCTGGTGCTATTCCCTTTTCTGGAGTACGGATATCTGGTTTCAGTTTTGCCTTTTCGTAGAGAAATCTTGGGGGTGTTAAAAGATCCTCATCTGAAGAATCCGAACCATCCGGAAAAGCCCCATCATTCACGTCCTCCTGAAAATGTACATCATTAAATGGCTTGTTGATCCGATTACTTTCTTCATCATTGCTTTCTTCTTTGGGATCATCACAGCTGCTATCCTTAGCATCGAAAGAACCAGACTCATCCGAAAAATCACAATCATTTGCAGTTTCATTAAATTGTGAATCATCTAATGGCCTGCTGACCTGATCACTGTCCTTGCCATTTATTTCTTCCTGAAGGTCATCACAAACACTATCATGTTCTGTTTTTAAGAGATCATCAGAACTGCTTCTATTATCTGTATTCAAATTTTCAGTACTTGACTCTAAACAACTGTGCGACTCAGCTTCCTCTAAAGATGAATCTGCTGATGGCATGATATCACAGTCCTCAGTATATTTTCCTGCACTTGAAACAATACCAAAATCTTGTTCCTCTTCAAGATCATTGCATCTGCTAGTTTCACCAATGCTTGAATCTTCAGTTTTTGACCTCTGACTCACATAATTATGTGTGCCTGATTCCTTAGTTAATGAGATTTCAGTTGAACCTATTAATTTGCCTTGGTTTTCACTTTCATCATATGAGTCACTGTTTAAAGAATCTGTAGAACTTCCTTCAAATGAATAATATGTGGTGTCAACTTCTTCACATGCTGAATGGAAGGTTTTGTCACAGTCCATGAAACTAGTTTCTGCTGCTGGATCCCTTTTGACTGATCTTGTTATATTCATGCTAATCACAAGGCTTTTGTCTTCAAACAGTGAGGACTCCCCTGGTGATAATGTGACCTGATTATTCACATGTGAAACACTACTGTCCAAGCTCAGCATTTTCTTGCTGTCCTGAGAACCAGAACTGCTTTTTGCCGTTTGAAGTTTCTCCAAAATTGGTGTCCTGAATTCAGATTCCTTTGTTGATTCCTCTCTTGAAAAGCTGTTCATACAGTTGCAATTTTTACTTGATCCTAAAATATTAAAGAAAAAACAAGTAAAAGTAAGTACCAAATGCTCACGGTCCAGGTGTGAGTCTTCAGAAGGCAGTCAATGCACTGTACATGAGATTTAAACAATTCATTGTACCGTTTCTCTTCCTGTTGCCACATTATCTCTTTAAAAGGCACATGTAGTTCATGACTCAATATCGAAAAAAACTTTTTGTTTTAGTACAAAATAAATATTACACTTTATTATATGGCTAGCTTCGCAAGCGGGCAAGATGACCCAAATCGTGCACTGTGATCGGCTAACTGAGCGGGCAAGATGGAGCCATCTTACCTGCTTGGGACTACCCGCTGCATCTGCAAGAAAAATTTCCTTAAAAGCCACATAATAAATCCTTTATTGGCCAAGTTTGTTTGGTCAAGATGGCTGGATATTGGCCTCATTCTTTTTTTCCGAGTTTATGGACTGAGACGAAAAAAGAACTTGGCCAATATCCAGCCATCTTGACCTCACACTTGGTCAATAACCCATATACACAGCTAAATTTTTTTATGGAATGTTTCTCTCCTTATCAAGGACTGTGTTTACAATTGAGTTGTAACGCTATCTACATTGTTTTACTGAATGCAAAGCAAGCTCAGACACAAAGTTTACAGGGATGGTAAAACAAAACATAGGAATAATTAATTATACTTGACAAAGGTGTTATGTAGACTTCATCATCATCATCATTATGCAATAAATTACCTTGAGGTATCAAACACTTGAAAAATTTTGTAATTTGTTGATTTCTAGGGAAGAAACAGACTGTCCTCTCAGTACATATAAATATTATAGTAATTATTGATATTTAAATGTCTCTTTTTAAATACATATTGGATATTCTTACTGCATGTATCATGTTAACGTTACGTTACTGCCGTTACTCGTCACGTTGTTCTCCTTCACTCGTCCCAGAAACGAAGAACCTCGGACTATCATTAAGGTTAAGCCGTTTATATTCTTCTTTGATTCGTTGTACTGTTACATACATTCGAAGTAAGTCATACAGTAGGATAGAATAGAGGTCGCTTGGTTTGCTCTGCTGGCTGTTTGTGTCACAAAATCTGCAGATTTCCACCTTCTTTACGTTGGCTGCAGACCTAAACTAGCGCAGTCTACTGTAAAAAATATACTACGCTGGAATAAATTTTCATTTCCACCCTGAAGTAAACTTAAGCTTATCAATTTTTTAAACCAGGACAAGCCGATAGTAAGCCTACCGATGAGCTTTTTCTACAGTGTATTTCGGTCGAGGAGCAAACGTGTTTTCGGAATTTTGTTCTCGAGCACCATATTGT
>CM042747.1:27623089-27660316 GCA_022496165.2 Catalaphyllia jardinei
TCTTGTGGAAAAAAAGAGAGCTGATTGAATTCTCTGGTACCTCGCGTAGTTCCTCTGTGTGTAAATTCAATGATTCCGTAGAAGTAACGGTGACTCGCCCATTATCGTCACATGTGTCATTTTGCATTTGTCTGGCTTGTGTTACCTTTTCAATTAGATTTGCTTTACTCTCACTTGATTTGAAAGACACGCCCATCTCCATCAGTACTTCGCGTAGTAGTATCACAGTCATATCTTTAGGATCCCCAGCCTTAATTTTTGCAATTTTCTCGTGCTTTTCTTTCTCCTCCTGCTTAGCACGTTTCGACTCTGCAGCTATTAGTCCAGGCAATCTTTCTGAAATGAACCTGTGATCGTCTTCCGTCATAACGAATCGACTATTATCTGCCTCTCCATTCAGGACAAGAATACATTCTCTCCTATTACACCAAATATATCTGCCAGTTTCCTTGTAGATTCTAGGAGGATAGTCAGACTCTTCGTTGTCCCCATTAAAAAGTAATATACCAACTTCGGTTATACCTGGCAACTTTGAACTGTCTTTGTCTACATGTAGTACGGGAAACGAAGTCGATGCTCTCAGCGTTCTGATAATACGGGTAACTTTGCCTACAGTTAGTCCAATGCTTGGGACGAAGAGTGCAATAACATTTTTCAGGGTAAATTCTGCTTTGTCGGAATTTAAACGACTTTCGATGGAATCGTAGAAATCACATCTAGATGTCGATAACCACCTGGAGAGGCGTCCACTTGATGGCACATATGCCTTTCCTATTTGAAGAGAAAGAAAGTTGGAAATGTGATACACTTCGCCTTTATACTCCACGTATTGCTCTTTATTTCTCTCCCTGTGTTCTTTTTGCCTTTCCTTATGTCGTTCACTTAATTCTGCGGAAGTATCGCTATTTCCATAAAGAACTGATTTGTCTTCTCGTGTTGCCTTGGGTTTGTCAGCACTGAATAATTCTTCCGGATTGCAGTCATGCTTTGAACAAATAAAAGAATACCTAGTTCTTTCCTCGTCGTTTTGGAATTTAATACCTAGGCATAATTCATGCCACCATTTGCCACAATTGGGAAACTCGCAGCCTATCCAGTGAGTCATTGCAGGCTCGACAAATTCCCGCTGAAGAAATTTGCAAGTTCCGACTTTATAAAACTCGCAATTCCGTGGATCACCCTCGTCCAGTTCTTCCTCCTCCTTCTCTTCTATCCCTTGAGCGTCTGCGATTATCTCTGCAATTTGTTCAATGGTTGTAGTACTGTCCTTCTGCAGATTATCCAATAAAATGTCATTGTGGAGGTCAAAAAGTTCTTCAAACGCCGCGATATTCGCTTCATCGGGAAAAAATGTTGTGTTTGACACAAATGCAGAGGAGGCAGAATTTAACATCGTTATTTCTCCTGTTCGCTGGTTTTGATACACTACATTAGCTGCTCGTAATCCTGGAATCATGCCCATTTCCTCCATCGTCTTCAACACTTCTTTCTCTGCTTTCTGCATACCCTGAACAATATCTTGCTGTACATGAGCGGACCAAGTGACCTCAGGTTGCACGACAGACTTGGTTCGTTCTTTGTGTTTCGGTTCCATAAGTCTAATCACTCTTCCAGCAATATCCAACATTTCTAGGACACTAAAGTTATTTTTCCCTTTCGTAAAAGCACGAAGATACGAAAACAGAACTTCACACGAGTCTGAACCAAAAAACCAGGGACAGAATGGCACATCTGGAAAATACTTCGCAAATATTAATATGTTCAAGATTACCGAATGACCCGCGAGAATAGTGTCCGTGTAAGTCTGGTCAGAGATAAAGTGCTTCTCGGTATCGTACTGCTGGAAAAGAATCCATTTCTTCCAAAGTCTAAGGAAAATAACTGGCTGCCAAGCTAGCCTTGCTCTTTCTTTGGGTGCAAGGGACTTATCAGAAAAACATCGAAGCAAAGAGAATCCTATGGACAGGTACACTCTCAAACCTTTTGTTAACCCTTCATTCGATTTAGCGAGGCAAGCATTCACCTTAGGTTGTAAAATTCTGATTGCAGCATCCACATTTTGTTTGTCGCGAACAAATACGTCCGATTTCCACAATCCTGATTCCAGTTTGAAGGTTTCGTATATCTCCATCAGGTATTCCAGGAGAACTACCGTGTCGCCGATGATTAAAATCTTTCGTGTATTTAACAGTTGGTTGCGCCACTTTTTGATTAAATGCTTCCAATCAGGCTGCATCACCGTAACTGTCAAATGGCCATCAATTCTTTTAATTTCTCCTCCAAAATCAAAACCCTCATAGTCCAGCGTTATGCTATTTGCCGCCAATTTGTTTTTAGCGTATGTCTGCAAGTAAAATTTTCTAAACTTAGAATCTCCATCTGCTCCGAAACCAATTATATGAATATTATTTTCCAGACCCATTTGAATTGCTTGGTCATGCCAGTTTGATACAGTATCTGCAGTTTCACCGTTTCTTACAGGGCTGAGGGCGAGGACATAGATCGGCTCAGATAAGTACACTGGAGCCAAGATAAAAGCATTCACAAGCTTAGCTTTCTGAAGCGTTTTATCCCCTACAAGCTTGATGATATCATCCGCAGTTCTCACGATCATATCGTGTTCTTGCGCAACACCGTAAATTTTGTTGCCACGAATTTTTAGTGATGGAATAACTGGTGTAGCGTCAACTCCTAAAATAAACGGCCCTTGCACACCTAAGCGATTAAAAAACGAGCCCGAGCACGTGCAAACGATGACGGTTCCAATCTCTGTGGAATTAAGTATGGCAGTCGAACTATTTTATATAATGTAGACAGCGAAGGGCCGCCAATCCTCTCACGAATCTGATTTGAAAGTGCTGGTCCTCCATAGTCTAATATGAGAGCAAACAAGGACTTGCTACAGTCAGACCACTGTTTTTTCGTAGTGATTCCATTGTTGGTGACCATATCATTAATAAGAACAAGAAGGTTTTTGGTTACTTCATCCTTTTCTGGGTTTGACACAATTTCTGCAAATCGTTTAACTGTTGGATGAACAGGTGGTAGCTCTTTACATTGCCCTTTTTCCTTTAAGTACAATATCTCGTAAACGACCTCTTTCGCAGCAAAGTGTTCACAAAGTGATGTGGAAATTGCTGTAATTAATTCATTTGCACGCTGTTGAACTGCCCTCTCTTCATAGACGAGGCTCTCAATGAATTTCAACTTTTCAAGATGCAGCTTTTTAAGTTCACTTCGAAAAAAAACTTCAAATGGATGACTTATTACTTTTCTCGCTTCATCTTGCAATTTAGCCGCGGCAGCAACAGCAGAATCGACGATAACCTCTGCTTGGCGGTCTTTTTCTTTTTCCTTAGCCCTGCCGGCTTCATTACAAAGGGTAACAACATCATCATTCTCTCTATCCGCTATTTCCTTATGTTCCCGAAACAAGTCCTCCATAGAAATGAAAGCATTTGCCAACGCCTTTCCTTTATCTAATTCCATATCTTCATTTTTTCTTTTCACCCCCTGCAGATTAACTCCAACACGTTTTAACGTTGCTACTGAACCACATAAGACATTTTTCCGGCAATTGCAAAAATTATTATTCGCGAAATTTGGCTCGTAAATTTTAATTTCGCGAATTTTAAGTACTCGCGAAAATTAGTCCGGGCTGGGGCCACTTCCCGTATTAGTCTAAATGATAAAATGATAAAAACTTTGAGAGGGGGTGAAGGGGGAGTAAAGAATGTGAACGAAACGAAAAATTCAGGCAATGTAAAATATCCTCCTCTAGGCAAAAACTTCATAGATAGTAACAGTTAACTTTCAATCTAAATCTTACCTTTGAGATTAAGTCCGTTTGACAAATATTGCTCACGGACGACATCTGCGATGTACATGTACCCGGACGTGTAACACTCGCACTGCTGGATGCGATCCGTGAACGCACTGCTGTTTCTTTCTGTCGGCTTTTTATCATTTCCGGTGGTTTAGATTGCGTCGGCTTGAAGAAAGTTGCGATGCCCCCTAAAGATAATAATGGTGTTGTTATTGCTGTGACAGTGGAAACACGATCCCTATTGCCTGGATATTCGCGGTAGTCGAACCTTTTCGATCTTTTCCCCTTGCATTCTTCGTTTCTGTGTGTTGAATTGAGAAAAAAATGTTTTCTATACAAATAAGTGTCGACGAAGGCAAAAAAGAAGAGTTGTTGGAGGCTCTTAATGGCCTAAGGCAAAACATAGATTTCGAATTTCAAGCTGCCGATGAACAGCATAAACAGAGTGTGACAGACCCTGTAACCGACGAATCTGGAAAAGCAAGTAAACCCGAAAAGCGCGTGGGAAGCACAGGGAGGACGCACAACTCAAATGCAACAACCTCAGCAGTTGTCGTCGAATCGAGCGATTTGGAAGACGGAGGGGAAAACGGGAAAGAAAAGGAACCAACGCCAAAAGAGATCGCTACCAAATTGTACCGGTGGTTGGACCGCAAAGGTGTTGCTCGTGTGGAGTTTGCTAAACACATCAATAGATCCAAATCAACTTTCGCAGATATGCTGAATCATCCACCCGGTTCGCTTCCAAGAGGCTTCGCTAAAGAAGCGTGGTTAAAAATGCACAACTTTTTACAAGATGAGAATGCTCAGAAGGAATTTCTTTATAAAGCTGGTAATAAAAAGGGGAAGAAGCGCTCTGCTTCAGCCAACGCAGAAGAATTAGAGCCACCGAAAAAGCGGCAAACGCCGGCGGCATTCGAAAAGTGGCAAACGGTGATGCTTGACGGCATTTTCGTCAACTGTGGTGGGCGGCCAGAAAAGAGTACAATTAAACGGATCTGCTCAACTGTCAAGCTTGAACAGCGCCAGGTAAATATCTCATTTTAATGTTTATGTGACTTACCAGACCGTCGGAGAGAAACAACATTGTAGTCTTCACTGATTGTCCAAGCAGCCTTCCGTTTATGGCTTTCCAACCCTGCGTGTCTCTTTAGTGTCCAAGGACCCTGTCCAGGACCGAAGGTTAAACTCGTTCTACATTTTGCGCATGTTAGCGATCTCTGGAAGTCTTCCGAGGAAACAATGTCATTTCCAAAACCTTGCTGGCAAAGCTGACTAATAATCGTCTCAATTATAGATGTAGAAATAACCGAGGTTAAAAAGATTGACGTTATTAAAAACAGTTTCCACTGGCACCGACTCATTGTCGTAACTCCGAAAACATGTGCTTGCCTTGTACGCGGTTCCAGGGTACTGATTACTTTGCCATCTCTCTTTTTGACAGGTCGAAGTGTGGTTCCAAAACCACAGGAACAGGCAGAAGAGTGGTATTTACCAACCGGGTCAGTACTCCAAAACGTCGGAGACATTCCAAGAGGCTGAAGAAGGAGCAGGAAATTAACAAAGAACTCCGACTAGAAATCAACTTTTTTCGGGACTTTTGTGTTTTGTTTAACCTAGCTTTAGATTTTTATCCAAGTTTCTGTTTCGCTTTAATACTTCAAATGAAACTGTTAACATGACGACATTTCCTGTGCTCACGGTGAAGGAATTTCTGGAATAGAATACACGTGTGAAAATTTTATAACTCTCGGGATACATGAAAACAAAACAACATTGGACAAAAATTGGCAAAAAGGCTTTATTATGTAACGGCACGTTATTACACTTGTGTTAGGTCTCATTCATCTGAAAGAAATGCAAATTACAGCTTCAATTTTAATAGTCCAATAAATTGTTATCTCCCAAGTCATCTCCCTGGTCATCTGTAGCGCTTGTACATGTTGAGCTTGTTTCCCCGGTCTTTGTTGTTCCCGCCTCGGCGAAACAGTTTTCATTATCCTTTGAAAGGGTCACAACTATGCCAGTCTGCCTCACGAGTTCCTTCACATTCAATGCTTCGGCTCGCCTTGTTGAAAACTTTAGGATAATTGGGACATTGATACCACCTCCTCTTCGCCAGCGACCTTTAGGATCATCAAATGGTGGCCCACAGACCCTACTAAAGGTGAAAAGTATGCGTAAGTTTTGCTTCCCCTGTTTTTCATGAGGGTTGCACAATATTAAATACTTGAGGCAAATTGATATATTCGCGAATCCCTTACAAACATCTTCACTTACCAAGTTATCGAAGCATCTACAGGCCACAGGGAAGCAACCAGTTCACGTTGAAGGTGACCTAATTGTCCGCGCTCGTTTGCAATTCGGAAAGCACGGCCTTTCTCTCCTATTTTCTTTAAAACCCTGAAAACTTCGCCATCCTTGACGTCAAAGCGGCATTCCTGGTAGCCTTTGACTATACATTTGAAGCTTACGATCCACAACGCATCTGAAGCCATTTCTGCGGAATTTCTTCGTTTACGAAAAACACGTGCGCTACACTCAGGGCTGAAGTAACTCGAGCTTCTAAGATCTGGTAATGGATTTTCAACGTATGTTTTACATAAATCAAGAGTTCGAAAATTGAACGTTCGATTGGGTTCGATTGATTTTTTTACTTTTCGGTGAGTTCGATTTCGTTCGATTGTCGAACTCAATCGAACTCAATCCACCGATTGAGTTCGATTGAGTTCGATTGAAATTTAGTTCCATTGGGTTCGATTTACTACGCCGGGCATATCGATTTTAGTTAGAAGAGAGCAAGAGAAGTATTTTTTAGGCTGAAAACTGCAGTAATCTACGGTACAGTAAAACGTCAAGCGGGCGCAGAGGTTTCAAGATTCGAGCTATGGAGCGCTTAGGTGTTTCGTATTTTCCGTTGTATCCTCTTCAGATGATATTACATCTATAAATGCAGTGTACACAATTTGATATGGTAAACTGTTGACTTCTAAAGAAAAGAGCTTCTAAATAGGAAACCTCGAATCTTGAAACCTCTGCGCCCGCTTGACGTTTTACTGTACCGTAGTTTACCGCAGTTTTCAGGCTAAAAAATACTTCTCTTGCTCTCTTCTCACTAAAATCAACACGGGACGATAAATTCTTTTCATCTTATCTAAAAAAAAACTGTAAGAGAAAGCTGCCTTTGATCAGCCACTTTCGCTGAGCGGGCACTATCGCCTGATAGTCGCCCTAGGGCGTTCTATTGACAGATAGTGCTCGCGCGAGATCGTACCACGTGATCAGTTTTGACCAATGACGACAAAGAAAAATTTAATGGTGAACCATAATGACAGATAGTGCTTGTGCGAGATCGTACCACGTGATCAGTTTTGACCAATGACGTCAAAGGAAATTTTAGTGGCGAGTTATAATGGCTGATAGTGTGCAATGGCTCAGCCCAATCAGATTACAGCATTTTCATTAGTATGCTAGTAGAATTCTACTAATACTTGCTATTGTTCTTGCTCTTGTTCTTGTTCTTGTTATTGCTATTGTTAAAATAGGCACACTGAGAACCAATCGAGATCTGGAATTCTGCTATTCATACGATTAAATATAATTTCATATTCATTTCACGCGTTGTTTGGAAGATAGAACGGTTTTCAATTGAGTGTCGTATAACCAAAACCAAACTAATTACTTACCAGTTACACTACTCAGCCAACCTCAAACCATAGTAAAACCAAAACAAATGAACAAAACAAGTGAATAGCACTTGTCGCGCACGCTGATTGGATAGTTCGGAGATGATTTGCCAAGTACTATTCACCTCCGAGCAGCCGAAGAAAAACAAAATGCCTTTTGTCGGGTCACAAATATAGTTACTCTTTGGTCCGCTAGTTATCCAGCTTGTGTGATATATACTAAAACAATTATTCACCTCATTCACGTAGAAAGTGGCGAATATTCATCTCGTCCCTTCGCGGCTCGGTAATATCCCGGCACCACTATTTACCTCAACTTCAGTGAATGTAAGAGTATTTTCGGTCAGGCTTCCGAGACCCTCAGTGGCACAAGCGCGGGCGCAATAGACCACTTTCGATATATTAAAATTCAGCCTAAAACAATAGACCTCAGTACGAGGACCTGGGGAATAAATACAGAGTTTTGGGGGTTTATTCTCCAGAGCCTCCTTCTGAAGTCTATTGTTTAAGATTGACTTTTCATATATCGAAATTGGTCTATTTTAATCGCTACATCTTATCTTTTCTCCGTGCGATCTGACTTCTCTGATAATTCACATACACACTGATACAGTGAGCATGATAAGTGGCTCTTTAATCAGTTTCTACAACACAGTTCCACTTCTTGTACATATCCTCCAAAGATAGGATTGAGTGGAATTAAAGTTAATAAAACATTACATCATGTCCTCACAAGCAGCATTACAATATTTTCTTCCATCACCAATGGTCTATCGCATTGGCCGCTGTTAGCCCTGCATTGTTTTAGAAATAAGTTGTTTGAAGCCGTGCTCCATAATTTGAGTGAAAATCAACAACAATTTTCCCGCATTGTAACGAGTTTTTACAGGTTAACGTAGCTGTCGCACTCTGTTTTAAAGTTTGCCCGTGTCCCCTAGAAGACACTTCTGTTTTTGGTCCGTGCTGCTTAAAAGAAATTATTTTCTTGAAACCTTGGCGATATTTAGGGATTCTCCATGCGTAAACGAATGGATCTATCGCCGAGTTTAGAAACAGGAATCTGGTCGAAAAAAAGTCGGCCAGCCGAAAAACTGATCTTAAATATAAATCGGAGCCTTTATACCAACATCCAATGTGAATCGTAATATAAGCTGGAATCAAAGTTAAATAAAACAGGGTTAAAATTATGTACACTGTATGAGACATTTTCCGTTCTCTCGCCATTTCTCGCCTTCCGTTCATCGGAGAGTCTTGCAACGTTTCCATTTCTCGTCGATGAAGCTTCAAAGCTCGAAAGATCTTAACGCAGATTGCCGTCAGCAATAATATAGGCACTGTCGCATGAGTATGTAGATAGACAATGCTGTAAATTTTCTTATCAAGACCAGTCAATGGTAAAGGACACAGTAAAATTGAAGAGATCCAGACCAGTATTATGAAAATCTTCACTCGTTTCTTAGTCACCCTCGATCGATACCCCATCGGATCTGAAACGGCGATGTATCGATCCGCCGACAATGCAATGATAGTGCAACCACTGATAAACAATGTCAGCCCTTCGGAAACTTCGATAAGCACTCGGATGACGTCGGGAACCTCTTGTTGCAAATAACGATGAGTGTCTCGCACAACGACAAGATACCCAACAAGCAAGCCGACGAACAAGTCTGAAGCGCCGAGATTAGCAATCAAGAACGTGGAAGGAGTGCGAAAGAGACGGCGATGATTTCTGCGAATTGTCAACAGTAGAAGAAGGTTCCCTATTATAGTCACACTTGCAACTGTGAACATAATCACAGCTGAGCTCAGGCAAAGTTCTGCTCCGATAGCAAACTCCGGCGAACAAATTAGGTCTCTTGTTCCTTTTGACTCCACATTGGCACATAAATTTTCAAAAACTTTCGTGGTGTTCATCTTGCACCAGAAGAACTTTAACACCTTTCAGTATGATGATTGTACAATGAGAAATATTTGTATATTTGAACAGACTTAAGCCTTCTTTGCTATTTAAATGATGATAGGGGACAGTCGACTAAATGGACGCCTTTTGTGATTGGTTGGCTAATTAAGCCAACATCCGTAGCAATGATGAAACATTTCTTGTAGGACGTGACTTTACTGATTACCTTTAAACCTGCAGACGAGGTTGACTGTGATTCAGTGTTTACGACATAGATTTGTATCTTGACGTACTTTTGTGGGAAAAAAAACGTTGGTATCACCTAACTCTTATCTTCCGCAGCTTACTTACTTTGGTTACTAAATTTAAACGTTGCCTGAAACAAGGATAAAACAGATACAACTGTTTATTGCAATTGTTGGTCGGTTTTTCTCAAAACTGCAGGGTTTTTATTACTGATTTTCTGAGAGTCTTTGACATTTTACCGTTATCTAGTGGCCAAAAAAAACCTCGGACAATTCCAGGTCGATCATCAGATATTTTTTGAAGGACGTGACACACTATCTGAGAACGATATCAGCTGTTTTAAAGTTCTTTTGAATTCAGTTACGACCTTTGGACTTGTAGCTTGCCAGTTGTACTTTTTTTAAATAATGTTTCTACTTCCTGTCACCAGTCCCCCCTCCAAAAAAATCTTTCCTTGCTGTTTTACAATCACTTTGAACTCGAAACGACGCTGAGTCAGTCACAATCGATCTTTATCAATACAGCGCTATAAAAATAACTGCTGATTTTTTTAACTGGTTTTGATTCATTTTGATTGTGCTTTGTTGCACCCTACAAAGATTAAAACAAAGGGATTCGCCCTGAATAAACATAAATACCCTCCGTTTGAAAAATTTCGTGTGCTATTTGCTGATAGCACTACAGATAAGCACAACACGCCATATTTACGTCATTCATTGATGCTGGCACATCTTTAGAAAGTAAGCTAGAATTGACCTAAACTAATACACCGATAAGAGACGCACTTTTAATGGACCGAAAACAGCTTTATATTCATCCTGTCAATCATTATTTTATCAGAACACGCATGTTAATTCCTTTTGAAATTAGCAATGTCTTTTGAAGACACAAAGTACTCCCTTGGAAAATATTTCAAATCAGATTCGTATTTTTCTTCGGGTACATATTTGTTTTAATCAGTCAGTTCTATGATATAAGAAACAGTTTCATACCTCAAGCAGACGACACGAAATTTGCTTTACTCCCTTGTGCGAGCTGGTGCTGTCAAAGAACTCGCACTAGTTGATGTATGATAAGGTAAAATTCCATGAAACGGGACTGATTAGCTGTAAAATTATTCTTTATGAGCTAATTTAGGGCTATAGGTATCTTTTTAAGTTATATCCTGAAGTAAATCGCCGAAGGCCAATTTCAAATTAGGCAACTATAACAACAGTAGGGTTTATTTTGTTATCATTAACCTCCTCACAGCATAATTAGTAAACGGACGGAATATCTCGGTGTTCTTCTTTGAATACGCTAATGCAATTCAGTAAAAGTAAGTGAAATAAACTTCAAAATTCCTTTTTAATTAAGGATGAAACTAACTGAAACCGTACCAAGACTAACGGGAAAACCACTATTGAAATCCATTGAAATTAAAATTGGTTAATTTTGTAATGCTACGGCTTGTAAATACAACAAAGATGAAAATTGGATCCAAAATGAATAAAAACATCAAGTTGGGGTCATCAAGTTTGGTGCATTTTAGAAAATCATAAGTAAAAATATTGTTGAAATATAATAAAGTCGACTAAAACCGATCGAAACTTTGCTCCATGCATCAGCTCTTCTCAAATTGATTGACATTTTCAGTTTAAACCTGCATTCAGCATTGACATCTTAATTTTGCAGTGTTTGTTGAAGCATCTACTTTTTAATCATGTTTTTACGAACGTATGTTCAGGCAGTGCAGGTGTTACCACTGAGTTGTGTGACATCTTATACGTGAGGACCTAACGTGATTTGTCGGTCCCTCGTATGATGTCATCTCAATTCTAAGAGATTAACTACGTTGATAGTACAAAGGCCTTTTTTAGTTTTAGTTTTAGTTTTAGTCACGAACTTCAATTTTCGTGAACATGTTCATGTCTATAGAGATATCAGTTTCAGAGATAACACTGAAATTTGATCGAATTAAAAATGTCGACCTGAATTACCTTTTTTCGTTTCAAAATCATCCTGATGATTCTGAAATCAGGACGAACCTTGACAATTCTCCTATTTCCTATACCCGATAGTTTATCATAAAAATAATTAAAAGAAAGAATTTATTTTACTGTTGACTTTTTTTCTATCTTGTATTCGTTTCGGACGTCATGTTCTCGTCGAAAATGGGAAATCAGCAAGGGAATTAATTCTTCGGCGTATACAAATGACTCTAATTTCCCAAAATATTATTCTGAATAATTTTGTTCTGAAATCCACTACATAGGTAAACCATTGTATACTTTGTTCCTACTCTCTTTAAAATTTCACGTTCCTTTTGCCTTTTTTATGTAAGCAAACCCATTTTGTCCTTTGACTGAAATCGACAAAATGTTCGGCTTACAGGAAAAACCTAAAAATAATTTTCTTTGTATTGCATCTCTAAGTTAGTACGCGCGCTGTGATTGGTCAATTTAGCAGGCCCTCTAAAATTTGACTTTTGTTTGTTGCCAAACTGTGTCGTGATTTATCACCAAATTTTGCCGTGCTTAACTTTTATAGCAAGTAAAAAATTTTCTTTTACTCTAAATTGTGTACTAAAGCTTGCTAACGACTTAAAAACGATTTCAAATTGACTCGTTTTGCTTTCGACATGCTTCAGAAATTTGAAGCCGTTCTTCCGAACCTGTCAGACACACAATAGAGTTAGAAAGAGGTATTTCCAGCCCAAGTTATATTATACGCTACTGGTGTGACGCCAGCTTGTGACAATATGCTGGGGACAGGTTATGTTCCAAAGAAACGTTATCTGAACTAAGAAAGAAACTCGTGCAGGTTGAAGCGTCGTATAGAGAATGGTCTCAGAACTCAACTGCTTGTTAACTTTGGTACAGCTTATTGTTTTGGTTGACAGTTGACACTGGTTCTTGTTGGTTGACACCAGCCAGAATTGTGGAGGTTTCAAGTAATGTAGCAAACACGAGAGATATAATGTTTGATCGGGATAATATCCAAACACCGAGCGTGAAGAGAGTTTAAAATACGACGCGCAGCTGAGTGTTTTTGACGAAATTCGAGGTGTTTGGATATAGCCGATGAAACACTGTCTCGAAACACTGCTGAAACAATGTTGCAAAACAAATCGTTTATTAAATGCGTGTTGTTTTAACACTATTCTCAACAATGTTTTTCCAGCTTTGTGATGAGCAAAATGCATTTAAGTAAGCTGTAGAAAATCTCGACCGCATCAGAAATAATCTATCTTTCAATTAAGTATTTACTATGTAGGTTTTTTTTAGTCGTAGAGAAGTCTTAAAGTGGCACGGAACGTCACGGTTACGAAACCTCCCCGTTACAGTCCGGCAATTTTATCAGAAAATTGAGCAACAAAAATGCATCCTTCTTTTAATAACTAGACATGATATTTTGATGTACAACTAATTCTGCTTTTAAGACAAAAGTTATTGAGGCTTATACAAAAGCAATTTTTCACTCCTAAAGCTCTGTGCCAAAGTTCAAAAGTGCCAACTGAAAATCCTAATTAACGAAATAGTACGCTACGATGATCGTTTCTGTAACCACTCTGGTAACCGACGAGTGGAAAAAAAAGCGTAAACATCTATTAATAAAAGTAATATTATTTACCAAACAACAAACTTACACTTTTGTATTACAACCTTAGACATAACTCATGTTGTTGAGACAAACCAACTGAACACTCGTCAAAAAAATCTTCACTGTCATGTGCATGGCAAAAATCCTTATTAACCCCTGGAAGACCCTCATTTATGGGGGATAGCAGGCTAAAAAGCACTATGGTCACAAAGCTAATGGCTACAAAACACCAACAACAGCTTTTTCGGAGACCGTTGTTGCTTGTTGACTACGTCTCCGTAATGCAGCAATGAGCTCTTCTTATGAAGGATATTTACAAATGCCCTTGCCTTGAATAAAATTCCTTTGTTTGATCAGGCTTTAGTGGCCTTCACTGTAGAAGCCAGAAGCTGCATTCTGTTTTAAGAAAAAGAACAAAACAAAGGTAAAATTGACAACATTTTTTGCCCATCTTTCATTCACAGCCGGAACATAAAATCGCTTTGAAGATGTCAGGCTTACCAAGAAAATCCAAGTACTTAATTATTTACCCTGTAAAAAGACTTAAGGGACCTAAAACCGCGACGTTACTTAGATTCAAGCCCTAGCCTGCAATTAAGATGGCTTCCTTAAGTGACCTTGAAGGTGATCGTCATTGGAAACGCATTATGAGACGTTACGTTTGACAGTCGACTGTTTAAAAGTAACCCTTGCCGTAGACTCGTGATCAGTCACTATTCGTGTTTGGAGCTAGAGAAGATATTGGCTGGGATAGTGAATTGATCTCTAACACAAATCCCTTTTCACTTCTCCCATCTGCTTTTTGATGGTGGACTGTAATTCGTTTGTTTTTGTTCTTTACCTGCAGATTGTATAAGAAGCTCTCCCCGACGTGGGAATCAGCCAGGCTGGACGTCAAAAGGTTGCAAAAATCTTGATTGGAGCCATCAGGGGCGCTGCCATTTGACACTGGTGTGGGAATCGTTTGCTGTTGAGAAAATTGGAAACTACTCAGCTCGGTGAACGCTGGCGGAGGAGGAGCTGGAAACTGAGGTGGAAATGGATAGTCAGACATCCGCGGCCCCGACTTGGGAGGGCCGCCATTTTCCATGTCAAATGCTGATGGGTACATCAAGGGATTCATTGAGGAGTTGTAGCCTTCGTGTCCATGTACTGAATTCTGGATGTGATCTTTGAGGCTCTGGATATAG
The DNA here is from genome assembly GCA_022496165.2 of Catalaphyllia jardinei. NCBI lineage: Eukaryota > Metazoa > Cnidaria > Anthozoa > Scleractinia > Caryophylliidae > Catalaphyllia > Catalaphyllia jardinei. The sequence continues at coordinate 27,637,520 of CM042747.1, forward strand.
TTTGTGGCAATCCGCAGCAATTCTAGCTTCGTTTTCACTCGAGTTTCCTCGTAATTCGGGATCTCGCTTCGCAGCTCTTCGAAGGCGTCATTCATCTTTCGAACCCGTTCTCTCTCTCGTCGGTTTGCTAGAATTCTCTTTGCTCTAGACATCTGTCTTTTACGAGGCTTCTTTGTTTGATCATCAGTAAAACTTTCCATGGCTGATAAGAAAACAAAAAGACCATGTCAGTTAAAACGTCAGTTCAGACAAAAATAGGGATTGTCCCTTTTCGCCAAATGCTGTTTAACAACAAATTTAGATCAAGAACAAAAAGCTATTGCTATTTGCTAGCTTGCTAATTTGGGATTTGTTCCATAGACTAGAAAAAACATTGTGTATTATACTAAATACTACCAGCAATGGTGAGCAGTCACAAACCAGGGAGCATACTTAAACCACGACGGCGACACGGCAAAGAGAACGCTCCAAAGGAAAACGTTTAATGCATAGAACAATGATAATACACGTGGGTTATAAATAATAGCCGCCCTGGCAAAACAACAAAAACTTGACAAAGTTCTGTGCACGTTCAAAGGTTAATTTCTTTATGGAATTGAATTTTGGCATTACATATTTAGTTTGGACAGAGACGATTTTAGATCGACCGGGGTAGGGAACAAATCTAAAAAAACTGCGAAATTCGAGGTAAAATAAAAATGAAAAAAGCTCCTTACTATGCTTGTAGCTTCAAAAATGCGGCATGACTTGACTTCGAGACGACATTTGCAATTCAATTTTGTTTTTCTATTTCTGTTGCGGAAATTTAGCGTAATGGCTATTTATATATTTATCCCAAATAGCTTGCTGATCCGTATCTGGAACAGATGTTACCAGCAATGGCAAAAAACAACAAGAATAACAAACAAACAACAAGGAAAAAGAAAGTGGATACAGGGTTTCCGAGTTCGGGGTCCTGAAGAATGCGCAGTACGTGCACACCACTCAGAAACAGACACTGATTGATAAAATAAAGGTGGGATTTGGAAGCGGTTTCACTCTGAAAGCGCATTAATTATTTTCCGTCCACATTACTCCGGAGGAATTAAAAACTCAACGATCACCGGTCAATTTAGTTTTGCAGTTTGAGAAAACCTCGGACATGAAAACACGTGATTTTCGTGACACTATGGTTTTTGAAAAGCTTCGTTTTTAAGCTGTTTTCCGTTCATCACACAAAAACAAAAAGCCATCGTTTTCAAATTCCTCCAGTTTGAAGAGCGTTTTTGAAAAAGCTGTGTTTTCGTGCATAAGTGGAAATTAAATAGTGTGTGTTTATACTCATGATTATAGATGATTATAAGGTTAGAAGTTCAGGCTTATGGGGTCATGTTTACAGCCTTAGACGTTTTAAGAAATACTCAACAAATCCTGAAAAATTCAAAATGTTTATGAATAAAAAAACAAACAACGATTGCAAATGATTTTAATTTTAAATCTCGGCTTAGCCTAGCTTAGCTTACTGGGTTATGCACCAAGTCTGTCTACCGATGTTGGCATCACTGTTAGAATGACCGAATGAGCTGTTTCCTGGTTGTTATTGGGAAAGACTATCCTCATTGATCTGGTCGGCTCCCTGGGTACTTTTCGGTTTAAGGGTCAACAATTTGCGGCTGCTAAAGTTCTTTTGAATCTTCAGTTTCCACTTTTCAAGTTTACATTAAAAGAGTATTGTAAATAGTTATTAATGTGGATTTCATGGTACAAATAAACCGCATTTCATGTTACTCGTACCAGCGTTACAAAATACTGAAAACTGACTTAGACAAGATAATTCAAAGGTATAAATTAACTAGCGTTCTTGAGGTAAAAGCCATCCATTTTAGAGTTAGTACGATGTTGTTATGACGATCTTAAGATATTTTAAATTGTTTAGACAGGAAAACAAGATTGCGAGATCAAGTTCTTAAGAGGCCCAAAACGTGACGATTGTAAAATCTTAAAATAGATCTATTTCATCAACCTTTGAAGCCCTTCTCCATCTCTTTTGTAGAAGCAGACTGAGTTAATATATTTAAGCGCGCGGGTGTATCGGATCAGTAAGAATGCAAATGACTTCTTAGTGTTTCAATCATTTTTTTAGCTAGCGAGTGTTGCGTAATCTAGCAGAGTATGACAAGATGGAATATAGATCAATCAGGCGTTCATTTTTTGTCTTCCAATTATTGCCCCTTTATTCTTTGCTGTACTGCTTGGTTTCCAAAACCAAAAGAAAAAATTACATCCTTTTAACTCGCGCAGTCACGAGCTTACTCAACTTGTCCTCCCAGTTCTCTATTAAACTTCAAGATACGGTTTGGGACCCAACTCACGTGCGCGAAGCAAAGGCATGTGTTGTTGAGTAGCAGGAAAACGAAGGGGCTGCTTGCGAAATAACTCAGTAGAAGAGCCTATTTCCGAGTTGCCCTCAGCCTCTTTATCAAAGGAAGGCCTGGTGTAAAACCCGCAATTCAGAAGTAAATGAGTTAAATTTGCATGTGATATTGCAAGTGAACAAAGACTCGCTTTGAGAAAGAGGCTAAAAGCAACTTGGAAATGGCCAATGTGATGTCCTGTTAAGATGATTTTATTGCTAAAGTCATCGTGAAACATCATCTAAACTCAACTCCCGAAGAATCTTTGCTACTGGCGACTCATATTTGAGAACAGAATCGATTCTAATGTTGTTTACGTTCAGCCAAGTTGTACTTAACTGTAAACAGTGTAAGTTTTACTCGATGATTCGCTTGTCGCGTGTCGTGAGTGAGTTTGGAAAAATGGCCACAATTGTGCCTAAAGGTGCAGAATAACTTGTACATGTCTTGTCTTGAACTCTAATCTAAATATAAAGTAATTTTGTGGCGCTGCTAGGCAGAGACGGTTCTCCAAAGAATTGAGTTAATTTACAATACCATTTAAAAAACATTTTGTCGCGTTCCTGACCTTAGGTCGTGCGAGGGCGCGTGGGTGTTCTCCAAGGTGGTCGGTAAAAGAACACAGTAAATGAAAAACGACTTCATGTTCTTGTTAAAATAATGATATAAGTTTATAATTTTTTATATTAGATGATGTCAAATGCTTTTACACGGAGAATGTACTCTAAGACTAACACTAACAGTTTCTATATCATTTCAAAAGAAAAGGTTATAAAGATTACTGACCGAGCGAATGGCGGTAGATATTTCTGGGTCGATTCAGTGTAAATAAGAGAAGGTGCTGATTTTTTGGGCTCGGTTTAGAACAGGAAATGAATTTCACAGAACACGGCGCAAAAGGCGATATCTGCGAGCTGTTAAATTGTTTACAAGATGAGAATTAAATTTGGCAAACTAGTGAATAATATCTAATAGTAACAAAAATGTCAGGATCTGACTCCACACCTGCCATTGACTCCACGACCTGTCGAATCAGGATTGTTTATTCTCAGTATAGCTGTTTACAGATTTTCCAAAGATTCAAAATGTTAAAGATGAAGTCTAAAAGAGGGACAGATTAAAGAGAATAACTGAAGAATGTTTGGCCGCGTGGGGCATTGACCGGCAGTATTGCATTTGACAAGCAAACATCCCGATTTTGCAATCGCGTAATTTATACCCTTTTTTCATAAAAAAGATTATTCTCCTGTTTTCTACGAACGCTAGCAGATCATTTTAATTATCAAATTCCTCGTTAGAATGATTCTAAAATGGTGTCAGTGTTGATAACTGTTTCCAAGAGGTTTGTTTCTCCAAAAGATAGGTGCGCTAAAGTGGGCGGGGCCGCCAGCGCACCCCTTACATTCGGCCACCCGATCACTCTAGCTATTTCTGGATACGTCAAAGCGCCCCAAAGCTAATGAATAGAATACTTTATTTTCTTTAGAACTGTCAAAGCTTTGAAGTAAAGAGATAAGTTTTAACCAGTAAAATTGCAAGAAACTTCTTTGATTTACGCCTCAGAGGATAAACATGGCCCCTCAGCTGTGCTGGGTTTCCTATCCTTGAAGAGGCGAGTTTGTTTTGCTGATTCTCGTTGCAAAACAACAGAAAGATTGCTGCACATTTTCATGCCCTGGCACGTCTTCTTTCCAAAATATTAGCCCATTCATGTTCCGTCTTGTCTTAGGCTTCAATAGAGCCAGATACGCGTCGACAAAAAAGCGCAACTCACCCTAAGGAACGTGTTAGATATCACATTTTTACGCGTCGCTGTGGGTTGTACTGGTAATAAACATATCTTATCTACGTCTCAATTCAACTCATTACCACATCTGCGAAGAAACCTTTCAATCAAATGAACCTCCTCGAAGGTCTGAAGAAATTTCGGTCTCTTTTGTACGCTTCATACTATACGACAGTTTGCAAAAATCGAGAGTATACATTCCAGAAAAGACCACAGTGGCTCTTTATGGCTGATAATCCTCTCGAACCAGACCCAGTCTGTTCATAGTAGCAGTACTCTCAAAGATAGCAGCTTGTACTGTGGTTTGCTACTAATTTAAGCCTTAATTAAGGTAAAGTGTTCATATTTAAATAGTTGGACATTCGCTGTAAGCTGTGGAAAGACTTACCTTGAATTTAAGTGTCGTACGAAGGAACGCCAGCGACAGTTGCACCTGACGATGTCACCAGAAATCCCTTGAACAGATTTTTAATGTTTCCTCGACTGCTCCTTGTGATACATTAGTGTAACCTCACTTCTATGTTGGTATAATGTTACTTAAGTTACCTTCGACCTCTCATGAGGAGGACACATTTCAACCCTCCCCCCTTACCCCTGCAGGTCCCTCTAAACCTACCAAAGACAAAACTTGAAATTTCCTTTGTTTTGATTCGTCGAGGTTTATAAAATCTTCATACGGTCAGTGGAATTATACCTTAGTACATAGTGTTCTGAAAAATGCTTTCGTGACAGTTTTTTTTGTTTTTCTTCTTTCCTTGCCTTATTTATGTTCACTCCTGACTGCGCAATAACTGATCAAGTCTCCATATTGTTTCCATTGTTACTTGTATTAAGAAAATAATCACATAGCGTGAATTAGCACGTTGTGCGAGCCTACATTTACCGCTGCAATCTTTATAAGCCATGCCAAACTTGTATTACCGTTTTGTCTATAGTTCTCAGGAAAATACCTTTATTCGGCGGCAACGTTGCGACTCCCTGTTCTTTTTGAGAACAATAAGGCGTAGAACTAGAAATGCTCTTATTGAAATAGTTTGTGCATGAGTCTCAAACATCATGATGCACCAGAGAAAAAAGAATAAAAATTATGTGCACGTTTTCATCGTTCTCCTAATAGCTCATTTCCAAGTTGCCTTTTGTATCTGTGTGAAAACGAGTCTTCTTGCGAAAGTATTCGTATGAAAACGTGCTCCGATCCGCCAACATTTTCATTTTCATGTAAATCAAATTCATTTTCATATCAATTTCTTTGCACGAAGACTCGTTTTGAAACAGAGGCATAAGGTGGCCTGCGATTTCAGTAGCCATAACCATTTCAATTCAAATAAAATTAATGTCAGTATCGCAAGCAAGATTTGGATTTGCTCATGTGAAACAGCCCTTGATTCATTCAGTAAAATAAGGAAACGAATTGTATAAAAACTATGGAGTAACCAGTGAGACTTTGAAAAAACAGCTGTTCGTTGTGTGTCTAACATTATTTCTTGTGAAGAAAAGGGAGATCTTACTCGAAAGACTGTTTTAAATACATCACAATGTTCGGCTTTATCATCATCAGCATTTCCCCCTAATTCTTTGGAGAATTGGTATTCTGATCACAAAATAAACTTCTAATCCCGTCGTATAATTAACTTAGTCAAGACTGAAACAATTTTTGAGTACACAAAAACTGACTGAATTTCATGTCATTTTTTTACTATCAAGAGGGTAAAGTTAATCCCATCAAACATTACTTGACTAGGCTGGCTTATAGGTTCCCAAGGATTAGGATTTTGGATTTTAGGATTTTAGAATTTTTTTTGGTATTGTACCTGATGAATTTTTTACCGTGTATAAATAAATAAATAGATAGATAAATAAATAAATAAATAAATAAATAAAGATAAAAGCCAGTTAGTCCGCCATTTTTAGTCACGTGTTCGAAATCCGGCTCTCTGATTGGTCCATTCAAAAAATACGTGATTTGCATTGGTTAGAGGCCGGTTAAGCCATGTTTACTACTGCAGAAAATTTAGATGTAATTACATTGAATGGGAGGCGCGGTGCTTTCAGGGTTAGTGCGTTCATTTTCGGGAAGAGTGGTCTGGGTTAGAACCCCGACCGAGGTCATTGTGTTACGTTCTTGTGCATGACACTTTACTCACACAGTGCCTCTCACCACTCAGGTGTCCAAGTAGGTTCCAGCAAATTTAATACTGGGGGGTAACCCTGTGATGGACTAACATCCCATCCAGGGGTGAGTAGAAATACTCCTAGTCACTTCATGCTACAGAAACTGGGATAAGCTCCTGCTTGATGGAGTTCATCGTATTGGATGAGTCAATAGGGCCGATCGATCAAAACTAATCAGGTATTTTCATTTACCAGTCTATGGAACATAATCGATGTTGGACAAAAGTTGTTAATCACTTAACAAGGGTCTCTTAATTTCTGTTGTCACGAAGCTCTCCAGAACCTCTAATTTCATTGGAACTTGTTGGCACGAAGCTCTATTGTTTTAGGGCTAGGGTCCATTGTTACCATTGTTTGTATAAAATTTTCTCAACCAATCCTGTGAGACGTTCCGAAGAGCTTCGTGGCAGCCCCTTAATTTACGAGAAGGGGGATGAACGGGTGTTTCGCAGCAGAACAAGCGATCCGGGTTCCAGTCCTGACGGGGTTGTTGCGTTTAGTACGTTCTTAGGAAGCAACATGCTTTACTCTCACAGTGCATCCCTCTGCCCACAAGTAGAAAAGCAAAACACAAACAAATTTAAAAATAAACAGAAACTATGTTATAGTATCCGACTGAACAAGATTTCTAGTAAACAGAGTATCAATCTACTTACTGGCGTTTTCGCTGATATCTCCGACTTCCTTGCTTTCTCTAGAACAGACTTGTACCTACGTTAACCTTTCATCGATTTGAAAGTTCTAACAGCTGGGCTAGAAAGCCAATTTGTTTAAACAATACCCAAACGTTAACCATGGCTTTATACAAGACTCTTCCAAGAGATTAATGTCGAAGATATCTCAAGACCATTTATCGACTTCATCGCTTAACTATTTTTAAATAGCGATATTCAGTTTAAGCGATATCAGTTTTCAGTAGGACCAGGTAAAACTTCGAGCAAAAGTATATCTGAATCAGCAGAGCTATTTGTAGCGCTTTATTGCGCTTCAGTGTTTAGACCAAACCGTTTTGCTACTTTGTTGTTGTGTAATAGTTTGCTTTCTTTACATCAGAATCAGGATTGAATTTGTTGAATCCAGCTCTTTGCGGACCTTCGGGTGACAAGTACCTCAAAAGATTTATACAAATAGAGTTTTCCCATGTCAGTACTCACCCGAAATGCAATTGGATATTATTTTCACATACATTCTTCAACACTGAATTCTTTCTGTCCTAAAAGATGTCGATGCAATATATACACAGCTGTCCCCAAAGTTGAAAGAATTTGAACTGTTTGCAGATATTTGAAAATCCTCCACGTGCTACTACTGGCGGCGTGCAGCACAGAAAAATTAGTTTTTATTTTTGAATTGCAGTTTTCGGCCTGACTATCATAATGGAGGGATATCAGAGTCTTGATCACGATTTTTTTTGAGGGCAACATTTCGCGACGCCCATTTTTGATTCTTCACAAGAGTTTTCAGAACAATGTCAACACGTCTTTACGACGCCACTATACACACCTATACAGCTGGAATTTGTGAAACACTTGAGTCTGAAATAAAAGAAAATATGTTTTCTTTATGAGTCACGAAATAGAAACCCATTGCGAAAGGACTCATTGTTGCCGAAGTTGATGACTTTACTAATGAAAGAATAAAACTGATTTTAAAGCAGCTCTCGTCCCACGGTCAACACTTTCAAGTCCATATGATCCATATCAACTAAGGAAAGCAACCAAAAATAATAAATAAGCTGGATATTTAGAGGTTAAGACCGGAATAAACAATTGAAATTTATTTGTAACCTTTCAAGAGAAAGGACCGCTAGTAAACTGCAACAACAATGAAATCAGTACGTTACAACCCCCAATTCGTGTTTACTTGATATACAAAGTACAGAACATGGAAAACGTTTCATTCAACTGAATGAGAACGCAATTCATTATTCCATAAATAGAAAAATGTTTAGTCAGCTCATTTTAGACTGCTAGTCATCACATTCTTGGAAATCGAGTAATTGTGTTCTAAAACGAAATGTAGCACACCTGTGTTTCGCATGGATAGTTCAAAACTGACCTGAATAAAGTCAAAATAAAAAGAAATAACAAACATTTTACGAAATATCGTTCTCGTTAGAGATACGCGAATCGTCAAGATTTAGAACGAACGTTTGCCGCATTATGTCTCTGTTGAGCTCAAGGAATCAGCCTCCTCTTTCAGTTAGTTACACACATTTGCGATAGCAAAGTGTTATGCATTAGTCAATAGACGCCAATAACAAGCTCTTGTTAGAGCAATGGACTAATCCGTAAGTAGCGGTGCATAAAAACGACATTGCAAAATTAAAATTGTCAGAAAGGTATCTTAAAATACAGGAAATGCGACTTTCCAAGAGTACTTCTTAAAGCCTTGTTACGCCTATGCTAAAACAATTAAGATTGACCACAGAATGATAAACAACTAATAAATGTACCTTATTTTTTTCACATGTCATAAAATAATGGTTATTGACCAAGTGTGAGGTCAAGATGCCTGGATATTGGCCAAGTTCTTTTTTTTGAGTGTTTATGGCCTGAGACGGAGTCGAGGTCCATAGATCCAGCCATCTTGACAGAGCAAGCTTGGTAAATAAAGGATTTATTGTATGGCTTTCGTGGAAATTTTTCTTGCGGGATACAGCGGGTAGTCCCGAGTGAGCAAGATAATTCCATCTTGCCCGCTCGGGAAGCCAAACACAGTGAAGATTTGATTCATCATGCCCGCTCATGGAGCTAGCCATATAATAAAATCCGGTTCATAGCCGTATAAGGCTTGACTCTCAAGCTGCGAGATTGGCTTGAGAACTTACTTGTTGGATTTACTTCCAGTGGCAATTTACAATCAAGAGGCTATGTACTATTAAAGAAAAATGCTCACTTAAAGAAAATATTGCGTTTGGCGAAAAAAAGAGATGTCGTTGAAAGATATGACGTCATCAAAACGGTGTTTGTTTAGATCTCCCCCCCCCCCCAGGCTCCTTTCTTTCACAGGAGGAGCTTTGGGAACGAGGCTAGTTCATACATTCTCGTTCCCCGAGCAACCGGTCCTTAAGGCGGCGAAATACGAGATACAAAAACCCTCAACTTGTCGCGCAACATTGTTTCGTTGCAAGTTTTCGTTGATGTTTCCCGTTTTTCACCTTGCGTGATCAACTTGACCCGCAACAAAAACATTTGTTGCGGGTTGAAGAAATGCGGCGCGCTGATTGGTTGATTTGCAGGGCACGAGCAAATTTGTTGCGCGACAAGTTGTGAGTTTGATGAAAAACGAGCAACAAAGCCAAAATTTGTTGCTCAAAGTAGACCCACGCTCTACTTTTCGCAACAACTTTCTTCAACCCGCAACAAATGTTTTTGTTGCGCGACAAGTTGATCACACAAGGTGAAAAACGGGAAACATCGACGAAAACTTACAACGAAACAATGTTGCGCGACAAGTTGAGGGTTTTTGTATCTCGTATTTCGCCTCCTTTAGCATGAGACAACCGTGACTTTGAAGACACAGGACTTGATTGGCCCAGTTCTTGGAGTAGGATTTTCACTAAATTAACGCTGGTTCTCCCCCCCCCCCCCCCCCCACCCCCCCCCCCCCAAAAAAAGTATAAATCTGGGCTTAAAAGATTTTTTTAATGCTAGAAACTCCTCGAATAAACTTCTTAATAGTATGTTTAATTGTCGAACCACACAAAATTCAGTTTAAGGCTCCTTTAAGACTTGTTCATCTAGGAGGCAAGAATTTGTTAGCGGTATGATAAACATAGTTTTTGTTGATGTTAGCGAACATACGTGTTTCCCAGTATCATTTTAATTTTTAAGCGATAAATATAACTATTGTTTGGAGGTGTCAGTATATATATTACGCAATCTGAAAGTTCTGGCTATCACTCGAAGATTGCAAAGATAGACGTTTTTACTAGAATATAAGATTCCATTTTCTGGTTATATTTCATTTATTTCACAAACGACAGATGTGCAAAGTCGAGAACAACCAGCAGGTAGCGGTAGTTTAAAAATTTTTGATTAAAAAGTACCGCAGATTATGAAATCTTCGAAAAGCTTACAAACTTGAATTCGAGATTATCATAGCTTTAGTAAGTTCGAAAAACTGGAAATGCTTCATCTACCGTCATCATCTCTAAATATTTCACATCACCACACAAGATACAGCTTTTCTAATTTTGCTGATGTCGAAAATACATTTTTAAATCTCTATAGCACATTCTGTAGAAAAAGAAAAACAATTAAGGTCGAACAACTTCAAGGTGAACTTTGCATTGTTTGGCGGCACGTGCGAGTGTTGGTAGGACACTTACATCTCCTATTTGTCGCCAGCGGGAGCTAATGAACAGTCAGAATACACACCATTATCACAAGAACAACTTATAAATTAACAAAAACAAAACTAGAATTGATACCATACACGCTTGTTGTGCTTTTATAATGAATATATTGCTTGGACCTAATTTCCTATTCAATTGATCATTCTGTATTTCGTAAGCCACCAACTGCTCTATACAACTTTTAAGTCAATAACCTGTTTGGACTTCAACTGGAAAAAGCCTTAAATTGACAATCCCTCAAGGGTTTCCTTTTTCTAAGCATTCTATGAAAAACACAACTTTTAACTTCCCACGATTTATTCACTCATGTTTTAAAACAAAGAATTACGGGCCAATACATGGGCTAATGTAACCCGACTCGATCTCTACCGATACTACCACTGTTTATCTAGTTTAACTTTTGCTTACTTAGCCTTGAGGTTCTCGTGTATTTGTATATTCTCAGTTTAGCAGTACAAATCTGCTTAGAAATAACAGTATTTGATCTTTCCTTTTTGCCTTAAACTGCCTGGGTTTTCACTGTTTACAATTCTGTACTAAACTTCTTGAAAGTTTAATGAGAAGGAAAGAAAATTGAATAATGTCGGCAGGGTGTTAATTTTCGATTGCTCGTACTTTTCTTGGCTCTTTCTCGCTTTTTATGAAAACTGTGACTTTGTGAGTGTAGTAAAAATTGGGGTCACATCAAATAAACATTTTAGTTCAGGATTGATGAAGAAAAGAAAACGACTAAATCGAAATAGTTCTAAATCAAATTAAATACTATAGCCGAGAGATTTTTAAATGTTTGATAGTTGTTTACGAATTGTTGATTACGATTCATTTCGAACAGAAAATATTTCTGTGCCACTTATAAGAAGTTATCCCTTGTATTGAAAGTGATGTGACAGAAAATAAGTGGATAAAAGTTTAACTGAATATCTGAGCAAATCAAACTAGCCTTTTTCAACAAAATATCTTATTTAAATGCAACATTTATCAGTTCAGTTTAAATCCGATTATGAGTTCTTCAAAAACCCACTCACGTTTGTTGGAGTGTCACTTCGTTTTATAAGCCAAATACGATTAAGTTCGGCTTAGTAATACTTAGTTAGACCATTTGCCACGAAACCTTAAACTTGATTATTCAACTCCTAATGTTGCCGGTTTCTTTGCTTTCTGTGACATTGGTTTAGCCCTTGATACAAAAAAGCAACAACCAGCGTGAATGAAGTGAGCTCCCCGCGGGGAATTTAATTGGCTTGACGTGATCGTATCTTTTGTGCCCTTCCATAATTATTTTGGGAAGTCCCAATTAATTTAATGTATTCTATCATGACCAGGGGGTCTAAATAATGAAATGCAACCCCTCCATAGGCTGTCACTGGACGGCAATAAGCAGGTTGTTATGAAAGTCTTGCGGGCCTGTTTTTCTACCAATTCGCCCCTCACAGAGACCAATTTTGTGTCGCGTGGAAACACCAATACACTGTGAACAGTTAATCATCTCTGGCACACTTGCACAATAGCTCAAGTTCTACAAAAAGGTTTTCAATAGACGTTTCCGGTCTTAGACTCACTCAATTACTAACCGACACGGAATTCACCTGTCCAAGTTTATTCAACGGAATTAAACAAAGGGAGAAGGGAAAATTTTGTCAGCCATATTTAGGATTATCGTTTCATTGGGAGGATATGGGGAGTCAATTAACAGAAAGACCTAGTTAGCTGGTAAAAACAGAAGTCAAGATTAAATTTACAACTTCAACTTCACACTACAAACAGTTTTCCTTTGACATGCCATTTTATTTATTTATTTATTTGACATCAGTGTGCACGTATATTTTACCATATTGGTTAACACTGAAATTGTTAAGAAAATTTAACGTGAAAATATCGTTGAAAAACTTATTTACATTGCCATGATTTAAGATTTTCAATCTTTCGTTTAGTTAGAAATTATTCCTTTGCAAAATGCTCCCATTCGCCTCTATAAAATCTGTGCACAAGTTTCATAAAAAGCACAATTGCGCAATTGAGCCATTTGAGCAGTGAATCTCAAGGCTTTCCTTGTCTTCCAAGACCAAATATATCGTAAGTTACGTTTACATGAAAAATTCAATTTTTGTTCTGTTGCTCTGTTAGTTTCGATAATTGCTTATTATGGTGTTAAATTTAAGTACAAATATTTAATTTTCGTCCCTGCAAGACATGTTTAAAAGTATTTTTGTGCATTCTTTTACGTGTGAGTGAAGATTTAATACAATGAGTTCGGTGTAATCGAAGATTTGCTGGAAGAAATTGTAATATCAAGTAATAAGTTCATTCCACGAATTAAATTCGCGCGTCAACAAAGTTCATTTCCTCAAAGTAGTCAAAGTTCACGAGTTTTTAAAACTGTCCCAATTTAAGTCTCAATGAGTTTCTTCAACGTGGTCTTTAAGATCAGTCTTTTTTGAAAAACGTTTCCTGCAAGTCCTGCAGTGATAAGGCAAGTTATCCGAGTGGGTATGCATGTGGAATTTGAGATTAGACATTTTGTTGAAGGCCCTGTTGCATTGGTTGCATCTGAAAGGCTTCTCGCCCGTGTGAATCATGATGTGATTTCGCAAATTGCCCTTCTGGTGAAAACCCTTGCCGCAGATGTCGCAAATAAACGCTTTCTTGTCACTGTGGGTTCGAAGATGAGTCTTCAGTGTGGAGGACCTGTTGAAACATTTGCCACACTCGTCGCATTTATGCGGCTTTTTCTCCGTGTGAATTATCTTGTGTCGACACAGGGTACTCGAGAGGCGAAACCCTTTCCCACAGACGTTGCATACAAACGGTCGACTTTGAGTGTGGTCGGGCATTTTGAGGTGAATCGACAAAGTGTATTTGGTCTTAAAAACTTTTCCGCACTGGTTGCATTTGTGGACAGTCTTGTCTGGACGATTCTTAACGCCTGTATCACTTAGTTCATTTGCTTTATTCTGCTGAGAACTTTTTTTATTTGACGCAGGTGACATCCGTTTCGATTCTACCGAACATGAGCCCGAGTTCTCGCTGAAGCTGTTGGTAAACGCTCCAGTTTTCTCTTCCAGCGCTTCGTTCTCTCGAAATATTCCATGCTCGTTGATTAGAGAAATTTCACGAAGACTACTTTCTTGAAAATTTTGCCCCGACATTTTCTTTCCATTATTAATGAAATCATTTGCAAACCTCAAAATCTTTCCGATATCATTCACTCGCCCATCAATTCGGACTTCGGCAGGGTAGGATAATTTTTTTTTCTTTTGAAGCGAGTTTAAAAACGAGATTTCTGCTTCTTCTTTCTTTATCTTTACCGGCCTTTTGCTTCGCCTGACGTCTTGATAATCTTCGCTTGCGGCTTTCGCGTCCTCTGTGAATTAAAAACACAACATGAATGATACTTCAGCATAAATGTTAAAATGAACACACAGCTCTAACACGAAAGTGGCCTTCTGACATGTTTACATAGAGACGCATTTTATTTTGAGACAATTCGAATTAACGTACTCTAGCAAATACTTAAAAAGATTTCGATTCAGATGAAAACAAAAAACTAACCTTGCTGAGCGAAAGGAAGCCTTCCTTCGCTGAAATAATTGCCGTCATCAAAATCCCTTTTTAGAAGGAATGCTCTCGGCATCTTGAGTTAAATTTGTGGTGTCAGTGTGTCAAAGTTGCAGCGATACCGAATAGATTCCCTTCAACAAGGAAATTCCCCGCAACTGAAGCGCAGACCTTTATTCAAGCTGTACTCTGTAGAACTGAATGGTCTGCTTTTGTATTCCTTCATCTTATAGCAACTTATTGAGCGCGTAATCTTTTAACAACTTTATGTCATGGGGACTACACACAGATCTCGCATTGTTTTGAGTTCGGATGATGCGGTTTCCAACCAATCAAAATTCGGCAGGTCTGGAAACCTGCAAACATATTGAATAATTTATAAACTGCACATATGAAAATAACTCCGCAACACCTGCTATTGTGGGCTTAAATTTTCAGGCTCTTATCGGCAAATCCGCAAACAAATTCTCCTTGTATATTATCGAGCGTATTTTCACGCGCAAAAACCGCTAAGAGAAACATGAACGTCTCAACTGAAAACGAGTTAGTTCTTAACTTGTTTCGGAAAAAGCGAGCACTACACCCGTTGAGCCGCAATAAAAATGCAAATACTGAAGCACTTGCTCTTGGAAATATTTATTTCCCTCTCGCCAGGGTGTAATAAGTGCTGTTTTAAGCAATGGGTCCGCCTATTGGATAGTCCTTGATAATAACTAAACCTAAGTTTATTACAGTCCGCGGTTAGTGGCCTTTTGTATAGAAATCTTTTCTTGTCATTTCAATGGCATTTACGAGCCGCCTCCACGTCCGCAAATTTCATCCCACCTTTAGGAGATTATAGACGATCTAGATTTCAGACTTCACCTCATGTGAGTGGTTATCTTAGTTTCGCTTCTTTAATAAAACTGATTTGGTTGTTTTATTCGGACCCTTGTTTCAAATATAAAGGAAGCCCGTTTAATGAGCACTGTCTTCTACCGCAGATATCGTTTTAAAGTTTGTTTGCTTAATGCATAAATGGTGGGTCGCCAGTTTGTCTCCAAATACTCAATAACTCTTCCACTATTGTTTTTGTTTCTGCATGCCTCGATAACAAAGGAGATTTGTGTGTTGTAAATTTACCTTTGTTAGCGGTACAATCCCCACTGTGCTTTTATTTCATCGAACTAACTCGGAACTGCGAGAAGTTATTATTCAAAATAACTTATTTTACGTTCACAGATAACCGATTAGCTTTCCAACTTGCCTGGCAAGTCACACTTGCTCTACTTTTCTAAAGATTTCCTTCTTCTAACTTAACATGGAAGGTATTTTTTTTAGCTAGCACAACAGAATTAAACAAAAGAAAATTGGGAATAACCAGGACGACTAAAGCGTTAATTCCTATTACATTGATAACACAAGTTGGTGAAATCCGCTTGATCTTCTCTGTTCGTTTAGTCTGAAAGTCTAGAGCTTCGATCGATGCTATTTAAAAGTATCATTAATGTGTACTTTTGAATAGAGATAGTATTGACGAGATCATATAAGAGAATAGAAGATAAATATCCTGAGATTTTCAAACAAAAATATTATAGATTTTCGCGATAAGAAAAATCTTTCAAAAGAAAGTAAAAAGAACAAATTATAATTTCAATGCGTAAATCGATAGGGCGACTTAGAGTTAATATAATTTCCGTGTTTTTTAAGATTGAAAACCTTGCGCCTTCTGAATGCAAACTTTTATTTATAGGGATTAATTAAATTTTTAAATTGGTCGTTTGCATAATATGAACTTTTTGGCTTCAGCTCTGACCTTATTTGCAAGTGCGCGATATATTCAGAATTATACTCTGTTTTAGTCTTTCCATTAACTCTTGGCGTTGAATGCATAGGAGACAGAAATAGTTTTGTGGGCGTGTTCTGAAACGTTGAGTTAATTTGCGCAATTCAGCTTCCATTTTCCGCTTAGACTTCGTTAAAACCAATATCCAGGTCTTCTTCGGCAATAAAAACGTTTGCGAATGGCGCAGTAATTGAACGAAAACACTGACAATAATAATTATGATTACGAGTACTCGAAATTTCATCATTTTTGCGCTCGAAAGTGAAAAATGTACAGTGCAAAATGTTTGAATGGAAAACCATTTCAAAGGCTCCTTAATTAGAACGTGTTAACTCTTCAGACGCATTTCACCATTTCTCTTTCATACTGATATCAGTTTATTTAAATTAAGTTATCTTCTTGGACTGTATTTGTTGGCACACGACAGGGAAAATATTGATTCAAAAAGTGAAACAAGATGCTTAACTCGACGTATATTCTGAGTCGTTTTTATAAATTATTTTAACAGAAAGCTGACAAGTTTAGAATTTCAACTGAAAGATATCGTTTTCATTTACCTATGCCATAATTTACAAAAACAGGTGTATTTTCATATCTTTGCATATATTACAGACAAAGGTGAAAAATGAACAAATTTTAAACTACATTAATACACTTTGGACAAACTAAATTTACCCTTGATTGAAAAAGTGTTCTGCTTAATACGCGAAACAAGTCGAGGAAAAAACTATTCAGATTGCTAGATTCAATTACTTTAATCAATAGCCTCGAAAACTCCCATTGAATCAAGGATTGAAGTTCTCAGTTCTGATTTCGATTTAGTCGCTGCTTTGTTTTATTCAGCCTTGTGTTTGCGAAGCCCAAAGTTAACCTCAAGTATCTTTTGTACGAACATTACACGCTAAGATTTCTTTTAGCCGTACTGTTCGCTTCTGATAAATTTTAAGGAAGTAACCGTAAACGAGAAGAGTTAGACAACAAACATCGATTAAAAATGTTAACGATACTAAAGCGTTTGGATCCAAAAAGAATTTAACGGTAACAAAACCTGTGACAGACAACAAAAGAGCCAGTTCAAACGAAGATATGTTTATTTTGTCGATGCATGATGGCAAAACTTGAGACTATAAATGATATACTTTTTAAAATACGAGTTACGCTTTTAACGACAGTAAACCTTATGCTCGGGATTGTGTCGTTCACTGAAAACTTGATGCTTGTGTTTCAGGTGTAAAAGAGTGCTTTTCTGTGTGAGACCAGGCTTCTCGTGCACATATGGTGATAATTCTTCGTGTTTTTACAAAAGATATCGAGAAGAACATTTCTAAATGTCATGTAGCGTTTGTCATGTTTCTCCCAAAGTCTTTTTACTTTATTTCCACACGTAATTAGGACCCTGCTTGCCACAGCAGGTTGCTGAAAGCTTCCACCGGCTCCTTCTGCGTCAACTATTAACCGAGGTACTTTACTAATTGTTATAATTGTTGTCCTGGAGATCCATTTCAAAGAAATTGTTTCGCAATACGCTAATCGTATAGTTTCCTGTTTCATCCAAAAATACCTGGCACCAAATTGACTCTTTGGCAATAAGCCTTGTATGAAACACTAAAGTATGTAAATAAACAATAGAAACCTTGCGTTGTAGTTCGAACATTGTCTAGCTTTAGCAATAAAATTCAATGAAATCTTGCGCGTGGCTGGCCTGTAAGATTACGCTACATTGTGAACATATAGAGATATTATATTTAACGTTTTAACTTTGAGTTTACCGACCTCTACATTTGGATAAATGTGTTGCAAAACATTGCAGGTTTTTTCCTCTAAAATACTCTACCTAAAATGATAAGATTGCTCATGTAAAGCTCGGCATCACTTGCCTTTGGTCACACAGTTTTTAATCGAGATCCCAAATGTTCTAGGCGCGGCTCCACATCAGTTTCTACCGTTTCACGAAAATCGGTCAGATTTTTCAGAATGTCTCAGAACCCAGAAAAGGGGACTTCAGGGAGTTAATATCCATAATATTCCCTAGGGAAGCGCAGCCCCGGACCTTCTAGAAGCTTGCGCCATCAGCGCTCATAGCTTCTAGGTCTATCACCATTTAGTAATCACCCAACTAGTGGACTAATGCAAATCCTGCATTTTGATTGGCTACGCTACTAGGGGTCTAATAGTAATAGTCATCGAGTAGCGAATTTCGCCGATTTTTCTTTCGTTTTTTCCCCCAAATAAATATTTCTTAAACTTGCTTCTGCTAACTTTGTTATTGCCTTTTCTGTCCGACTAGTTGGGTGATACTAAAACAATTAGACCCTCCGCCCTCAAGGGCCACGGGTCAATAGCCTAATCGGCTTTGCCTCATGGGCTATTGACCCGTAGCCCTTTCGGGCTACGGGTCTAATTGTTAATTATCCTGGGGTGTCTTCCATTATGCCAGACCGACTGGCTAGAGACCAGCGGGACTAACCGAGGAAAATAGAACGATATATAGTGAAAGGAATTAATACTACCATTTTCTATTTCTTTCCTTAATCCACCTCTTAAGCCTACTGAAGAGAAGAAGGGAAATGAACCGGTTTGTTACCTGTAAAACGGAACAACAAATTTTTCTCCGACCTGTCCGACAAATCAAAGTGGGCTACCTCTAGAGTTAGTCCCGATACTCCTGTCGGATCGAATTGAAATGGACCTTTCCATTTGACCTCCGAAGAAAATTTTTTGGAATTTTGGCAAAATGGAAAGAGCCCCTAGGTCGACGCCTCGTATTACTACTGGTTGAGAAGACCATGGACACGTGAGTTTTCCTCCCAAGCCCTTGTTAGATTCTTTTTGCTCCGAGTTCTGGTTGGCTCATGAGCCACCGCTTCTTGTACTGTCGTACTAGCAATCAGCGTTAAGATAACTCAGAGTTATAACAACCAAAAAAAATAACAGAATTTTTAGCACCTCTGGCTAAACTGTAATTTTTTCCCAGAATAGACATATTTTTTTACCACAATAGACATATATATCCCGCTCCGCGAGGATTCGCACAAAGATGATTTCGTTTGAAAATGAAAACGCGCCTTGTTTTCATCCAAAATGCATACCTTTGAAAGCCTTGTCCAGGGTCAGGTGATGTACGAAAACGGAACTCTGTCGTATCAGTGGGCTGACTTAGGTGCCATCTACGCTACGAAATGTTTTCCGACCTCACTACTGGAACACTACACCGGAGAAATTTGAAAACGCAGCAATCACCGGTCATTTTGGATTTTTGTTTGAAGAAAACTTGGTCAGGGAAGTCATGATTACCGTGAAGCCATCGTTTTACACGGTTTGGAAAAAGCTCCGTTTTCCTAATGCTTTTCGTCCACACGAAAACGAAAACCCGGCTTGAATAGAGGATTAGCGGGACGGTAGAAATAAACCTCCGGACCGTAGAGATAAACCTCCGTTTCCAGTAGAGTGGACAGCGCCATAGCTTGACAAGTCTTCACAGCAGAACTTTTCAACCAATGCGCGCGCGCGTTCGACTTTTGAATACTCTCCAGTCCTCTACGGATGAAAATGACATCTTGTTCCCAGGTTTTCAAGCGCTGCTTTTCAACATGGCGGAAGTTTAAGATTTGTCTGGAAGATTATTTTCCATTTCCCATCTATAAGAAGCATTTCAACACTAATAATAAAAAACATGGAAGGAAAAGCCCAAGATACTGACGGGGAGCCGGAAAAGGGGGATTGTACAAAGTCTCAAACACCTACAGAAAGGAAAGTTTCGGTAGGTTGAACTGCAGCTTAATCGATCGAAGTTAATTATTTCCTCGTTCTTTCATCGGGAATACCCTGCCACTCTGTACCACTATTGTTTTCGTTGGTCGGCGTTCTTTGAAGAACGAAGCAGAACACAATATATGCTATTCTTACTCAATGAGATGCAAATAAGTGGCGGGGTATTCTGCAGTTAAGGGTACATGTGAATGTTGTGCCGCGTAGCACTATGAACACAAATGAAGTAACAGAGAATTAACTCTGAAGTGTAAATTTTAGTGCTAATTTAACCCATCAATAACCCACTGGGCGTTAGCCCTAGTAAAGGGAATCAGGGAACCACACGAGGTAAAGAAAAAATCTTTTGACCTTGGTGGGAAACGAACCCACGACCTCCGGATTAGATCTACCGTCACTCTGCCGACTGAGCTACGAGGTCAGACAGAGAAAGTCGGGGTTGATTTAGATGGTGAATCGCGGCGAAGAGAAAGTAAGGGTGCATATGAATGTTGTGCTGCGTAGCACTATGAACACAAATGAAGTAACAGAGAATTAACTCTGAAGTGTAAATTTTAGTGCTAATTTAACCCATCAATAACCCCCTGGGCGTTAGCCCTAGTAAAGGGAATCAGGGAACCACATGTGGTAAAGAAAAAATCCTTTGACCTCGGTGGGTGGTGCTTGAGACTTTCCCACCGAGGTCAAAAGATTTTTTCTGTTCCTCGTGTGGTTCCCTGATTCCCTTTACTAGGGCTAACGCCCAGTGGGTTATTGATGGGTTAAATTAACACTAAAATTTACACTTCAGAGTTAATTCTCTATTCTGCAGTTAAGCCCTTTCATCTTCTACCAAACCAAACTAGGTTAGCTAAGGTAGTGAACTCGGCTGGTGTTAAGCGATCTAACTTTTGGTTGAGCGAACTGACTTGGAGCGATCTAACCATTGAGTGAAATGACCATACTATTCGAATAAAGCTAGATTAACTAAAGCTTGGTTTTATGGTGTAAAATCTTATTTTTTTCCTAACGGTGTTTGTTAAACCTCCTACGTTTACTGGAGGAAAGGCAGAAATTCCAGTCCATAATAGTAATAAAGTGGAAATAAAGTTCAATTATACCTTTACTGATATTTAAGCTTACATAGTTGAAATGTTGGTGGCTTCAGTGGTTGGAATTCGGTCCGCTTGTTTCCCTGTGTTATGACAAAATGCAGTTGATATGTATTTCTACTGTATATACTGTTTAAGGGAACATTATGCAGGATTTCATGTCAAGGTTTTTACCTCTGTCCAGGTTTTTGTGCATTCTTGACAAAAACTGAACTCATTATGTTCATTTTTGCATGCTATTTGCTATTAATTTAATTATATTGGTCTAGATGTGAAGGAAATCAACCCTTTTGTTTACAGAATGTAGCGAATAATTTGCAAAGTGCCTGAGAACATTTCAGGATTGTGTGATTTGAACTCTAATCTCAGTTAAAAATTTCCTTGAAATTACATAATCACTACAGGGATGTAGCTGGAAACTGGGAAAATTACCCGGCTGTGAACGCGATTTTTTCGGCAGTAAAGCACTACTTCTTTCTCTGGAATGTTTTTAAATGTCGTTAGAAGATTGTTATTTATTTATTTCGTTTGTTTACACCTTCATTGCTGTCTTACCAGAACTGAAATGATTGTAAACACTCCATATAGTGTAACTTTTGCAGGCTCAATGGCCAGCGGTGTTTGTACTTCATGTAAGCGAAATAATGAATGCAAAATTGCGTTCACTACGTATAATAATTGAAAAGGGTATTTGAAGATCAGATATTTGATTTGTAAAACAATGTGAAAACAGAGAAATTGTACAGAATCAGATGTAAATTTTATTGTTCAGCAGTTCTTTAAATTACTTTCGGGAAAATGGAAACAAATGTTGAGTCTTGAAACTATTTGCTTATTAACTTAATCATTCTGGGCTTCAGTTAACTAGAGATTAATAAACAAAAACAGTCAACACTCCAGTTCATCATAATTTTATTACCTGTTACATGATAAAGGTCTGTCCTGAATGCCCTTGATTTTGCCCCCAAAATCAAGGGAAATGCATCTCCGAGAGTTTGCATTTTCAAAATTTCCTGGGGGCATGTCCCTGGACCCATGTCCCTGGACCCCCCTAGGTATAGTGTGCCAAAGGCCTTTGGCCCAAACACCCACCTATCATTGCTAGATTCCCACCTGTTAAAAACTTTACCTACATCCCTGCACTAGTTTGAAGGCAAGTGTGATTTGAAAGAATTTACACAACAAGTAGTGATCTTTGAAAATTTTTGCAAAATTTTTGCAAAAGGCTTTAAGTGAGTGTAATTTGAAAGAATTTTCAAATAACAGGAGTAATGTAAATCCCAAAAAGAATTTAAATTTTGATGATCTAAGTAAACAACTTGCTTTCCTTTTTTGTGGCAGTGTTTTGTACAGTACAGCTTCAGAGTCAAGTACTTTCACTCAGAAACTAAGCTTATTACCAAGAGATCTATGAACAACATATCAACAAGTACATGTATAGGGTCATTTGATAAGATACTTCACAACTAATAATCTTCTAAGTACTTTTTGCAAAACTCAGTTTAATCCCCCATCATATTTCATTAAGAACTACAGACACCAATTAGAACCTTTTGAAATGCGAGTCATGTTTTATTTTATTGCAGACATCCAAGATGGCTGAAGTCAGCTCAACTGCTATTGTGAAGTACTCAGCTCAAGAAGTTTTGCCTTACTTTAAACTGCAACAGGTTTGCAAAAGATGTATCGGTATCTCTTTTACTATAAATTGAAACTTTATATGGAAAAGCTGAAAACTAATTATTATTCATTTCTTTAAGACAGAAGAATTTTTGAACATAGACAGTGCACAGTTAATTTTTGCATGTCATTTAAAAAATCTGTGTAGGAAACATTTCATTCCCCAA
>CM042747.1:27660716-27674942 GCA_022496165.2 Catalaphyllia jardinei
TTGCATGTCATTTAAAAAATCTGTGTAGGAAACATTTCATTCCCCAATTGAGCATTTTGGTTTTTCTGCCTTTCAAAATCAGGGATAGCAGTTATTAGCTTTAAGGGTTTGTTGTCTTTTTCTCTACTGTGAGGCTGAAATTTTACTTTTATTAAAAAAATGTACCTAGGATACCGATTTAAATGTTGCTCCTTCAAACTGGTTGCGAGATGGAAGGTTTTCTGATGTCAATCACCACAGGCGGGACCCAGTTGAATTCTCAAGGTATAACAGCTACGCTCTTTTACTTTACAACGATATTCTAATATACAGTATATATTTAGTATAAAACACTTTGTTAAAAAAGTATCTCCCTTAACCCTTTACACCCTAAGAGTGGTTTATAGATTTTACTCTGTCTAATGCCAGACAATTTTACTTGTCAGAGACACCTAATAGGGCTTAAATGGTTAATGTGAATTTTTGTTAATCCATTGAGTATTTCTTTCACATACTGTAAGTAGTGGGTGTAAAATGAATGTTTTATTGTTTTATTAATATTAAACCTAATGTGTCTTCCAAAAACATACATTTATGCACAAGTCAACTTGCTTTTGGACTGATATTTGGGAAGAGATCCTAGGTTTGTCTCTGAAACCTGTTGAAAACTTTTCAGTACTTCCTTTCCAACTGTAGTAACTCTCAATAAGAAGTAACAGAACTACAATATGTTTTTCTATTTGCATTATTATTTATTTTTAACTTTTTTTTCTGTTTGCAAGCTTATTTTTATTTACATGTTTTAAAATCCTATGATTCTGTATACACATGGCTGATCACTATTTATTTGTTTATTGGTTTTTATTACAATTACAATACCGTCCAGTAAATTGGACTACTGTAGCAGTCATAATTATTAATTACGTTACATTAATTTAGTTACATTTATTTAAATTTCATTAAATAAGTACCTAGTTTTGGTCTTGTTAGATGGCAGCTTCCAACTGTAAGTGTTGTCAGAGTAGACACAGGATCTTTAGAAAAAAAAACATGAGAAATATGTAGAGAAACCCTATGTGCATGCAGCATCCTTGGACATTGTCCAAGTCATTACTCTTTTTTATTTGTAGTTTTGGCATCGCTCACAGTTTTGTTGATTCTATTGGTGATGTTGATGTAATATCTGATGCTGAGGTAAATAATTATTAAAATAAATCTAGTAGAAAGTTTTCTTACAAAGACGTTCAGTTCTAAAAGTTTTGCCCACCAGTGAAAACCAGTGTAGAGAATGTTTTGTGACTGTAGCGTGACAAGTTGTCACGCTAATGAAAACTTATGACTATAGTTTTGTTTAAGTGACAGCTATTTTTGATTTCATCTCTAATTTCAAATCATGTGATATCTCATTTCTGGTACAAAACGCGTGATCAATTGAGCTGTTGTTGTAATCTTTTGAGCGAATTTGGGATGGAATGAACTTGTGGATAAAACAGTTAACAGTGAGTTTTCAGTGTCGCAGGGAATCGAACATGCAGGGAAATTATTGCCCACACCAGTTACCCTCTAGGGCCAGGTTGTTCAAAGCCCGATTAAGCTAACCCAGGGTTAGGCAGAATTTTGATTTCAGTTTTCTAACTTTTTGGTTAGGTAATCTGTTTATATTGTTCACCCTTCAGTTTTGAGCTGTAGTAATATCAAACTACACCAAACGTTAGAGGTGAAAAACATTTTTGAACAAGAAAAAATAATGCTTCAGTTAACATGTAATCCTGGATTAATGTTAATCGGCTTTCAAACAACCCAGCCCAGCTGAAAATGTTTAATGAAACCCCTGTGACTCTCTTTTATTACAAGTTCTAGACTTAAACACTCAATTACACAGCGCTCCAAGCTGCGACCATTTTGGTCACCATGGCGAGTGGAAAAAATTTTTGGCGACCAAAATTCTGGTGAAAGTCAGGTGATGGCGACCATTTTACAGTTAAAGTGAAAAAGTGAGCTTGGAGTGCGGTTACAAGAAGTTTTGTGAATGTTTTCTCTCTTTTAATATCTTTGTCATAGAACATCAAGAGGTTGCTCAAAATACCCTACAGGTGAGAAGTACTTGATAATGTGTGATGAATAAAATAATCAAGACATTCAGTTCAAATAGCCTCCCACGCAGACGTTCTTAGGCTTGCCACATGTTCCTCTCCATGAACGTCTGCTCAACAGACCGGTCACATCCATCCGTTGGCAGTTAGCCAATCATAGCTTCTCTTCCTACCTGTGAAAAGCTGGACTTTGACCGACTTTGACCCAACGCTTCAACATGAGAAATTTGTGCCACAAAATGTACAACATTCTCACTTATGTACAAGTTACACCAGGAACTGCAGACATACAGATTATTTTAGAAGTACCAGCAACTGATAAGATGCAAATTGAGGACCGAAACCATGGTACGGTCTTGCCTAAACTAAGTGCAACAATGGGATATACAACATGCAAATCAGTCAAGTGATTAGCACGTAAACAGCTACATTTTAATCATGTGGTGCCAGAACAGACAAAGGAGCAATAAACCTATTCATCGAACTCGAGAAATATAAGCTTTATCAAATTGATGTAAGAAACATAAGAACATCTCTACAGAAACGTGTAGCTTTCTCAAAGTAAAGCTTAAGTGTCTCCAATATGATATGCGTGACAAGAAGCAACATATGAAGAAGCTAGTGATAAAAGGGGATAAGTGACGTTTTTGGTTGTTTCTGTTACTCTCGCTCCAACTCTCACTCCAAATTAGCTGAATTTTTGCATGTGGCCTTCATTTCAGTTGAAAAACATTGCCCCGTAATTTCTTTCGCTGGCTTGCTCTTCGTTTTCGAGACATAAAGTATGCAAAAAAACCTCAGTTTTCCAAGCGGCATCTTTTGTAGATGTATTGTTGAATAAACAACAAAAGAAACCTTAAGCACAATTAAGTTGTTGAGCAGCAAACAGGCAGACTTTTTTATATTGTATGAAGTCAAAATCAAATCCCACAAAATCTTGACTGTCTTTTAAGTCAAAGGAAAAAAGCATAGAAAAGATCTATCTTCATGT
Organism: Catalaphyllia jardinei; assembly: GCA_022496165.2. NCBI lineage: Eukaryota > Metazoa > Cnidaria > Anthozoa > Scleractinia > Caryophylliidae > Catalaphyllia > Catalaphyllia jardinei. The sequence continues at coordinate 27,663,780 of CM042747.1, forward strand.
CTTTGTAATTGAATTGCCGTTTTTACTCACTAGGCTATCAGTGAGTTTAAGCATGGAGTTTATGGCAGACAGCAAATGGCAAAGATGACCTCTGAATTTGTGTTCTTTTCTTCTAATCCTTAATTAAATCACATAAAAATAGAAAATGTCTCCTACTATTCACCACAAATACACAAATATTTTCACTCTACTGTTCAAAGAGCTAAAAACAAACAGCAAAAGTTTCATTTTTGCCGTTAGCCGTTTCACGTAACTTCAAGCCTAATCTCTCTATTGTGACGTTGGCTTTTGGCGCGCATCGATTATTCAGAGCTTACCTGTTAATCAAGCAGAGTTTGCTCGTTATTTCCACCGATATTCGTAGCTTATTTGAGGAATATTTGTGCCCGCCTGGTAGGAGATTTGGCATCATTAAGCCTTTGACCCTCTATAAGTCACCAGCATGCCTCAAAGAACCGAGGTATGTTTTTGTTCCGGGATCATGACTTAGCCATGGAGGAACAAGTGAGCCAGGCAGTAAGAGTCTAGAAACGCTTCTTCTTCCAAAGCAAAGCATTTTTCGTGAAATAGGGCTCATTTGCTAAAGTTCAGCGTGTGTCAGTTTTGGAAATTACAACTGCTTTCTAGACTCTTATTATCTTCTTGAAATCAGCCATCTAGCATCCTTCACTGCCAAAATTTCTGGGATATCCCATAATAATCTTTCATATGTAAAGCAAGCGTGTGTGACTTGGTGTCACTTATAATGTGACTTAAACACGGCCGAGAACTGGTGAGAAAGACGGCCAGGCAGCAAAGTCCTTGAATTTGACCTGTGCTAGGTGAAAAGTTAATTTAAACAAATTCAAAGCCGTTTCTACGGGCCAAAAAGAACGTAGGTTGGTTAAATTGGCAAGCAAGCATTCCCTGAGTGTGTACCATGGATTTCCAAGCAGATGAATACTTTGAATTGTAATAGGATCGAACGTCTGATCGCAGGTTAGGAAGAAGAAAACTTCAGCTGAAATGTAAGTTTTGCTTTGTCTTTCAGCGTTCCTTTGCTGATAAAGTTTCCATTCCATGCACTTTTTTTCAGCATGAGCAGCGTGTTAGCTTAAGGCTTCCTCTTTCTGTGTTGTCAGAAATAATCATTTCATGGAACGAGCAGTTTTGTACCGGCCAAAAAAATACTTTCACCTAGAAACATTTTATAAATCACTGACGTAGCCGATTTGCAAAACGTTTAACGTCTTTCTCTAGGCACTAATCATTGACTTGATTTAGGTATCGATTCATGCAATAGATTCTAACGTATCCTGACCTTAACTCTAATCTAATCCGAAGCCTAACTTTGTTCTGTAAGCCTAATCTTCAATGCTAACCCTAGTTTCGAGTGGTAACCCTAAACCTAACTCTAATAAGACTGGGAACTCTTAACCCTAAGGGTTAAAGTCAGCTGCCAATGTAAGTTTTGCTTCGTATTTCAGCATTCCTTTGCTGATAAATTTTCCGCTTCATGCCCTTTTTTTCGGCAAATGCTAAGCCTAACTTTGTTCTGTAAGCCTAGTCTTCAATGCTAACCCTAGTTTCGAGCGGTAACCCTAAACTCTAATAAGACTGGGAACTCTTAACCCTAAGGGTTAAAGTCAGCTGCGAAGTTCTGACCTGTTTTGGCCTTGTTCGATTTTAGCAAAACATCTAGGGGACGTTCTTGCACACAGCCTTTCAATTGAGCTTACATGTTGTGAAATGAACTTCTCGCTGTTCTCTAAGTGAAATCAAAGTCCTTGCGGTGGCGTGATAATGTGAAATCAAAATTCTAACTGTCAGTAAATGACCTGATATCAAGAGTGTCTAGCTTGCAGATTGCATGAAGTAAACCTTTGGCTGTAATTTGAGTGAAATTAACATCTTTGTTGTCGCATGTTAACCTGAAATCAAAGTTTTAACCGTTTCTACCAGTAATCGACATTTTCGAAGGTTACACGTTGCAAAAGATCAATATTTTGCTGGATAGCAATTGAATGTTTTAAAGCGTGAAACAACGCGGAGAAAAGTTGGCCGTTAACGGCAGCTCGAAACTGGTAGTAAGCAATGTCCTGTAGTTTTTCCGCTAAAGTTTTGCTTCATTTTCGAGACATCTCGTAATTTTAGTTTATGCACAAATCCACCTGTTTTTTCCTAGTGGCGTGCCTTTTTTGCATACGTTATTTCTCAAAAACGAAGAGCAAGCCAGCGAAAATGGGGCAATGTTTTTCAACTGAAATGAAGGCCGCATGCAAAAATTCAGCTAATTTGGAGCGAGAGTAACAGAAACAACCAAAAACGTCACTTATCCCCTTTTATCACTAGCTTCATATGCTCTACTTGCAAATAGTTCTAATGAAAGAGCTGGGCCCAGCGCCACAATATTACATGCAAGTAAGCAACATTTCACAGAAAAATTCTTATTTTCCACATTTTGCCCCCCGAGAGCAAATATCTTGCAATATGAATGAGCCTAAACAATGCCTAAGCACATGGCAAACAACTGAGGTGTCAACATTAACAGAACAGCAGATTGGTTCTTTTGAAACAAAGGCTAACCGCCAGTGAACAGAAGTGGCCTGTCCGTTGAGCAGATGTTTATGGGAAGGAATGCATGCCAAGCCTAAGAACGTCTGCGTGGGTGGCTACAGTTCATAGGGATGTGTGTGACTGTTGAAAATGTTTTAATTTTGTAAGCAAAAATTAAAACATTCATTAAAAAAGTAAAATTGTAAAAAAAAGTTTGATGAAAATATCAAATGATGCATTAAGCCTCTCTACAGTTTTATTATACGAGTTTTCATGTTGAATGCTTTTTTTATAGATTTATATAAAATAGTTACAGGACCAATCTTGTTTCTTGATGATTTTATGTTTGTTATGTACTGGCAGGAATTCTAAATAACTTAATTTTTAACTTATTATTAAATAGTATTTGTTATATGATTGACTGGTATTGTTTTCAAAATTACCTCAGGCTATAATTGATATACTTGCATGTGCAAATTGTTCCAGTATTATGGTCAAAATTAAAACTGAAAGATTAGAGTCTAGAATTTCCTTCTATTCTGGCAAGATCCAGTCATGATCCCGTGCATTATCGTTTCTGTTAGAATGTAAGGTGCATGACAACATTCTTTTGAGCCAAACAATCCCAGTCACATTTTTCAGATTTTCCTTGAACCCCTACATGTATGCATGTTTCATTCTCTTTCAGTAAGAGCAAGGGGGAGGTATCCATTTTAAATAGTTCAAAGGTACATTTGGGCCAATCCCACTATTTTAAACCATTGTTTCAGTGCATCCATTGACTAAATTCAAAGTGAAACTGTATGCCTTTTACCTTTCACTTGGGCCTTTTGTTAAGTTTTGATTCACCTGTAGCCTTGATCTTCACAACCATTGCAAACTTGTTACTTTGTGGGTGAAGATCAGCCACAGGCAAGTTCACACAGAACATCAAGGGCCCATCAATAATTATTATACTCAGACATAGCAGTTGTTACAGGTTATGGCTGTTAATGATAGTCCTATAATACAGGTAGCCTACTGAGGGTAGCATTGTTGTCACTGTCCCCAGCTTGGTTCTATATATTAAGTATTTATGACAGGTGGCTGAGTAAACTTGATTAAATGAATTCTAAATTGAAGTTTGTTGCTGTTTATCTGCGGAAAGTGTACACTCCTGATCATTTACTGGATTCAGAGTTCGATTAACCCAGTTTGTTGTTCAGTTGTTAATTTTGAATGCTTGTATTTTGTATTCATATGATAGTGTAAAGACTGAAGTCAGCTTAGCAGTCCACAGAGTAGGACCAACACTGCTGTTGGATTATTTTGACGTTCCAGCTCTCATTTCCTATGCGTCTCAGGTTGGTTAGCATAGCGTAGCTTGCTATTCTTCATAATTTTATCACAATTGAGTGTCAACAATATCTGGACAATTTCTTTCCAAATTTTCATTGTTCACTCCATGTTTCTATAGATAAAGCATAGTGTAAGTTAAGGGGAAAAATCTACTTACAAAGTCAAAAGAACACGAGACACACTTTATAGGTAACTGAAATAATATTAAGGCTTACATGTACCATAAGATGTCAAAATTGTTTACCGTTAGTCTGTAATTGAATGGCTTGGTGCAAGACAGTCGTAAGTGACTTTATCGGGTAAATTTTTTTCCCTTCAAAAGTGCCTGAATTTTTGCATGTACTTTTCAATTAAGTAGTAAAAGATTCCCATGCAATTTTTTTGGGTGGTTTCCACTTTGCTTGTGAGAAAAATGAAGTCAAAATATTGAAGCGTGCAAAATGAGCGCAACAAAGTAGAAAAAGTAGAGCATTTCAGCCAAAAAAAAGATACAGGAGAATGTTTTTCTGCTTTATTGAAAAGCACATGCAAAAATTCCTGCACAGGCACTTTTGAAGGAAAAAAATTTTTACCTGAAAAAGTCACTTATGACCGTCTTGCACCAAGCCATTCAACTGGCAGCAAATGCCACACTTCAGTGACTTCCTCATTTAGCACGTGACTGCAAAGGCGCTAATTCCACTTAAAATCCAGCAAAATATTGATCTTTCACAACATGTAACCTTCGAAAATGTTGATTACTGGTAAAGACCATTAAAACTTTGATTTTAGGTTAACGTGTGACCACAAAGACGTTAATTTCACTCAAATTACAGCCAAAGGTTTACTTGACGCAATGTGCAAGCCAGACACTGTTGATATCTGGTCATTTACAGACAGTTAAAATTTTGATTTCACATTATCACGCCACCACAAGGACTTTGATTTCACTTAGAGAACAGCGAAAAGTTCATTTCACAATATGTAAGCTCAATTGAAAGGCCATGTGCGAGAACATTCCCTAGTTGTTTTGCCCAAATCGAACAAGGCCAAAACAGGTCCAAACTTCGCAGCTGACTTTAGCCCTTAGGGTTAAGAGGTTCCCAGTTTTATTAGAGTTAGGGTTAGGGTTACCGCTCGAAACTAGGGTTAGCATTGAAGGTTAGGCTTACAGAACAAGGTTAGGGTTAGCCTTTGGGCTCAGCGTTACGGGTCGTGGTTAGAGTTAATGTTCAATGTTAGGTTTATTGCTTAGGATTAGGGTTAGCGTTTGGGATCAGGGTTTCGGGTCGAGGGTAGCGCTCTGGGTTAGGGTTATTTTTTAGGGTTAGCGCTAGGGCTTTGTGTTAAGGTGGATTTCCACTGTCACATAATTTTTACGTACATACGGACGTAAACTTTAACTGGCTTTACGTGCGTAAATAAAATAGAGACGATGTGTGAAAAGCCGCGTGTAAACGTAAAAGTTGAACCTCACTCTATTTTATTTGCGCTAGGAAAGCCAGTTAAAGTTTATGTCCGTACACGCATAAAATTTATGCAACAGTGGAAATGCACCTTTTAGGGTTAGCACTTCAGATTAGGTTTGAGTTAAGCTGTCAGGATACATTAGGGTTAGCGCAGTGTTTGGCCAAGGACAGCAATCTGGACTTAGGATATCTACTGCACAAATCGATACCTAAATCAAGTCAAAGAGTTGTGCCTAGAGAGAGAGGTTAAACGTTTTGCAAATCGGCTATGTCAGTGATTTATAAAATGTTTTTCGGTACAAAACTGCTCGTTCCATGAAGTGATTATTTCTGACAACACAGAAAGAGGAAGCCTTAAGCTAACGCGCTGCTCATGCCAAAAAAAGCGCATGGAATGGAAAATTTATCAGCAAAGGAACGCTGAAATACAAAGCAAAACTTACTTTCAGCTGAAGTTTTCTTCTTCCTAACCTGCGATCGGGCGTTCGTTCTTTGTCTTTTTTTCTTCGTGGCAGGCTCGATCCTATCACAATTCAAAGTAATCATCTGCTTGGAAATCCACAGTACACACTCAGGGAACGCTTGCTTGCCAATTTAACCGACCTGCGTTCTTTTTGGCCCGTAGAAATGGCTTTGAATCTGTTTAAATTAACTTTTCACCTAGCACAGGTCAAATTCAAGGACTTTGCTGCCTGGCCGCCTTTCTCACCAGTTCCGTGTTTAAGTCAATAAGTGACACCAAGTCACACATGCTTGCTTTACATATGAAAGATTATTATGGGATATCCCAGAAATTTTGGCAGCGAAGGATGCTAGATGGCTGATTTCAAGAAGATAATAAGAGTCTAGAAAGCAGTTGTAATTTCCAAAACTGACACACGCCGAACTTTAGCAAATGAGCCCTTTTTCACGAAAAATGCTTTGCGTTGGAAGAAGAAGCGTTTCTAGACTCTTACTGCCTGGCTCACTTGTTCCTCCATGGCTAAGTCATGATCCCGGAACAAAAACACACCTCGGTTCTTTGAGGCATGCTGTTAACTCATCAAGGGTCAAAGGCTTAATGATGCCAAATCTCCTACCAGGCGGGCACAAATATTCCTCGAACAAGCGCTGAATATCGGTGGAAATAACGAACAAACTATGCTTAATGAACAGGTAAGCTCTGAATTTGTGGTAAATTACTGCTTTGCGCGCCAAAAGCGTACGTCGCAATTCCAGCTAAAAACATATCAATACCAGATCCTAGCGAGTAAAAACGGCAATTCAATTACAATGGATATGTTGGTTTTTGAAAGAAGTAGTGAAACAGCTCAAAAAAAATAGAAAGTTAATATGCAACTTGTGACTATGATCAAACTCTGCAAATCTGGTTGTTCTCTCATCCTTCTCTTTTCACTGATAGACAATGATCGCATGCACACTGCCCCTGAAATTGAAAATTTTCTTAATAATTATTTTAGACTTAAGACACACCAGATTGTAGGTTTTGTGCTTAATCCTTAGAGTGTCTACAAAAAGCAGTAGAGGTTTTGCACAGCAGCCATGTTGCATGGCAGGAACAATGAAAATATTTTGCATAAGAAAGAACATTTTTTGCCATAGGAAAAACCCTTGTTGGCTATTTTTTATTTTGCTCATATAAAACTTGAGCCAATACATGTAGTCTAATAAAAGACCAGTTGTGACGTAACTAATTTTTGCTGTACAAAAATAATATGTTGCTAAATTTTGTAATATGAATGTTAAGATGAGAAACATGCTTAATGCTCAGTGGCATGAACTTCTTGGAACACAATTGTGAGCTCTCTTAAAGTTATACTGTTACAGCTGATGTGTATCCTTTTTTGCAGGAAAGAGGTGATAGTATTCATCCCAGGTGGCTTTATGATTTTTACTGTGAACAAACTGGAATTCCAAAGGTACTTCATAAAGATGTAAACTGCAAAAGATGCTACAAAGAAACTGTTGATAATCTAGGATCTTCTTGGTTGTTCTTTTAGATGGCTGCTTGCTTTCTTGAGAAAGTATTTAAAAAAAGTATTTTACTCCATGGCTCACAAATTAAAACTACTGACATCTTAGTACCGAGTTACCTACTGACCAGTAAATATTATAATTTTAATTTGTAGGATGCAAGCTTTGAACGTAAAAAGAAGAAAAAGGATCAGGCAAGACTAAGACACATTTTTTCAAAATTCCTGCATTACAGGTAAGTCTTCTTCACTTTATTTTTCTCATCAGGCTTTTTGGCACTTCCTTAGATTCTGAAGAAATCAGTCAATATTTTACTGTTTTAGTTTGCAACCTTTTCACCACTATTATTGTAACCAGTCTACACGTGTAGATGCTGGATCTAGATGGGAAAATCTAGACTGCAGTCAATATTGAGTTCAGCCAATCAAATTCTGTACTTACGAGTCCTTGTGAGACACAGCCATGTAATTTAATACGTATTTTAAGCCTAAAAAGTGAACTCTTTCATAAATAAGTAACCTTTGTTCCGGTATCAAAATTAATAGAAATAAAGTAAAATTATAGCTGACAAATTTAAGGCCTAGTAAACATAAAATTTAAATTATGCGATACCTTTGAACTTCTTCCATCATCAACTGAAATCTCAGAATCAATATGTTTAAACCTCTTTAGGAAGACAGTGCATGACACTCTATTGGCCCAACAGCATGATCATCGCCTGAATGTTGATAATTTAACTGGATTGAATCTCAGTTGTCCCACTATTCTTATCTTGCAATCACAAGCCTGCACCCTTTAATCCATCCAACTAAGATATGAAGTTCATTGTGTCTTGAAATCTTGATACAAGAATTGGATTGTGGAATTTTCATGAGTAGGTGGTAACTTAATTTTGAACAGTACTGTAAGACTACTAACACCTCAACACTTAGTAATTAGTGAATCTTTGCCTCAAAGTAAGATGTTGCAGGACTGCCATTGAGCTTATTGAGGGGGGCTCAAGTTATTATGGGTGAACCTTACTACTGTCAGTTGTTGGTTGGCTTCTAATTGAAGCCCAGTCTTGGATCAGTAGTGTAGACAGTTAGTTTTTTCTCCTGCCTTATTATATTTATTTGTTGTCTTATGTCCACCATTTAGCATTCAGAATCTCAATAAAGATGCTTCAACAGACCCAAGCTTTACAACTTACACTGACCCCGTGGCCACATCCTTTGGTCACACAGTGGATACTGACACCTATAGTGAAGGTGAAGGTTCAACATGCGGCTATGCAGTTCCAGGTATAGCTGGGGACTCTGCTAAAGAGGGCACAGATTTGTTTGGACCGCTAATCTTAGAGGATGATTCGCAAGAAGAGCCTGTTCTACCTCAGGTAGTCATGATTGGTTTCACAATCAATTTAAAGGTTTATCACCAGGCTCAAGTTATTAAAAGGATGAATAATGCCATCCTCTGGATAAAATTGACAATCACTCTATAGCAGGTAGTGTAGTTTGTTATGCCTACACATTGAGTTCAGGCATTTGTCCACTGGGTAGCATTGTCAGACTTCGTGTAGCCCTAGGTGCTTAAATTTAAACTGCTCTTTTTGCTCAAAAGGGAAAATGATAAGTGAGTTTTATACAAGCATCTGCAGTTTGCAGGATTTATATTCTGAGGGTTTCCGTCTGCCTTTGCATGACATACCTTTTATCTCTTGATATCACATACTTGAATATAGCGTCAATAAATAGATATTTATTTTATACTTAAAATAGCAAATTAAAAAATTTGGAAAATACGTTGTTGATTGATCTTTATGGCCCTGGAGAAATATAATGTGACAATATTGTTTTGTGATTGCCTCTTAATTCAGTTTCGGCCTAGTATAAAATTAAAAAGAATTCAAATGCTGCAAAAATGTGTTCACTTCATGGCTATCTTAACTAATCAGATTGAATGATTCAGTGTACATCAGCAGAATGCAGATTGCAAAGTGTAAAAACATTCATTACTTATTCTGTATTCATTTGTGTTTTTTTTTTTCATGTGCACAGTTTGAGCCGCACGCCCATCCCTGTGTATGAGTGTGCTAATTGATTACAAAAATTGGAGTTTTTACAAAATTTAAGATGTAATATTTCAATTTTATTTTCTTTAGCTTCAACAGGACTCTTCATTTCAGCACAATGTTCTGTGGCAGTTTGAAGACATTCAAATGCTTGTTGGATCCAACCTTCCAATATTTGGAGGTGGCAAATACCCTGCAGTCAGCCTGAGGCTCAGGTAAATATACTGATCAATGATGTCTTGTACAATGAGCTATCATGAATGCCTATTCAGCTAGAGTGGAATACCAATTACCAGTATTTGAACCCTAGACTTTTGGAACCTGCCACTTATTTGAAGCATTTTTCCTCCCCTTGCGTAAAAGTTAAGAGACGTGGACGTTTTCTGTTAGCTAGGTAATACACAAAATTGTCCAATCTGCTTCTAGTTTCTTTAAATCAATGTTTTAAGCAGGAGGGCAACTTATTTTCTTTTCTTCTTCTTCTTCTCCTTTTTTTTTTTTTAAAAAAAAACTTCCCTTAGGTTTCCAAATCAGGCAAGCAAAGCCATGCTCACTGCTGGTCAATTTTCCCAGTGTCCAGCCCTTCTGGTATAAACTTTTTTAGTGAAGCTGTGTCCTCTACCCAGAACAGTGAACCAAGGTTAAATTATGAAAAAAGGAATATAATATTACAGAACAATGCGGAACAATTACAGAACGATGCATTTCGTTTGAAACAAGTCAGGCTGCCAAAAATTAGCTCTTTCCTGCAAGAAATGAAAATCAGCCCAAAAGCGATATATGCCCATCTTACACGAAAGCCTTTAATTATTGTCACGTTTAGATACAGGATTGAACTGGTAGAAAGAAGGTGGAATGAATGGCTTACTACTATGCTTACTGCTAATTATGTTTGTCATTGTGTAGGGAGTGTGGCAATCCTATCAATGTACTGACAGGGTTGGATTACTGGCTTGATAACTTGATGTGTAATGTTCCAGAGGTCGCTATGTGTTATCACTTGGATGGAATTGTGCAAGTAAGATTTCTTAAAAATTATGTTGTCTGATATGTAGATCCAGTTTTTCAGGCATTTGTCCTGTTATTGATCATGAATTGTGTCATAGCATTGTTAAAGTAGCTGGATCTGCAGACTACATGTACTTTGACAATGTTATGATGAAATTTGTTTTCAACAGGACAGACACATGAAAAACTGACATTAATTTGCTATTTACGAAAAAAAATTGTTAAATTGTCTGCTCTCACTTGTTGATGCATCACGTGAATTATAAATTCACATGTCTGTTAGCCAATGAGCGCACAAGAATTTCTGCAGTTATTGTAAAATACCATGTGCATTAGTGTCTCTACGTCAGGCTATGTGGTCCAGAGTGCCAGAGCTTATCTCAGTTTCCATTTCATGAAATGACTATAACTAAGCATATTTTTACTCTCTGCTAAATGAGATGCTAGTCCATTGCAGGGTTACCCCCAACATTAATCATTTATACACCTGGGTGGAGAGAGACATTGTGAGCATTGTGCACTGTATTGCCCGTGAACACAATTTAATGACTCCCGGGCGCTAACCCTCAGGATACCACGCCTCCCACGCATTGATTTCTGGAGAAAGTGAAATCTACACTCAGTGCAAAGTGGCCCATGCCAGCAGTGAGAGTTTGTTTCATCCCCCTGGGTAGGATACTTGTCCCTCACAACTCACTCTCCAGCATTTCGTAACCATTACACACCCCAGCAGAGAAAGGCACTACACTGTATTGGTGTTTGGTACTTTTTCCTATTTGTCTTGAAAGTGTATATATCTTATTAGAC
>CM042747.1:27675342-27680342 GCA_022496165.2 Catalaphyllia jardinei
AGCGAATTTCGTGGATATTTATTTATAGGGAATGAGTTATAGAAGTATGCGAAGCGGAACGGAATTGGCGCGGAAATCCAGCTAACTGATTGGTCAACAGCAAACAAACCTGTCTAACGGGTCCTCTGGAGTACAAATACCGCGTGATATTTGTACTCGTCTTAAGCGTTATTTGTACTCTGCGAATTGCAGTTGGATAATAAAACTAGTTATTTTAGATCACGGTTATTTTCGTACATTAGAATAATGCTGTCACAATGGTTGTTTCATTCTGCAGTATTATGATCTTTATAAAACCGAGGAATTGCCCAACTTGGAAGGAAGCAATTTCTCTCCAAAGGTAAAGTCATTTGCAGTCAACTTTCTATAATGTAAAATATCTTTAACGCCTTTCAGTGCCACTTGCAGTTGGAGCACGCTCTGGGACTTCCTCGTCAATGCGACAACCTCGTTAATATAACCGTTATTTTTGGCCTGCATAAGAGATCAGTCAAAATGATTGTCAGAGGTTGTAATAATGTTTGTCTAAAGCAATGATGTTCCTCCATCTTTGATAATAAATCATTGGCCTTACGTGCGGGTTGTTGTGGTTTTTCTACCCTAGGTCATCAAGGATGTGGCACAAAATATCTTGTCTTTCATGAAGTCAAATTGTACTCGCGAAGGTCACACCTACTGGCTGTTTAAAGGTATGGTGAACTTTGCCTTTTTATTCTTTGTTTCATTTAGCAGATCAATTTTAGGTTTCGGCCAATCTAGAGCCTGTAGAACAGGAGGACTAGCAGAGCCGACCGCGAAGCGTGATGCACGAGCTGAGAGTATCGCGTTTCGCACTGTGACCCGCTTATCTGCCTGTTCTGCAGGCTAGCTAATCTTCAGTATGAGGAGTAGCTAGCGAACATTTTGCTCCCCGGGTGATAGAAGATTGATGAGCAGAGCGACACAAGCCCGGCCTGGTATGTCCAGCTAAGGGTTGTGTTCATAAGCTGCCCAAGGAAAGGTTCCAATTCCTTTTTTCCACTCAAAACATTATTTAAAAGTTATAACCGCAGCATGACGTGACGTCATATTGCTTAGCAACCTCAGTACAAAAACTTACAGGCTTTGTCAGTTCTTGTTTGCCTTTTTTGTTATTTTGGGTGACCATCTGCTTAATTTAGTTTTACTTTATATATTAGTTGTAATTATGTGAGTTAAAGAGCAAATATCTGTTCACGGTTGTTACATTGTTGCTCATCGTCCAAGTAAACGTTCTGTTGAAAAATGGATAGATCGCAGTCAAGTCATGGGTTTAAAGTAGTTACACACATGCCTGTTTTCAGTCCTTGGTTACTTCCCTGTAAGCGTGAAGTTTAATTTAAGTTTTGATGTAATACTTGAAAGAAGTATATATTGATTAGAGCACTCATTACTCTCTACAGCAACTGATAGTGACGTCATAAAGTTGTATGATTTGACCTCAATCTGTCAACAGGTATGGCTTGTACTGTATGAGGACTTTAGGCTTTGTCCACACTACGCTGGAGGAATTTGAAAACGCAGCTTTATTTCTACGATTAGGCCTACCGTCCACAATAATCCGTCACGAAAACGAAGCTTTTTTATTTCTACCGTTGGGTCTACCGTCCACACTAAGCTGTCACGAACACGGAGCTTTTCAAAAACGCTCTTCAAACCGCTGGAATTTGAAAACGCCGGCTGTGCTTTTTAATGTGACGGAAAACATTTTGAAAACGGGGCTTTTCGAAAGTGGCCGGTAATTGTTGCACTTTGCTACTAATTTATTCCGGCGTAGAAGGACGGGGCCTGAGATGGCGGAGCTAAATGAATTTTCTCTTTGATTGGTAAAGTAACTGAAGAGATAAAGAGCAATACCATTTTTGGCGCAAGGTCACTACTTAACTTTAATGATATCGTCAAATCTTTTTCTTTATCATGCTGTATCCGCTCCATCTATCTATAAGCTATATGTAAGTGGAAATAAGGTACACCTACAAAGACTTTATCAACTAAGTTTTTATCTTGTTGACTATGGCAAGCAAGAAGTCCACAGTCAAATGTTCAGTTAACAAAAAGTAACAAGCTTCTTAGTTTGAATTGTTGATAACATGTGCGAAGTAGTTGATTCACCTTGCGTAGCTGTGCAGGTACTTTGTCCTGGCAACAAGTCTGTATGTTGTTAGTTACCTTTTCGTTAATGTCTCTTTACTTTTATATTGCGCAGAGGACGGACGACAAAACAGAGAACTTATTTACCGTACCTGTGGCTATGCTGTTTTACCGGTCTGTATATCGATTTTCAAATTAAGCTATTTGAGTTCAGAATGCTGCCGGAGAACGCTTTTGACTATTCCTGAAAAGTACCAAGCTATCAAGCTACAATTTCTTTACAAGTGTTTTCAATAGCTAGGTTAATAGTTCTCCGACAGCTGAAGAAAACTACTGGCCTTTGCTCGTTAAATATGGTGTTTTAAATATCGCTAAGTTTTGGAATCGCATCAGTTATAACATAGTAATTGGGCCGGGTTGGGGGTTGGGAGGGTAAGGGGCTTAGTTCTTCATGAGCCTCTATGTAGCTTAGTTACTAGTGCACTCAAACGGTATCTGAGATGTCATGGGATCGAATTCTGCCATGTACTCGCATTTTTTTTCTGTCTCACGTTCAAGAAATGGTGATCGTTAATCTTTCCCTCTTAATGATGTTATGATAGAGTTCTTATATTGGAAAATTTACTGCGATGATCATACTTCACTTGCATCTACACCGCAGTTCAAATATGAATTATTTCATATACACTTTACATCATTTCACTCCCTACGGGAGATATGAACTCAATAAATTGACCTTGCTCCCAATGTGTGGCTTCATAGCTCAGTTGGTAGAGCATCGCACCGGTATCGCGGAGGTCATGGGTTCGAATCCCGTTGAAGCCCTGATTTTTTTTCAGGCTTCTTCTTTCCAGTTGCTTATATTGGAAAATTTACTGCGATGATCATACTTCACTTGCAGAGTTCAAATTGTTGTTGGCACTTTCTCGTTCTTGCCCTGCCCTGGAGGGACTCCTCCTTATCTTCCCCGCCTCAAAATACAATAAACGTAACCTACAAGAATATTTAGTGTTACTGTCAATTGTCAGTTGAAAAGCAATTCATTTGTTATTTTAGTGATTAAGATTTTATCGATCAATTGATTCATCCCTATCAGGGTTGCAAAGAACATGATGAACCAGTCTCCACTGAGTGCAGGGTAAGTGACTTGGCCGGTTAGCTCTGTTTCGGCGTTACTTTGTTGACTTACCAAGAGGTGTTAACATTTGGCCTGAACACTCACAAACGAGAAACAACCTGTTTATTTTTGATACTCAAATTAAAACCCTGCAGTTGGCTTGCCTTTGCTACAACACATATCATTACCTCCGGCACTTCGTGAAGAGTTTATTCAAACACTTTTCCAAATAGATTTTTTCCTCGGTTTAATTTTTCTTTTTTTGGTAAACTTTCATTCGGCCCTTGTAAGAACTTGTCCAAGGTGAAATGAAATATCAAAGAAGTCCGACATACGTTTTAAAAGTGGTGTTTGCAGAGGACAAAGTAGTTAACATCGGCGTTCGAGCCAAGTGGCCCATCAGGCGGCGCTTGTCTCCACTTTTAGTGATTAGGGATAGACGTATTTTTACTCCCCCTGGATGAGATGCTAGTCCATCGTAAGGCTACCTCTGAGCATCAAATTCGCCGGTATCCTGGGTGTAGTGAGGCACTGTTTGTCTTGCCCGTTTCTCGAAGGTCCCGAAATGTTTCCGCGTCCGAAAAGCCATAGCAAAATTTCTCTTCGAGTGTTCAACTTGATATTTCACGAGTGAGCGCATTACAGAGCCTTTTTATTCGCTATCTGAATATGAACAGAGGTCCCCTTCATACAAGACGTTACAGGTGTATACACTCCCCCGATTTTAGATACAGATGAACTAAAAGTGGCTTTACGGACTTGAAAAGTTTCCGGGGCTTTAGAGAAATGGGCCCCAGGGCTCGAACTTGTACCTCTCGATCTGGGGTCCAGCATACTAACCATGAGGGTAACACTTCTCCTAAAAAGTGGACAATGTGCACTGAAGTTTCAGTTTTTAGCGAAAATCTTCGTAGTTTGTTTGGCTAAGAAATAAATATTTCTAGGCTTTCGTTTAAGTTTCGCATATTAACTTTCTTGTTTTGAATTTCAGGGAACAAGGAACAGCCCGCCAGTTGCTCAATAACTGCCTTCTACTTCTTGACAATGAGAAATTCCCAGAGGTAATCTTTCTTTGTCATCCACGTTTTCCTTGTTCTTAGAAATGATTAGAAGTTGAAACTTTGTCCAAACTCTAACCCTTTTCACTTTTGTTCATCCACTTGCTCTACATTCAGTCCTTTCTAACGGACATATTCGTAAAGAAGGCATAAACCGCAAGGCTCGTCATAAGTTCGTCTGTAAAAATTCCGAAAATTTCTGGCGTGGGAAAATTGTGTAAAACCGCTCGGGACGGAAGGTCGAAAATATCCTGGCCATTTGCTCGTTTCACCAGTTTCTAGTTTTTCATCCAAGGGAAAAATTATGGGAAACCTAATTGTCAATTATAAGTGCAACCTTTATAGGTTGGTTTGCTGATTTTGGAAAATCCCTTGCTATTATCCAACGGTAATCCGGCCCATCGCGGTTCCTTTTGACAAACGATCATCATCTCACTCTCCTATAGTATCAAAAAGTAAAAGCTGGTTTCGAGCTTGTCGCTGTGGTAGGCAGTACAAAGCCTGAAATGACTTTTTTCGCGCGTTCAAAGTTGATAGAGGGAAATGGTCAAGAACGCTGGCAAGGGTCTTTGTACGGCATGTTTTTGGTTGGCAAAATACAAAATCACAGATCATTTACGGATCTTTGTGGAGCCAATTGTTGTAGACTTTATTGTGTGTTGTTCTGTTTAGACAGTGTAATGGCATATGCAACAACTGATACTGCCCATGGCGGT
>CM042747.1:27682842-27694033 GCA_022496165.2 Catalaphyllia jardinei
TGTAGCAGTTATATTTGTGCAAAATATGCGCTCAATCGGATGATCTTGTGGGTTGGCTATAGATGCGTATTCAATCGCTTTTATCATTTCTTTTTGTTCTAGCCAAAAAATGCCAGTTCTCGTAGTAAAGGAAAGTCGTTATGTCGGTAGTCGTTGTTGGTGTTGTAAAAATCTGGCCATGTCCTCAGATATCGCTGGTTTTGCAGTCTAGGTTTTTGTATTGTAATGTTGAACTTTAGACTCGCGAAATTATGGTACGTGATGTAGGAGTGACCCACAGGTCCAGCATTTTAGCACTTATTAATTTTAATTGTCTTCGAGACAAACCGTGTCTTGTTCATCTCTTCTTTCTTCATAACAGGGCCTTTCATGTGTCAAGAAGCATTTAACAGCAAGTACCTCTCAAGGGGAAGTCCTAAACGTAAGCGCAAGTAACAGCTCATCCACGGAAAGTCTCTCCTCACCTCCCCAGTTCCCGACTGCCAGTAGCGATAGCGAGGCATCTAGCCCCAGTCTACCGCAAGCAGTTGTTCCTACATTTGGAAAGCACCTTCATCCGTACAAGAGAAAGAAGTCACCGCTGGTTCTTGTACGGCCGGCTCGTTGGCAAGAAAAGACCGCTGGGTTACTGTTCTACAAAGCAGCGGCAGTGTATCACTCGTTAGCTTGCACATTCAATTCGAAGGGAAAGTTTGGCCGCGGCTTAAAGAACTGTAAACTTGCATTCAAGTGTCTTGAGGCATCCCAGATCTTCAGTGTGGAATCAGACATTAAAAAAGGTGATGAGCTGAGTTGAATATACTCTGACCATGTTCTTTTGCTTTCGACAAAAGTACGCAAGAAATGGAGAACGGTTTCCTATTTACCTTTTCCCAGTTTTTAAGACTCCGTCCATTGTTCTCAATGTACAGTTTTTCTGGCAAGTGCCTTGGTTTACGTTGTCGCCCTGAAATACGCCGCTGGCGCGTATTATTACAAAATATTTCATGTTACACTAGCCCTATTTGATGGTTTAACCTACAAGTGGATATTTTGGGAAGGAAAAAATGGGAAAACCGCGTGTATTAGATGTTCAACCATCAGTATCACTCGACCACTTACTTTTCCTTTTATCAGCCTATCTTCGTAAGCTGTATTAAATTTTCCGAAATCCCTCATCCTGTTTCTAAGCAACCTCTTTTACTGACAAAAAGTGCATACTCCTAGCCTTGATCCAACCATGCAGTTTTGGAATTAGATCTCGTGTGAATGGCGCAATTTTGTTTCATTAACTTTTCCATCCAGGCGACCAGCTGTTGATCTCTGTGCTGTTCGTGTGTGGAGACTCGTACCTTATGCTGTCAAAGCGTCAGGGGAGTTTGGCTGTTCATCAGGAAGATTATCAGTTTCAATCCGAAGAAGACACATTCATTTCTGAAACAGTGGAGGATTGCATTGCTGGTCAAGGAGAGCATTCTTCCAGCGTCAAGTTTATGTTTGAGGTGGAGAAAAATTTGCTCAAGAGGTGAAACGGATCTCGCTTTTTTTACCGTTTGTATTGCGCTGTCGTGTTTGTCACAAGCAGGTATTGCTCATAACAGCTATCCTAGCTTGGAGTTCGCGCACACCCTGAAAAATCCCTAATGTAATAAGGAGGCCCACGTATCTAGAATAGCGTGCCATTTCCGAGTTACCCATGTACCTCTGTTTCAAAAAGAGTCCTCCTTTCATTTAAAAATAAGTTTAATTTGCCTTACAATTAACCTGTAGGTGAAACACATTTTCATATGAATGGTTTTGCATGACGACTCGTCTCGACACACAGGCAAAAGGTAACTCGGAAATGACTTATTCCCTTTACTAGCTGCTCTCCGTAATTTTTGATATAGTACTAGATATATGGGTTATTGACCAAGTGTGAGGTCAAGATGGCTGGATATTGGCCAAGTTTTTTTTTTGGGTGTTTATGGACCGAGACCAAAAAGAACAAGGCCAATATCCAGCCATCGTGACCGAAAAAGCTTGGTCAATAAAGGATTTATTATTTGGCTTTCGGAAAAATTTTTCTCGCGGGACACGGCGAGTAGTCCCCTGCGAGCAAGATAGCTCCATCTTGCCCGCTCGGGTAGCCAATCACAGCGCGCGATTTGATTCGTCTTGGCCACTCACGGAGCTAGCCATATGATGAGAGATAATCTTAAAAAAGAGTTTTGCCTTGCATTGCTGCCAAGGGTTTGACTTTTTAAAACGTTTGTACATTGAAACCGTTAAGACAAAAATTTATATATTTATTTTATATATAAAGTTATTTTTACTTTATTCACTGAAATAGTGCACTCTAAGTGGTTTAGTTAACCCATAGACTCAACAATCACAATTTAATTCTCTGTTCTTCTGTGACATTTAGTGTAAATCTATATGACGAAGCTCTTCAGCTAGTGACGACAGACACTAAAGTGGAGCTGATGGTCAATCTGACAAGGCGTCTAGGAAATGCCAAGAACGAGCTGGGCGTGGTTTATATGAACAAGGCCGCTGCCATGATGGACAGCGGCAGAGACCCCTCCTTTCGGGAACGAGAACTGTGGAAGAAAAGCTTCTCTTGTTTCGAGAGCGGTATTCGCACTTTTGACATCACGGATGACAGGTTAGGACCAAACGTTTTGTAGAAACAAGGACAGAAACGACTGATTTTCACGAGACGTAAATTTCTCTCCAATTTTCCTCGTTCATCTGCTACTGATCACACTTTCACAACTTTACCTCTGGGACCGTCTGCACTACAAGGTGCTGCGCGTCTCAAAGTAAAAGCGGGTTCAGCGGTATACCGCTAAGGAAGTGCGGCCTAAAGCAGTTTGTGAAATTTTCACTTTCGTACATCCTATCTGTGTCCTTAGCGTAATCATCCATGACTGTGTTGCAGACAGCGACAGCCGGATGTCAGCCATCCCTACTGTTGGTAACAGGCGAAAACAAGTTTTCCCGCCAAAAAGGGCGATCCACTTCGGGTTACCGTCCTTGGCTGACGGATGTCTGTTTTTAAAAAGCTCAGTAGGACCATTAAAAAAAGCGTAGAATACGTTCTTGTCGTTATAATCAACGCGTGGTGTATTCTCTCTCCAGTGCGAACAAGGCGTTACTACTGTCCAATTTAGGCAGATTAATGCGACTGTGCGCTCAGGGTGTGGGTGGCGTGGAAACCAAGCCGACAGGAAGAAGAGGAGAGTTCAGCCAGGAAGAGAGGACTTATTTTAACAAGGTTTTGTATTGTGTTTGTTACATTTCCATGTAGTCCCACTAGCTTGGGTCGACCAGCTATCGTTGGAAAGTTCAGCTTTGTTTGCTGAGCGGAGCGAAAACTGTGATTGGTCCATATCAAAATGCTCTAGCCAATTACGTTAATCCTTGAAAATCGTGATTTGGATGACGCGTGCGCTTTTTTCCCGCCATTGCCAGCCGTTACATAGTCAGTGTTCATGCTTCGAGTTCTGATTAGTTTATCACGATACTTGTGGAGATAGCGTTCATCATCTTTCAGAATAGAATGGTGCTGGGTCAGACAGCAAACTCATTAATCGTGCTTCCTTAATGCTGTCAAAACAGTTCGTTCTGTACCGTGGTAAAACTACCGATGGTGATAATTCTATTGCTCCTAAGAAAATAATTACGTCACTTATTTTCAAGAGTGCGAACAGCTCAATCTGATATATGTTTTGGCTAGACCTTGAGTACAAAATGGACCGCCCTTAGTCCACTTATTGTTTACACATGTTATGTACGCTACTATATTGTTTAGCCATGAATATAACTAAACCAGGTCACGTCATTTGTTGTTTTTTCAAACTCTCTCCAGGCGTTTGAGTTCTACAACAGGGCGCTTCGTTGTTTGGCAGAGAGGAAAAATAGCCCAGAGGTCTGGGACACAGTCACGTGGGAATTATCTGGCTCGTACTATTCAATGGCCACGCTGCTTCAGGATTATGCACCTTTATCATCTTATGCTCAGGAGCAGGTAAAGGATTGCACATGCGAGGCAGTTTATCTAGTTGTTATTAGAACAGCCCTTTAAAACCTTCTGACGTACGTTTATAGCTGTTCCAGGCGTTCAGATGGTTGGAGCTCAGCGCGAAAAACAGCGCGCGAAAAAATAAATAAAGCGCTTTTTTTTTATTTTTTCGCGCGCTGTTTTCCGCGATGCGCCCTGACTAACTGAACGCCTGGAAAAGACTCTTTTTACCGCATTTCGAAGAAATTTCAAACATAAATTTCGAGCACTTTGCTGAAACATACGCCTGCAAAACGCCGGCAAATTACATTAACAGAAGACCTGTGGAAATGATATTCAGGTTTCACAGTGTAGCGAGCGGATATCGCAAATCAACACATCCCCGGTCTTGTACCTTAACGACTAAACCATCGTGGAAGATTATTTTAGTCGTCTTAGTTGTAAATTAGACCTTGGTTTGATTTGATTTTGGTATCGTTTTATCAGGTTGAACAAGAAGTTACTGAGCTGATGATGAAAGCACTTCGGTTGTTGGAGCCCACTTCCGCTGGGTCTGCATCCTACACTAGTGACAGGTCTAGACAGCAGCTGTATCATCGCATTGCCTCAATACACCATCGCCTGGCGTCTCTTTACCATAATTCTTATAGAAACCAGGTTAGACTTGTTAAAACTCACTTCATTTATGCTAAGAAGGAGCAGAACTTCAGAGTTGTAGAACCTTTCTAAATGACTCGCATGCAACCGTAAAAAGCTTGTCATTTTTCTGTTGACCGAGTGACCGACCGGCTGATCAACAGACAATCACACAGACTGATTGGCTGACTGACTGACTGACAGACGGACGGACGGACGGACGGACTGACCGATGAACCGACTGAGTGACTGACTGACTCGTTACTGCGCTTTCTGACTGATTGACGAACGGACTGACTGACTGCTAACTGACTGACTGACTGACCAGTGACTGACTGACTGACTGACTGACCAGTGACTGACTGACTGACTGTTCGATGTCCCTAATTTTAAAGCTATCGGAGCCTGTGATGTTCTTTTTAAAATCTTATTCAAAGCATATAGTCATAGACTCAAACCACAAATAACATTTTAGTGAACTAGTCTGAAGTAAGCCTTTAACAAGCCACAATCTCTTTCTTTAGGCTGTTGATCACTCCAAGAAGAAAGCGCGTTCTTTAGCTGAGCTTCATTACAATAAGGCTGTGGGGTATTTACAAGAAAAACACTTCCCCTGTGAGTGGATACGGATTCATCTGGAACAGGTCGCCATGTGTGAATATCACGTGACAACCTACGGTGGGTCCGCTATCCGAAGTCTACAGGCATCACTGGATCATTTGTTTGATACTAAGAGAGCTTTAGAACACTTAGGGACGTTAACAGATGCCGAGGGGAGCAAATGCAAAACTGCAACAGGCTCAAAGAGCGAAGAAAGCTCCAAGGTTCACGCAAAAGAGGACTTTGCAATCAAATGGGAAGAGGTGCGGACGTTGATTCCGATTTTGGAATCGCGTCTCATGAACGTTTTGAAAGAACTCGTAAAAGCCAACAGTTTGCTCAAGAATAAGGGAAAATCTGGCAGGGACTCGGGAGGACTGGAAACTGCGAAGCAGATGTACTCTGTTGCATTACGGAACAGCAGTACTAGTGGGGATGAAGACATTGTTAAAAAATGTCAAAGATTAGCAGAAACGCTTCAAAAGCTGCAGGAAATTAAGCAAAAAAACCCAGTGATATTTGCAAAGTGCTAAGTCAAAGCGTGAAACGAACGTAAGGCCATCACTAGAGATCGTGAACCAGTGATCCAGTGATTCTCACGAAAAGCACAATGAAAGCAATATCCAGCATATTATGTACACAAAATTTGCGAGAAGACAGTGGCGGATGTGGGAGGTTCTTTTTGTAGCTGGTGCCGTGGTGAAACCGAAACGAGTCACCGGCAGTGCACTGAAATAAGGATACCCTTCACCTTCATTCATCTCTTTCGTGAGCAGATCAGTGTCACATAAGGCCTCATAAACATTCTGTACTCTTGTTGCGTTTTGCAACCGGCTGGTTATAGGCACTCCTGGTATCGCACACCACAATGGGTTTAAGCTTGATGCATATTCCTGTTGATTAGTTCGACTTTCACGAGATTTGATTTTACTACACAACTGTGCAAGCTCATTATCAACTTACTTTTGGCGAACAAAGTGAAAACTACCTACTTCACTTGTTCGGTCATCATCCAGTTTTCCTGAGATGCTGACTGAGATGGAAAAAAATATCTCTACCACTTAAACATCAAGGATGAAACAATTTTCAGAGAGGGCTAAACATTAGAAATATAGTATTGTTAACTGATGAAAGAAATGAGTCACAAACTAAATAATTTTTTTAAAAAATGATTAAATATGGGTTCACTCTTTATTGTCTAATGGAACGTTTTGATGTAACGCTTATTAGAAAACTCTTAATTTTCCCGATGTAGGTTATTTGTCAAAGTCACAGCTAATGTAAGTGCAATCAAGCAACGCTATACAGGGTTACGGGGCGGCGATTAGAAAAGGGAGCTTGTCTCTTGCATGGTTGTGTTCCAATTACGAAGGAGGAATCGTATTTATTGTAACAATTCAATTCGATCTAAAAAACAAAGAAATCATGTTGGCACGCGGCCTTACAAGTGTCCAAAACAAACAGAAAATTAACGTAAACTGAACTTACAAATCAACCAAAACTTACTTCTTGACTGCCTCCGTAACTGACTTCTTAACTGGTTAGCAATATCTGAACTGGTTAGCAATATCTGGTGAGCGCACGGACTTGTTCACCTTTGTTGTTTCCGTACAACTGACAACTCTCAAAATTACGCCACTTTAAACTAAGGCATTACGCGACAAACATCATTGCGATACGTCGTAAATTCAAATACAGCACACGCGCAACATTAAACGTGAACAGCGCGCGCGTTAAACTTCACAAACAAGATAAAACTGAATGTTCAGCCGCGAAACACACTCCACCCCGATGAGGACATGTTCCTCATCTTCACTCGTCACCGTCCGCGGGGTGAACTACTACAATCTTTGTAACTGGCCTGTGTTTTGTTGTGGCGTTGTGCTGGCAGGTTCCAAATTAGTCTTAACGTGTAAGCAGTAACTCTGACTAGTCATCTCCAGCTTGAGAACTTTTCACAATTGATGGGATGCTCTGCTTTGGTCTGAGCGCAAACGTTGTTAACTTTACGGCACTCTTTTTCAACTTTGGGTTGGTCATTGTTTGACGAATCTTGTGGCCACTGATTCTCAGGTAAGCGCAGAAACTTAGGTCCATGTTGCCACCTATCCGCCAAACTTCGTACAGGTATACCACGAGAAACATCATCAGCTACGTCCAGCTCTCCGGGAATATGCTTCCACTGGGAGGGGTCTGTATTGGTCTGGATCTCACCAACTCTGACTGATACAAACGGTTTGAACTTTCTAGCTTCACTACGAATCCACGCCAGAACTATCTCGCTATCCAAGAACAGGATGACTTTCTCAAATTGGAAGCGGGATTCTTGCACAATGGTCTTGCACAGTCGGGAGGCTAGGACTGCCCCTTGGAGCTCCAGGCGGGGTATGGTCAATCGTTTCAACGGTGCCACTCTGGACTTCGCTGCAATAAAGCGTACGTCGTACTCTCCATTTGACTTCTGCCATCGTGCATACGCGCACGAACCGAATGCTTCATTGGAGGCATCGGAAAAAATGCAAAGGACAGGAAGGCCAACTGCATCGGATGGTGTTAGGCATCTCTCAAACGTTATACCATTGAGGCTAAGCATTTCTTGAAACAGGCTTGCCAATTTTTCTTGAATTTCGGGAGGTAGTTTTTCGTCCCAGTCGATGCCCTTTTCCCATAGCTCTTGTAGTCCTATCTTGGCTCTGATAAGGAATGCAGAGGCAAAACCAATTGGATCGTAGATTCGAGCAACCTGGCTCAGGATCTTTCTCTTGGAGAGCAATGTCGGCTCTTGGAAGAGTAGCAACTCAGGTTTGACTTTAAACGTAAATACGTCTGCGTGATTGTTCCATGCCACTCCTAACACCTTTTCTTCACTAGCTCCGTGCAAGATCGCTGCTTCTTTTCTCTCTTCCTGGTCGGCGCTAGACTTCTTAGCTTTATTCGACAACCAGCCTTTGACTTTGAACCCTCCTGTTTCCAGTACACTATCGATACATTTAGTTAGTTCTCTTGCTTTTTCCTCAGTGCGGACTGAATTACAGATATCGTCCATGTACGTGTTGTCTTTGAGAACTTGTGCTGCTTCTGGGAAATCTTCTTTTGCTTGTTCAGCTGTCTTCCGTAGTGCAATTTGTGCCATCGCCGGGGCTGGCTTATCACCAAATGTAAGTACTGTCTTGACATAGACGTCCGGCTCGCGATCTGTCTGTAGGTTTCTCCGCAGGAACCTGTGTACGTGCTGGTCAGCTTCTGGTATGTGGATTCTGTGATACATCTTCGAGATGTCTCCAATAAAGGCGACTTCGTTTTCTCTGAATCTCAGAACCACCCCGAACAAATCGTTTAGCAAGTCCGGTCCCTTCATCCAGTAGTCGTTCAGGCGGTGTCCTCGAAATACAGCTGAGGAGTTGAAGACAATGCGTACCGGTGTGCTTTTGCTTTCTGGTCTCAGGACGTCATGATGGGAAATGTAGTGAATAGGACCGCTGTATTCTAATTCTTGTTTAGATAACTTCCGGGAGAATGCCATTTCACTCATCTCAACCATTTGCTTATCATACGCTTGAGCATGTTCAGTGTTTTTCATTAGTCGACGCTCAGTCGCTTCTAGCTTCTTTCTTGCTTGGGACTTGTTGTCGGGCAACAGTGCAGGATCTCTTTTCCATGGATATGAGACTACCCATTGGTTTCCAGCTTTCTGACACGAACTTTCGATTACCATCGCCTCCTCTCTCTCGATTTGACTAAGTTTGTCTGTAGCGCAGAGGCACGGTGTGACAGCTACCCCCATTGTTTCCGTGGTCCAAAAATCAGAAAGATCTACAGGCATTGTATATTTCACGTGCAAAATTCGACTCCTCTCGTGTGCGTCTTGCGATGTTCCTCCAAAGACCACCCATCCTAGGGGAGACTTTCGCGCCGGCTTGTCTTGTTTCACCAGTGTGCATGCGGGCGTGATTAATACCTATCAGAAGGTCGACTGGTCCTTTACCACGGTAGATATCTTCTTTTTTCAGACTCAAACATTCAGCAATCTCTTTTGTTTTGACGTCGACTACATTGTCGCTGATACAGGGAATACCGATTATAACTGCGGACAAACGTTCTAAACTCGACGGATGCATTTACATTGACGCACACTTTAATCCGTAGGTTGAAACTAAAAGATAAACGAACTAAAGTTACAACATGAATAAAAAAAAAAAGAATTGTACCAACTGTGAACGAAATACAGCTAATAAGAAATGACGGTTAAGATATACTTACATTGTAAGGGCCACGAAAAACTACATTAAACTGCGCGTAGCGCGACTGCAAAGAAAACTGCTCCAAAAGCCCCCAAAAATAAGAAAACTAAGTCTTATATATACAAACGTAGTAATTACATGCACAACACGACGAGACTTAACTAAAGGTGTAAATTGTGATGGATGGGTAAAAAAATAGGAGCGAAAGTGTGAAAACAAAAACAATAAAATACTAATGAACAGGCTACAGAAAATACTTATCAATATGAAGAGAAACACTACCTACACACTAATCAACACCAGCTAAACATTAATCAACGCCCTGGGATCTTACACCGATAGCTTTCACTGTGAATTTTCTTTGGTTGTCCAGAGAGGTAACTTGAACTTTGAAAACTTTTGTCGTCATTTCTTCCTCCTCGCCACCGACTTTTGTTATCGTTACGGAAACGCACTTTCCCTCTAATCCCAGAATTTCGGCTGTTTCAAGTCGTATCAAACTTGTTTGCGCTCCTGAATCGAGGAGGACATTTGCATGCTTGTATAAACCGACCACCGATACTCGCTGAGATGACCGGAAGTAAAGCTTCTGAGTTCTCAGTCATGGATGAGATGCTTGCTCTAACGTTGGATACATTCTTCTTGTGCAAGAGAGGATGGTGGTACTGTTTGCACTGTATACCGTTTTCTGTCTCTGTGCATTGCTTTCTTCGACTGCAGTTGGTCATCTTCTGGTACCTCCGAGCTCTTTTCAGACAGGTGAAACAGGCGTGATTTTCTTGCGCGAGGTTGATACGATCTTCGTGATTTAGTGCCAAAAATTTCTGACATTCGTCGGTCCAATGTGCCTGGGTTTTACAAATCCAACATTTGTGGCTGCTGCTGCCCTTGTTTTCAATTCCATTTTCTACTGCCACATTGTGGATGGTATGACTACTGCTTCCTGTTCTAAGCGGCGCTGTGGCTCTCATTCTTGACTTCATTTCTGCGGTCATCCAAGTCATAAGGCCCACTAGTATTGCCGGCTTGTTACTTTTCTCAAGATCCCTTGACCAGACTTTCCTGTCGTCCATGCACATCTTTTGCTCGATAATGGAAAGCATATGGCTATTGTCCATATCGCTCGGTAAGCCGACTTCTTTTAGGGTATTGTAGCATCGCTTCACTAGGTGTACCAGATCGCAGAATCGTGCGTCTTCGCCATCACGAAGTAGTCGGAACTTCACGATGTCTTGGGTTATCGTATCAGAAACAAATCTCGGGTCACCATAAATCGAGTCCAGATATTCCCACGCCGCATCGTAGTCTGATCCAATCCCTTTTATTAGGTCCAGCGGTTTTCCTTGTAGACAGGTGCGTAGAAACGTAATTGCGTCGCGCTTGCTGTACCTGGTATCAATTGCGTGCTTGAAATCTGATCGGAATATCACGTACTCTCTAAAATCCCCCGAAAACTTTGGCATTTTGGGTTTCTCCATTTTGAAACTACACGTTTCTTTCTTAATTGCTTCAACGCTCTCGCTACCTTCTTTAACTACTTCGCTAACTGTAGAGACGTTGTCGACATTACTTAACTCAGTATCTAGGTTAATACTAACAACATTATCACTTCTCGTAATTCTACTTCTGG
Organism: Catalaphyllia jardinei; assembly: GCA_022496165.2. Lineage (NCBI taxonomy): Eukaryota > Metazoa > Cnidaria > Anthozoa > Scleractinia > Caryophylliidae > Catalaphyllia > Catalaphyllia jardinei. The sequence goes on from CM042747.1 coordinate 27,693,935, forward strand.
TTAGCTCGCTATTACTTGTAACTTCCAAACTGTTTGCAATATCATTATGCCGATTTTCCGTAATTGGCGATCCCTTAGGTAATTCTTCGGTACTTTCTA
>CM042747.1:27718481-27720981 GCA_022496165.2 Catalaphyllia jardinei
GAGCAAGGTCAATTTAGTGAGTTAACTCACTAAATTGACCTTGCTCCCAATGTGTGGCTTCATAGCTCAGTTGGTAGAGCATCGCACCGGTATCGCGGAGGTCATGGGTTCGAATCCCGTTGAAGCCCTGATTTTTTTCAGGCTTCTTCTTTCCAATTGCTTAAATTGGAAAATTTACTGCGAGGATCATACTTCACTTGCACTAAGTTATATAGTTTACATCTTAATTTGTGGCTATTTAGTTCTACAAAGCTTGATATTACTACAATAAGCTGCCACGGAATACAATCCCTGCCAAATATCGTAACAGAATAATTCCCTCACACTAGAGCCAACAACAGCTTTCTAGTTCTCAACAGGTGTGGGTTGAGGTAAAATCACTTGTACAACATAACCTTTGGGGATTTTTGCTTCTCCTATTGTTGTCTTATCAGTCAAGATTTTTCCAGCATAGAACCATCTCTGCTTTGGAGGCTCAATCCCTTCCAATTGATGAAGTTTTTTCTTAATTTTCAGTACAGTGTCAGAAGTATATACATTCATTTTCAGGTCCTTGCCAGATGATAAGCGAAGTTTAATGTACAGTTCTTCTCCTGATGGCACAGGTTCTTCTTCATCTGCTTCTGTGCTAGCCTCGCCACTTACATCTTCATCTTTAATTAGATTTGTTGGCTTGCTTAAACAGTAAACTGGAAGAACATATCTGTTACCAAGTTCATCATAGGCATCTTGTAAAGATCCTTAACAATAAAAAGATGTCCTGTTAGCTTAGAGTCACCTTGGATCATCACCTTATTACAGTCACGGCCATCATTTAAGGCCATAACCCATCACACCTGTTACAGCTGAGTATGGTTGATAGACCCTTCATGTTACAGGTGAACTTGCCTGTTGTTGACACAATTTACCCATAAAGTAGCACATTTGGTGTGGGTGTGAAGATTAACACTGCAGGTGAATCAAATTTAATGACAACCCTGACAGTGGTGAGCCCTGAATGGCACAAGCCTAGAGCTATGGCCACTGAGGAGGCTCCCATTACTGGCAGGTTCAGCCTTGCCTGATTGGTCAGAGGCTACCCTGTGAACACAAAAATGACTCCTGGCAAGCAACTTCCATGATGCCAGTCTGTAGTGTGAAACAAAAGCTAGAAATCCATCTTTGTTCACAGGCTAGTTAAAGTATAGAGGGAATGCTCATGATATCACAGCAACCATATCGGTGTTGCAGAACAATGAAATGGCAGCCATGTTGGTGTACCAAAGCAACCCTGTGGGAGTTCTAATCTTTTCTTATGTAAACACTGGACACATGAGTGCATACACTCTTATAGAGTACATACGAACGACCCTCTCCCTCCCCATAATCACTCTATCCTGTAAAAGAGAGCTTTTGTTGAAGACTATTGGAAGTAATGATCATGGAAGTTACATGTATGTCTTTTCCTATCTTTTTTACCCAACAAAAGGCCAATCTTCCCTTAATGCCCCCAGTCCCTTTGTTTACTTAACATTAACTAGATAAAATTCTGAAAGTAACCTCCACATTTAATTTTTCTCAGGGAGCTGGCAGGTCTGTTACTCGGTATAGGCCAAGTACAAAGAGATCTTTCCTAAGATTGCACTGCTAAGTAATATTGCCTTTCAGTTTCCAAGTGATCGACAACGTATCAAGAAATCTTTTACAACTTATTATGTTCTTACAAAAAATTAACATTTCACTTTCCACCATCAAGAATTTTACTGATTAAAATCCATTTATTTTGCTTGTTTGTTCGTAAAAGGAATGATCCCTGATATCGAAAGCAGAGTATACTCAATCCACAGGACAAATATAAATATGCAAAAACTACAATTTTGGAACAATTTTGCATGGGTGTGAAATATTTGTAGGTTTTTTCCGCACGTCGAGACACGAATTTAGTACCTCTTGAAAGCCATTATACTTTTTCTTGCGGACCAGCAACTGGAAGTGAAATTTCCACAACACTCGATCTTCATATTTACAATCAGTGACAGGAATAACTTTCGTTGAGTGATGTCTCGACCCTTGTATTGTTTAAAGCTTGTCTTACAATTTGTTTGAGTTTAGCAGTCTAGCTAGGATACAAAGAACTGGGATCAAACGTTACCAAATGTTTTGAAAGCATAATCTATCAGCGAACCCTGTCAAATTATTGCAATCGGGCATCAATCTCCATTGTAAAGACTTAATTTTGTGCTTGGATGCATTTAAATGCCGTGGGCTGCTAGCAGCCATCTTGACAACAAAAATATTGTTTCCTAACTTCTCGGTATCTAGCGCTAACTGTGTGATTTCGTAGACGCTCTAGGCGTATTCAATAAGATGCGAGAACGCGCTTAATGACCGTAAGAATGTCTATGAAATTTAAAGTGAATAGAATACACGAAAAAAGTAAATTGCCAAGGTATTTCTTGCGTGACTTGAGGTGAGACAAGTTCTCTGCCATGCTTCAGTCGACTGGAAGCTTACCTGTGGG
>CM042747.1:27728481-27737233 GCA_022496165.2 Catalaphyllia jardinei
GCCAACTGACTGGTGGCAGAGTCTTTAGAACCATTATACCACCCCTAGGTGACAGTGGATGAGCCAGAGCTAAACATAGAACTCCGAGAAGAATCAGTTAAACTGTCAGAAGTATATGTAAAGCGTCTGGTTTGTCCTGATTGAAGCGCAGCTTCGTGAAGTCTGTCAGCCGAATACTTGGATTGAAGTTCCAAGGAGTCCCCCACACTGATGGGACGAGGTTTCTTATTAGATTGTCTCACAGTTTCTACTACGTTTTCTGTCACAATACTTGGTTCTTGTGAATCTTCATTTTTACTTGCTTTAGATTCTACAGTTTGTTTCAATGGTTTTGTTCGTAAGCCTGTTGAACTTAAGTAAGGTGACACAACATAAGAGATAAGATGTTCCAGCTTCCTGTAATTTCCTTTATTCTGGTCATCATGCACACTCTATAAAAGAAAAAATATTGAGTCTCTAGTCAAGCATTAGAGATGGTCATTTAAATTGTCCATGTTACAGACAGTCCACAATGATAGTAAAGACTTCATAGTGAGCGCTGTCTACTTAATGTATGTTATGAAGAAGAAGTGAAGCCTTGGAGCCAACTGGCTCAAAACTGCTGGAGCTTATCCCGGTTTCTGTACCATGAAGCAGCTAGGAGTATTTCTACTCCTCCTGGATGGGATGCTAGTCCATCACAGGTCACCTCCTCACAATTTATTAGGTTTCGCCAACAATTTGCCAGTACCCACCCATTTATACTCCTGGGTGGAGAGAGGCACTGTGACAGTGTCCCTGACCAGGGCTTGAACCCAGACCGCTTGCTCCGGGGACAAGAGAATAATCATAAGGCCACTGCACCTCCCACTGTAAGTTATAGTTATCACTAAGTTGTCACCAAATTGGTCATTGGGTATGATCTCACACAGGCCATATTTAAACAGTAGAGTATTTCTGTATAACCACAAGACTGATAATTCCTCAACAAAAACACTACATTGTCTTTATTGCTCATGGCTAAATTCTCTTTTATGCACCAGTTAAAAAATCATATTGAATTATTTTAAACTTTTTTAAATGAAAGGTTTGAAAGCCAGATGTAAAATAGAGAAAACAAATGTAAAAAAGAAAAATAAAACAGACAAATTAGATCTTTAAATTTTTTTTATAAGCCCACTTGTATACAGGAAAACTTTCACAAGCGAGTACTAACCATCTGGATATTTTCCTTAAACAGGCATCATGGGCAGTTATAGTTCACAACTAAATTTTCTCCAATTCTTATTGGTGTAAATTGATCATGTGATGCCATAGTGTTCATCCGTGGAGAAACACTATCAGCCCTTATAGTTCACCACTAAATTTTCCTTTGTCATCACTGGTCAAAACTGATCACGTGGTACTATCTCGCACTATCTGTCAATAGAATGCCCTAAGGCGACTATCAGACGATAGTGTCCGCTGAGCAGATGTGACTCATCAAAGGCAGCTTTCTCCTACAGTTTTTTTAGATAAGATGAAAAGAATTTATCGTCCCAGGTCGATTTTAGTTAGAAGAGAGCAAGAAAAGTAGTTTTTTAGGCAGAAAACTGTGGTAAACTACGGTACAGTAAAACGTCAAGAGCACGCAGAGGTTTCAAGATTCGAGGTTTTCTCTTTAGAGGGTTTCTTCTTTAGAAGTCAACAGTTGACATATAAAATTGTTTATACATGTATAGATGTAATATCATCTGAAGAGGATACAACGGAAAATACGAAATGCCTAAGCGCTTCATAACCGTTAGAAATCTTAATAAATGAATTCTTGTCGTTTTCAGTTTTGAGGCATGCCGCTACGGAAAAATTTAGTGGTGAACAATAAAAACAATAGAGTGTTTATGTCTTGGAACTATCAGTCTGATAATTGCCCCTTGGAAATTTGATGTTCTTAAAACTAGCATATTTGCTCAGACTCAAAGCTTTGCTTCTCGGGCAAATATTTGTTTTAAGAACATCAAATTTCTGCGGGGCAACTATCAGCTGATAGTTCCGCAACAGAAACACGCTATTGTTTAAACAGTGCCTGTCTGAGGAAAAAAACAAGATGAATAGTACTCGTCAGTGGAAATTTTTTCTGTAAACAAGCTAGCCTTTAAACAAACACTTGAGATTGCTGCAGTTACAAAAAAGGATTACGATTCAGTCTGCTCAATTTTGCTTAAACTTTGAAGTTTAAAACTATTTCACATACCAAGATACAATTGAAACTCTTTATTTAAAAGAAATTAAGTCAGAATTTTACTAAAGCAATACAAACACACTCAGTTTCTATATCAGGTGATAGTTGCTGATTCAGCCTTCAGCATTGCCATCCTTACATCCCTTAGTATAAGTCTACCAGTATTCTATCCTTGGAAGGAGGTACTCTGTAAATCTTTAGGTGAGGGTGTGCCCCCAGGACATTGAAACCTTTACCCTATAACCGACAATGATCAGCTTAATAGACAACACAAATGACATCAAAAAAATTATATCTAAAACTTTGCAGTGAAATTAGGAGGGAATAGCTCTATTTGAGTTTTAAACATCTTGCTATAGCATCATTTCTATGGTCTACATAAGAGTGTAGACCATATTAAAATAAGGTCAATTTGTTACTAAGTAAATGGTGGCAGCTGGTAGAGCGTGCCTGAAAATCAGATTGACCAGTCAGTCACACAACACAGACAAAATTTAATACAGCCAATCCATTTTCGAAGATTGACAATACAGCCTTGCAGATGTGTACATTTCTACATTTCTAGCGACCAAAAAATTGTAAAAGAGAACATTCCTAGACTCACCTGCAAAATCAACAACATCTGTACGACTTTCGGAGGAACAGTTAAATCCATAACAAACGCTTCTTCCAGTTTGGTTTTCAACACAACAACATCTCGAAAGTTTACAAGGGCAATAGACCTTGTAGACTGTGCTTCACGAGACTGTATATCAAAGAAAATTGCCTGAAGTAATGGCAATATCGTACAGAAGAAATAGGTCCAACTATCAGCCAGCTTGTCAAGAAGAACTTCGCCATTTTTGTCTTTCACATCTTCGCGTAGAATAATCATACCCTTTACAAGCGATTCCTTAAACCACTCGCATATCGTCGGCCCGCCGATTTCAAGTTTAACTGATTTTACCTTTTCTGTCAGACTGCTTAATTCTAACTTTGCTAACTTCTTTCGTTGAAAGAGAGCAGTAACGGCATTTGACACAGTGTTCCAATCTTCGGTTTTTCCACCCGCAAACGTAAACCTTTTGTCAGGCATTTTTGGACTTCTGGGTCGCTGAACCCCAACCATCGTGACAGAGCCATCCTTTCTCAAAATTTCACCTAGACTGGACACTGGTGACCGGGCCATCGAAAATGAAAAAGCTGTGTTTTCGAAAAATTGCTCGCAGGAAAGGAATGGTGACTCGAGTGGTTAGGCCTTAGTCTCTTTTGGACAGAGAAACCGGAGCGGCTGCTAAAACGTCACGGCCTTCGAACAAAGCTGAATTGCGTGACGTATTAAGCGTAATGCAACACCAAAGAGACGTTTCACTCGTTGCATGCAGGCAACAGCATGGAAGTATCAGGCGTCCATAACCTGGAGAATGCCTCGTACTAGCTAGGTAGAGCCTCCTACACAAACGCTCATTGGGCTGGTCATGCAGTCTTCCTCCACCAGGGCAGTGGCGGAGTGAAGATTTCTTGACGAGAACGACAGCGTCTGCTATCTAGTTTTGGAGGTCTGAAACAATCCCTCAGGTCCCGAAATGAAATCCCACAACCAAATCTTAACCTGGAAGTTCTTTTACCTGAGAAAAACAAAAAATCCCTCTATTAGGGACTGTTCGTTATTTATGCCTAAGGGGGGGGTCGGTGATTTTCAAGCAATTCAGGCATACGAAAAATGTACCCCTCCCCGGAAGTGGGTATTTTAAAAAATTACCCCCCCCATTTATGTGACAGGCCCAAAACGTAACCCCCCCCCCTCCCCCCACCCTAATCCCCTCAGGACGCGATGTGCCTCCGATTGGGAGATTGCGTACAACACGTGTTCTGGCCGGTTGCCGATAAACCAAAATCCATTGCAAGGTTATTTGTGATCGTACAGTATGGAAGCTCTAAAGATAAAGGAAAGCGAATTTGCAGCGCCGGTGTTAACGTGGGCCCAGAAAAGATCAGATTTAAGAGAGAGGTCAACGGTAGGAAAGTTTGTAAGGAGCTCATTGCAAGGATTGAACCACGAGGATGTGCTTCTGAAACTGGAGACAAAAATCATAAACAATTGCAAAGGTCATGCACGTGCATCCGCTCACGGGCTTCGCGCAATCATGGAAACAATGCTGCATGGTTCCCATTTTTATATGTTATTTAAAGAAGCATTCCACATTTACGCCGGTTCGTTTTTTGAAACTAACAAAGACGAGGAAGCTTTTAGGGACGTGTTACTCCATCCAGAAACGGGATTAAATGTTGTGATTGTGACGCATCCTGTTACACTCGAGCGCTTTGTTGTTCTAAACAACCCTTCATGTGATGTTTCAATGTTCCTGAATCACTTTACACAAGAATTTTTATCTGGTGACGAGAATGCGGATCAATTGAGGTTAGATCAAGAAACAGTCTCGGCACTTTTGAAGAGCATGGACACAGAGTATGACAGAAGTATATTAAGAGCGGTTATCGCATTACTCCACACGCGGTCTGAAACAGTTAATCTTGGCATTGACCCAACCCTGGCAAGGAGAAATTGAAGTTGCTGAGGAATGCAGAATGTCTATTGTTGCTGGCGGGGATATAGTCAACTTAAGACTTAAGGATCGGCTGAAAAGAATTGACGCTGAAATCGAGGAAAAGAAAACCGTTCTTCTCGTTACAGAGTTCAACTTTTAAAATATATCTGCAAAACGGGTACACAACTGTTGAAACGACAGTTTCTAAAAGCTTACCCCCTCCCCTTATTTGTATTTTAAAAAAACACGGGCCTTTGTGGTTGGAGTTGACACACATGCCCCCCGAGTCTAAACACCGGCCCCCCCCCTTAGGCATAAATAACGAACAGTCCCTAAAATCCCATGTCTTTTTTACTTTCAGTTTCATGTGGCTTTTAAGCCACATGAAACTGAAAGTAAAAAAGACATGGGATTTTTTCTATTCAAAACGAAAGTGATAAATATTTAATGATCGGCCCCTGATCGGCCGTCTCCTGTGTGTCTTCTGTTAGAGTTAAAAACATTCTTGACTGAAGGGCAATGGCGGAGGCTCCTGTCTTTGTTAAAGGGCCGGCGTGCCAATATATTTCTGACCTAGTGCAAGCTTGCGAAGAACACTTTAGCAGAATTTATCCCGAGTATGTGGATTCATCAGACCACGATACAGTTATGTGCCCTTCGGCTTTTCCGTTCGGATACATCGCGCCAACTGGTCAAGCTTCGGGTGCGACTCCGCTTAATAATATCGAAAAAGCGAGCATCGATGGAGATAACGCCGAACTGAAAATCTTTTACATGCTGGAAAAGTTCGGGAAAGAAACCAATCAGCCGATGTTTGTTCTAGCGCAGGTAAAAATCACTGAATTCATCAAAAATGTGCTTCGACAAAAGCTGCCAGCCGATCATCCCATTTTGTCGACAGACAAGTTGTTGAATCTCGACGGCGAAATCGACTTTCTGATCTTTCACCGTCAGATTGGTGTTATACTTATCGAGGTCAAAGCACCAAAGGAGTTTAGTAAGCCAACTCAAAGAAAAGCGAGGAAACAACTTAAAATTGGAGAAGAGATAATTCATGCTCTTTCACATGCTGATCACAAGACTGATTACAAGGAATCTACCATTCATGTTTACAAAGTAATTGCAATGCCAAACGTGAGTGAGCCAGGCCGTGAGAACGAAGATTTTATCAGTCTACGAGAAGAAAACGTGCAGTCGGTTGACAATTTTGTCCGCTGGTGGGGAAACAAATTTGCTAAGAGGGCATTTGGCGGCCACGAAAAGCGAGAATTACAGAATTTGATTCACATTTTCGTTGGCCAGAAGAGCGAAGTCAGCTCCAAAGTGCTCTCAGATGTTTGCAAGAAGATTGATCAGCAGAAATTCCTTCAGAAGAGCTACGAATGGGGTACCAAGCAAGGCGGTGAGGATAGCTCGGAAGTAGTCTTAAAGACGGCTGATCGACCGGAGCAGGCTATCTTGGCAAGACAATTTTTGTTCTTGAATTCTGATCAGCTGCGCATATGGAGTGGCCCACGCCAACAATTCTTTAACGGTTCGTCCGGAAGCGGAAAAACAATTTTGCTCCAGTTCAAAGCTTTGGAATGCACCAAGCAAGGAGAGAAAGTTGTTATTGTGGTTCCCTCTTCACTAACCTCACTTTACAAAGAATTTTTTGCAAAACGCAGCATTTCCAGTGGCGTCGAAGTCTTGTCTCCTTCCGGCATTTCCGAGTTGTTTCAAAGATGCGATCCTGCCGTGAAGTTTCACTTCTTCGCTGATGAGCTGCAGGCCTTTCAAGCTGAAATTCCTGACGTGTTGATTCAGTTGGGGAACCTTCTGAGCCGAATTGCAGATTTTGATTGTTATTGCTGGGTTGCATATGATTACATGCAAAGGAACGAAAACGAAGCACCTCGCGATGAAACAGGCGGACTGGTTGATGCATTACAGATTCAAGATCAAGCCCGTGAACTCTGCAAAACCCACAATATTTATCATGCTCCCTGCCTTACAACAGTAGTGAGATCGACTTTTGAAGTTTATAAATTCGTAAAGGTTTTTGTTAAGGTGTCTCTACTTGATTTACTGCAGAGATTAGAGCTTCCTCGATTTGATCACATTGGAAAAGAAAGAAAAGAAATTTTTACCCAATTCGTGAGGAATTATGATATTTCAAACCACCCTGGTCACCACATTTGCGGACCTTCCGTTACAGAGGTAAATGTAAAGAATTCGGATTTTGATTTTATCTCTCAAGTCGTCAGAAATGAGATCAACAAGTGGGCAGAATGTGATTCTCTTCATTGTGTTGCTGTCCTTGTCACATCATCTTTCCCTAAAGAGCAGTTGGGTCATCTTATGGCTCAGAAAGGAATAGCAGTTTGTGATATAGCTGATAACCAAAAGAATGCTGTAGTCCTTGACTTTGGACACAAAGCTTTTTCATATGAGTGGCCAGTCGTAGTTGCTATTTCGTGGTTTAATAATGATCTCTCGAGTCAATACACCATGTTTACTCGAGCTGTATCGAGACTGGTTGTAATAAAGAATGAGGATATTTCTTTGTAATAGTCTATGAAGTGAGTGACGTGCCTGTGATATTATGGCAGGACAGACTCTGTCACTCTTGCTAAGCCGGTTTGGAGAGTGATTATACCTTATAGATTTAGATTACTAGATCCAAAATGATGTTGGTGTCTTTTTCAAGCCTGAGATTTGTCGAGTGTTTTTCTTTCCAACGAGCACGCTCGTCCTTTTTGCTCATGGATGTTACATAACATCCATGAGCGCATAGAAGGCAATCCAATGGCTCTCGATCACTCACTGACTCACTCGATTCTGATTAGTTTATTCATTAAAACCGGATTAAATCGTTTCTCCTAACCCTCCCCTCCTTAGTATGGTTCTTGTCCTGGGCACTTCGTCCTGTAGGTTCAGCAGGTTTTAGCGGAGTACTAGAAAGGCGAATTTTTTGTCCGACAACATGGAGTTCATACATAAGGCGGCTAACGCGGCACGAAGATGGTTTTTGGTTCAACTCGTGGAGTTGTAAAATTGAAATTTGTCAAGCTAAGCAGCAGTAGCTGCAAGAAATGGACATGGAAAGACTAGAAGACGTGCGGCAGCATAGCGTATCGCAGCAGCATGAGGATGGGCTTTCGTTCAGTGCTATAATTGCAAATTATAAAGCTAAGGAACATTAGCTTCGGCAATATGGACTTTGAAATTCTGAAAGCAACGATGCTCGCTTCGAAATCTACGATGCTAAAAGGCGACGATGTCACGACCGAAAAATGCCTGGTAAAATGTTACCTGGAGGAGGAAACAATGCAAAGGCGAATGAATGGAATTTTTGCAGGTGAAGGAGAAAAAAGGAGAAAAAAGTGTATTACTACTTATTGGAAACAGTCTGTTCCTCACTATAGGTCAGTGTCTCTTGCCTTTGGCCCTCGTGCTACCCTTTCCTCGTTTATGCCTGCAAGGCAGGGCATATTTGTTAGAGATACACTTGGCCTTGTTTTAGGGAAGTGTTATAAAGTTAGGCATAGCGTGACAAAGCAATTTCAGAATTAAGAAGCTTGGTTACATATTACAGTCTGAAATATAACCTTTGTATAAGCCTTTGTTGTTAACGTAGCCGTGTAAATATCTCTACTACGTGTTGCTTGGAATAAAGAAAACTACTTCTTGATATCCTGACATACTTAGACAGTTCTCCCCTTCGGCAGTTACGCCACTGCTGTTGAATTAACATGTTCTAAGGAATACCATAATTTAAAAGCAAGGCAAGTGTTGTAGCTGAGCGTTTGTTGAAACAAGACAAGATAGTTATTTTCGTAACCACGCCAAAGTAATATTATGTCGTGTTTGGAGATATCTTTTTAGCGTGAGTATTTCTGCTATGCTCTAATGTGCAGAGAATGGCATGTCTTTTGGCAAGATAAACGCATCACGTTTAACCCGAGACAATATGTTATTGTATTTAGCGTGAATTGCCACTAAAAAGCAATAAGAATTGTTAGATCTTTTTCATAGGAGTAAT
>CM042747.1:27741253-27755628 GCA_022496165.2 Catalaphyllia jardinei
CTGCAGCGTACACACGCATCGCATTCTTAAACTAGTGAGCCTTTGACGTCATTTTCTGCTCGATCCAGCTCTCTCAAGAACTTAAATTTAGTAGTGGCGGATCATTAAATAGGAAAGTTCCAGTTAAATAAATAGGTGCCTTTTTTGAATCAAGGATTAAAACTTGGGTCACTTAGTGTTTAGTTAACATAGTTTTGAAATCCAAAGGAAAGAAAGAAATTATTTTTTGTCACAGGGGCACTTTAAAACAAAATAGCTCTGCTCTCACAACATAGGGGCTAAAATGGCATGATTTTGGTCTTGTATGTATTTCCACTTTAGGAGTATGCGAATTAGCTGTATTAGTAAAGTTACAAGAGTCCACAAAGCTATGACAGTCGCGAACAATACAATTTTATGTTCCCTCATTTTGGTTGTGTTTCTTGAATTCATCCTGGTCGACCAGGCTGAAATTTCCCATATGAACACACCACAGAATTCCTCCCGGTAACCGAGCCAGCCCGGTTACCGGGCTCTTATGAAGAGGCCCTTAGTTCTTTCTTTCACTTAAAAAAGAAGCAGTTTAAAAGAATTATGAATAACTCGGCTACTTCTCAATGGAAAACCATTTTGCAGGAAAATTCGTTTCTCGCGAGATCTATGTCAGACTAGTTCCTAAATGCACTATTGCACTCCTTGTGCGGGCGGTGTCGGAAACTAAGTACATTAGATCAGTTATTTTAAGTTGATACTGAAATGTGTATTGATTACTGTGGCAATATGGAAAAGGTGACTTCGGGCGTTAATTTTTTCTCGAAAGGATCTTCTTCCCTCTCTCCATCACCCCCTCTATAAAAAATACAAGGGTCCCCCCTCCCCAGGAGATGTTTGCTAAATACGAAAGAAGCCGAACATTGACATTTCTTCAATTCCGTTAAGTGCATTTTTTAGTAATGTCCTCCAGAAGCACCAAGGATAGAGCCTTTCTGCGCGCGGGTGGGAGAGGTTTATCTAGTTAATGTTCCAGGTCTTCGCACACACCCTGTAGAAAAAGCAATCTCAGGATCTTTAGGGTACACAGAGGTTGTACTGATCGTACACCAAAGGATGCTAGAGCTAAATTATTAATTTCTACAGCTTTCTTGCCTTACTCTCCTCTTCAGATACCTGATGCTATCTTATCAGGATCACTTTGGTGCACCACGGCACTTTGGCGAGAGCAAGAGGGAGTAACCTAATTTGTGGCTATAAATAATTCAGATGCCTGAAAAAGACCCATATTAAAGTGGCTGTGACTGGATTGTTTGTAAATGTTGCCAAAAGTTTTGTCCTCTCCTTCGAGTAAAAATTAGATAATTATAACAGAAGAGAGTAATCCAGCTCGTTTTTGAGTTCAGCTGAAATTAAGAGTGTTTACTCTTAACATTAATGGCAATGGTAGCCTATTTTGACAGAATAATGATAACAGCGTGTTCGCAGTATTTTGATACCATGATCGTAGCGTCAACATATTGAGACTAATTACAGCGACTTCTTGGAAACTGCTGGAAACGGTTTTGAGCCTCCTTAGGCAAAATCCTCTAAAAGAGGGAAATTATTCTCAAAAGAAAGATAGAAGTTTAGCACTTAAATACGGAAGTCTGCGTAAATACGTAGTTGCGTGATGTGAAACTATTGATAAAAACGGCCCTTACTTCCAGCTAAACACTGATTTCCTCCTCCTACAACCACCGTCACATGCTGCAGGTCACACAAACACACAGAGAGCTCGCCACAATAAAGCCTTCCCGACTTTCCGTTAGTGTGACAAAACCTGCTTGACGTGTTGAAGATAATTGGTCAATCGAGGACAAAGCGTAGGTGTTTTCCGACAGACATGCGCAATAGGAAACAAATACGCATCCTTCGCCAGTCAGCTCGCAACAGTTTGAAGGGTGTCGTCATTGTGTCTTACTTGTTCCAGTGAACAAATCGAAAGTAAAGGTAAGTTGTTATTTTATGACTGCGTATTAAAAGAAACGTCCGTCAAAGTTGCGGGCAATGTTGCAGCCAACAATTAAATCTTGCGTTCTTTATAGAACTTATTACAACAAGCAATGGTTCGCGTCCATTCGATGATCTAGTTAAATCACGATGAAGGTTAAAGTTTATTTCCCCCGACTTACTTTAAAGACCTTTATTCTATGTAGCTGATCAATGTGTCGTAAAAGTGTACCACATTTGTTTTTAAAAGCTACGCATTTAAATACCCTGCATGCAGCCATTTTAACTGGGTAGGAGAAAGATGGCTATTATTTGAATGAAAACTCTAAGCACTTTATTTTAAGTTCTCTTATGTCTTTCCGTCGTTACTTTCTAAATTTGATTAGCATACGTTGAAGACCGCAATAAGCAGGAAAATACATACACTGCCACAGACCGGTGAAGACTAATTCTGACCATGTACGGGTTCTTTACCGACGCGACCATCCTTCCGTTCTGATTAGAGGTGCACACCGCTGCATTATATCTTCACTGCTTTTATGAATGCTCCAAGATTTAACAGAGACCTAGAACGGGGAAAGCAAACTTGATAAGAGAAGTGAACTCGGTAAATGAAGGCGTTTTTGAGGATGGCTTTCAGTTCAATTTTAGCTCCAGCTTCAGAACACTTAAAGGATTTGGTAACTCAAATTTCTGGGAATTTGAAATTGACCGCAGGGAACAAAGGCTTTGACTGTGGAGCGCAATTTGGCCCGATGCAGTTAAAATTAAAGATTTGCTCTGGAGAACCAGCCCTTAAGTCTTCTCCTGTTTTCACAATAGTACAAGAAGTATTTTCATTCGGTTTGGTGGCTTATCAGCCGATAGCTTGGGTTATTCCCTTTTTACGTCGAAACTGTGAAGATACATTAATTGTAAACATTTGTCTGGGTTGGCAATTCCAAGAACTACATTGCTACAAACCTAGCTAGGTAATTCATCAAAGATCTTAGTTTAGCGAAATGTATCTTCATCCGTTCCTGTTCTTGTGCACGTCTTGACTTAAATCAATAAAGCTCTGGAACCCATTTTGCGTTCATTTGCGAAGGCTCGCTTTGGAAACTTAAAGTGAAAGAGAAACAAATTGAGGTGGCTTTTGATGTATTTAATTCTCCTGATAATCTGGCCTCTCTCGCGAATCCTATGCATTAATCAATTCTAATCGTTCTGTGAAAATTAATTTGAAATAACTGTAAAAACACCTCAAAAGGAAACGTGATGCAGGCAAATTGGCCGATGTTTCCTTGTCCGTCAAAAATTTTACCAGGCCTTATGCCAACGATTCACACGCAGTTTCTGATTGGCCTTACAGATTTAAATTACAGACGTTTTTCAATTACACCACAACTGCTGTATTAGTAGAAGCTTTCTACTGTCTCATTGAAAATGACTAACCTATCTTTATAACCTTTATACGTGGAGCTTAATTCCAGCTTCTTGGCCAAGATCATCAGTCTTATTCATGGAAACCCCTGCATGGCTGAAACTGTTTTCTTGGCAATCGAAGTTATAGAGCTGTATTATCCAAGTGAAATTAGCAGTTCAATTTGTCTGGTGTGTATAGATCAAACACACTTGTCCACGTTAAAGAAAGGTATTTTGTTCTCAATTAAAAGTCTCTTTAGGAAACTTAATGGCTCAAAAAGGTGAAACTGAAACATAAACGCATTTCCGGGAAATTTGATAAGATTAAAAATTCTTTCAGAAAAGTGATGTACTAATACTTTCTGGTTTCGTTCATCGTCTAGATTATATCGAAACGTCCACTACATTCTATTAGTTTCAGTATCTGTGAATTTTAAACGAATTTTGAATTCATTTTCATGAAAGTTCACTGATGTATACCAATCGCACAGTTAAAACCATCAACCTTGCCTCAATGTCTGCAGACTCCAGTTCCATGGTCGTTTTTCGTTCTTAAAAGAACAGATACTTTCACAGAATAGTTTCTTATATCTTTCTTTATGATATTCTTCCAATTCAACATTTCACAATGGGTACGGATAACACCCTGTTGATTGTGAACCTTTGCAATATATTAGGAGATAAATTTGCATTTTTGGGAGACACTCAAGCCACCGGTTGGTCTCAATCCAAGTTCTACTGCATTGACGACACACACTGATAAGCTTTTTCCAAGAAACCATGTTAAAGATTGCACAAAGCACACCACATCATTTTAATTTCGCTAGATTCTTAGCGAGTTTTGAAAATAAAACATCTGTGGATGACAGAAGTAGTAACGTTTGGTGAATATTGTTTTAAAAACGTGACAAAGTTGTTTTCAAAATTTACACAAAAGTTATTTTTTTGGCAGGGTTGTGGCAAAACCATGACGACGTATAAAAATAAACTTTTTCATTGGTTGATATTAATGGCATGCTTGAATAATAGCATCATGCGTGTCATATATGCTCCCATTAATCAGTAATTAATCACTAATCAGTTAATCATTAAGCACTTAATGACTGGTCGCAATGGAAACAAGGAGTTTTGTTTCCCGGGGAGCCTTAATGTTGAGGTCGAAGTGAAACAAAACTCACTATTTTCGCAGCTGTTTTCAGGGGGGCATAACAACTTTTCTTCAGTCAAAAAAAGCTTTTTAATGATTTTGTTGTATCATGCTGTTTTCACGTGTTCAGGCAGTACATCTACACTAGCTTAACTGATTGATAAATTCAGGACAGAAAGAAGGCTTTGGCTGGCAGACATGCGCAATTGCAACAATTCGAAGCGCACGGAATAAACTGTGCGCACCTTTCGCCATCAGCTAGCAACAGCTTGCAAATTGTCGCCATTTAGTGTAAAGGTAAGTTGGTGTAAGATGACCTGTGTCTATTTTTTGAAAAACGTCAAAATTTTGGAAAATGCTGGTCAACAGATAAATAGAATCACGCGTTCTTGAATCTTATTACAAGAAGCAATGGTTCCGCATCCTTTCCATGATTTAGCTAGATCACGATGAAGGCTAAGGTGTAGTTCTTCCCGACGTACTTAAAAGACCTTTATTCCATGTAGGTGATCAACATGTTGTAAAAGTGTACCAGATTAATTTTTGAATGTTGCAAATGTAAATGCCCTGCTTGCAGCAATTTCAGCTACAAGATGGCTGGAGCAAGATGGCTATCGAACGATTTTATTTGAATGAAACTTCTAAGTACTTTATTTTCAGTTTCTCTCAGATCTTTTACTAGTTACTGTCCAAAGTTGATTTGGACAGGAAGACTGCAATAGGCATGAAAATACACTGCTACAGACCGGTGAAGACCAATTCTGGCAACGGGTTATTTTTCATTCAGTGCTAATTATTAGAAATTCATATATACTGCGTATTATTTTCACTACTTTTAAGACCCTTTTTTAAGAATGGACCGAGATTTAACAGAGACATAGAACGAGGTAAGCAGACTTGATAAGAGAAGTGAAGAGTTAAATATGGACCAGCGTAATATAAGCTCCAACGTTAGAACTTAAAGGATTTGATAATTTAGTTTTCTGGGAATTTGAAGTTGTCTCAAGGGCACAAGGCATTGAGAGACCCTTGACAGTCAAGCAATATTTTCCCATCCGGTATGCTCTCTGTTCTCAGCTTATATTGTCTTTTTATACACTTTCTAAATCATTTTAAAATTGAATTGCTTTCATCTAAAACAAGCGTAATTTGTCGCGCTGCGAGTAAAATTAAAGGTTGGTCAGGAGAACCAGCCCTTCAGGCTTCCCTTGTTTTGACAAGAAGTATTTTCATCCGGTTTGGTGGTTCATCGGCCGATAGCTTAAGTTATTCCTTTTTACGTCAAAATTGTAAAGATATATTTATTATAAACATTCGTCTGAGTTGGAAATTCCACTGAGAACTCCACTTCTTCAACTTAGCTAGGTAAATCAAAGATCTTTGTAAGCTGGACAAAACTGTTCTGAATCGAAGTTTTATGACAAAAAAAATAAAACAAGCATAGTGCCACAAAAATTTTGAGATTGTCTTGAACTTTATTTAATTCTTGCAAAGGAAATTTGCGTTATAGCGTAGCCAAATTTCAGGGTAAATGAATCACAAGAGTATGCAAAATCACGTGATTTCTAAGAAAAAAGAGTCATTTGCTGTGTTGTTTTGTGAACAAATGCTTACGTGCTGGTGGATTTTTTGTGGTCTTCTTTAAACTGTTCTCGCCACAAGACCTGATTTTCACTTGGTTTGAAGATGGCTGCCGTTAGCTCGCGTTTTATACGAGCTGTGCTAAAGCACTGTTGGCCAAGAACCTCGGACACAGTTATTTGTGCTTTTGGAAACGTGCCAGGACCTGTTTGTGGGCTCATCTACCGGAACTTTCCGTTCCCTCCCCATTTTCAGCTTTAAATAACTTTGTTTGGTTTGGCTTGTAGCCCTTCAGTAGTCGCATCACAACGTGTATCTTTGATTCTCTTAATCGCTGATGTATCACAAGATTATAGTGCTGTTTAGATGGATTATTGCTCCTTGTCGAATCCACGAAAAACGCCACAAACACGTAACCATGTTCTTAGCACAACAGCTCTGGTCTAACACTACGATGTTGATGTAAACCATAACTGTTTTCTTCGCTGAAAAGGCGCAATTTTCCGTACTTCTGTGATTCAGTGGGCAAATAATTAAGATAAGCATGCAGTAAGACAAGTTTTTCTTGTGTGATCTATATGACAAAATCTTTCCATGTGTGGAATTGAATAAGCTTTGAGAGAAATAAAAAATTATTCACGCAGTTTCCTCGTAAAACAATAATGCAAATGTCACTCTTCACTCTTTTTTCTTAGAAATCTCGTGATTTTTTACACTCTTGTGATTCAGTTACCAAATTTAGCTACGCTATAACTCAAGTCTCCTTTGCAAGAATTATATAAAGTTTAAGACAATCGAAAAATTATTTGTGTCGTTTTGCTTGTTTTAATTTTTGTCGTAGACGTCGATCCAGAAAAGTTTTCTCCAGCGTACTAGTGCCTCTTCCTCTGTTTCCGTTCTTGTGTACGTCTTGACACAAAACATTAAAACTCTGGAGCTCATTTTGCTCTAACTAGTTCAACTGACACTTGCGTTCATTTGCAAAGGCTCGCTGTGAAAACTTCAAAATGAAAGAGTAACAAATTGAGGTGGCTCTTGATGTATTCAATTCTCCCGATAGTCTGGCCTTTCTCGGGAATCCTATGCACTGATCGATTCTAATCGTTCTCTGAAAATTAATTTGATATAACTCTGTAAAAACACTTCGAAAAAAAACGTGACGCAGCCAAATTGACCGATGTTCTCTTGTCTGTCAAGAATGCAACCAAGCCTTAAGGAACGACTCATATGCAGTTGCTTGCAGGTCTGAAAGATTTAATCAAAGATGTATTTTAATTACATCCACAACCGATATATTAGTAAGAGCTTTCTACTGTGTCATTGAAAATGACTGACTTAGCTTTGCAACCTTTATACTGACGAGGAGCTTAATTCGAGCGTCCTGGTGAAGACCATCAGTCTAGTTTTCATGGAAATTCCTGCATGGCTGAAACTGTTTTCTTGGCAATCGAAACTATAGTTCTGTATTGTCCAAATGAAATATTTAGTGAAAAGGTGACCAAGATAGTCGGGCAAGACCATATATAGATTTATAGAACATGGTGGCCATATAGTTAAAACCATGAACTTGGCCACAATATCTGCAGACTCCAGTTCCATTGTCGATTTTTTTTGTTCTTATTAGAACAGATACTTTCAAAACATAGCTTCTTATACCTTTGTCAATGATATTCTTCCAATTCAACATTTCACAATGGGTACCGACAAGAGAAAATACCGATAATGCCCTATCGATTGCATACTTTTGCAACTGATAGGAGATAAACTGATTTGCATTTTTGGGAGACACTCAAGCCGCCGGATTGTCTCACTAGGAGTTCTAGAGCATTCAATCCACATAATTAGCTTTTCTGAGAAACAGTGTTGAAGAGTACACAAAGCACATCACATTATTTAAATCTTACCTGTTTTTACAGCTGAGATTCTTAGTGAGTTTCGAAAATAAAACATCATCTGTCCATGACAGTAGTGATAACATTTAATGAATATTGGTTTTAAAGTCGTGACAAAGTTAGTTCCAAAATTTCCACAAAAATGATTTTCTTGACAAAGTTGTGGCAAAACCATGACGTCAACAATAACCTTTTCATTTGTTGGTTTTAATCGCGTGATTAATTTCTTTATCCTTTTTTGGTTACAAAAAGATTTCTAATGACTTTCTGGCATCCTGCTGTTTTAACGTGCTCAGGCATTGGTAAGTTCCTGCCAAAGAGAAGGCGTTGGCTGGCAGACATGCGCAATTGTAAGAATTGGAAACGGAATAAACTGTGCGCACCTTTCGCCATCAGCCAGCAACAGCTTGCAAATTTTGCCCATTCAGTGTTAACTACTAGCTTCTGGTGAATAAGTCGAAAGTAAAGGTAAGTTGGTGTAAGATGACCTGCGTAACTTTTTTGAAAAACGTCAAAATATTAAGGTCGAAGCCAGGGGGGCCCTGGGGTGCCCGTGACACCTCCTCCCTTTGTAAGCCTTTTTGTAAGCAAACAACCTAAAATATTCAGGTGACAATCTGGTGAGTACCCTCTGTATGACTTAGTGTGATCCCCCCTTTGAAAAATCCTGGCTACGCCCATGAAAATTTTGGAAAACGCTGCTGAACTGATAAATAGAATCACTCGTTCTCAAATCTTATTACAAGAGGCAATGGTTCCGCGTCCTTTTGATAATCCAGCTAGATCGCATTAAGAACTAAAGTGTGTTTCATCCCGACTTACTTAAAAGACTGTTATTCCTTGTTGCTGATTTTAAAAGGTGTTGTAGAAGTGGCCGAATTAAACGCTGCAAGTGTTGATTTCCTCTTCTTGTCAAAATTTCAAGTCAGAGCAAGACGGTCATCGAATGATATTTTGCTTTTCGAATGAACAATCTTAGCACTTTATTTAAAGTCAGTTTCACTTCATTTCTTGATTACTTTCTAAATCAGTTCATCCTCACGCCTCAATAATTATTTAAGTTGCGAAGAAGTTTAGTTGTGCAAGGCGACAGTATTCTGATCCCACCCATTGGTCTCAAGACCATTCCATTTTTCGGTCGTCTGAATAACAAACTTTTACTAGGGATATAATCTGTTTGCTTTCTGCTTTTAAACGAGGAAACAGTTTAGACTTGAGCTGAAGGATATTTTGGGGATGGCATCTTAAGCTTAGAGTTACTTGAAGGGATTTTATTACATAGTCTTCCATTATTTTCCTATCAAGTGCCCGTTCCATTGCTATTCTTAGAGTAAAGCGAACCAGGCTTCATTAAATCTTTTACTTTCTGCATAAACTATGGGGTTGTCGAATGTAAAGGAATAAACATTGCATTAATTCAACTGAAAATTAGCAGGATTTAGCCCGATGCTAATCACTTAAAGATCACTCGGGAGAGTCTTCTAGTCTTTTCTGTGCAAGGAGTATTTGCAACGGGCCTCTTGAATTCAGTGCATGCAGTTAAGATGAAACTGTAAAGTGACGTTAACATAAAGCGAAAAGAGACATAAGTCAATCAGTCGTTACCTTGGGAAATATATTGCCTTGTTACACCGAAATCCTAATGACACACTGAACTCTGCGGAACATTTGTTTGGGGTGCGCAAAATTTTAAGAGCTGTAACTGGCAATGAAACAATATGGCCCAAGTACCTTAGCATGTTAGCAAAATACATCTTTATCCGTTTCTGTTTTTGTGGTGCAACTAGTTCAACTGACTCGTGACATTCATTTGCTAAGATTCGCTGTGATCAGTTCAAAATAAAAGAGGAACAAATTGAAGTGATAACAGTTGTCCTGCCTTGGAAATCTTAGTCTTACGTCCCGAGGTAGACTGAATTTACACGAATTCGTGCATTCGATCCATTCAGATCAAAACTGAAAGCTGCCAACCTAAGCATTTCTTCGCCGCTTTGTGATCCACGACCAGAAGACCTAACGAATTCAAATTTTAGTACTATTTTAGTACCGACTTTGACTTTCTACAGCTACATCTACGACTGATAATATTAAAAAGCCCTTACTTGTGCTGCTTTGAAAATTACTGTCTTTTTAATTTAGACTTATCATCTTGGAAACTTACGGTATGGCCAGAACTGAAACTACATTTTTAAAATACGGCTAGCATTGGTTTTGTACAACCTTCTCGGTTCAGCTCTTGCATGCATGCAAAACTGAACTAATGTATTTTGAAGTGAAGTGGTAGTTTTATTTGTTTGGTGTGTATAAAACCTGTTTAAGATAAAGAAAGGTGCCTCTCGAAGGAGTTTTATCAATTTTGTCACTTTTAATCATTTTATAGCGACACGCAACTGAATCACAAACGCGTTTCTGGGAAATCAGATAAGCTGAAGTAATTGCTTTCAATCTTCTCTATATTCTACCTGACGTTTGTCAGTTAAAACATTGTCTATATGACATTTTTTTTGGGATGTGGATTTCAATTGAATTGTGAATTTATTACCATGAAAGTTTACGTGTTTAATCGCATAGTTTTAGAAATGAACTTGGCCGCAATATATTTCAAAACTTCAGTTCAATTGTCGTTTATCAGTAATTAAAAGTTACTTTCACAGCACTGACGCTTCTTGATTATATTCTTTTAATTCGTCATTGCACAAAGGATATTAATTGTACCCTCCAAGTCAGCCGGTTTTCATTACGGCTTCATAAATTTCACTTACGTTAATTTAAAGATTGTAAAACTCTTCGAAAATATTATAAGAAAAGAAATTATATTTTTGGGAGACTTCAGCCGCGGTTGGTCTCACTTGAAGTGATGTGCTAAAGTTTTCATGCCACATAATCACGGCTAAACTAACCTTTTCATTAGTTGAAATTGATCCAAAGATTTATCAGAAGATGAAAAATCGTAACCATTCAATAAATTAACTCATGAATCTGGGATATAATGGGATTAGCAACCTCGCCAAGATCGAGGCCTGTGCGGTTTTTCATTCGCGTGTTATTTGGAGAAAAGTTTCACCCAAATTTATAAAGTAAGCTTTGCATTGAGAAGCCATGTTGGTGTCCCTCGGAGGGACACAAACATCTGGCGGCTGTTACATGTAAGTCATTTATGCAAAGCGCGTGTGTCATTTTGATCACAGAGTTCACGTTACATTTTGCGGTAGCTGGAACGGGGGGGGGGGGGGCACTCCCTTATTTGGGCTATACGGGGACGCGCCGCTGGATAGGGTATGGGTTTTTGGCCTCGCTGTCCTAAACAGGGTATACAATTTGACTTGCCTCTGTCCTAAACAGGTTAAAAACCTGTCCTGTCATCAATCAACATAGCATCATTTTCTGGACAAGAATAGCATTGTTGTCGGTATCTAATGTAAAATATATTTCCACTTAGCAGTATTATAACACGCGCGCATTTGCAGAACAGATCGTACCGGTAAGTCTAGTTGCTCTGTCTTGGATAACGTAATGAAAGAAAGATGACAATGTGTCGCACAAGCATGAGGGATCCAGCTGGTATAAATATTGTTTAGGAATATTTTTCTCTGTAAATGTTCTATTAGTGCCTTAGTCAAAATAAAATCAACTTATTCATTATACAGTAATTAAAGAAATCATTCCTCTTCGATTTGTTATTCAAAAAATCACCTTTCTAATAGATGCAATGACGACATTTGAAAACTGGGCTTTAGACGCATCGAACATGATTTCCCTGATTTGAATGACTTCTCGAACAGTTTAAATTCCTGTAAATCCAGCGTGTGTGCATTTGTCAGTCGTCCTAAACAAGGTCTTGAAATGGAGGCTGTTGTCCTACACTGGGTAGGGTTTTTAGCGTATTTTTGTCCTAAACAGGGTCAGGATTTCAAACCCTTGGCAGCACCCCCATACCCAAACATGGGTCAAGTACCCCCCCCCGGGCTGGAAGCAAAGGATATTAAGCAATCCTTGACAAAAAATATTTATAGATAGAAAGTCTCCGGCGCATGGAACAATGTAATATATAATTTATGGCAAAATGACACAATTCTAGAAGACATTTAGTCAAAACGTTCCTCGAATCGTTGTTTTTGAGGTAAGAACTCCTATGTAGTGTAAATGCACGCGCTTATGTGCTGCTAAAATCGTGCGCAGTAGGGATGCAATACTGAGTATTACGTCTTTTAAACTGACTAGTCAAGTAACTTTCCTAGTAAAATGGTCTCGTAGTATGACCACACGCTAAAATTAGGAAAAAAAGATTATGATTGGAAGAGGCCCGGTCCATGTATGAGGGATGTGTTTTCTAAGATCATACTCTCTTGACATTAACTGATTGGTAAGTTGAAGACAGAAAGTAGTCGTTGGCTGAATAAACTGCACAATAACGATAACTGACAGCTGAATAAACTGCGCACATCCGTTGCGCAAAAAAAATCGATATCCTCTGTACGACTTGATCCTAAATTGATACCCTGTTTTAGACCTGCCTTATACTTAGTTCCCTAGTTCAGACCGATGTTAAAGGCATCGTCAAGGGCTTTTGTTGATCGGTCTTATCAGTATAGTAACGATGAAAAAGTAGCTTCTTCTAAAAAACATACTCAGCTCAAGACTAGAGTTCAAAAATCACACCCTGTTTATGACCGGAAAAAATGGCTAATATTGACACCCTGTTTATGACCAGAAATGCTGAAAAACCATACCCTTCGGGCCGCACGTACCTATCCCATACGAGGAAGTATCCCCCCGGTTCATTAACATATTCGTATTACACGAAAAAGCGCACTTTGGCCGCGCTTTCAAATTTTCATGATTTTCTAAAAAATGAAAATTCGCTGGAACCTATAAATATGATTTTTAGAAATGTAGGTCTCTTAAGAGTATTTTTGGGCAAAATATTAGCGATTTGCTAAATGGGTCGTTGGCACTGGCTGCGGGGATCAGTACCAGAATCTGTTACAGGGAATTATCTTCAGAGATATCATGCAACGACACTCAAAACTTATATTTAGGTCCAACCCTTTAATAGCCTTCAAAACAACACAGGTAGCTAACAGTTTATCAATAGACTATGACAGGTAGTAATTACAGTTCAACGCTTATTACAGTGATTATCTTACAACAAAATAACAGGTGTTTGCTACGATTATTGAGGTGGAACAGTAACCTGTAATTTAGAGATGCAAAACGAACTAAAACAAATATATCTATGTTGTATTTCTATATTTTTGTCAGCGAAAGCGATTATGTAAAATACACTTACTGATCTGATTTTTCTCTCCTCACACAACAGTCAGCACAAGCGCAAGCACAAGGATCACAATTTTTCCTTTTTTTGTGCTTGAGCTTATACTTGCGTTTGCGCTGCAAAGAGTGAAAACGAATTGTTATACAGCTGGCGTTTTTTCCCGCTACAGGGCGCCCATTCATTGGCTAGTTCGTGGTCACATGACGTCTAACAATGAAACTGTTTCCCGCCAAATGCCATGAGCGGGCAACATTGCGAAAACTATGACGTCAAACGGGAAACAGTTCACTGTTACACTCGAAATGTTGACCGCTGTTGCACGTGATCAGAGGTGGCCTGATGTTGTCGCTGGAATCTCGGCGAGTTTTTCAAAGTTTGCTTTTGTTTTGTTTTGATATATAACAAATCACTTAATGACTGGTCCCTTGGGCAACAGTGAATTTTGTTTCCCTCGAATCTCAATGTTTCCCTCGACTTCACGTCTCGGGAAACATTGCGATTCTCGGGAAACAAAATTCACTGTTCCCCTCGGGACCAGTCATTAAGTGTTAATTATTTACCACATGTGGTTATACAAGTGAATATATGAATGTTCATATATTTGAACTGTGGAGAATAAAATGAAGATATGATTGATCCCCGCAGTTATGCACACAACTTAAGCAGTTGCGAAATTAAAGCCTGAAAAAAATTCAAGCCTGAACGGAAGTCGAACCCATGACCTCTCCGATACCAGTGCAGTGCTCTACCAACTGAGCTATCCTGAAGCCATCTGGAAGCTGGCCACTTCGTGAGTCCAGGACTGAATTTTTTTGAGGCTTTAATTTCACATGTGGTTATGTTTGCCCACTGAAAAATACTGTCCCCGGATTGCCTCGCACCTAAACAGTTTGTAAGGTTTGAATGATTTTGCTTGTGCTTGTGTTCAGATCGAATTTCGTTTTCACTTGGTTCGTCCCTACTGCTTGCGCTTTTGTGCCTGCGCTAGTGATTGCGCTATTGATTGCTCTTGTGCTTGCGCCGCTATTGAAAACCAGGCTTTAGTGAACAGGCGACTGTTGTATGGATACATATGAATGTTGTGCCGCGTAGCACTATGAGCACAAATGATGTA
>CM042747.1:27755638-27773131 GCA_022496165.2 Catalaphyllia jardinei
GTAGCACTATGAGCACAAATGATGTAACAGAGAATTAACTCTGAAGTCTAAATCGAAAGCATTGTACTTTCGATAAAAAAAATTGATTGGTTCTTAAGTGGTATTTCTCCCATTGATTTTGACAATAAAGTTATTTATTTTTTTCAGTATGTTCAATCACTTATTTCCTTGTCCAACCGTTTTTACTAATTAACTTCTATTCCTTTGTGCATGTTTTGTTCGATCGTCACGTGTGATATGCATTGCAAACAGCAAAAGCTCTCTAGATGAGCCCTTTTAGCACTTAGTACAAGTTTAGCTCTACAGTGTTGTGTAGGACGTATGCAGGGGTTTAAATTCTAATCTTTTGCGTAGTATGGATATTTTCTAGAACCAGGTGGCGTAAGAAACGACAGCAAGAGGCAAAGTTTAACTATTCATTCTTTTTTTGATTTACTCTCTTCCTACTCAGCAAAATTGTGTGCTCCCTGTGTCTAAAGATTCGGGAAATGATAAGAATTTTGACAAAACCAACGTGAAATTATTTTCTTTTGTCCCCGTCACCATTTATTACCTATAGCCCATAGTTATCGCTTCCTGTAATAGGACACTCCCATGAGTGCAGTCATTGTAGGGGACGGAAAAAACCCGGCGGGTGCGCGTGATCATTGGTGCATTTCGCTACCATTACATGACGTAGAGATCGTTTGCCAGCTCGCGCGAGGTTAATTCTTTTCGCGCTTTTATCTTTGTGCAGTGCGGTTTTGTTGTACCAGGCAAAATGACAGACAAAGAAAAGGATTTAAGGTAAGTTGTAAAATTTTATTTGTTAAATCACATGGTAGATGCAGTGGCCTCTTTCTAATGATATCGAATGTCGAGCCTGGGCTCTCATTGCTTCTTTCTCGATGGCTTGCTTCTCTTTGGAAGACCATCCTTTTAAGCGTACATTATTAAAATTCATGAATCCCAGAGTAAAATACAATAACTGCAGTCGCTGGGAAAGCCCTGTTAAACTCAGAATAGCCTCGCCCTTCTAGGCTAATGCTGGCGATTAAAGAGTTGTACAAGAGCTTTACATGATCATGAATGTTGTTGCGAGCTGTCTTTTTGTGTTCAACTCCTTCATTTTCTTTTTACGAACATGAAAAAGTAAGTAAGTATCTACTACTATTTTGTAAGTTAAATGTGCATGAGCTTTCAGTTTGGTAGTGAAATGTTTTGGGTGGGGTTATAAATGTCCAACACCTTTGTAAGCTTGTGTTTTTACTTTCTTTTTAAAAGGTTTCAATAATTTTTTTCTTTGATATAAGTTTAAATCTTAGTTTCAGAGAAGGTTCTCGTATGTTTCAACTTCACTTGCTATGTTTTAATAGAGGTACGTGATATTTTCTCCATTCGTTATGACCTTTTTGCCCTGACATGTCACTGTAACTTGTCACAATTAAGTCACATGATGAAATATAAATGGATAAAAAAACGATCTTGCTTTATTAACCACACATGGCTAAGGTAAATATTTTCTCATGTCTGACTGCACCTACCCCTGGCTGTCTGTTGTCTGCTCTTTTTGGTTTACTTGTGATACATATTGCAAATTAATCGTAGCATGTTCAGGCTCATCACAGATCACTCACAGTCACTGGTTTAATACTGTAAACATAGGCACGCAAGGCGTGCAAGAGTTATTTTTTTGTGAACTGAAAGGCTTCGGAGATAGCAGAATTAAATCGATGACATGTAAAATGTTTTACCAAACAAACTACAGTAATCTGACACGTCTCCAAATTAATATAGATATCATTTTATTTTCTAACAGGCAATTTGATTTGTTCTTTGATTAAACCGGCCACACTGTGATTGCTGCAACATGTGCACATGCATAACTCCCCCCACTCACCGATCTCATAGCCCTTTCAACTCCAAGAAGAATTTTTGCTCAAAAATACTCAAATTAAGAGAGCTATTCGCATTTTATACGAGTCGTAAGTTTACTTTTTTTACAAGAGGCCATAACTTGTTAGCTCTTATGAGTTTATTCCCATGTGAAAAACAAAAGTTTTAAGTTACCATTCGTAACTAAAAATAGCAATATCTCCTTTTGTTTGTTCAAACATTTCATAGGAACAAGTGGTGACCATTCGTCAGCTCTAATTGAATTTACTCCCTTGTGAAAATCAAGGGTGTCAAATTACCCTTTGTAACTAAAAATAAAAAAAATGCATTACATTTGCATACAAGAACAAAACAACTGTCACTTCCACTTATTTTGTAAATGTTAAAACTGTTTCAAATCTAAATAGCCTCGTCTCCTCTAAAATATGTCCTTTGAACTAGAAGCGACGATTCATGACCTCTAATTGAATTTACTCACTGTGAAAAACAAAAGTATCAAGTTACCCTTTGTAACCTGAAATAAAATATCTCTTCCCATATGATTTGTTTACTACTGAGTCATGAACTACTTCAAAACGCAAAACCCATATCGTTCATAACTTGCCACCACTACACTGAAGCAACCCAATGTATATTAAGTAACTGTAACAACTGTCACAACTGTCACGGACTAAAAATCACAAACCGGCAACGTACACGTCAGTGTTTATTATTCAGTCACAAAGTCCTTGAACTTAATACAATGATAGAACTCCAAAGACTTCATATAGCTCACTTAAGTTATCTTAAACAAGAAATTTTCTTTTTCTTTTACTACAATTCGTGCTGGCTGTTAATGTGATAAAGCGAAAACCCTGATAACATTGACGAGGAAAGATTAAGTTTCAATTATAACTTATCTTCTCATCCCGGCCCAGTAGTAAACAATGAACATTTATATATGTAAAATCGTCACAGAATAATTTATTTCTGTTCTGCTGAAGAAATTAATCGTAGTGTCTTCACATTTCTCGTTGAAACTTGGATGCTGAAATTAACGACTTGCCCTGGACTCTGCAGCCGAATACTTAGGTTTCACTACAACACGCAAACAATTCGAACCTGGTCACAACCTCTTCACATTCCCACTAGTGCATTCCGCCCCCTTAAATACAATTGTCCCTATCACAGAAACCCCGTCAACATTAGTAGTAGAGCGGCTAACACTCATTTAACTCAAAACCTTATATAATGGGAAAATCTTACCCTTCATCACATGCTCGCAGTTATATCCCAAACACTATGTTTCTTTGACTG
The DNA here is from genome assembly GCA_022496165.2 of Catalaphyllia jardinei. NCBI lineage: Eukaryota > Metazoa > Cnidaria > Anthozoa > Scleractinia > Caryophylliidae > Catalaphyllia > Catalaphyllia jardinei. The sequence goes on from CM042747.1 coordinate 27,758,810, forward strand.
ATGATCCAATTGCTAATGACTATAAAACCTGCCCACAAAATCCTTAGCCTAACCTACAGAAAATGTCGAGGTAAACCCAATATATGAATACTTCCTCCTCGTTTACAGCAGAATAAATATGGCCGTTCTCAACTGTATCGGGATCAAATCTTCTCACATACCATTTACCTTTACAACAGGAAATTTGATTGGTGTTTAATGGTAGCTCCAATCTGATTGGTGTGACATACATACATCTCTCACTGATCCACCCACCCATAACATACCTGACGTGCCGACTAAGAGGTATTTTTTTACAAAAAAATAACTCCAAAAATTAGTACCTGGTCTTGGTTGTGACTTTCTCAAAGGTTTTTTTCCAGCAGCTGAGTAACTGATGTTTATCAACATGTTAAAGCAGGTGTTGGTGTGTGTATCTGACGGTTTGACACAACTTGAATTACTCAAGTAAATAATGGTAATGGTATCTCTAACAAAGTTCTCGATCACGATTGGTTCTCCATGCACCTGATCACATGGGTGTCCAATTACAGGTATCCAATTTGAACTTTTTGTAATTGGATACCCACCTGATTTGCACATCAATTATGCACGCTTTAATGGTTTCTTCCTAATCTTTTCTGCTGTTATCAAAACTTACGAGAATTTGCTCAAAAGAGGTTCTGAAAAGACATTTTTATTCCAAAAAATTGTTTATAGATACAGGACCCTATCACCTGGAGCCTCCACCTCTCATATATCCTTGAGTCAACCTTTGTGTGCATCTTTCTATTTTTAGAACAGTCTTCCTCCAGGTGAGCTTAAATTTCCAAGAATGCATATTGTATAGTGCATTGTATTGTATTGTGCTGTGTTGAGTTGTGTTGTGCCATGTAGTATAGTGTTAAAATGCACTGTATGGCATATTGTGCATGCGAATCTAAGAGCCCTGCAGTTTCTAAAAATAGCAAGATACATGCAAAAGTTGTCTTATAGGGTTTGTATGGGAGATGGAGGCTCTGGGTGATGGGCTTCTGATAGACATGATTCCTGTTACTAATAGGACTGGGTGGAGTCCTGTTCAAAATTGGATGACTTGCAAAGTGGTAATTACAGACTGAGTTGGATCAGATGCAATATCAAGTGATCATAACCATTACAATTTTCCACAAAAGTAAAAGTTTCATTTGAAAAAGAGCTTTTATTAAGTAAATGGTCATTTTTAAATATCACATTTAAAAATAAGGAGAATAGCTCACAAAATGACTGTTAAGTTTCTTTCAAAACAGTAGCTGGAGACTAAAACCTCCAAGATTTTAAAGTCAGTCTCTTCAGTTGGTTACTATAGTGATTGTAATCAATGTTGTGATTGGTGGATTTAGTGGAGAGGACTTTAAATGATTGCCTCATGTAACTGCAATTACAACCAACTGTCCAATTTGTAGATTACTGTAAACACCCATGAATAAGCTGTACTTGCTGCTAAGCCACACCCTGAGCTTAGTAACCAAGCTCTAGTGGGGTGGATATAGTATCATATGATGAGCTTTTCAACCAATCAGTATGTCCAATTATTATTTTCACCTCTGGACTCTTCCTCTTGGGTTAGGACGGCACCTAGACCGATAGGGCTACCATCGATGAAGATAGAAGTGGGTTTCTTTGGATTGAAGCATCCCAACGTGGTCTTGGTCGACAATGCTGCTTTCAGGCATTCAAAGGATAACTGTTCCTCTTGCGTCCATTGGCACTTTGCTTCATCGCAGGTCAACTGTCAAAGAGGTCTCGTGATTAATGTAAAGTCCTTAATGAACCGAGAGCAGAATGCAGCGGAGCTGAGAAGGCTTCGTACTTCAGAGGCATTGGTTGGTGGAGCAACATTTTGTAGAGCCTCAACCTTCTTCGGATCAGGTGACATACCCTTTTCGGAGAACACATGGCCAAAGAACAACATAGTGGGAACTCGGAACTGACACTTGGGTAGGTTGATTGTCAGTCCATTCTCATGGAGTCGATGGAACACCTGTTTCAGATGCTGGTCATGAGTGTCCTTGTCTGTGCCACCAACATAGATGTCATCGCTGATGTTTTTAACACAAGGAATACCATTGATGATGTCATTCACTTTCTTTTGGAAGACTTCCGCAGCACACAGGAGACCAAAGTTCAGCCGCTTGTAGCGAAACAGCCCAACATGAGTGGAGAACGTCGTGAATTGTCTCGAATCAGGGTGGAGTGGGATCTGGTGGTACCCCTGATTAAGATCAATCTTACTAAAGACTCTGCACCCATTGAGGTCTGACACCACATCATCAATGGTGGGAATGATGTGCCGCTCTCTGATGATAGCTTGGTTGAGGGACCGCATGTCAATGCAAATTCTGATTTCATTAGGCTTTGACGATTTGGGTACAACTACAATTGGTGAGACCCAAGGTGTCGGGCCCTCAGCGCGTTCAATGATGTCCTCATTTTCCAGTTGTCTTAGCTTGTCTTCCACTTGCTTTCCTACATGGAACGGGATGCGGCGGTGCGGCTGTGCCACTGGCCTAACAGATTCATTCACATGTATGTGAACTGGTTCACCTTTGTATTGACCCATACCATTAAGCAAACAGGGGAAGTCCTTGAGGAAGTCTGGGACACCAGGTGGCAAATTTGCAGGCGGTTGTTCTACTGTTTTTACAGCTTTGATGAGATTTAGCTTTTGTGATGTTATCCAGCTAAGGATGGATCCTGAAGAGCCCTCTGCCACCTAGTATGTCTCTTCTGATGAAGGGTGATCACCAGCTACCCTGACTCTGAGTTTGCCACATAGGTTTAGTGGATTACTGGACATATACGGGTACACCTTGACATTTGTCTTCAACAGTTGGGGCTTCTCTTTTAGACCATCAAAGTCCTTGCTTAAAATGTTGACCGTTGCCCCTGAATCTGCCATTATGCGGATTGGTGTGTCCATTATCGTGACCTGAAGGATAGGTTTGGCTGTTTGGGGTTCCTGTGCACCAGTAGTGAAGGTGTATTCTTCACTGCTATCACTTTCGGCAGTTAAAGCTTCGTCATCACACGGACCTTTACTATCCACAAGCCTGGCACGGCGCTTGCCTTTCGAAGGTTTTCGTGTACGGGAAGATTTCGAACGATTGATGGGTTTGGAGCGGCAGACTTCAGCAAAGTGATTTAATTTTCCACAGTTCATACACTTTTTGCCTTGAGCCGGACAAGTTCCTTGGTGCAGATAATTTCCACCACACAGACCACATTTGGTGTTGCGAGAGCCAAGCTTGGGTGGACCATTGGAATTCTCCTCTCGATCGTTACTCTTCTTGTTATTGTAACGACCAACTGCATGCGATTGTTGTTTCTCTATCTCGCTATCTCTTTGGATAAAAGGACAAAGTAAAATGTTAAAAAGTGTATAAATTAAATAGCTATTTTTTAAAATAATGCTTTTAGTACTTTTATGGGTGACCAACTTGGAATCTTGTGCAGTAAGCTTTCATTTTCTTTGTTTACATAACAATATTTTCTTTTGGTTTCATTTTCTGCAATGATATACATGTAGTAATTTTTCTTTCCCTTCTGTCTTTTTTTGATGACTTGCTTGACTTCATCTTTGTATGTTTTATTGTCTAAAGAATGGGGAAAAAGTTCTCTTTGTCAAGGCAAAGATTTTGATAAATTAATTAAATGTCCTACCGCCAATTAGTGACTGGATTGAAAGAAATGGGTGTTAAATTCCACTTCAGTCAACTTGCCATATATCCGGTATGTTATATTGCTCATGTTAAATTTATGAATGATATTGTTTCTCAGTTCAACTGTGGTTAATTTTTTATTAATATTTCTAGACTACCTTGCCCTGTTATTCCAGTAAAGGGTCCATCACCAGACAAATTTGACTGCTATGTGCTTGTGTGTGAGAATCTGGAATGGAGTAACCCAGAATGGGATTTCTTAAAGACCCCTATCTTGGAAGCAGCAAAGGTAAAACCAGCCTGTATATAATTAATCATACTTTCAATGAAGCATTATATACTTATTCAGTGCAGGGACTGCGAAGTGCTTGAATGTAGGATTGAATAGCTGCCCATCCTCTCTGACTACATTTTATTCCTCTAACCGATTGTGGGTGTGGTCATTTATCCTCCAAGTTCAAGTTGAAGTTTATTACACACTATTCAAGTTCATAAATATACGATAGTTTACAAAATTATGGTGTACAAAGTGCTGTGCACATTGTCTCTTGGGAACTCACTTCATACCACAGCACATGTGTAGTGTTAGAATGAATGAAATTTAAATATACCTAATATTAAGTTGACCTGGTAAATATTTTGGTACATGTATACAGTTCATATAGAGTTGTATCATGGAGACCTTCTTGTCATAAATTTAGGTATTTTTAATATAACTTTTGGTTAATAAATAATTACTTGGTACATGTAGCTGTGTATTAATTTTTTTATATAATTTGTTTGACATGTCCTTAACTAATAGAGGGTCTTTACTTTAGGCTATTTATTCTGATGCAATAAAAGTTACTAACAGTGTATGCATTAATTGTTTGATGTTATGAAGTAAGTAAGTATAGGTTCTACTGTACACATACATTGCAGATACAATATGTATTCACACTTTTTCCATGTTTTACAGGTGGACAAAGCTGTCGGTGTTGACACTTTGTTGTTTGCTGATACAACAACAACAACAACAACAACAACAGTGGTAAGTACTTCAGTGCATGCATGCAAGTAGCTTTTTGCAAAAGTTACGAATACCCTTTGCAGAGTAACTTGTAATGTGTGTTCACTTAGCAGGAAATGTTTGCTTCTTTTCTTAGGTTCATGCACCAACTGGCCCTGTTAACAGAGATTATGATGATGTTAGGAGGTATGGTGAAGCAGCTGGAAAAGGAATCAAAAGGTAATGTAATACTGTGTCTCTAAAACAGCTACAGGTAGATATATGTCCAGCTTGGGAACACTTAAAAAATTGGAATAATGGTATTAATTTTTGGATAACTTCCATTATATTTTCACAGGGCAATGAAGGCAGGAAGCCAGTCTCCCCTTCTGGTCACCGTTGCTGGAGATTCATTCCCTAATGCTTGGTCTGTCTCAACACTGGGAGCACTTCATGCACTTTATGTGGTGAGTATTGACATAGTAAATATCTAATGGCACCCATTCGCCAGCTATGGTTTTTCTGTACTAATGATTTAATTTTTTGAAAAATTATAGAATTCCAGACAAAAATGAACCATACACTAACATAAAAGATTGATAAAAAATTGCAACAGCCTCTCAATAGACAAACTTGGTCCTTAAGTTGATTCACTTTTGTACTACAGTACAAAACTACAACTGCAGTTTTCTTCACTGTTTTCAAATGTATTGTATTTATTGTTAAAGTCAAACAACAAAACAAAAAAGCAAAACTTACTCAAGGGGTCTGGTATGTGTTTCCACCAGTCAGCATAAAGAGAAGCAATATGTCAGAAATTAAAATACATTTAATAGCTGCCATCATGGCAATTTGTCAGAAGGCAAGGCAAATCAGAACATTTTACTCATAGCCAGAGGGTACTCGTAAGCAATCATCATGCAGATAAGCAATCACAACAGTCTGTTAGATAAAATGGTGGCTAATTAAGTCATAGGTTTGGAGGAAGCATTTCTATACATGTAAGTGCATTTGCATTTTGGTAATCACAGAAGACAGGTTTTTAATCTATTAATAAAGGTTAGACTACATAATAGTTTCTATTCAAGGCTTCTATAGTGGTCTGTGGCTATCCCATTGTTTAACAGTTTTGGGTTTCTCATTTAGCCACTTGAATTGCGAGAAGCATTTCCAGAAAAGAAGCAGAAAGTTAAGAAGCTTGGAGTGGCCCTGTTTGAAGAAGTAAGTGGAGTTCACAATAATGTAAATAAATTATTGTGAGATAGTAATTCAAGAAAGCAAAACACCAAAAAGCTACATTGTGTAGTTCCAGAAAGTATCCATACTCCACCCACAGAAGGGTTTAGAATTTCCTGTAAGAGCCAAAAAATGAAATAAATAAATTTTACAAAGCTTGATTGGAATTTCAGAAGGGTAGGGAGGTATACAGTCAGACCTCCACTAACAGACACCTCCCATTGGTGGACACCAAACTGCAGTTCTGTTCCTCCTGTAAGCAGACAGTGAACAATATCAAGAAAATGTCTAACCCATACATTAAAGTTTTCCATTTTTAACTTTTCTTTGCGCCAGTCACACAAAGCAATTCCCAGCCATATCCAGCTTCTCTGTTTCTGAGTTCACCATCTACCATAGTAATGAGGAACTTTCATATACTCTACTCAAAGAGACTTGAGATCAGGGAACCACAAAAGCAGACACTGATCTTTTATTAGTTTCTTTTTACCTACATCAGGACACTTTGCATTTGAAAATGACAATCATGCAAATGTGCATAAATTGTATACCTTTTCTGTTCTGTTAATCTCCAAAACATTGGCAGTTGGTTATGTTACTGCTTATAGATTTACCGGCAAGTCTTTTATTATTGATTCATAGTGTTTAACCCATTGACCCCCGCATCAAACTGTCCGCGACCCACCCCCAATTTCCAGGCGTTTTTTGAATATTTCGGAGCGAGCGAAAGCAAAAAAAGTAAACCATATGCGCAGTAACCACAGACACAAGATCAGGTTTCAAGACATCGTTTATTTAAAGTTTAATAAATGGACGGCCAAAATATTAAAAAATATCAACAGGAAGAACTCAACTTGATGTGCCTAACTAGTAAGAAAACAAGAAATTATATTTTTTCCTTTGCCGCATGACAAAAGCCGAGAATATTGAATATGCAAAAATGGGTTCATTTTTTACTATAGAGGACAAAACGAAACCGAATACAACAGAATTTTCATTCTTTTACTATAACAGATAACATTTAAGAAAACGCCAGACCATCAAGGTGACAAACACATGTAAAAACCAATTTAAGAAAAGAAATTCAGATAATTTTTTCGCCGCCCGACGAAATTATACAGCGCGGCCAAAGAAAGATGAAAGTTGTACATCAAAAACATGACAAAAACAAGCCAATTAATTTGAGATAAATCATTTTTCAACTGTGTAAATTTAGCGCCCATCTAGTTCTTTCCTCAAAAGTTCTGTAGAAGCTGAACAAGACTCAATAAAGTATATTTCAGGGAAGCAAATACACAAGACAAACAAACCACGGCGGTCGCCGTAAACTAAATATGCAGAAATTCAGCGTGCCAAAATACTGTTCACTTTTAAAACCTAAAATTCCCAAATAAAGGCAGCCAAATGAAAGAAACATGCTAGGAAGTTCAATAACAATAAGTCTTCATTCAATAAGTCTTCTTGATCTAAAAGCACGAAAATGTTCAAAATTTCACTGACGTGATTTACCGCATGGCTGCATGTTCGAATTAATTATTCACGCCTAAGCGAAAGCGTGAGTTTTTCCCTACAAGTTTTGCCATTATTTTATTGGCTGTGGCTTTGCCAATCATGCTAAAAGCTAAATTCAACTTAGAACTAATACTCTATATTACCATTTTTGTTTTCTCAAGTCCAGGCAGCTGCTTTAATTCCGTGATCTGTTTTCAAAACTCACTTGAAAGCAAATCGATCACGCGAAAGCGTGAGTTTTTCCCTACAAGTTTTGCCGTTATTTTATTGGCCGTGGCTTTGCCAATCGTGCTAAAAGCTAAATTCAACTTAGAACTAATACTCTACATTACCATTTTTGTTTTCTCAAGTCCAGGCAGCTGCTTTAATTCTGCGATCTGTTTTCAAAACTCACTTGAAAGCGAATCGATCATTTTCGCCGCGGTTGAAGGAAGAAAAAATTATTCACCAGAAAGGTTTGAGGACTCCATTTACCTTGGTCTTCTATTCTGAGACCACCTAAACATCGATTTATGTTTTTCCTTTTCATTTTAAATGCCAAAGAAGCAATTTCTCTGTTTTAGGAATGAAAACAAGACCCTGGAAGTTTGTAGATTTGTCCTGCAACGCGCCATGGTTACATGCGCTTTCGAGTGCATGATTTTAAGACGAAAAACCGTCTTTCTAGGACCCCTAAAGTCCTCTAAAACTGCTCAAAAAGTCCTTTCTCATTGGTTTATTTGTCCTTAACAACAATAGAACAATAGGAGGAGCAAATATCTTCAGGGAGGGTAGGAAAGGCAATTGTCCTCACATGCCTTTTTACAGCCGGTTACAGCCGGCACGGGAAATTGGGGGTGGGTTTTCACACGGCTGGTTACGGCCGGCACGGGAGATAATGCGTTAAATTAGTGTCAAATGTATGCTTACAAGTTTAATAGAATAACAACATCCAACAGCCCTGTGATGGATAATACAAATTACAAGTGGTTTTGAGGACTTGTTCTGGTACATTATATGCCCCCAGTGCATTTTTGTTTCCACCTTCTAGTAAGCAGACACCTCCCATAAGGCTAGCAGAAACTTACTCTTGGTCCTGGGGGTGTCCACTTACCGGAAGTTCGACTGTGGATTCGATTCCTTGTTTTAAATGCCCAAAACTTACATTGTTCAATGTCAGTTATTAATAAATAATTATTATTTAAATTGGATAACAAAGGGTGTTATAAACCTGGACATTATATACATGTACATGCTATAAATGATTAGACCTTTCATACACCTGGTGACTGGTGCAGTAGCTAAGAGTCAATTGATTTGATAATATTGTAGTTACAATTATTTTACCATTTTCATCTACAGCATAAATGTGACCTGAAATATGTAACAGGCATAGATTCTGGAAGGTAAGCTTATTTGAGAGAACAGAACATTAAGGTGACCGAACACAGTTTTTGATACCTCTGTTTTATTTACCTTTTCCTCTAAAACCCTCTATCTTTTGGTCGCCAAAAATGGCAGCAAGTAAGTTAACAACACTAACTTCAACTTTTTGATAATTAAGCTGATGTATGTGCCATTGCCATGACAACATGATTAAATATAAACAGGCATTTAAAGTCGGTTTTGTTTATTTGCAGCAAATCTGGTGATTAGATTTTCTTTATAATATGCATGCAACAAGCTTGTAACGATACTCACAAGTTAGCACTATTTCAATAATAATTTAACAAACATATCTTTAATTATCCCTCATTGAAGGTTTACTGGGATATCTTGAATTTCCTTTGTTAAAGTCCAATTTCTTTCAATCCTCCAGTTACTTATTTTCTGAAGCATTTTTGTGCCAAATTTCGTGAAATTCTAATGAGTGGTTCTCGAGAAATAGGCATATCTCTGAGAAGTCAATTTTTTACTCAATGGCAATTATTTTTTACTTACTATGCATGTGCTGCATGTAACTGGGTTCTTTCAGTAACAAACAAAAACTGAGAATTGCTGGGTTCTTTGCATTGTTACCTTTTCTAACATAACTTGGTAATAAAAGAGTAAAACCAGCAATACATTGTGCTCATTTGTTAAGAAAAATAGTACAGATAGCGCGGACATTGAGCAAATAAATTGATTGGTGTATTGATGCCATGTTTGTTTTTATGCAATACTTGTGCGTGCGCTGAATTGTGTTACCAAGAGCGTGCACAAAAACTGTGTTCGGCCACCTTAAGTCAATAATTCATAATAATATGTTTCCAGGCATTCATAAACAACAGTTAACATTTAGCTGAAGTTAATGTACCATCCCATGACATTTTAAAATTGGTATCTGAATACAATAATACTTGTAGTATGTACAAGTAGGGTGTGACTGTCACATGGTAAACTGATGACTGTTTGTTATTAGGTATGTGTGTCTAGATATTGGTGGATCTGACCCAGAGAGGATGGCAGCCCCTGGTGTGGAGGAGTACATTCGGGAATTATTTGCTGGCTCTGCTGTCAGTGTAAGCATCAGTTATGGTGTGGTTGACACTTGCAGTATTTAACCTTTCTCATTTTATTTTAGTTGTCTCTTTGAGTCTTATGCATCTTTAGTTTCCCACTTCTGAAACCGTTTTTGGCTGTTGTTTTCATTAAATTTTAAACAGGTGAATGTTGTAAGAGATGCCACTGAGTTTAAAGCAAAGTATCCACTGTATGAAGCTGTCAATAGGTGTGCCAGAGGTTAGTGTTGGTCACCAGATTTACTTTTTTTTTATTTTCAAGACAAGAGAGAGGTCTGTGAGCAATTACGGAATGAATGTGATACTTCAGATTAGACAAATGAATACATCATTCCAACCAGTGCAGGTCTTGTACTAGCTATTTTATAGTACTCTTTTTTTGGCGGAAGGGGGGGGGGGGGGCAAAGAGAGGGCAGGGCATGTGACTCCCACAGTGTGGAGGTTAGGGGTGGGTGAGTGGTTGCTGAGATAAACAAGTAAACAAATTGAGTTTTGAACCACTAATTCAAGAGTAGGCACTGGGAGTAACAAGATGAGGAGTTGTGAAGTTCTGACTATTCTTTGCTACCCATTCCCACCACCACCACTACTCCCCCCCCCCCCCCCCCCACACACACACACACACACACACACAGCATACACAGAAGACAAAGAGTAAGAAATGTCAATGCATACAGTAATTACAACAGTAAATGTTTAAGTTATGAACAAAAAAGGACAGTGACAGTCACTGTGTTAGGACTAAAACCTAATGATCCCACATACATAGCTAGAAATTTCAAATGACCGTCCTTTCCACAGGCCTTTAATACCTTAAAGACTTGTGTTTAATAGTACTTAAAATGTAGAGGAGCAATGTGAGATATTGTTTTTAAAGGAAATTAATTTAGAATTCTGGAGTGTCATCAACTATGACCTCATAGAAAACTCAAGGTCATAAGTTAGTTTCCCCTTCTTGTTTATCATTCTAGTTGTTGATCGACATACTGGCAGAATAATCAATCTGGAATATGTTGGAGAGGGAGAGATCACAAAAACTATTCTTTTAGTTGGAAAGGTAAGTAAAAATAAGTACTGGTAACATGTATTAAGTTTTGTGATCACAACTACATTATACATCCCTATGATGCTGAGTGTGTAGGAATTACAAAATTTCAAAAATAATCTGCTTCTCCTGAAAGCAAGTTGATCAAATCTCTGATGATTAGAGCACACATTGGCGGGTGTTGTCTTTTGTTTCACTTTTGACATCATCACCTTTGGCCAAACTTGGCATCATCAATTCTCAAGTTCTGCAGGAGGAAAAGATCTTTCCAATGATATGCAGATAAGAGTGATCAGGTCAGTGGGGCCTGACTTATGCTAAAAATGCTTAGAAATTTCAATGAAAAACTCAGAGCACAGGGTTCTTGTTAAGAGCCGGTAACCGCTTGTTTTTACCGGCTGTTTAAGTAAATGTTACCGGCTGTTTCACTGAATATATATATCTAGCAGATGTTACCGCTTTGAAAATACATCATTTGTTGAAGCAATCCAGCTTGTTTTTGCCAATTCACCCCTCGAAACGACGTCCGCCATGTTTCCTTACCATTCCTCTCGCGACCAGGGGAAACCCCCCATAATCCATTGAGAAACGTTTACAAAATTGCGTCCACATGTGGAAAACGACAGAAAGGTCTGTTGGAATTTGGTTTTCAACCAAAGTGTCAGAAAATCGGTGGTGAGTGAAAATCAATAAAATGGTACCATATTACCTACTTTATTTTTGCTGAGTATTAAATAAATTTAAAAGCCGCTGACACGCAACAGTGATCGATACGAACGTCAAGTTAACACTTGAAAATGCTTGCCTGTTCAGTGTCTTGTGAATCCTGAGTTTTGAGCACTTGTATTTTCCCTGTTACAGTCAAAGCTTAGTACTCTTTCAAAGTAGTTCTTAGTATTAAGTTTGTTGAAGAAAAGTAACATAATGTTGAGAGAAAAAAAAAAGATAAACGTTGCATGATATTTAAGAGCCACAGTCACCAAAACTGTAAGTAAGAAAATGAAAACTGATTAAGTTACACTTAGTGGTGCAAACTTCATTTGAATTTTCATCTTCGAATTATTTGTTCTTCATCTACAGAGGCATATTTTTTTCCAGATAAAACAGTTCTTGGTTCAGGAAGAATCTTGAGAATGTAACATAATTGGAGGGCTGGGGAGGTAGCTACTCTATATAGACAGTCACATGAGATATGTTTTCTTTGACTATAGTTAGGATTAAGACTTTCAGGCTGAATTGCTGTTGGAATAATATATAGTAGCTTGATTTGAAAATTAAAACAGAAATGATCGTATGAAATAACTAGTCAAGACACTAAAAAGTTTGTTTATTAGCAACATTAACAAAGTGGAGATTGATTGCATGTTGAAATGGTAATTTATAAATGGAGAAAAGTGCAGTGCTTAAGAATGCTGTCCACAAAGCTATTTCCCCATTCAGATGCTAAAAAGTGTATATTGGCATTAGCAAATTTATCTAGATTGATTGCAACATTTTATCAAAAGAGTTCTATCTTTGACTATAACAACAATTTGTTGGCTCATGAAAAAGGGTGCCACGAGACATGTCAAAAGACACTTTGGATCACCGAAAACCCAGTAGCTCCCGGGATCTTCGCTCCCTGAACCCCCACCAGGGGCACTGCCCCTGGACCCTGGTGGGGGCCTACACGGCCCCCACACCCCCAGTGTCAAGAGCAGGTAACAAAGTTACCTGCTATTTTTGTTTTTTTACCTTCTATGAGCAAAATCTCCTTTGATTACATTTGGCTACTCTGTGGTAAGAATTGCCTGTCTTGATTATACTTTCTGGGCAGTTTTTGAACTGGTAGCAAGCTTATTAGAAGGTCAATCACTGCAGCAAAAAGATGAGAAGAAAAACGGAAAGCCCCCCAAAAAATAAAAGATATCATGAAAAGCCTTAAGACGTAGGTTGTTTTTCTTGTTCAAAAATTTTAATTTCTGCGCATGCCTTAGCAAGAATTCCTAAAATGCAATACCAGTTAAAGAAAGGCATGCTGTAATGTTCTAAATGCCTTTTTGAGTAGATTGCACTTAATTTAGCTTATATCAAGGCTGAAAATGTCCAAAATGTTGTGTTTTGGTAAAAAGCTCCAGGAGTCATTGGGTTAGAAACATATATATTGGATACATCTGCAGGTATGGGAAAGCTTTGTATTTTGGGTCACTTGGTATTACTCTTTATTTGGAGTTGTTTTGTTTCCTGTCTTTTATTTCTTTTGTTTTACGTAACCTTACGTAATCTGTGCTCCAGTAGCTGCAGAAAGATCCAATATATTATTATAAAAAAGCTCAGTTATTATTAACACTTGAGTATGGAACTTGTCTCTGGGACTTGTTTTGTAGCTTAATTTCATATAATCAGCCACCCTTCTCCTGACTGACTAGGTTTCTTGTGTTAAAATTTGAAATTTACTTGTGCGTGATTTGTTCTCGGTTGTTATACTTTCTCTGTGGCGTAATTGAGAATGAAGGGGAATGAATAGTTTTAATAAAGAATACTGAATCTTTCATTCCTTTATCACAGGGTGTTACGTATGACACTGGTGGTGCTGATATTAAAGCGGGCGGAGTAATGGCTGGAATGAGCAGGTAAGCATTCTGATTATGTTTTGCACAGGGTTTACGTTATAATGTCAGTCTGAGGCACTTTGATAGTGTCTTAATCAATGTAGAATCAGACCCTTACACCTGAAACCCTATTTGTTACTGAAAAATTGTTTAGATGAGAACCTTGGGTTGACTGAATATCAGTTACCAATGACAGTCTTTCTCGGCACCACTTTTGCATGACCAATCACTCTAGTGTCCTAGGCAGTGGCTCAGGGTGTCATGTGCACTAACCATAATTTTATTCATAGTACTGCAATGTATGCATAGTGCAACAGTTCAATTCCTTCTGCATGCATTGGATACCTTTAACACTGCTACCTTGAACCATGCAATGTCTACAAAGAACTGCAGCTTCATACCAAGAGCACCACTACCAAGCACCACAGGCCTGCAATACATACATGTACACAAGGAATAGTCCTCAGCATACACCATGTACTTTTATGGCATTAGCCTGCAATTTATCAAAAGAATTTAGAAAACAGTCCTAAGAAAATAAGCACGCTGATTGGTTAAAAATTGTGTTTGTATAACTTGATGGAGACACAGAACATATGCACGCTGTTGATGTAGTGATGGCACGAGCAAAGAGAATTTACATTTTGATAATCAAAGTTAACAAGTTGTTTTCCTTTTTCTTGTCACAGTGTTTTCTAAAAGAAATAAAAAACATGCACTCCGTGTTTCTTTCAAGTTTTAGTATAAATCTACTAGCGTTCTATTATGAGTGCCATTCTCTGATTGGCTA
>CM042747.1:27776285-27788152 GCA_022496165.2 Catalaphyllia jardinei
GTCTGCAATGTGTGCAAAGGACTACAGCTACATAGCCCTCTGTATGCGATGTATTCCATAGGTCTGCAATGTGTGCAAAGGACTACAGGCATTTCATACCTATAATGCTAGGATATTGAAGCATATAGGCACATGTAACAATACCTTAGTTATTATTAGGTCAGTTTTAATTCACTTGCTTTTTTGTAAAATTTATGTTAAGGGACAAGTGTGGTGCAGCAGCTGTGGGAGGGTTCTTTCAGGTACCTTTGTTACTGTTGTTGTTGTTTTTGTGCCTAGTGCTCGTAGAGCTCAAGGCACTATGTTATCGTGTGTGCGTGTCCGTAACACTTGCGACTCGTGTAATATGTCATGAAGTGTCCTCCCCTTAACATTTTTTTTGGCGACGTGTAATATGTCATGAAGTGTCACCCCTTCACTTTTTGTGCCCAGTGCTTGTAGAGCTCAAGACACCGCATTATCGTGCATGCCTACATGTGTGTCCGTAACTCGGGTTTTCTCGTATTCTTTCGCCAAGAACCCGAGATCACTTTCGAGCAATGTTCGTTTGATTTTCGTATCCCGAGAAGACATCATGTAGATGGCAACTTTTGCTCCGATCGCTCCATGTGCGTGTTTGTTCAATGATGTTGGTAAATTTTGTATGTTCAAGATTTGACTCAACTGCATCGGGGCATTTTCGCAGGGAAAAAAAATTCAAACCACAGTGCTCGTCAAAAAAAACAGTTTTCACTACAAACCCATCTCGGCAAATTTGTAAATTTATACTCGTTTGAAAGGTCACTGAAATGACCTTTTTGAAGTAGTTTTTGCCTCTGAAACAAAAATATCTGATTGCACAATCATGCTTAAAAGCACGCCATGCAAAGAATGTAATCTGAAACGATGACTTTGCAGCGATATATAACTTCTCCTTCAATATCACCAAACATCGGCAAAAGTAAAATCTATTCCTTAACATTCCAGCTTCATCGTGTTAAAATATCAGCAAAATCGAACAAAACCAGCACTAATGAGAATTTTTTTGTCACCCATCTATCAACATTTGCAAGCAACCGAAGTTTGTTACAGCTGATACTTATTTCACAAAAACGTTTCTTGTTGTTGTTGTATCACATAGTCATTGCAGATGATACTAGTTTTCCTATCACTAGGCACGTGTAGTCATAGACTGCTATTTTTGTAATGGCTGGGCTTATGCATTCCGTGGTACAGCAAGGACTGATGATTAGGCAGGGCACCTTGGCCTAACTCCTATCATATTTTGGAAAGACCTAACACAGCAGTGCTTTATCCATGCAAAATGATTCATTGTTATATTTTTTTTAATTACAATTGTTTAGAGTCTGGCCATGCTGAAGCCAAAAGGAATAAAAGTGCTGGGCACAATGGCCATGGTGCGCAACAGTGTAGGAGGAGGTAATAAAAAAATCTTGTTATGGATTAAGGGAATTATTTTTTTTTATTTATTTTTTTTTTATTTATTTATTTTTTTTTATTTTTTTTTTTGACAATACAATTAAGGGAATTATCTATTACTTGACATTGTGAAAAGGTAAAGGCAAAAACACTTAATGACCTTAATGACCCTCGGGGAACAGTTAGAACTGTTTCCTTTGGATCAGTTATAAAGTGTTTTGTTATTTAGTTAAAATCTAGTGCAAAGTTTAAGTAAGGAGAAGTCAAAGTAACCTATTTTATTGGGAGAGAAGGCAACAATTGCTAAATAAAACTGTTGTTGCCTGCATGGCCAACATTTAGATTTAGCCATCAATACATGACCCTACATCAACCAATGGGAGTGTGCATTAGATTAAACCTGCTGTAATGGTTTGATTTAGTGCTCTCCTTCCAGTAAGCACCCCTTTTTGCACAAGTGTCCCCCTTTAAATGTGGTTTTATTGATAAGTGCCCCTGTTTCAATAAACGCCTTCATTCTAGCACTGTCAGAGTACATATCAACGGAGGTTCATCTTAATTGATTGTTGACATAGTGCCGCATTACTATTTACAAAAACAGGGGCTTCGTCTGAGTTTCTCAACTGGTATGTCCATGCGAGTGCATAATTCCTTTAAACGAACGATCTCATCAAGTTTTGTTTTGAACATTCGGGTCTTCGAAAAAAAAGAAATAAGTGCCCTGTCCCAAATAAGCACTCTCCCTTGAGGTACCAAAAGTAAATAAGGGGCCAGGGCGCAAAATCGAATCATTACAGTAACTCCAGCTATATAACAGTGATTTTTTAAGATAGAAATACCAGATGTTCCCAACCAATCAGTGATCAGCTGATTTTATTAGTACACAGTTTCACATGTCATAGATTGATAATAAAAATGATGAAATACATCTAAGTTATTAAAACACTTTGCATGTAATTCTCATAGAGGGTTATGTTGCTGATGAGATAATTACATCTGCTGCTGGTACCAGGGTGAGGGTCGGCAACACTGATGCTGAAGGCCGTATGGCCATGGCTGATTCTCTTCATTACATGAAACTGAAGGTAAACATTAGATAATGGCCTGAAGGGTTCATTTGTTCAGAGCATGAACTGGTTTATCAAACTGAGATTCGGTGAGTATTGTTTTATACCAAGTGCTGATACTTGTAATTTTGTTTCAAAGGCTCTTGAAGAGAAGGTTCCTTCTCAGATTGTAACCATTGCCACTCTCACTGGCCATGCTGTTATTGCTATGGGTCCTGCCTACTCGGTTTGTATCATTTTCCTTGTCATATTATCTCTTCTAGAAACTTTGAAGTACCACTGACCAAGACAACAAATAACAGCTAGTTGTGGGTTTTTAGAATAACCTGACAAAGAAACAAGCTTTTTAACTGTAAATTTCAGTAAGTTGAAAAAAAAATGAGTGAGGGACTGACGTTGATTTCGGCCAAGCCATAGTGTTTCTTGTGGAGCCAGGTCTCAAATGATTTAAAACTCACAAGGCATCCCCGACCGTAAGACATGCAGCAGACATTAACCTGCGAAGGACAGTTTTTTCCCAAATTGGCAAATAAAGACACTCTGCCTGTGTACAATTTGAAAACCACTGATCAGCGTATTTAAGAACTGATGTCAGCACCAGTGAAAGAAGTAGTTATTTTGAGAGAAATTGCTTTAAAAGCAAAAATGAACGACTTCAAAGATGTATCAAACTTCTACTATATTAGGAATATCCCTAAATTATAGCTTATTTGGTAGCTCTTAGTGCATAGCTTCATGTGCAACAAGTCCTGCATTCTATTTACATCCCGAAAAAATAAAAAAATAGAAACTTGTGGGGGTGGTCAATCATGTCTGATAGGAGGAGTCGCAATTTTTTATACTTCAATGAGCAGATCTTTGTGGGGTTAAATTTCGCGGGTAACTGTGAACTGTTTCCCGTTTGACGTCGTAGTTTTCGCAATGTTGCCTGCTCATGGCATTTGGCGATAAACAGTTTCTTTGTTGGATGTCATGTGACCATGAACTAGGCAATGGATGGGTGCGCTGTTGCGGGAAAAACGCCACCTATATAACAATTATATATAGATTACTTTTAAGAGATATGATATCTCGAATATCGACTGAAAAGGTGCGCCATTCTATCAAACTACTTTTAACAAATAGCAACTTCTAAAACATGGACAAAATGGGTGTGTATGACTGTTTGCCACTGATATCAAATATATATTATTTAATAGATTGTCCTTGACAATGGACCAGCAGCTCGCACGGAGTTTGCTCAAAATGTGCAAAAAGGTAACTCTCTTACATTTCTAACTTCAACGTTATAACAAACTGTGTAGAATCGTAATTATGTTTTTAAAAAAGGGAGTTTTTTTCAAGGGCAGATATTTAGTAAAACAACAGGTTAGATCAGTCAGAAAAATATCACGATTTCTACAAAAGAGTATGAAGCATCGACTGTCCTCTTGTCAGAGATGGTTCAAATTTTAGGGAGCAGTGATTTTCTTTTTTAGAAGTTCTCACATTCGTTTCATATACCCCTCCATGCAATATTGTTGGACTGTTCATGTTTAAGACAACATTGAAGATTCATGATGACAAAAGGATATTTTGCAAAACTGTCTCTTTTCAAAATAGTGAACAATTTACATTCTGTGGGATGCCTTTCCCTATGCACCTGATAATTTATAGTTGTTGCAAGGAGAAAATAGATTCTTATCTTGTATATTGGTACTCTCTTAGCTGGGCACGGCATGGGTGATCCGTTCGAAATTTCAACAATTCGGAGAGAGGTGAGTATGTTAGTGCTTTTAAGGATTTAGAAGTAAGAATGCGCGTCAACTTGAGCGTTGTCTGTAATTTTTATGGTGAAAAGTAAGGACTGTAGCGGAAAATATTCTTCCATTAGTTTTTCATAGAAAGGTGCGTCAACCCAATTGTATTTTATGTAACAGACATTTTTGTATCACTTAAAAGGACTAACCTGTTCTTTTCCACTGACCTGTACCTTCTCTCAAATCGATCTTAACATTGTATTTCTTATGAAGGACTATGAGTTTGCAAACGCCAAATCAGAGTATGCAGATGTATTGCAGTGTAACAACGTACCCTCCAGCCGTACCCCGAGAGGACATCAGTTCCCTGCAGCGTTCCTGATCCGAGCATCAGGATTGGATAAGGTTACTAGAGATTTATATTTTCATTCTATGACAAGGTAGTCTTGAGGTACATGTAAGCGTCCTGACTGACTTTTCCTTGGTCGGGATTTTTACCATACAAATCGTTTCTATTTTTGCGTCACTCATCGCTCACACTGCCGAACTGCCATCGAGAAGGACAGCAAACCAGTAAAAGCCTTACATGTCAGAGTTGTGGTTTTTGTTGATTCTTGATCCTTGGACCATTATGTTTTCAAGTAGAAGAAAGGTTAGTTTAGAAACCCTGGTTCTGAAGTTTATTTCGAGGAGAGACAGACTCGCGGATTGAAAACCGATGTGTAGTTTCTGTATAAGATCGAATTTTTTTATTGTTTAGGATAGACTAGTTTTTTCGTGAGAGCTACATTTACATTTATTAAGTTTACTCCATAAATTAAATTAAATTAAATTACATATGAATAAGTAAATAAGTAAATAATTAACAAATTAATATTGTATGGAGAGGGGAACATCCAAAAAGCGCCCTTGACACCATGCGAGGGAGCTGCCAATATTGACATTTTTTTGTCCTGTCCTTCTAGCATGGTATTGACTCAGACAAGCCACTGTGCTACTCTCACTTTGACATTGCTGGATCAAGTGGCACTTTCCCACAAGTACCAACTGGTGCCCCTGTGGTTGCCATGGTGGAACACTTCCTGAAAGACCACTGCTAAATGGATCATAAGCTCACAACACAATCTTACCTTGATAGCGTTAAACACGAGATAAATAATAAATAAGGTCAAGCTTTTTATAACTCAGCTGCTGATAGCTTTTGTCTTGGTTTTGCTGTAGTTCTGATTATTTGTGAGTAGCTGGTGGACAGTAAAGGTAGAGGCCATAGCATTTGTAATGATCCAAAGTCTTGCTCATAGAAAAATGACCCAACTAGTTTTAATATCTCTCAAGTCATGTATGACAGTGGCAATGAAAAGTTGCGCTGTCTAAATCCACTCTTAGACCTCCACAAATGACAGATTTTGGTGTAGCGTAGGCAAATTAAAAATTTGAGCAATGACAACTTAATTTTGTTTCGTGAAGTGGTAGGAAAAGTACGAAGAAAGAAGCCACAAAATCAATTCATATTTGCAGATCCGGTATAGAAAATATGCAAAAAAGCGCGACAGAATTCGATACTTGAATATGGCTAGGCTTTTCAGAAGTATTTCTAGGTAGTTAATGTAGGAAATTCAATAAAACGATATTCTTAGTCTTGTGTATTGAATTCACTCGTTTGGTATGTTTTTTTTTTTCTCTGTCATCCCTGTAGTCTGACCCAGCTGTTCAAAAGATGATCTATGACAAAAATAATGTATAACGGTTTACAGCTTATAAAACACCGACTATTCAGTGAACAGCTGAGATTGTTTTGCCAAAAATTATGCATCCGTTTGTTATAAGACGAAGAACGTTACCCACTTAAAACTTTGAATAACTGGGTTTTGAGGTGAAGTCGCGTTCTTAATATTGCCATTGAGAGAGAATGGCTTAGGGTGAGGCTGTGTTTTTCTGAACCCAGTGTCAATCCTTTCAGGTCCTACATGTCATAAAATGCCGAAAGGCAAGAGTTTCCGCGCCTTTCATCTTTTTTCCAATCTTTCACAGTGAATTCCCCGATGGGCTTGCGAGTTTTTTGCTCGTGGTTTTCCCGCGGCTTACTCTAGACGGAAACTCAACTCCGTGCATTGCCTATTTCCTTTTCCCTAGTTGCCTGAGGAACGTGGACATAATTTGGCTGCCTAGATTCCTAGCTAGGTTTTCACTAATTCAAACGCTAATAGCCTAGAAAATATTCGCTTGTTCTATAATAGCACCTGCAGACTTCTCTTAAAAACAGATTGTGTCAAGCGGTTTAAAACAGGAGCAAACTACAGGCCAGAAAGTGGCATTCATCTTAGTTAACCAATCAAATCAGTGCCCTCAAAGCCCCTTCTCCAGATGGCTCAGTAAACCGGAGACTGCGGAAAACTTAGTGCACGAACGAACCAGGGGTCGCAGGGGAAATGTCCTGAGGGAGGCCCCTCTAATGACGTTCTCCCATGTGTGCTGTGTACGTACCTTCCCCGGTCCCTGTGCTTTCCATAAAGGCCCAACCCACTACGTTGTTACTTCACGTCCCATGGTAGGTGCTTTCGTTCGCTCACTCTTGTCTTCCCTGGCACGCTCACTCATACCTTACGGGTTTTCCCCGGCCATACATTCCCTCTTACGTTTGGTTGCGCGTTCTCTTGTGCTTTCTCCCTATCGATACCCGTTCCCTTTCGACGTTCTCCTTGCTTTTATTTGTACAGTCCCTCTTTCACCCTTTCAAAGTGTAATTTACGTCAAAGCACGAGTAAGAGGAACGTGTGAGTGAAGACGCAGGGGAATGTACGAGGGAACAGACAAGGAAACTCACTAGGAAATTTACAAGGGAACCCGAGAAGGAAATCGCGAGGGAACTCAGCAGTGTACTTACGGGAGACCTCGCAAGGAAAATCAGGAAGGAATTAGGGAACACGCAATGGAAAAAACAAAGGGAGTGACGAGTAAACTCACAAGAGAACTCGCAAGGAAACTAGGAAGGAACTGCCTAACACCCGAGGGAACTCACGAGGGAAATTATCAGGGAATTTTCTAGTAAACAAGATAACTCACGAAGACTTAACGAACAAATATATGAGTGAACGGAAGGGGAGTGAAACGATAAGGGCTTGGATTGAAAAGATGCCAGACTGAAAAAGTTTCTCATGTAGTCGCGCACTTCGCGCTTTCCAGTCTTTTTCTAAGATAAAATACCCCGGCAAAACCATTGGCTTTTTGTGTTCATAAATTATCTCGGCTTAAAATCTTGGGAACGGTGCAGACTCGATAGAGCAGAGAGGGGAGGAGGGCTTAAAATAACTTAAGTTTCACACGAGAGTGTGGTCTTTAGGGTACCCGATCACAGGATAAGTAGTTGTGAGAATAGGTCTTAGTTTGTTTAATATACATAATAGCTCAGTAATGATGTTTATAAACAACAAGTTTTGGTGTTCAAAAGTGATTAGCATTTTGTACATGTCATGATTTCCATGTTGTTAAATCATTTGATTTCCACAGGTAATGGGCTCCTGATTTCGAAGAGTATCAGCAACGCCACACATTACACTGGTAACAGGAATTTAAAAAATCATCAGTCATGCGCTTTCACGAACATAACCACGAGGATTAGTTCAACCTTTTCATTCGCCTCGTCCCACCCTTGTCGTTTCCTCTCTTTGCCTTATTTCTTTGTTGCAGCAGTTCATTAGCGGTTTATTGTCCTCTACTTTGATGACATTGCATTTATTATTATCATTTTTGTTGTCTAATCTTTTCAAAAAAGATCTTGAATATTTAAGTAGCTATGAGTTCTTCGCTCCTGGCCAAACATAAATCCAGACAAAAAGTTTAGTGTTCCTATTTCGGCCCATCAAAACTGAACATACTTTTTGACATTTTGAGATTAATATTTTAGTAATTCAGGGACACTACATGAATATTTCCGCTATAAAATTCTTTCTCATTTAAAAATGCAAAGTTTTACAAACCACACAACAAATCAACTGAAAAAGACGCAAAATAATGGTTAAATTATGTAGTGCGCCCATTCGACGATGTGTTTCTTTACTGAAGCATTTGATTTGCCGGCCAAAAAGCGTGCGAAAACACTCTGCGCCAGTGATTGGCTCGAGTTTGTAATCCATATTCATGACAAATTGCAGATTTTGCCTCAAACCACGCTGTTCGTGGATGTGCGAGAAGTGTCGTCCCGCTGAATTTTGTGCCCTTGAAGGAAGAACCATGCTTGGTTAATGCTGGGAAGAAACTCGTTGAGCTTTTGGAACAGAAGGTGAGCACTGCTTTACTGGAAGTTGTTCGGGGTTGTTCCGAATAGTTAAAGAATCTTTCCGGCAAAAATTCACGGAACTGAGTAGGCACGTGTGCTTGTTGTTCGCTTCGGGACTGAATCGCTCTGACTCAAATCTATCTTTTCGTTCACAACAAAGCAAGCGTCGGCGGCAGCCTTGGAGAGCTGTAGTTGGGTGAAAAAAAAAATACCGTGAAATTTGGTGGCTTAAAGTATTTGCTCTGACGAAGGCCCAACGCTCGCAACCCAAGCATTCACGGCGATTAGTTTACCTTAATCAACTTTTTGTTGAAGACATCTTAGGTCGAGAACTAAAACTCTGCAGGAAAATTTGTCATTTAGATACTGACGAAATGTTTTATTGTTTGAAGACAACGCGCGCTAAAGTTTTTACGAGACAGTTCATCTGACATTTGTATTTCTAATTGCCAAGGACAATTTCCTTAGCCCGCCTCGGGTAATGTTTTTCACGTTTATTTAGGTTTAAAAATGATATTCACTACTGACCACCGAAGTTTGATGAATTTGTTTTTCAGAAATACTAACATCTTGAGAACAAAGCAGAAGAAGAGACTCTACTTAAGACTGACCAAGCTGGTTACACAGGATCACAAGGGGATCTATTCTACAAAAATAAGATCTTTGAAATTATGGAATGGTTAAAAATGGTGGCTGTCCAAATGTTAAATTTTTATCTTTTCTTTTTTCTGTTTTTGATCGGTCTTGATTTTATGCATCGAGACGTGAAAACAAGGGTACTTTGTACACACTTAGTGCTGTAAACGGTTGGTGTAAGGTTATACCTCGACAGATTTGCTATCCGATTCTCTTGATAAATTCTAAATTGCTAATTTATTGAAGGTTGAATGCCAGAGAAAAGCCAATTCAATTCTAGTGGGCGATCTGTTGCGTTTTTCCCCTCAAGTATTTACTTTCGGTGTACCCTTTCTGACTATATACGTTGTTATGGTTACAACGTAAGTTGATGGCACCGGCACAGGAGAGTGAAGTTTTTAAAGTGGCATTGCAAGACGAGACAAGACATGACGAAACTGAAACTTATAAACAAACGCGTTAAAGAATCAAGGTCGAGTTTGGAAACCATGTTTTTCAAAATACTTTGAAATCGAATTTTTACTCTTATTGAGTACACCACCAATTTTAATCAACTTGGAAGTCACGACAATGAAAATTTCTGTACTGTTTTGAAACGGGACACAACGGCGACGAAAAGTGACAATACTTGCATTGCAAGACTTGATTTGGATTCTGTTTACCTTATAAAAGTTGGACAAAAGTACAAAAAAACATTTAGCGATGACTCTGGAAACAAAACAGACGATAACAAACTGCCCATGCAATACTTGCGACTTTTTGAAGACCAACAAAACTGATAAACAAACTTTGGCTTCAAATAGAATAGAGTTGTTTTTCGACTGCTGTACGATAATACAATGATGGTGCCATATTTAAAGTTTCACGTTTTTGCTTCATCAACTTGTTAATTACTAGCAGCCGCCAAGAGAATCGAGGCTTCTTTTGCTATAAAAATAAAATACAATTTACAACCAGCCGTTGTACAACTCAACATTCGCTTATTCCAGCGTAAATAATATTTTTTTGTCACTTTCGGTTTGTTTTGGCTGAAAAGACCTACGGAAACGAAGAAATTGTCTCACTGTTCTCTTGTCGCTTTGAAGTGCAAAACTCTGATGTCGCGCATTTGGAAAATTAAGAAGCATTTTCGATGAGGTTTGGTTTTATTTCATAGTTATACAGACCATGAAGCACCTAACAACAAGGAGCGACGACAAGTCAAATCACTGCGGAAGAAATAATCAAGGAAATAAATAATGAAATCATATGGACAAATAATTATGGTACGCATCTTGCTCAGCTGTCTTGGTTGTCGCGAAAATTTTTCAGAGACAAAATTTTGTTCCATTCTTGCAAACTTCGAAGATTTCATTTAAAAATATTTGATGTGATCATGGAGTCAGAATCTCTTGTTTTATTTTGCTCAAGGCTAAATTGTCTCGGTTATCCTCAAGTTTATTCTTTTTAAAAACTCTTCTTCAGGCCCCGTCCATACTAACTGGACTTGTTTTGCTCCGGATACGGCTATCGTCCACACTACAACGCCGAAAACGATCACCGAAAACGGAGCCATTCGAAAACGCTCTCCAGAGTGGAGCGATTTGAAAACGATGCTTTTGAAAACGCTGTTTTCTAGTGTGGACGGAGAAAGCGGTGCTATCTGAAAACGGTGACGTCATCAGCAGACAATACCATGTGCATTGAGGGTAGGTATAAAGCGTTTTCAAAACGGTACGGCGTTGTAGTGTGGACGGGCGAAAGCGATACGAAAACGATAAGTGTGGACGCAAATCTTTTTGAAAACGGAGCAAAACAGCTCCGTTTTCGTTTAAAAACGGATTAGTGTACTGTGGACGGGACCTCGATTAACTGATATTATGTCGCTTTTTTTTAAATTATTAAGATAAAAACAATTCGTTGTGATAATTCGGAATCTTGTTCGTTTTACTTTGCTTAAAGCAAAATTGTCTAAACATCCTTGAAAGTTTTTTCTTCTGAAAAAGTCTGTGAGAAACATTTGGGAATGTAGTTTCGCTTTAACTCTCACGGTCTGTATATTTATTCAAAATAATTTTCTAGTGTTGTCAATTGCTATGCCAAAGCTCGTTTTAAGGGTGGGACAAAACTCAAAACAATGCCAGTTTGTTTCCCTGGAGCGAGCATTGGGTTTATGCTGATTTCTTTATTTGCCAGTGGATAAAGACCTTTTACTGTGGACGTTCAGTGTAATACAGGACAAAGCAATAGTCAGAATTTCAAGAAATAAAACATAATATCTTCAAATTACAACTTAAGGAAGAAATCACAAAAATTAACCAACATGGACGGAAGTGACTGTAATAGTTTTGCGGCTAAAACTACACTTAAATTTGTCCATGTCATCGTTCTACCTTTAGAAAGAAAACAGTCGCAAACTTAAGGTCTGGCTCCAAATTCGTCTTACAACTGGATACAAATTGCTTCGATTTCTCGTCGCCTGAATGAACTCATATTTTCAAACTATCAAAGAAGAAAGTTATCATAAAACTCAATGAGCAACATGGACCTAAGCCATTGATAGAATAGTTCTTGCGGCCAGAACCACACTTGAATTGTTTTTGCTTTGGCTTTAAAGAAAACACAACAAATTTAAGTCTTTCCTCCTTCTCTTTTCCACATTTAGATATAAATTGTCTCGATTTCTCGTCGCCCTTAATTCAACATGTTTTGTATTACAAGGGTAAGTCGATGGTTAAGGTCTTTGTCAGA
>CM042747.1:27803929-27858929 GCA_022496165.2 Catalaphyllia jardinei
AAGTGCGTGTATTTGAAAACAAAACACGAACTAACAGTCTCTAACCCTTTTAATATTCAATCTGAGTTCACTGCTGGCGATAGACTTGCAATGGCTTCCCGCCCGACCTGAACACTGCACAGTTTTTACGCGTTATTGTAATAACGCACTCTGTCTTTTTGATGTCGTTAGGTAACGGGAACTCACGTGATCAATTTTAACCAATGACGCGTGCGGGTTTTAGACAGTGAACGAAGATTGAATATTAAGAATTGATACAACATCAGAGAAGTAGAGACTGATGTGAAAAAATATATCAAGAACACATACTCATTCTCAAAACATCTACTTTACAAAACTTGCAAAAACCTCGGACGTTAACAATTCGGACGTGTTATCTAATTTCGGACAAATTTCGGCCAAAAAATTCTGAGACTTTGCTGAAGCGCTGTCGAGGTAAATTTACACTTACAAAACACGAATTAGACTGAAACAGCATCTCTGAAAATGATAGATTTACTGCAGCCTCAAGGTTTTAGATACACTGACGAGAACTGAAATAACACCAATTCTGAAGCCATTAAAAGTATTATACTGTACTGTAAATATTTCGAATAAAGGGGGTAAGTTTCTAAAGAGACTGTGGTGCTGCGTCGGTGGGAGTATTACAAGACAATTTGGTTTTATCATCTGGGTTGATAATGTGAATTGGCCATCGTAAAGAGATTCGAATATTTCGGACGCTTAAAAATTTCGGATGGTTTTATTTTTGGACACTTTTTCGGTCTCAAATTAAAATCGTCCAAACTTTCTTGCGAGTAATGTATCGCTATTATATACTACTTATTAACCGAGAGTGAGGTCATTACAGGGAATTCTCAGACCGAGGCCTTGATGTATTGACCGAGCGATAGCGAGGTCAATACATAAAGGCCGAGGTCTGAGATTTCCCTGTAATGACCGAACGGACGAGGTTAATAAGTTATTTATTATATGGCCTTTTTAGTGCTATTCTTAAAAAGAATACAACAGAAACACCGGAATTTTCCACATCCGCCTATGCGCGCTTTGGCTTTCTTAGTCGCTCATACTAATGAAGTATGCTAGTTGTTCTTTCAGTTATTGAAACTTTTATAGTTGTCCTTTGTCCATCGCTTTTGTTGCTTGTGCTCACGCACTCGTAGCTTCTTTTACTCACAACTCAAAAAAACCGTTGAGCCATTGTAGAAAAAAAAAAATTCATAATGCCCGGTCATTACAAGAAAATAATGCCCGCTCAGCAGCCAATCAGAGCGCGCGTACTATTGTGGCCATATAATAATACAACATATTACCATAGTTAGTACTTCATTTCACATTACTTAGTTGGCAACTCTTCTCAGCTTGTAAAAGAATGGAGCTCTCTAACGGACCACAGTCAGTGGAAACTTCAGAACTGTCCTTTTTTGGCAAAAACAAAATACTTCAGAGGCGACAACATTGTATGTGGTATTTGAGAACAAGAAATATGATTTGGGAAGTAACCTTGATATCGCTTTTGCTCAATCTGGCATAAAATCAAAGTTAGAATTCGTGAAACCTTATTAAAAAATTGACGTGTTATGCGGCTAAGCCAGCATGTTTGTGACTTGCTTGTCGTTGTCGGGTGAATGGCTCTAAAAAAGTTCGCACTTCGAAAAAGTTTAGTCAAATTTCATGGGTCTCGCCATCTTGATATTGTTTTTGTGCAGTCTTCCATATGTACGCAGAGTATTGATACGGATTCCTTTTAAAGCTCGGAAAGTCTTAATCTTGAAGACAGAGATAATAGTCTCGCTGCCTGTAAGTTTGGATTTGAATACGAGTACAATTTTCGAATTTCAAACCAGTGACGTTTCCAGAGCCTTCACTATAAATCTTAATTTTTTGCAGAGAGAGTAGCTCATGGGATGATATGGGTATGTGATGTGATAGTGGGAAACATGCAAACGAGAATTGAAAAGTCGTTCTCGTACTCGTTCTTAAAGCCCCCTAACGTCTTAGAGCAAAATATCCCACAGAAACTTGTGCTGACTTTAAAAGTTCCTTCATGTGATAAGACATACGCAACATGTACGTGTTATAGCAGCTTTCCACGCCTGCTTGCTGTTACAACTTTTTTCCATTGGGAAATATGCAACAGCACTGCAATGACACTAAACACCTTAAATGTACTTCCATACGTATTGTACTAAATTCACAAGATAGAAAAACACCAAGGAAGGCAGAGGAGAGAGAGCATGAGAACGAAGTTGCCAAGAGGCAGGTGTCTTTGTTACAGAGGTAGTGATTCTATGACCTCTGGTGTCGCTAGAACCGAGGGAAATGTCTGTCTGCATTTTAAAGGTGTTTATGTCGTGGAGGTCACTATACCCATTGGGAGCAGTTGGGCTTTACTATTTTTCTAAATGTAATAATCCTTACCTAGATATAAATGAAACTAGTTCCTCAGTCTTGAACACCAAATTCTCCGTGTTTGAATCTTGCATAATGTTCCCATTAACACGGCAACAGATGCCCAACTTATGAGGATCTAGAAAGAGTTAAAGTAAACAAAACTTTAATCCTTGGCAAAGGAATGTTAATGGAATGTTAAATTGGAACAATTAAGCAGTTAGAAACCTACTAGATGGTTACCTGATAAAGAATCCTTAGTAACAATTGCTGGACCAATTGGACAAAACGAGTCAAATGTCTTTCCAATTAACCACTGTCCGCTATTCTTCTTTAGCTGCCAGTCCCTTGCACTAACATCATGTACCACGGTGTAACCTGCAACATAGTCCATGGCTTCACTCTCCTATAAATACAACACAGATTTCAGAACCAGTAGCTAGCCAGCCATTGATAATTACATTTATACAATGGCTAACAAATACTTCTGGGAGCCAAAATTGCGCTCAGCATTTAATGAGGGTTAAACTCAGGCCGTCTTCACAGTGGCTCTCTTAGTGTCAGGACCCAGTCGTTCAAAAGAGAGTTGAATTAACCTTGGGTGAGAGTAAAACAGCATTGTTCAAAGCAGGGTTAGTGAGTTAAGGACTCCATGAGGAAATCCCAGGAGTAGTTGTGATAATGATTAAGCTAGCAACCCATCCGGGAGGAGTGGCAATACTTCTAGTTGTTTCATAATATTATAGATTGAATTAAACAGAGGGACCAGCAATAACTAGCGGAAGTACATGTATACAGAAGTCCACGTTTTAAAAAGCGGTGAGATGTATAGAAAAATATTGATTGAAGCATCTGTTCGTTAAAATAAAAAATCTCATTTATTTGGTTTATGACCATGTTTCTAAGTTGTCTTGTTTATACACCTGCATATCAAATAGGTCAACAAAAATAACATTACCCATTTACCATGTATCATAGGTCTGCAAGGCGTACAAAGGTTACATACCTTGATCTTTTTTCCAGTTTTCCCAATAACAAAAGCAAGTTCTACTTCAAAGTCTAGTTCCTGGAAGGAAGTACAGATATTGACATCAAGCTGTTTGCAACAGGTCAGTTATGATATCATGATACCTACTATCAAGTTCTCATAGAAATCTCAATAATTAAAAATACTTTGATGCAATAATATAGTAGTACAGTTCATAGGAGGCTTTACCAAAACGAAAATAAAAGAGAAGGATGCCGCAACACTCAACAGAAACTTTTTCAGATTGCCACAATGTTGCAGCCTTCAAGAAAATAAAGTTTACTTTTAATGTATAATTTATGAAGTCATTACATGGGCCAAACTGATCACTTCTTTGCCTGATGGCTATTTTACATACTCTATATGTATCTCCTGTATTTCTGCTTCCCTCTGGATGGGATGCTAGTCCATAACAAGGTTACCTGTAAGGATTTAATTTTCTGGTGCATGTACCCTTTTATACACCTGGTGGTGAGAGAGGCAGTTTGAAGTTTATCAAGTGTCTTGCCCCACTGAGCATGACACGATAACTCCAGCCACAGCTTGAATCCACTACCTGAATCAGCACCAATCACCCTAACCATAGAAGGCCAATGCAATGCCAAATTACTATCAGTAATATTACTAACTTAGGCCATTCCTTCTGCCTTTGGCTCTAACTAGTAACATAACCCGCATAGGGCAAAGTGAAATTCTTTGATATTTTGATCTGTGAGGTGTGACAACATGATCTGTCATACAGATAACTTCCGTTGCTCAGAATAAGGTGCAAAGTCAACAGGTCCATGAATGAAAATGATGCTGCATTTTATATAACTAAGTAAATTTTATATATTTCAGTGTACACAAATTTAATACTGCCAGGTAGATATGAGGATGAAACAAACCTGTGTCTCGTCAGGGTAAATGATCGGTGCTCCTGGGTCTGTGATGGCATTATTGAACTTGCTAAATAGGATCGGTTCTGTAGGTAACGGAACATTCTGCTCCATACAGTGGTCGACATAGTTCATTCCAATACAAATGAGTTTTTCAGGATTGTGAATTGGAGCCTTCAGCTGAACATCTGCCCTCTTCAATACATGCTGACCACTATCCACAATCCTAAAATTACGGAATTACTAAATGTTATTGTTTACGTTAAATTAACTCAAGTAGCAAATACACCAATAAATATTGTCCTTGAAAGTGGGCCACTGGAATAAGTTGAATCCTTTACCTAAATATCTAGGTAGCATGGTAAACTAGATAGGACAGATGCAATCTATGAAAAGCATATTTAGTAGAGAGGGAGATTTTCGAAAATTTAAGGTGGCTCTGAACCCCCTTTGCAGAATTTTTTTTAAACTTTGCAAAAAGTTGCATCATATCATGCTGATTACAATAATATTCAATAATAAAAAATGGGGATCACCAAGCTTGTTTTTGAGCTATAAGTGCTTAAAGCTAAAATTAAGGGTGCTTTTAGCAGGTCATATTGTTACTGTGGTAACCTGCTGTGTCACAAGATTAACAGCAATTTGTTCACTGATGATTGGGCAGTTTGTTGATACCGTGATTTTGACATCAACCTATAAACAGTGGTTATAATGACCCATCAAACTGTAAGTCTTGGAAAGTACTGGAAACTGTTTCCAACCACCTTAAGCTTTTTGAAAACACTTCCCAGCTACTGTAGCCTGCAAGCAGGCTCACCTTTAAGTCATGCATGCAAGCAACGAAGAGCAAAGATTTCCGGCAGGAAGGAGTCTGGTGAAGAGTTGCCAAGAAAGTGAGCCTGCTTTGATCTCTGTAATTTTTCCATTTCTGCTTTGCCTGAGTGGAGTGAAATACCATTGGTTGAAAAGTGGGAAAGGGGAGAAAACAATCAAACTATTGTTTAATGAGGAATGATCAGGTCCCCATGAAATCAGTAATTTACCAACATGTTCTCACAATAAAAAAATAAGTTATCCAAATTTGGAGTCAGAGGAAGAGTGGAGTGTGCATATTACTGATGTTTTAACAAAGTTCCAATCTATTTCTGGTTAAATTTCAAACAAAAGAGGAAGCAGGAAACAGCAGTTAAAGTATGTTAATCAATCAAGGCGTACTTGTTGTGTTGCTAACTGCATGTGAGATGAGTTAAATATTACAAACATATGCAATTACAATTAGGCAACCAGCCAACGTGAGGGCATTTGCCCATTTGCCAGCATCATCAAAGACCAGAGTGCCAAGGATCACTTGGAATCAAATGTGTGTCCTTGCTTGTCAAAAACTTTGACGGTTTTTCTCCAGCAAAACTTTGTCAACAACGGATAATTGCACCTACCTGCATGTTGTAACTGTTATGAAAAAGATTTATAATTTTCCTAAGAAATCTGAGTGGCAAAAGTTCATACTTCCGGTGAAAATTAGTTGGCTTTTTTTCTGGGGTTTCCCCTGCATGCTTGTGCTCCAACATGAGCCTATGGTTGCTGGGTATCTAGACACAATGCTTCTGAAAATACTGTTTTATTTCCCCCAAAAAACATAAGAGATATGCATTGCTAACATTTTAGGGTGATGTATGTGTATGTATTTTCTGAAGAGTTATGTAATATTACCTAGAGGTGGGGCAGGAGGGGGGGGGGGGAAGGGTGGAGAGGGAGGAGCCCTGAGGGGTAAGAAAAACTATCAGTACAATGCAAGTGGGTGTCCCATAAGGGAAATTGCACTGAAAGACCTACCACGCATCAACTATAAGAGATTTCATGAATAATGAAACTTAAGAGTTAATACCTCTTAGCTTTGCTCATCATATCCTCTCCTCCTGCCAGGAAAGACTTCATATCACTCGGAATGGAGGGCTCGCCAGCAGTGACATCAACCACGTCGCCGCCATCTTTGATTTCGACCCCAACTCGCTGCCTTCCAGATTCAACAAACTGAACAAGGCGCATAGTGTGCTTTGATCGCCTTAGAATACAACTGTTGATGATAACAGGTCGAATGCCGACCAAGCTTCGCAACATAAAACACTGAAGAACTGGACTACAGAAGAGATTTTCGCGTGACTTATCAACCCAGACCTCTCCGACCGAAGTCCAACTTGTACGTTATTTATGCTATCACAGTCTGTGACTTTCCAGTAGTAATTTTTCCGTATTCCTCGAACGAAAGATGACATTTCATAATTTGCTTGTGTATCGTGGCTGCAATGCATGTGATCTGTCGGAAGACTACCTTTTTTTCCCCAATTTTGTCAAATAAAGAGTTCTGATTTAAGTGTGACCGATCATTGTGTGACTTGTGCTGCGTGACGAACATCGTCGCAAAAGTCATCGCATATAAAAAATATTTCTAATGATTACCTAAGAAGTGGCAGAAAACAATGCCAGGAATTTCTTTATTCTAACTCACTATGCATAGTAATTAGTAACGTGACACACTACAAGTGAGATGTTTTTACACCATACAGAAGTAATGTCGGACGTGCGGTGAAAAGGATGAAGCTTAATTAAAGCATTCCTGCCAAAATTGTGAAGTTTTTCTCACTGCCTCACCTTTGATTTCAGAAGCATTAAAGTGTCAATTATCCATTGCTGTAGTAACATTCATAGTCCCACTTCGTTTAGTCAAGAATTTGGTCAACTTATAAACATCCCTGTAAATTTCGAACAGTCCCTTCACAATAACTTCTCCTCACCGAAAGAACCTGGAAAATCTTTGCGTAAACGTGGTGAAATGTTGCAAAAATCAAATGGAGCAGTCACTTCAAAGTTTTAATTTTCTGAAATGAAAAGAATTCTTAGCTGAAAAGTTTTCAATCTTCTTTGAAAAAGAAGATCATCTGCAGTTCTTGTCACGTGTGCTCCCGTGCTTGTTGATAGGGGTCTGTTATGACACTATGTCATGATGATGACTACAGTGTCTGTTAGGCCGGGCTGTTAGGAAGGGTAGAAGGTCTAAGAAGCAAAGAAGTTACCAAGCGGAAAACAATCCAAAATATCTGACCCTTCCACAAGTAGCTATTTTCAGACTCCTAGTGGTCTGCTACTACAAGACGGGTTTGACGTTCTTACCAAAGACTCACCCGGAATCTCCTTTGCTTTGATGAATTTTTAAAGAAGTTTGTGTTTCCCGTAAACCTTGAAGAAAGAGTGCTGTGCTCAGTGTGCCTTGAAATTTTGGAGAACCCTGGGGAAAATACTTACCAACATTACTTCTATGTTTTATGTACCTTGACAGTGATCAAGGGCCATTCCAGGGAGTTTTCAGTAGAAGGGCAACTTTTTTGGCAAAGGGCACGAGCCTGTCGAAGTTGACCGAATTTTTGATTTAACGAAATGGGACTAGAAATCTCATTAGGGCGATATATAATTAACACTTTAATGACTCTAAAATAAGAGGTGAGGAAGCCCTGAAAACTTCACATTTTCGAAAAAGTGTATCAATCTTCATCGTTTTCACCGTTATACATACATCCACCATTACTGCTGATTGATACAACGAATTAACATCTCACATTACAGCGCTCTGAAATGCGACCAAACACTGTTGTGTCATGTTTAGCGTTCACTGCGCATAGTTAACTTTCAACACCAACTACTAGGCACTAGTTTTTGAGTGATAAAACTGGTCGAAACTCTGGAAACTGAATGATGAGCAGTCGCTGAGCTAGTTTCGGTCAGTGTGAGAACGCAGTCTAAGAGCTACTGCAAACTGCAGACAGAGGGTAAAATGTAAACTGAGGGTAAAATGCCTAAAATGCACACTGGAGACCAGGGATAAAATGTAGACTGCAGACTGTAGACATTTTTTAACTGAATCGTGTTACCATGCACATCACTGCGAACTAACGTGAGCGACTTAACTGGTCCCAACTGGAACGTTATTTAGGCTAACCGGAGTGATATTCAGGCTAACGAGAGTGCGAACTTTCATTACGATTACTCTGAATAACCCTGTTTACGGTTAGTACTTGATCATGGAAATACATCAGTGGCGGATCCAGGAAAGGGTCCCAGGGACCCGGGTCCCCCCTTATTTTGGGTGAAAAAAAGGAAATGACAGAAGGGAGAAAAGCCAGCAGGGCAAGTAAATCAAAACCGGGCTCGGCTTAGCTCAAGGTCTGGATCCACCCCTGTACATGTAACACCATATATACTTAAAACATTTGTAGTCTGCACTGCATTTTCCCCCAGTTTGCAGTCCGCAGTCCGCAATCTGCAGTCCACAGTCTTCGTTTTACACTGACCGCAGCCAGATTCCCATATTAAGCTTCTGAAAGTGCCCTAAATTAACTTAAAATAACATTGCCCAAAAAGTGAATAAATCATAATGAAAAAAGTGTCATGCCTTTTTGTCAAAGTCTGTACATTGAAGACCTGATTTCATTAGATCCATACTTACAAGGTGACTGTTATTTGACATTCAGCAGGTGATGAAACAGACAATGGAACAACGACACCATGCCACAAAGATGGCAAATATCCTGAGCCCGGTGGGGCGACTCTCATATAAGGACAGGGGTTTTCGTAGTACCTTTTGAGGGGTTCAAAAAGCGGTGTAACTACGGGGGCTATCAGAACAAAATACCCCACAGAGGGAGTTCTTGCGGTACCTTCTAGGGTATTGTGAGCCAAAAACTGGGACAGGCGATTATGTATTGTTTGGAAACTGAACTCAGAAAGGCTGACCGTACGGTCTGAGTTCAGTTTCTTCAAGCCTTTGCATTTGCTGATCAGAACCTACCAGGTTCCGGTACTTTCGACTTGTCCGTTGGCCCTTTCTAGAGTTTGAAGTTTATTGTTTTAGAATTGGTATCTCTTTAAGATGGAGAGGGTGGGGTGGGGGCGGGAATTGGAGCCACGCCCACAAAACTGGATCTTGGCGTCTCTTCGGGGATTTTTCAAAATTTCCGACGAGTATCCCGTCCTTTTTATGTGGGAGTTCCACCCGAGACCCTGGGGCTGTTCCAGGGTTAGCCAAATACGAAATGTCACTCGAAAGGTCAAATTTTCTCAAGCTCTTAATGTATTTTCAGAATTACAAGTATTTTTGTAGTATCTTTGTTTTTATACTTACTCTTTTTAGTTAACTTCCTGATTCCTGTAAACTTGCATACTTATTCTTTTTAGTTGACTTCCTGATTTTTACAAACTTGTATACCTATTTTTTTTTAGTTAAGACATGAGCCACCTCGATTAGCTGTGGGCATGTCCAATTTGTTAACATATTTATTAGAAAATAAAGAATAAAAAGAGAAAAAGAGAGAAGACTAATAAAATTTCCAATGCCTACCCGCAGGATTAAAGGGATACATTCTCGTCCCCGCAGGCCGCGCCTCACCATAAGGAGCGCAGCCTCTGGGAACGACAATGAAAGGAACAGTCAGCTGGCGCACATGCGCATTAGATAACATTTCATAGCTAATTTGTCTACCATAGACACGATCCAGCTGACTCCCTTAAGACGTTAGCAAATGCCCGGTGCATGTTATGGCATAAAACTGGTCTATCTTCTCTGAAGTTTCAAAGAGGAACAACCATCGTATCAAGGTAAATTTACTATCGTGGATAATTTTGGAAGCATTAGTCCTTCACCTACTAGTAGAGGATATTGTTTTTAGTGCCACATAGTCGAGTATCTTCCGTCAGACTCGACAGTAAACAGCCATGAAATTAACCGAAAAGGATAAGACGATGCGTGCGTAGGTTTAGAAAAACTTTAGGAAATGTCAAATGACCGTTAAACTAAAACAGAGGTTCGTTGCCCGACCAGACCAATTATCAACTTGAAGATTAACTGTCGTGACCAATTTGGAAAGCTGGCATTTTTTTCCCTCCGCAAAGGCTAATGCTCTAAGCATTAGCTTTCATAATTCGGTATGGTAGTTGATTAACCTTTTACCAATTTCAAAAATTAATGATAATAAGATGTGAGTGTTCAACAAGACAAGTAACCACTGACGTAGCAAAATAAGTGTCTTTAGAAACTAACAGCTTTGTTCAATTCATTTACAATGACGCCTGACTGGCGTTTAGTTCAGAAAAATGAAAAATACCGCTGATGCACAGCATGTAGAATAAACTCAGACAACGACGAAGGGGAAAATGATTTTCATTTACAACTTAAGACAAAAAAAGTTACATTACTTCCACATCCGAGGTGCGGAAGCCTAAGAAATTACATAATTCCATTTACAAACAATTCAGTCCATCTAGGCTTACTGTCTTCAAGAATTGTCTGTTCTTAGTGTGTTGGATTGTTAAAAAATAACTTATTCCTCGTCAGTTCTCTTTTTCTTTTTCTTCTTTTTCTTTGGTTCTCCGGATTCTTCAGTCGTGACAAGTACAACTTCCTCTTCTTGTTCTTCAGCCTTTCTTTTCTCTCCTTTCTCCTTTTTCTTCTTTTTCTTTTTGCTTCCTTCATCGTGGCCATTTTCCACTACTGTGGAGTCGTCCATCGCTGATTGCTCTGCATCTTCAGCAGCTTCTTGCTTTTCTTTTTTCTCCTTCTTTTTCTTCTTCTTTTTCTTCTTCTCACTCGAGTCATCGTTCGCTGCTTGACTTTTCTCCTCAAACTCAGCAATAGCTTCTTTCATAACATCAATATTCTTTCTTGGTGCCTCGCCCGTCTCGTAAAATTTCAGCCGATCCTCGACTTGGTCATGCAACTTCTGACCGAATACACTCGACTGTGTTTCTGTTTGTAGAAAAACAACACCAACAAAAAACCAATCATTATTTAACGCTTCTCAATTACTGATATCTTCGTTAACCCACATTATAGACCCTGTGCAAAAATGGCTGCCTTTATATTATTCTTTTGTTCTTATTTAAATTAGCCTCACTAACCTCGTTTTTGAGACAAAAATTGTAAATAATTTGTTATCCCGGGCGAGGTTAGTAAGGCTATTTTTAATACAAACAAAAGAATAATCTAAATGCAGCTATTTTTGCATAGGGTCTATAAGTATGGCATTTTAGGGGTGAATCTCAATGTCTCTCGAGTTAAAAAGCACAGTGTAAGACAGACAATATAAGTGACTGTGTCAGTAACCTTTGCAAGAACCCATTTAAAAAAGGGTTTGACAGGATTGCACAATTTCATTTACATGATCAAGAAGTTATAAATATACCTCTTAATGCAAGCATACTGGATGCAATTGCAAATTGTTTAAGTGGAAGGGCATTTAACTAGAGCTTATGTTTGCTTTTAAAAGTAATACTAAGCTGGGTACCTGCAAAACAGTCAATTCTTGAAGCAATGGAACACTTGTTTGCCAAGTATCTAGAAACACGTCCCTTGTTCTTGGCACCAGCTCGGCCAATAAATGAGGAGTGGAAAATAAGGCCATACTTTGGCGTGTTTCCTTTTTTCTTCAGAGCTCTAGAAAAAGCGCGAGAGAAGACGCATTATTAAAGATTTTTAGTTCAAGTCTGATAAGTCCTTTCACTGCCACAGCCATGAACCAAACTTTCAAAAAAACAGTTGTCAGAAGAATTTTCACTTCATCTTAAAGTTATGACAGAGATGGGCGTAGCCAGGATTTTTCAAAGGGGGGGGGGGGGGTCACATTGAGTCATACAGAGGGTACTCACCAGATTGTCATCTGAATATTGTAGGTTGCTTGCTTACAAAAAGGCTTTCAGATGGGGGTCACGGGCAACCTAGGACCCCCTGGCTATGCCTTTAATGACAGACTACAAGTACTACAAGAGAAGTAATCAGTACCACATGAATGAAAATCCTGTTATCATTGGAATTAAAGAAGGGTATATAATTTTCATGTTTACCTGAAGAGAGCTTTCTCAGCTCCTAGAATTTGAACTGTTGATGCTGGATACTTTGCAAGATTTGTCAGGCTTCCAGCATGAGAAATTAATCGAGCTCCAACCTGAAATATTAAAATCAATGATTTCATAAAATGAAAGTTAATTCTGGGCACACAAAAAAAATTAACTAGGATTTACAGACACCAGCCCCTGAAATACATGTATTATGAGTTACCAGGGATAAAACCTAAAATATCAGGAAATTACATGTCAGATGTCAAGGGAATACAGCAAAATCCCATTTTCTTGAATGCTCAATTTCTTGAACCTCATGACAACTCAGACCAAAAGTCACTTCTAGTGGATTTGTTTCCTAGACTACAAATGGTTGCTCTTTTACTTAGTCCAACAAAATACATGTAGACCGTAAATAAACCATGATGAAAGAAATGGCTGAGCAACTCTTTCACTTAGTCTGTCGAGTGTGACGTGAAAGAAGACCGCAAGAGAAAGAAAGAAATCATAGGGGTGACAAGGGCCCTTCTTGCCCCCAAGATTTTGGGCTGCCAGCGGTTTTCCTTCACGTCATACACAACAGACTAAGGGACTCATTGTAGTCTATGTATGTTCTGAACTTCTGATTTCTCAAACCAATATTTTCATTGCCCTTGTAGGTTCAAAAAATCACAATTCCACAACATCAAGGCATGGCACTAATAAAAAATATCAGGGTTTGGAGTGTTTTATACATAACACAGACATGTCATTTGAATGAATGGTGTTAACAATACCACATTGTTTTTCTGTAATACCCATCAATAGAGGCAGCCCACATGTACATGTAAGAAAACTATCAGCCATTTTTCCTACACACATTATCAATTCAATCACCTGCTCTCCAATGAGTGCGGACAGATTTGGAGCCACTTGTGTCATTTTGGAAACCAAATAAGAGTGGAGACTTTTCCTGTATTCTGCTAGTCCAATTACCCGTGATGCGAAGGTCTGGATATTGATCAAGTCAATTGGAGATATATCCATTCCTACACGAAAGGCAAGCAGACAAAAACATATTGAATAATCTTGAAAACTTAACTTTTCATGAGACTCTATCCTGATATCCACAACTTTCTTTTCAATACTACACAAACTTGAGAGAATACAAGTTGCTATTTAGATGATTTTTCAAGTCTGGTTAGTCCGTTTACTAGGGCACTTGCTACTGGTATTCAACCAAAAATTCTGAAAATTTTGAAATGGGGACAAATGGCAAGGAAATTTACTGGGAATTCCCAGAGGAAAGTAAAATGGAATGGAATTTCCTGATAAGAAATTTCCAGAAATTTTGGTACCAGTACATGTATACAATTGCCTTGTAAGGTTGTCCTTTTTTCTGGAAATTATGGAAAATGCTGTTCCATTTGCCATTGTAAATATCCAGAAAGGCAAACAAGAATGATTCAACGAATGGAAAGCACCCTGTACAGGATTGTCACTAAGCGCCAGCTGACGGTGAAATTTGCCAGCTGAGAAAGAGGTGATCACCAGCTGAATTTTGGTGGGGAGGTCACTGAGTAAAGGACAATGAATGGTTTTTAGGTTACACACATAGAATCATTTGATATTTGAACCATATTGAACTGTCTACATGTAAATGAAAAGTTTGGAATAAATTTCCTACTGCCCCGAGTATCGGTGTCACTATAATGAGTTAAGTAATTGGAATAAAATCTTGTTTTGAGCACATATCCTCTTTCCGTGTACTGCTTCCGCCATCTTGTAAACATGAAGCTTGGTAGCCCGCATTCAAGGTGTTATGAAAGATTGGAGACGAAATTTCTTCCAGGACTCTTGCGAAAAATGGTGACCGGTTCAATGAAAATCTTAGACGCGAGACTATTTTGTTAGCTACAACAGACCTGCCAATCCCTGGTAAAGGAAAATCTGGAGACCCATGAAAACAAACCTGCAGCTTCTACAAAAAAAAGTGAGACTCTAGTTTTTTCCCGATCAAACCCCTTTTCCATCAAGGGAAAGAGAAACCAACCTCATTCACGGGCCTACTCCCCTTTCAAAATGGTGGACAGACGCAGAGAAAAAACGATAAGTAAAATTACAGCTCGGTACAAAAAAGTAGTATTAAAGTGCAGTGTTTTTCTTTGTTTAACACTTTATGGCACTAACATTCCTCGTAAATATTCCATTAATTTATTTCATTTCAGAAAGATTTTTCCCAAAACCTGTGGGATTGGGAGCCTTGTTGTGAGACCATGAGAAATGACAAAAAATCGCGAGAATCA
Organism: Catalaphyllia jardinei; assembly: GCA_022496165.2. NCBI lineage: Eukaryota > Metazoa > Cnidaria > Anthozoa > Scleractinia > Caryophylliidae > Catalaphyllia > Catalaphyllia jardinei. The sequence goes on from CM042747.1 coordinate 27,818,392, forward strand.
CGGCAGAACCATGAGAGTAGGCAGGTCTGCTACAACCCTGCCTGTAGGTCTCCTATACAAAGTGCATATGTACCAAATATTTGCAAATTATGGCATTTTCAGGAGAAATGAAGCATTCATTGCAGTAAGGGCTATATTTACAGTGTAATACTTTCACAACTAGAGTCAAACTTTTCATCTGTAGCTCTATCTAGAATATAATTTATAATGCAAAATAAGCTTGACCAGTACTTTTCTGTCATACTGTTTGTCCTGAGCACACTTAGTGACTGTACCTTTTGTAATTAATTATCCCTGTTTAAGTGTGTTCACCTACCCATTGATGATTTAGAGGCATCATATATTGCCTTTGCTTTAGCCGAGTCCATCACAATCTCTTCCAACCCCTCAATCATGTCCTCTGTCAGGTCCTTTCTTGACTTGACGTACTGAGCTGTTCTTGCATACATGTAGTTGTCAGACACTATCTTGACAAGCTCAGGAAAATGGTATGAATACCACTCTCTGATAATGAAACAAAACAAATATCATTACAGTTATACCTACATGTAATTGTACCTGTGGCCCATGATATCTAGCCATAGCAGGTCATTGACTTGACATCACAGAATACCGGTAATCAGAACAAATGCAAACTGGAGTACGGCAACTATTAATGCCTTTTCTAAGCTTAGTAAAAAAGAAAGAAGCAAGGTGAGGGTCATTAGATGTGTCAATCAGAAGGAACAATGAGAACTACAACACAACTTACATGATATAATCTCATGATTCTAATCAGTTGTTTCACCAAGACTAATCAGTTGCATTTAAGATATAGAAAACATTTCCTTTCTTTATTTAGCATATTGAAATATTAGAAGCAGGGCTTGAAGTTAACTTTTCAGTCCACTTGCGAAGTTTGGCTAGTTACGGGCTCAATAAGAGCCCGCAACCTAGTTTGCACGCCATATCTTGATTTTGTTGGAAATTTGTTCAGCCAAAATCGATCGATAAATCCTCGTAAACCAATCAGAATCCATTTCCACTTGCGCAAGATATTTTAAGATTGCTGCCGAGAGGGTCAGTGTGCGAGATCTTCAAAGCCAAAGTTTAAATGATCGAAAATGGAAAGATACTCACTTCTCGCTATAATGTCAAAAGAAGAGAAGCCAATGATGAAAGCTGCGATTCGACGTGAACTGACAGTGGAACCGTAGCTTCGGTTTAACCTACAATCATGTTCTTTTCACGTGAATGTGCTCGCTTTGTTACTGTTTTCTTGGAAAAATTAGCTTTTATATTAGCTACTCTAAAATTCAAGGAAAAATAAAGTTTATGTACGTATGTATTTATGTATGACAGATGTGACAAATATCGGACTTACAAACTCGACATGTGCAACAGTAACCTACCATCATGTTCTTTTCACATGAATACTCCGACAAAAACGATTTTGAGAAGAAAGGTAAGTGTTAGGCTCATAGGCAATCAAGTGTTTAGATGAAGCTTGACGAAAATTACAATTTACAGCGTTGTTTTGTTTATTACATGACGCACGCTCACGGCTGAGAAGTGATTGCTTAGCATGTGATCGAATCTGCCCCGTATGCGAAAACTGAGAAGTCGTATATTTCTACCGCGAAAACAAAGCCAGTATTTTTTGATGCTAAAATCCAGGTAAATCTCCATTTTTGGGCGAAACATGCAAGTTGGGCACCGCCTTGCGAAATATGGAAAGCGTTACATTATTAAAAACAAATGGAGTGAGTTTTCCCTTGACTGAAACTATTTTTCATTCACCCAAATGAAAAAAATTTGCTCGCGGCAGAGTTTCAAAATTCGACAATGTGCCTACAGGTGTCAAAACTGAAGTGGGAAGGCGATTTGTTGTTAATAATAAAATTATTCTGCGTGTTGTAAATTTCTCCCGCTTCTATTTACAATAATTTCATGGAGCTAGACAAGACGCAGGGAACATTGAAAGAGTCGAACACGATCTTTGACAAATTGAACAAATTGACTCAAGGCTGCATAATAACAAATTTCCAAAAAAAAAGATACCCTCATCTCAAAGCTGTTCTAGCCCGCACTTCCTAACCGTTGGTTATTTCTAGTAAGTAGTAGTAGTTTCTACAAGAAGATACAAACAGTGGGACAATGAGAAAGGAAAATTATTCTGATTATAAAAATGAAAATACTCTTTGCACACGTCAACATTAAACCAACAGCCTCTGTTGGTTGTGTTTCCATCAAGTTATAGAAGAATAGCACTGAGTGAGGTCTTTCGATCAGGATGTACAAGTACACTGAAATATCTTGATATCATTTAAAATTCAGTTGCATGGCTTATTAATCACACTATAAAATAAGTCAATTGTTTCTTGCATTTTGTTTGGTTCTTACGGTATATAATAATGCTGTATGATCTATAATTTGGAGGACAGAATTATACATGAAGATGATTTCATTATAATATTTATATAATAACCAAATCAATGCGCACACTCTGATTGGTTCCGCTCTGAATGGTCAATCAACTGTGGGTTATTGAGCCGGTAAACCCATGGAAAAATCACACGTCTTCTGAATTATTATACAAAAGCAGTAGACCACAAGTTTCCTATGAGTTAAAAGGCTGATAAACCACTTGGGATGTTGGTAGAATACTCGAAGAATTCGTAAACCACTTGCCTGCAGCTCGTGGTTTACAAATTCTTCTCGTGTTCTACTAACATCCTGTGTGGTTTATCAGCTTATAACCCACGGAAACTTGTGGTCTATTGCTTAATTGTTTTGTTCCTTTATTAGATAAAACAAATAAACTCCATCTTGTCGTGCATCTCTTCAGTATTAGATCACAGAAGATGCCAAAATGTAGTGACACACTTGCCTAGTGGCTCATGTGCCACTTTTTTGTTTCACCACATTTTGATGCCATGCGTGGTCCATTACTGACGAGATGCATGGCGACATGGAGTCTCTATGTTAATTGCTGTCCTGTCTGAAAATGCCTCAGCTAAAAAATACATCATCCAATAACACAACAGAATGATGATAGCCTTAGATTATGCAACACACCTACTGTAATTCCACATCCAATGATCAGACTTGCTGGCCAATGTGCCGTAAAGCATTTAATTTGAAAAGACCTTGATCATACCTGATTCTCATTGAGAATGTGTTTATGTCCTTGTCCAGCTGATCCAACAAACTGATGGACTGAATGATCATGTTGTCCACACGATGAACGTTGAACTTCACCTTTGCCCTAGAGTAGCTGTGCCCAAGACCCAGTTGAGCCTTGGCTGCCATAGGACCAGTTAATCCCTTTATCATCTTCTCAAAATGAAACCTTATTCCTCTGAGAACTTCCACCACCAATCCTCCTGATTCACACTGGATGTTTACAGTCTCCTGAATAGCTGCGCCTAGTTTAGGATCAGCAACACCAAGAAGAACCTTGCTTTTCTTCTTTCCAGTTGGAACATTAGCCTCCAAGAAAGTCTTCAGGTCATCGTGAATAATACCTAAAGTAAATGGTGCAATACTTATGAACTGCTGTTACCAGACCTACTTCTTACAGACTGCCATGCAGCTCTTTGAATTTCAGCTCTGAGAACAAGATGTTTCATCATGACAATACCCTCCATCAGGCAATCAAGCAATAGATTTTATACACAAAAAAATTATGGCACGCCATCTACATTAATTATTGCAAAGGAACTTTCCATTTGGCAAGTATTTTAAAACTAGCATTAACGCCTGCATCCCATATGGAGGTTGGGTGCCAAGGAACCTGGGGGCTGGAGCTGCTGACCCCAAAGCCAGGTAGCAAGAGCACCCCACAAGCCTGCCCTACCTGCAACTCAGCCACGAGCCCCGCAAACACTCCAAAAACTGATCAAGATGCCCCTAACACTAAGCACAGTAAAACTCTGACCACATGTATCGGCACACGCATAAATTACAACAATAACCGCTGACCCTGGGCTCCAGGGAAACTGCTCGGCACCAGGCCTACAAAGGTAACGCCAAAAAACCCTAACAGGAAAATGACACAGCAAGCTACCAAAGACGCTAATAAAGGCCAACACCATGCTTACTACTACGCAACATGCTCCTAGTCATTAACTAAGTTAAACAAGAATATTTAACCTCATAAAGACTATTTTAACAAAAAAAGTAATAAGAAAAAAGGCCATATTGAACTCTATAAACCTTTAAGCCGCAGAGTCAATGACTACTTCTAACCTGGATATACATAAAAATTCTCCATACTAGTCTGCACGCTTTTCATGTACGTGTGATCAGTTTTGTTTTGGTTTTGTTTGACTTCGATCACTGCACACTTCAATATAACAAAACACGGTACTGAAATATATCAGGTTACCAGTTTGTTTCCCAGTTGACAACAACCACCGTCCTTGTCAACGATAACCACAGTAGTAAAAAGTCTCAGCCTATATTTTGACCTAAGCTTAATTACTAAATTAGGATCCGCGATTCGCTAAGCTGATAGCAAACAAAACATTTTCAAACCATTATCGCACAATCTCACTGAACTGTAACATTTAGCACACAAACCTTCCGATATGCAGTTGATGTTATCTAACGCATTCGTTCCTGATTTGAAGGGTGCAAATGATGCTAGTTTGACTAACTTTCCGAATCGAGAAAGATCGGCGACAGACTCCTGTACTTCTGGCAGAAGCACTCCGATTTCTTCCTGTGCGATGACTTTAAACACTGCATAGCCAGAGGCATGCTCATATAATACGAACAGAACCTAAAGGGAGGAAAAGACATTGGAATTAGCTTACTAAAAAGAAAACTAGATGGCCTAGATCCACAAAAACAAGCACAACATTTCGACATCTTTACCCACCATGTTGAATTGTTCCAGCCTCGTGGTTGACTCTCAAACCCAGTCTCTTATCTGCTCGATCAAAATGAAGAAGACTGGTGGCACGTACGCCCGCAATGCGTGCAGAGTGAGAACCTAACTCTATCTTTTAGAAAATTTAATCGACGTTGCTTTAGTGGAATGCCGTATGATAAAATAGCCGCAGTGAAGAATATCCTGCATATATTTTGTTGGGGACGCAGCACCTTTTTCGGAAATCGGGATCATCAAAAAATAATTGTAGCTAAAACATGAAGGATTTCTCGCCAACACCAAAGGTACTAATTTATTTTTCACATACGTTCAAGGCTTTGCTGTTTGACTTAAATATGTAAATGTTGTCAGAAGGCTATCATACGAATACATAGAGTTTGTATGGGTATCCGATGTCAGGTAACTTAAAGATTATTTGCTTTCTGAATGATTAGACAAAGAAAATCCGGCGAACAAATCAAGAAAAAGATGGCCAAATTTGAGGGATGTACCCGAGCCTGAAGGCGTTTAATATTTTTATTTTTCATTCATTAGTCTGTTTTATTGTAACGAAATCTGTGTTTCTTGGTAAATTTATTTACAAATGCATAAACAATCCGGCTCTGAGCTTGCTTGGCCTGCTTTCCCGTACGAAGAGCTCTAATTTTCGCCCAGCCAGAATGCAGAAAAGCTCTGCGTACGGCACGCTTGTAACGCAGGCTATCGGGTTGCATTTTCATTAACAAGGAGCAAAAATGAGGTAGTAAGAGACAACAGTATTGACTTATGGGAAACGGGATTTAAAAAAGTGGACTTAAAATTACCTGTAAGAGGTCTAAGAGAGCTTTTTTATGACGTCTATTCCCTGACCCTACAATTAGTTTGCAGTGATTTCTTTTATGGTATGGCGAAAAGCTTGCGCATGAGACATCTAGTTTGGCTCTACGAATTATTCCCTTTACGAAATTTAAATTGCTAAATCAGCTAAGTGTACTTTTAAAGCTCTGTAGGTTAATTTTAGGTTGCGCTGAAAAAAATTTTATCTGTTCGATTATTCTAGGGGAACTTAAGTATTCTCGAATATAATAGGGCTTTTTTTCCATTTCCCGAAAAACTTAAGTGTTGTCGCTTTTCCGAAAATGATAGCTGACCTTTTTTCGGTATTTTCAACAATCCGAAAACAACAGGCATTAAATTTCTCATATCACGAAAGTTTGAGGTGACAAATCTCTTAAGAAAATCAGAGGGGATTAGAGGCCTTCCGAACATATAATTTAACGAAACGTTTCGTTGGGTACCCCTGACCCTGTGAACGATGTTCGTCGAGTCAACGCCCAACAAGTCAGCAGTAATTTGCCTCAATAAGTGTTATTCACTTCACTAGCCACGAAGAAAAACAAGCTCTTTAGTTTTTTCGCGACTCAAACATCCTGGCCGATTCGTTTCAAGTTACCAGAGCCAAAAAGAGGGAATTTGACAGTCTCCGTCATTCATGTTCATGTTGGGAAACGTGGAAGAAATCGTAATATGTTGGTTCATCTCATGCAGTTCTTAAGTCAACTTTATCAGCGACCCTGTTGGTATCAGGTTCTTTTGCTAATGAAACGGCCACCATGATTAAATCAAATAAAGGAATCTATCTTCCGCAGAAAACAGTTTATTCAATATTGACTGTTAAGAAAAACTAATTACAAGAGCCAATTGTGCAATTACAAGTTCAGATAGCACAAAACAAACACGTTGGAAGGTAGATCATTCTAAGCCGGATATTTCAAAGAAAGACAGAAGTATTGTCTCCTTTTCAAGAGAATAACCGGAAACACACGGGAAAGTTATCAGTGTAGAACTCATGTTAGTATACCTATATTGTAAATTCCACGTAAGCTGTTTCTACCTATCATGTATCCTACAATTAAAGGACCCAGGACTGTCATTACGGCCGAGTATGCTTGATGTTCTCTTCATGTTACGGGTGAAATTGCCTTTGGTTGATAGAATTTACCCACAAAGTAACAATTTTGTTACGGGTGGGAAGAACGCGGCTACATGCACGTTACTCAAAACCTAATAGGGAGTTTTAGCAAACCACGACGGCGACGGCGACGAGAGTGTCACCAAACAAATGGTTTAATGAGCAAAACAATAGCTACGCATGTGCGTTTTGAATTCTGGTACATTTCTTTGCCGTCCTCTACAAAACAACAACGTGAAATGACCAACTTCTGCGTGGTTTGAACAACGCGAACCGCAATGGCGAATGTTTCGTATCTTCTTTCCGAATTGAGCGCTATCGATGAATGTTTAGCTTTAGCAAGTTTTTAGACCGATAGGCGAACTGAACAGACTTACACAGCTGCGACGTTCGAAGGTAAACTTTAAATACATTTTTTACAAGGCTTCATCCTCGCCGTCGCCGTAGACATTCGGGACTACGGAGCTTAAGCACGCGCGTTTTTGAGACGCGGACGGTAACCGGAAGTGACCTGTTTTCACTTTTAACTCGACCTCACATAACCACATTCACATTGCTAATGATCTTTTCTTCATTAGAAATGAGTAGTATAAAAATCTAGGAGACAATACTTTCCCAGCACCCGAAGTGTTCTCTTCCGGTTGCCGTCCGCGTCTCAAAAACGCGCGTGCTTAAGCTCCCTTATTCGCTAAACAAAAGGTTTAATGAGCAGAACAATGGTTCTGCACGTGCTAGCCTGTGTCACAGCCGCCTCTCCCCGGAAAAAATCGGAGGAGAGACAGGCTATGCACTTGCGTTATAACTCTTTGTACATTTCTTTGCCGTCCTCTGCAAAACAACAACGTGAAATGACCAAATTCTGCGTTGTCTGAAGAACGTGAACTGCGACGAGTAAATTTTAAGAATTCTATTTCAAATTTATTGCGGTGTCCCAGATTCAGTTTCACGATAGCTTTGACAGTGATAAACAAAGTAAATAACTTAAGAGTATCACGAGATTCCTAGGTAAAATATAAATTCATTTTTTAATCGACGTTGCCCTCGGCGTCGCCGTCGTAGTTTCTTAAACTCCCTAATATTGCTAAAACTCCCCAATGACAGCCCTGAAGGTCACATTGCCTTATATCACAATATTTACGGGCTGTGATTCTAAAACGTCCGTTGTTCGGTGACATCTGACAAGAGGTCTTAAAAGGAATGGGGAAGACTTGTGGAAGAGTCGATCTCAGATCATCCCTTCTAACACTAGCAAGGTCAGTATTTCACGAGTTGACGTCCGCAGTGGCAGGGGCATTATTTTATTGTTCAAAAGGTTTTGAGCCCTTCCTATGTCAAATAAGCTGGGGGACGCAAGCCTCTGCCCAAAGTCCAGTTTAAGATACGATTTAGCAACTACTGAATTCTAATCCAGTCTTATGGATCCTGTACACTTGAGGGGCTTCCGACTTCTATTATAAAAGAAGAAACCAGTGCCAGAAACCAGTGCTATCCGAAAGACTTCACATCAACACAGCAAGAACTCGTTATGGTTGTGAGCACTGTGACAACTGTTCATCTTGTTTGTTCAAACGAGTAACGTTCATGCAAGGTGCTGTCTTCAGAGACCTAGGTCGTTCTTCGCGAGAATCCACAGATACTGAACACTTTTCCTTTCGCCGTCCCTAGTTCCACACCTTTCATGACTGCGGTGTTTTGGGAACAACATTCATCGGGTCATCATATGTCTCATCCTCTTCACCTTCAGTCTGTAATAAGAAAGCAACACGTTTTACCGAGACAAAGAAATTTGTAAAGAAAGAGGGTGAAGATAAAGGCATTCAGCATTCTTATTCCCACCCATTCCTGTGGCGGACCCAGATCTTGAGCTAAGGGGAGGGGGAGGGGGTTTGTTTGCTTGCCCTGTCGGCTTTTCTTTGATCAGTGTTTTTTTTTTCTTTTTTTACAAAATAGGGGAGAGTGGAGGGGGCGGGCTCCTCCCCTAGAACTGCCACTGCGTTTTCACTCCAAGGGCACGAAGAAGGAAAGTAGGAACGAGGTCGAGAGTAAGGAACCCAAAGCAACTGAAGTTCTCGACTGGACATCTTCAAAGGTTTGGATGCAAAGAATCACAGAGGTAAAAAAGATGAAGCCGTTTCAGTACTTGACCACTAAAAGTGGGAATGCACGTACCAGACGTCATTTGAAGAATTGAGAGGATTTGAAAATCAAAGGGTAGATTGAAGAAATCGATAACCAATATTTCGAATAGAGGAACTAGTTTTGGACAAAGCCCAGTTCTATTTCGGCCATCTGGTTATGTGCTTAGGTGATAAACTCCAAGGACCTTCTCCACCCTTATTCATCAAGTGGAAACGGAAAAGGGTGAGGAGTTAACCTCGCCTCAAAGTAACCGATGATGATATCATTAGCGGTGCGCGTCATCAAATTACCTTAATGCAAGACATTCCCCACTGGGGTGATGTGGGGTCACCATTTCCTTCTCCTGCGAAGAAACAATTCCACATTTACTACACAAACCCATGCCTGAGAGGAACACGATGACGAGTCAATAACAATGACGGGGCGCCGAATTTTATCTACTACTCTATTTTTTTCAGTTATTTCAAATGAGTCGAGTGAGTTCAGTCTATGATCTTCCACATAACGTTTGGGTGACTAATTAACATATTTCTTATATCTTTGGAAAACTTGACACAAACCATCATTCCTTTCTCAACAATCAATGTTTGTCTGCTTGAGATGAAGCATTACGTCCTATAGGCAGCCCGAGTTTGCTACAAGGCTTATAGAAGATTATATAATAATCAAATCAATGCGCGCGCTCTGATTGGTCAATCAGCAATGGTTTATTGTGTCGGTAAACTCATGGAAAAATCGCGCGTCTTCTGAATTATTAAGGAGTCTCCGATAACTCAGTGGTTAGAGCCTCCAACCGGTATCTGGAAGGCCATGGGTTCGACTCCCGTTGGGGACTCAGAAAACTATTTTCTGAGTACTTCTACTTGATAGCGCTTCTCCGTTACCTACACTTTATCCAAGTCACCAAATGAATCCATTTATCATTTATCCCCGGCATAGTAAATCGGACGTTCGAAAATCGAACTCAGTCGAACTCAATCCATGGATTAGGTTCGATTGAATTCGGCAATCGAAGCAAATCGAACACCGAACTTTGTGTGAGTTCGAATTCCGAACCAATCGAGCTTAGTCGAACAAATCGAACCCAATCGAACTCAAACCATTAGATTGTGCTGGATTGAGTTCGGAAACCAAACTCAATCGAACACAATTGAATGCATTACATAAAAATTCTTTGACTTGGGCCATTTTAGTTTCGGTAGGAATAAAACGCAAACAGCGGTTACAAACATTTGCTTGAACTGCATAACTTTATGAACTTAACGTTTCGTATGTTACAACATACATCATCAGAAGTGATTATTATTCGGTTACAGATAAATTTAAATTCATAAATACAACGGACTGGGAACTGACGAAATTGATTGACATATAACGACAAGAATACGCTAATAATAAAGAGGAAGTTTCTCACTGCCAACGTTTTCATTTAAAGCTGGCTTTAGATCACGGATCAACAGACTCTTTAATTTTACAATGCATGTCTGATGGACCAATTGCTAATATTTCAAAATGATCCCACTTAATTCTATAATTGGTTAAGAAAACATAATCAGCAATTGCAGATTTCGTGACAATTTCGTAGTTAGGGCTTTAAAATGTTTTTTCTGTCTCGTAATCGGCGTTTCGTTTTCCCTATGTTTTCAGGAGTGAGTGCAACTGGATTACGTCTATAAGTCTAGTTTTTAGAGCTTTAATGTTTACGGTAAGCAAACGATAAAATTTTGAAAACTGACTTGGTTCTCTACAGTTCTCTTTCACGGCGGGCGCCTTAGACCTAAGACCGGTGCTTCTGTTGTCCAGGCTCACTCAGTACGCAGCAGTAAAGGATAACAAAAGCGTAAAAAAAAGCGTTAAAAGAGAAGTTAACACAGCTGTGAAAACCAACCTCACCTCCGAACATTCTTCAACGCGAAAGAACACATGGAAATCAGCGCATTACAATTTTTCCATTCGCGCATAACCACAGTTCCTTGCGCCTTTGATCTTACCTTTACCACAGTTCCTTGCTTTCATTCATTTATTTTTAATTGCCAAATATGCAACATTTTAACAGAGGTAATATAAGATTTAACAAAAAAAGATAAAATTAAATGGCGAGGAGACCTGAAGAAAACCACGGGGCTAATACTGAGTCAGGTCTCCTCACTTTCAAGGACTCTATAACGCAACTTTCTCAAGAATAGAGAGCTGCCTTCATTCGTTCGCTTCAGGCTCACTCACTGCGGCAACAAATATATTCCACTAAACTATCTTGAATTGTTCCTTCACAACAACGGTCAATTAATTCTTGTTGCTACCTCGCGACATCTTGGTCTGCAAATTTCGTCTTTCAAGTGCTGGACATACTGAATATTAATAAGCCAAGTTTTGTACTAGTTAACTAAGGCCGGAGAATTAAAATGTCTCAGATTTTCCGACACAACCAAACAGTTAGAGAGCCGTTCCCAGAGGTACACACCAGCGTACTGAATGATACAATTTCGTCCACTCAAAAAGTGCATGAAATGATAGCAAAGACCCGCGCTAGTTTGCTTTTCCTGTTTATTTTTTATGCCTAAAATAAACATCAGCCCGCAATATCGAAAATATTGTTTCTTACCTAAATTTTCCGCGTTTATGCACAAAGATAAACTTGCGCTAATTGCAGTTGAAAATTTAAATATCATGTTTCAGGTACTGTCATCTTTAAGATGGCACACGTTTACCTAGCTTTATGCCCAATAGGAAAGATAATAATATACATTTAAGGATTCAGTCGTGCATGCAATTTTGAATCTTAATTGCTCAAATAAATACTTCAGTTTTCATCTCATTTTCCAACTCGCTGCCTAAAACAATGAAGTCGCCAAACGCAACGGGAAGTGCGATTCCAACGACAGCATTCATAATTAACAGATAAGAAAACGCCTGAAAGGCTTGCGTGAAGAATAACTGCGTCACGCCTAAGCCAGTACACATTAAAAACAAAGCTACAAATAGCACGGTTCCCTTATTCTTCTTACAACGGGTCAGCAAAGATGTTCCCAGCTTCGGACGGTTAGGAGTGATGCGGTCGAGATCCAAATTCGGCGCGCTCGAACCAGAGGCGACAAGAAGAAGAACAACCGTGGTTACCACTACAATTATGCTGATGTTCATCACATAAAATGCTAACTGCTGATGAAAACAAATGTAACATCGTAAAATTACAGCAACAGTGAATCCCAGCGCAAGAAGAGCCGTTCTGAAAAGTGTACACGTGAAAAATGGCTCTCGGCTCTGATCCACCGACCCTAGGCTATTGCGAGATTCCATCGCTAAAACTGCCATCAAATTTCCACCAACGAAAAATGTCATGAGAGTCGACACTAGCGCGTAGATCACACTGCAATATTCTACTCGTTGCACATTAGGACTCTTCCAAGCGTCTACTGCGTTCATGGTAATCACTGTGACATGGTAGACAGTCTGACAAATCACCACAGGCCAGACGTTCTGGAGAAACGTGTACTTCGTTTTGTTTCTCAAGCACGACAACAGCATTCGTAAATTGAAGAAGACTCCCACCAAACCAAGGCTTGTTATTAACGGCACGTAAATCGAGCCCATACTAAACGAACTTTTCACTCGCTCTCTTGCATATAAATTAAAAGCAAGCTTAACTTGCCTCAAGTGTTTGTTCAGCCTGTTTAATTTTCAACTCGAAACACCGGATTTGCTCACAGTCGTGCTATCGCTTACCAAACTTACAAATCTTTAAGTGTTGCGAGCTTGGAGACGATTACAAGGCTGACTTGGCCCTCGTGACGATATTTCTCAATATTTCTTACCTGTATTGGTTCCGTTTGAGACAACTGCATAAGGACTGAAACAAAACAAACAATATCAAGAGTCTTAATATGTATCGGTACCTAGGCGACGCATTGAATATGTGTGTTTTGTAAACAAAAGAACAAAAAAATGGCGGCCACTGTGCGTAAGCGAACTTTAAAAGTAACTAAATAAGTTTAATATACTAATTCAGTTTCTGTTGCACACAGTAAATAATTGGTATCTGCGAATGATCGAACCTTGCGTGTCGCTAATGAGTCCTAATGAGTTATCAATATTGGTACCGGTATTTTACTATCATTCATAAAAATAAGGCATGTATCAACAATAACCACTAGATGATCATGACGCACTGATATTTGCCAGAAGAAGTCACCTGTTCCGAGAGCTCGAAAACTGTAAGCCTCATGGAACAGATATCGTCCCAGAACAAATATCTGTGCATAATTTTCTGAGAAGGCCAACTATTGGCTGTTGCAAACATTATTTTTCAGATCTTATCACGCAAGGCCTTCCTTTGCGAATAAATAGCGTGCATGTGGTTCTTATTCAAAGTCACGCAAATATCCAGTAATCTATTATGGTTCGATTGGCGGTGAGCTGGCTGGGGGGGAGGGGGGGAGGGGACTGTGGTTCTGGTGTGGTCCTTAGATAGGGTAGCTACATTCTGGAGTGTGAAAACGCTCGCCTAAACGAATGTATGGGCCTTAAAAAGGGTGTCAGTTTTCGCTTACTTAGCCCTTAGCTAGGGTTAGGGTTCAAGAACCTTCGCGGCACACCCCTATCCAAAATTCGCGGGAGTACCTCCCCCGGGTCAGCTGGATCTGTTCCGATTCCTAAACTGTGTTTCTCCGCCCACAACACCTGGTACGCTTCACATCGTTCAGCACTGTTCAATTACGTTAGGGAATCGTACGCAATCGAGCCTTCACATTTCTTTATTCTTTAAGTGATTCAGTTCGATCACCTATTTTCATCCTCTCTACCAACGCATTTACCATAGCGTGTTCTGGTCTCATTTGGATTATCACGCAACGACCCAAGTAATACTAATAGTCTCCCACGTTGAATCGAAGTTTGTTGAGCTCATCACGCAATGCGATAAAAGAACACTACAAGTCGCACTCCAACAGAGAGTCTGCGAGTCTGATGGAAATACCGTGTATAAATAAAGTTATCTTATCTTATCTTATCTTATCTTACTAAACGCCACCATAGCCTGCCAGCAGGCTCACTTGTTTAGATGGGGAGCCGCAACCTTGAGCTTTGACCGCGATACCCTACCCCAACAAGTGAGCCTGCTTGCAGGCTAAGACCACCAACTCCGTTCCTAGACTCCAACGAAGGCAGGTATGAGACGATTCAAATTTCATATACAACACTGTGGCTAGAATGACGTCCAGGTACGGGACGTTCTTAGGCTTGTCACGCGTTCCTCCCCACAAACGTCTGCTCAACGGACCGGTCACATCCGTTCGTTGGCGGTTAGCCAATCATAGCTTTTCTGCCTATCCGTTACCTGCGTAGCAAGCGTTCCCGTATGAGCCGAACGAAAACGAAATGTAGGACGGGGAGGAGTTTTCGTATTCAGGACATAAAATGAAAATGAATACGAAAACTCCTCGCGGCCCTACATTTCGTTTTCGTTCGGCTCGGATGGGAACGCTTGCTACGCAGGCAAGCCTATCCGTGGAAAGCTAGACTTTGACCGACATTGACCCAACGCTTCAACACGAGAAATTTGTGCCGCATAATGTTCAACATTCTGACTTACATACGAGTTGCACCAGCATATTACAGAGATTAAGCTTGACGTTACGTCAAACGGCGAACGGCAAAAATGAAACTTTTGCCGTCTGTCTTTAGCTCTTTGAACAGTAGAGTGAAAATATTTCTATTTGTGGTGAATAGAAGGAGACATTTTTCTATTTTTATGTGATTTATTTAAGGATTAGAAGGAAAAAACAAATTCAGAGGTCATCTTTGCCGTTTGTGTCTGCTGTAAACGCCATGCTTTAACACACTATTATTATTTTAGAAGTACCGGCAACTGATAAGATCCACATTGAGGACCGGTAAGGTCTTGCCTGAACTAAGTCTAACAATTGGATATACAACAGTCACAACACGTAAAACAGTTCACTGATTCGTAAAATTATGTGGTGGCAGAAGGGACAAAAGGAGCAATAAACCTATTCATCGAACCAGAGAAACATAAGCTTAACCAAATTGATGGAAGAAACATAAGAACCTCTCTACAGAAACCTGTAGCGTTCTCGCTACGTTGTCTCCGAAGAAAAAAATGGACTTGGGTAAATGATATGCGTGATAAGAAGCAACACACGCTCTACTTACAAATAGTTCTTATGAAACAACCGGGCCCAGCGCCACAATGTTAAATGCAAGTAAGCAACATTTCACGGAAAAATTCTTATTTTCCACATTTTGCCCCTCGAAAGCAAATATCGTGCAATATAAATGAGCCTAAACAATGCATAAGCACATGGCACACAGCCTGGCAAACAGCAGAGATGTCAACATTAACAGACCAGCGGATTGGTTCTCTTTTTGAAGCAAAGGCTAACCGCCAGTAAACGGAAGTGGCCTGTCCGTTGAGCAGACGTTCGTAGGGAGGAACGCGTGGCAAGCCTAAGAACGTCTACGAAGGAGGCTAGATGTTGCACGGCAACAAACAAAACAAAAATGTTACTGACGTCATCTATGCACACGTCCTCCAATTGGTCATAATAGGTAACAACCGATCAAAATACGAAAATCATTCGACATATATTAAACTGAACCTTAAATTCGTCTTTTATTTTTTCTCCTGTCTTCAAAATAAACATGATAAGACTGGAGGCCGACTCAAAAACATAACAGTTAATCTAGCCACCAGCAATGATAATGATAATAATAATAATAATGATAATGATGATGATGATGATGATGATGATGATGATGATGATGATGATAATAATAATAATAATGAATTTTATAGCGCTAAATATTGAAAACAATATTGAAAACAACTGAGTTCTGCAAAAGCTTAATAAAACTACTTTTCCCAAACCTAAATATCATTCAGTTTATTGCATGCGATCGTTGTATAACCGGAAATAAAGATATCGTTTGTTTGGTTATTCCTTTCCATCTACACATTTCTGAGAAGAGAGAAAACGACTCAAAACTAGGCTTGTTGAGAACTATTAGACCAACTAATTAAGAACCTGAAAAGAATTCTAGACTAAAAGGGGCGCTCGTCTTCTCCCCAGGATGAAGAATTAAGTAATAAAGATATCCGGTTCCTTCTGTGAGTACCGGAACACAGATTACGTAAGATTACGTAAAACAAAAGAAATAAAAGACAGGAAACAAAACAACTCCAAATAAAGACTAATCCCAAGTTACCTGCAAAAAGACCCCTTAATCCTGTGTACACCCCTAACCTTCATTTCTTGTTAGTTATAACAATAGTCATAACAGTTCATAGTAGCGCTTGTTGTTTTTATATCTACTATGTTTATTTTTCGTGAAGATACAGTTAAAACCCGTATATAAGAACCTAGTGATTTAAGAACCTAGACTAGTATTTAAAGTAAGAAAAAAGTAAGAAACTTCTGAGGAAGGAAGTACCAGGAAATGCATACTAACGTTGACGAGCATAATTGGCAAGGAATTTTGTATTGCAATTGGAAAAACCTGAAAATATGCTAATCTGCTCGGTTTACGTATACACGGTCACTTCGTTATATCAAAAGAGTCACTTCGTTCCACCAAATAGTCACTTCGGTCCAAAGAATAGTAATTTCGTTCCAAAGAGTGGTCATTTCGCTCCGAAGGTAAACGAAGCTATTAAACTTTTATTCCCAATAGATTTTTCGGAAAAATTCGAAGTTAACGTTAATGTTTAGCGCACCTAAACAAAACTGCGTGCGAAATTTGGAACGTTCACAACAGAGTTCGCTTTTGGCCAAAAATACTTACGCCCTATTTGCACGAAATCCTTCAATTAGTAAGATTTCAAACATCGCCCATTTCTTTTCTAGTGTACTACCCTTTTACTTAGTTAAGCTTACTTGCTTAGTTTCCCCTTGGAACGAAGTGACTATTCTTTGGAACGAAGTGAGCATTTTTGGTACGTGACCAAAGGATGGAACGAAGTGGCTTGGAACGAAGTGACCATGGAGCGAAGTGACCCGATACCATCTGTTCAAGTTTTAGCACCTATCCTAATTGCAATGAGGAAATCTTCATTGTCCGTAGAGTTTCGCAGTATTACTAACAAAGAAATAGCGGAATATTTGCTGTAGCAGAGTACATTGAAACCTCCCATAGCCGAACCATAAGTGGACATCCTAGGGCCTGAAAAACTGTTTGTTAAGGAGAAATGTGACCTTATGTCCACTTACGAGTGACAGGTGTCCGTCAACAGGAGGACAGGAGAAAGTGCACGTTAGCAGACATTCAATAGTAACTGTACCTTAAATTTGAAAACTCTGAGCCCTGATCTGATGTATCCGTCTGTAAGAAAAAAATAATGTAGCCTTCATTAAGGACGAGTAAGAACAAGGCCAAGTGTGTTCCGATGAGATCATGCGCATGTGTGCATGAGCAAACCACGACAACGACAGTAACGAGAACGTCACCAAACAAAAGGATAAATGAGAAAAACACTAGCCGTACACGTGCGTTTTAAATCTGTGTACATTACTTTGCCGGGGGGAGGGGGTACTCCCTATAATGGCCTATACGGGGAGGCTCCGCCCGAAAGGGGCACCTTTTTCAGGCTTTAGGAATATAAAAGGGTAGGGATGCCACAAGTTGAGGTATATAAAAGGGTAGGGAAGTCGGTCATTTAGGTATTTAAGGACGTTCGCGCCCAAAGACTTCCCACGTACAGATTCTTTGACTGCAGGTAGAAAATGATAAAATTTGATTAAAAACGTAAAAAAAATCGGGGATCACCGAGCTCGTTTTGAAGATAAAGCGTCTCACATACCATAGCATTTCGAGGATTTCCAGTCACTCGAGGCGAACTTCCCACGTACAGATTTTTGTTTTTTTAATATAATGGGAAGAATCGGAAAAGGAAGTGCTCTGCCGAAAAAAAGGTGGGGGTCACCGAGCATCCAACAAAAATATTCGCACACAAAGTTAACGCAAAGGTCATCAGCTCTATATTTTGTTGAGTTTTCGATTCGGTGCGCGCGCTTGAAAATGCGCGAGAGATGCGCAGTAGCAATGGGCGCGAACGTCCTTAAAAGGCCTTTAATTATAATATTTCGAATAGACGCCCCTTATGGCTATATCAGTTTATTTATAAAGCGCTACATGAAAATGAGAACAAGACTTCCTAAAGCAGGTATGTGAAAGGGGTACCTTTCTTCAATAAAAGGTATATAAAAGGGGTACCTTCTCTGCCAAAATGGTATATGAAAGGGTAAGGAGCCTCCCCCGTATTAAATTTTGTTAAGTACCACCCTCCTCCTCTCCCCGGGGTGGAGACGACGGCTAATTTTACATATTACCATCTGGAATTGAACTCCGTCGTCGCATATTTAGCCTGAGCACGTTTTTAGAGCTATTGGCGTACTGAACAGATCTTGACAATCGCTATTTCGCTGTGTAAAATATAACTTCATTTTTTTCTAGACATCGTCCTCCGCGTTGCCTAAGCCGCCTATTATCTGCACGGATTCGCTGCTCTCGCTAGTAACGCGTCGCTGAAACAAACCACTCGCACACAAAATCGCACTAGATTTTTAGGCTCCATGGGAGATTAAATGTGCCTGAGTTCTTTTGCGAGAACTGAGGCGACCAGGAGTAATGCTACCTCCTTTGGAATGAAATGCTATCCTGTTGTACCCTCTAGACCAGACATCAAGTTGATTGCTCTGTTAAAACATTTGTTCAGTATTTAAAAAACTGTGTCCAAAAACGGATTAACACTAACTCAGGGTTACAACAACTTTTTTAACTAGTTTGAACCAAGGGGAGACTGCTCACAGTCTAAATTAACCGACACACATCTGCAACAAAGCTCAATCCCAAAACTCCTACTTTATGTTCAAGATGACTGCAGATCATCTAAACTATGGAGAGCCCATCTGGTTATTGCGCTGAAGTAAAGAATTTCCCGACATCAATCAAACTTTCCTCAATTCACTTTCCTTTGCACGTGCAAATCTTATTACTATTTTTTGCACCTAATCGAGGGTAAACGTATGGAATATCAGACTTACCCCAACAGACGTTTTGTATAACGTTCCACTGCCTTTTAATTCTAATTCATCTTTGACTCTAAAGAAAGACAACAACAAAAAACATAGTTGAGAAATGGCACATCAGATACAGTCCGTTGTAGGGTGAAGTTAGCATAGGTAATCATATATAATGCGAGTAACTAGCAATTTGAAAGAATTTTAAAATATTACGAATAGTTAAAATCCTTAAGAGCTTCATAGATTTACTCACTTGTTTTATGACTAAGAAAATTACACTGCAGTGTAAATTAAAAATTAGTGAAAAATCGGCCTGCTCTCTGCCAAACATCGGCAATAAAAGGTCGTGAAAGCAGAAAGCAAATCGTTATTTTTAAGAAGGTTACGACACTTTTAAATTTAAATTTCGAAGACATGTTTCGATGTTACGAACATCATCGTCAGTTAAAGAATATTTGAAAAACCGTTAGGACTATATAACAACTAGGCGAAACATGCATACATAATTAATTATGATTAAGTGACATATTTGAGTGAATAACAAAGTGTTGGAAAGAATATTAAGCCTAAAGGGTAAGTGTCAGATTGACGTGATGAACTTGCTGGTTTAAATTAGGTTTTTCCCAGTTTATGTGCATAGCCTCCTTAAGTTTAAGCTGAAATTTAGTAGGGGCGGAATCAAGGATTTCAAAACAATCCGCAGAGCAAGATTGACGACAATAAAGTAATTATCTCAGCCATGCAATAAATAGGATTCTTGAATACACATTTATTAACTGATGAAATAAACCATGCCTTGAGCTACTATCAGACATTAAAAACCTGGGCCAGAACCCAGGATTAGTGAGAATTTTGATTTGAGTTTGGTAATTTTTCGGTGAAGCATTCTGTTTATATTGTTTGTCCGTTTTGTAGAGTCCTAAAGTGCGATGCCACAAAAAAAACACAAATTTGTGAAATATGGGATTTGGCACCATTTTCGAATAGAGCGTCCTTAAAAAAGGGTCCTTGCCAAAAATTACATCTTAATTGTAATTCCCAGTCGAAATATAAAGGATGAAAGTTTGATACTGCCCCATATAAATCTCTCTTATTTTGAAGGAAACCGAAACAAATTTTGAACGGTTTGTATGGGATGCTATCACACTTTGATCCCTTATATCTCCATCGGGAGTTGCAATTCAGAGGTAATGTTTGGGATGAGAGCATCTTTTAGGATCCTCTATAAGAATATGACATCAAATCCCATCACCATTTTAGGACTCTATATGAATAATCTCAAACTATGCAAAACATAAGTAGTCAAAAACGTTTTTATACGAGTAAAATGACTACTTTGGTTAACTCTGAGACCTTAGTTAGCGTTAACTGGCTTTCAAACAACCCATTGCTGGTTGCAAGTTTAAATACTACCAAATTAAGAAATATGCACAATCTCCTGTCGCATTTAGTAAATACACTGTTTCTTTTCTCAAGGTGAAGGATCATTAAACCTGCTCTAGTTTTCTTTGCCCAATTGTCTCAAGGGATTTATCAAACTTTTCAAAAAGAAACAAAGACAGGGAAATGCAAGTGAATTAGAATTTTGGGGGACCAGCTACTGTTTGTATTTTTTGATTCATATATTGTTTAATTAGCTATTTACCATTACAGTACAAATAAACCTTGTTGTTGCTGTTGTTTTCCATAGCAACTAAATAACTTCAGTTCTATGTTCAAATATCCTATATTAGTAGTGTAGCTGAACAGCAAACACTCCTGTGGCATTTCTTGGCAGCATGAATAAATATATACTGAAAAACTACCTGTAGCTTTTTTTACGAGCCAACTTACAAGTAACCTTGAGAAGTATTTCCCTCTTGAGCACTGGCTGATGATGCCCTAGCTGTTGGATCCTGTGGAACAAAGACAAACTAACTGACTATAACTACTGTTACTGCGAAACATTCAAATTAGGTTTTTTGGTTTGTTTCTCTTTGTTTTCTTTAATTAACTGTTTTTCTATTTTTTGGTATTTAGTAATAGTTCATTAGTCGTTAGTATTCGTTATTGTCCGCTTTATTTTTCATTACTTCATGTTGTTACGTAATCACTTGTCAAGCCTTTTTAGAATAAATAGGACCTAGGTCTTCATTTTTTACGCCACTTTTAAGTTTTAAAGCAGCAAGTTTTTTTATCTTGTGAAGTCAGGACACCGTTAAGGTAAACCCTTCTTTGTATTATCCGTTCCTTCCTGTTTGTTATTTTGGTTAGCTATTATTTTCTATTACTAATTTTTCTATTTTTCTGGTTTATATGTAGTACCGTATGAGTGCAAGTTATTAATAAAGGGTTTGGTACACGACTATGCGTAACTTCGGTTACAACTACTACTAGCAAGTGATATCTACTATCTCAAAGCATGTATTATGTCCGCTTTAATATCACTGGTTAACCTTGAAATCTGATTGGCTCTCAGCAGAGTGATTTTTGTACAAATTCCCCTATTTTTTGCTCTAAACTGCAACTTTTTCCTGGGCAATGAGAATGGAGTACTAATTAAAACAAAACAACCAATCAGATTTCAAGACTGTTTCAAACTAACCAATCGCATTGCATGGAAATGATAGACAAAAGAGCCATTGTTTGGCAAATTTTGGTGCAATTTTGTACAATTTCAAAACAGATGTAATAAAGTGGCAATTGAACTTAGTGGAGTGCAATTTTGTCTGAAATCAAACTTGTGATTTCAAATTGAATTCCCACTGCACGGTCTTGCTATTATTGAAATCATGCATATGATTTTGGACCAAAATGCACTCCACACAGTTCAATTACCATCACAAAACTCTCTGTTAGAACCTTTCAGATGAAAGTAATGCAAGCAGATCTTGTACTTATTTCAAAACAAATTTGAATTTTGATTTTTTAACCATTAAAACACAGAGTTAATGGATGCTTACAATCAAAGACTTGTATTCTTGTATCATATCTAAATCCTCCTGATCAAGCCTCACAACATAATCCTGTACCCCTTGTACCCAGTACTTATGAACAGCTGCACATCTACCAAGACCTATCTCATGTAGGGCATATTCCATTGCATCCTACATGAAGGAGATAAGGATATATCCTTGAAAGTCTGGTTAGGAGCAGTTTAACTTGAGTGTTAAAACTAATTCACATTTGCTTTGATTTTGCATTACAGGGCTATGTGATTGGCTTCACAGACTCAAGTCACTCTGTCATCTAATCAGAAGTAAAACAACAAACAATCGTGTCTCACTTGTACAGTTTCCTGGACATGTAGTCAGTGTTTTGCACTTCGCTAACAGATGTTTTTATATAAAGCAATTTTCATTTATTTAAGATACCGTGGGCTTTTAAGTTTTTGTTTTGTTGCGTGATTTGACCGCTCACACGAGATTCCTGCCATCGCAGGCAAATCGTGATTAGCCAATCAGATTAGATGACGTTCGTAACTGAGGTTAAAGTAAGCACTAGTTGGAAATCGAATATCAGATCTAAAGAACAGCTTTATCGGAAAAGTGTGTTTTACGCCTTTGAGCAAAACTGGAACAAATTGTTAGTCTTAAGCGGGATAATGCCGTACAGAATAATGTAAGTATATCAATATTATAATCTAAAGTTTCCTTGCTTCTGTTTTCGTCTTATTCGATTTTTAAGTCGTTATATAGGAGGCCCACACGTGTATTTTTCCCTTTCAGTTGACTAGCTAGCGTGTGCAAGGAAAACTTGCTGAATAAACTAGTTCAAAACATTGGTAGATCCTGAGGACTGTTTTTTCTGGTGTATCTTCAAAATCAGTAGTGCCCTAACCCGTGGTGCGAAACAGTCAATTACATGTATTTGTAGAGTGCGGAGAGTTTTGATTGGTTCAATAGTCGTCTGTATCCTTTGTGATTGATCAGAGTGACTGCTTTGGTTTCAGTATTACGACACTCATTAATATTGTTACTAAACAACACTCGTCTGGCCTTTAAATGATCGTAATTTATTACAAGTAGGAAATATGCTTCCCTTGGGTTAAGTTCTACTTGTCTGATAAAAAAAATTCATGAAGTCTACTCTTCAAACCATTCACAGAGAACACAAAACGTCTTTCACCAAACAGTTCTGGATCAATGTATTGCACAGTGGTGTAGGTTACTCCAGATTCAAAGTCATCAAGAAGCTGTTTTCACCAAACTGAATCAATGTAATGGTGCAGTGCTCTACCATCTACACTACCAAGCCATTCAGGAGCAGTGACACATCTTTTAACATTCTTTTAACATTCTTTTATTCCCATTCTTTTGGGATGCAATTTGTTGGATATTTCTCTGCTGTGATTAGCTACATGTAAAGTGATCATTTCATTTTGGTTTTAACAGAGAGGGTTTGCAAGTACATGTATGATGTACATGGATTGTACAACCTATCTTACTTACAGGAAAACCTGTTCTCCCATTCAGTGCAGCATTATCCACCCCTATTCTCAAAAGGCGACAAAGCTTCGTGTTGAAGTCATCAAGAATGTCTGTTAATATTTCCAGGGAAGATTCACTAGCCACTGAAAAACAAAATAGCTACCTCTTTACATAGATATTTTCAAAAATAACAGCAACTTGTTGGAAATAAAATAAAGCTCACACTTGTCTGATTTCTTAACTCACTCGATTTAAAGCAAAACAAATATAATTCACACTTCATTGAACCTCCCCAGAGGGCCTTTCTAGGAACAATTAAAAAGATGTATTAAGGTATCAGTGTACCCCAAAATCGACAATTTTGCCAAATTTTAGTTATTGATATTCCCAAGTACATCTCATTTAGTTCTTTTAATTGCAAAAAGTTCTTCGAAAAAAGGTTTCTCCTAGACAAAGTTATAAAGAAAAAACGATCTTATGAATATATTATCTCTAATTGGAAGCTGTCAACAAGTTGTCATGATAAATTAAAGTGCCATTAGAAGTCACGTAAAGAAGCCAAAGTGATGCATTATTATATTTCAAAACCTTCCGATTGTTTCAAAACACTCACAGAAAAACCATTTGACTGCGTGCTAGCTGTCCATTTACATTTCTCCTAGTATATTCCCAAATACGCGCTGTCATGTTTTCTAAACAGTTTTGAGTCGCAGCAGCTCCTTTTGAGAGCAGTTCGCCTTCTAGGCTCCCAGTTTTCACAAAACATATCCCAGTATTTTATGGCGCCATGTCATTATTATTATAGAAGATTCACCGTAGTCATTCATTTGTCCTCATTTGTGGAAGATTCAGAAAACACCGAGCCTTGCCACCTTTACGGAGAGAAAAACTGTCACAGTATTCTTTTTGGCAATACACGGGCGATTGTCTGGCCGAAATTACGCACGCACTTCGCTGACATTCTGAATAGCCAACTAATATATACAGTAAAACTACTAATCATGAAAGGTGGTCTTACCCGTATACTCTCATTTCCAAAAGCGTGGTTTCTTTCGCGGATTCCCCATTAAAATTTCCGATGCTTCCTCCACTGCACTTTTTAGATCCCTTAGTTTTGGTCTTCAACATCGTGAAGTTATTGCATCCAGTGCATCCAAAACAGCGAGTGTAGCGGCGGAACAGAGAGCTTTGTTGGTAATTGCCACCAGAAACAGCATTTGAGACCTCTTTGGGGATGATTTGTAAATGTGAGCTCTGTTGTCTAAGCAAGAGGAGCCCTCACTTTATCGATCAACAGATAATTACTTTTCACACGTTTTGAGATCTAATCTCCCTACACCGGAAAAACGCCCTAAAGTACATTTTGCTTTATTTCTCAAAACTGGAATTTCAACGAATGAGGCACACGTTTCCAGTTCGTTTGCAGCAAGTTTTTGCAGCAAATTTGGCAAGAATGTTGCCCGATAATGTGGCAAAAGAACGGTGTCAGGGAATTTTTATTTTCGGCCTCCTTTCAAAAGTAATGAGTATTTAAGCAAAGGCAATGCATGTTTTATAAAAACTTAAAGTTTAACAGCGAATAAAAAACAAACCAGACAAGTAATCAAAATACCTGACACCGTTTTTTAGATCAAGGTGTGAAAACGTAGTGATGTCGCTCGCTTTCTCCCGTTAAATTCTGACCAGAAACGAACTCAATTTGTGAAACTACATACTTTTGGGAAATAATCGCTATTTTAGGAAAGAATTTTATTTCTTGCCTTATCTCATGTAATAATCGGAATCTGCAATAAATTATTAAGCTTGGGGGTCTTATGAAATGTGTGGCCGTGAACCAGCAACTACGTGAGGTTGTCATTTGGGGTACACTCTGATACCTTAAAGAACTTTCTTATGACTTTGCATTTACTTCAATCAACTATTACCCTACTCAAACTGTGCACGATTTTTATCTAAAAAAGTAAAGCCTCTTGAGCCCAATAGCAATAGCATTTATACTCGTGGGTGGAAACAGGCACTGTGGGAGTAAAGTGTCATGCACAAGAATATAACACTTTTACCCCAGCCTGGGTTCAATCCTAGAACACTTGATCCAGAGTTTACAGCACTAACCATTAGGGCACCATGCTTCCACTGTTAACTTAATAGGTGTTGATAAAAAAAACTGACAGAAAAATGTTTTTTAAAAAACTCACTATCAAATCCTGCCATTGCACATAAGGTAGCTACAGACCTCATCAGCAGATGTCTGTTGGAGGCACTGTCTAGCTCAGCACATGTTAGCTTGGCATGGGATCCATGAGCACTACAATAGACATGGTGTAAAATATTAAAATTTAGACAATTTAATTTATCATGCAATGCATAAAACTTTTTTTTAATCCATGAAAAATATGACTGTGCTTGTGATCCAGAAAAAGGACAAAAAACAAGCAAAGCACATGAAAACAAACAGAATACTACACTGCTATCTTATTCACTATGTGTTCCTTTCTCTTAGCATGGTCATAAGTAACAAAGAAAATAATTATGCACCCAACAAGTTATATTTTTGCAGACATATGTCTCCCTGTCCTTGGGTAAGGAACTGTCTGTCTTCTAACACGAAAATATAATTCCAGTCATAAGCCAGGGCTTGCATATAATCATTAATTCTCAAACACTGAAGGCCATCTGTCTGCCACATGACAGTGCAAAGCACTAAATTTGACATTTCTATCAATATCACAATTTATAATAAATATTACAGAATTGGAGTCAAGTGAGAAAACTACCCAAACACTTCTATAAACTTTAAGCAATAACTCACTAAGGGGTGGAAGAGTGGGAAAACTGTTGCACTGTTTGGCAAGAAAATAAAAACTGAATCGCGCACCAGAACATGAAACTGACATCCTGACTCGTACCCTGGTCCCCCATTCAGTGTGACAGAACTTTGTTTCCTGCCTCTTTCCCAAGTTCAGTCGACAGGAAAACATTTCTTAATTGACTTTTACTAATTAAATGCTATCATAGAACCTTGAGTTTCATGTAGAAATAAGCAATCTATAAGTTTACAAGTGGAAGACGCAACAAAATCAAAACATTTGATCCTCGCAGAGCATGCCTAAATGTACAAGTGGTCACAAGGAAAACGTCAACTGCATCACACAAAAAAAATTAATGGAAAGGAACTATTCTTTTTTTCCATGTTCACTGTTTGTTTTTAAGCTTCATTACCTGATAGTTTCCTGGGCCCTTGATAGGATAGTGGTCTGTGTAGGGGGTGTCACAATTCCTTTACTGGAGCAAAATCGCTTTGATCTGGGTGGGTGGGCAGGTAGAGAAGATGCTTCAACACCCTCTGACTTCTGACAAAAATAAATATATTGGATATGAGGGTGTTTTGATTAATATAATGAATGCATAAAAGAGAACACTGAACATTGGTCTCGTTAGTATGGACCTTACTGCTCTTGGCCTGTCCTGTCAAGACCTCAGGCAGACATTATCCCAGCAAAAACCCTTGTAATTGATTAATATGAGATACCGAATGACTGATATGCTCAGACAATAAACAAGAGGGTGATAAACCGAGAGGACAATACATGAAAAAACATCAAATGCATCAACTTTATAGGAAAAATACTGGACAAAAGGATCAATAATAAATAAACTTACTCCTCCTTCTCCATGTTGATGTTGAGCTGCCATCAACATAAGCCGCATACGTCTTTTGTGATGTTGTAGCTCAATAGAGTGTAGTGTTAAGTTCTGTGAGTGTTTGTCAAGTGGGGGCTTAACAGATGCCATGAACTTTGCAGGCAATCTACAAATGCCAAGGGTGAAAAGATATAAATATACACCTGTTTAATTAAAATTGAGCTGGTGGGTACTAAATAAATGGCACTAACTTAGCACAAGACAACCTGAGAGTTTATAAACTTAGGGTCCTCATTTTTTGGTTTTTAAATTGGACTGCTTAAAGTGCTACTACGATCAAAATTTCATGTCACGTTTTACACTTTTATGGGTTCCTTACGGCTTATCCCACTTGGCTATTCCTGTTTATGTCTTTGAAATAAAGCTTAGACCCCGCAAAGTGAAAATATCGGGCCTCAAAAAGTGTTTTTATCGAGTCCGCCATTACGGATTTGCGTTCCGATGAGCCCACGGTATAAAAGCGTTTAGAGTGGATTGTTTTTTGTTGTGACGTCATTTTCTCAAGTCGCATCGAAGCCTACAAAAACACAAGCCGCGAGTACTACAGGTACAGCACAAAAACGCTTCGTTTCCTCGTCCAGCACATTGGCCAATTCGTTTTCCAGCGATGAATTCGAGAGTTTCATTGAAAACAGTGACTCAGAAAGCTCATCTGGATCGTCTGCCAACGAAGAAATCGTGAACTACGATGATTCAATAGAACCAGTTCCGACGGAAGAAGAGGCCGCTGCTTACTTGGAACAGTTAACTCTCGAGGAGGAGGAAGAGCAGACTTTGTTGAGTCGTTTTTCTGGCGAGAACGATCTTACAGATTGGTATGTAGCTGT
This sequence comes from Catalaphyllia jardinei, assembly GCA_022496165.2. NCBI lineage: Eukaryota > Metazoa > Cnidaria > Anthozoa > Scleractinia > Caryophylliidae > Catalaphyllia > Catalaphyllia jardinei. Next base: position 27,846,330 of record CM042747.1, read on the forward strand.
CTTGTTTACTGTATTACTACAGGTATGCATCCGCCTCAATTTTGTCAGATTTTTTCCTTGCCTTCTTGTGACTTAGTTCATTTCTTGGAGACTCGATGAAACCGAAAAGATGCTTTGTTGCGTATATCTTAACAGCAGCGTAGCAGAGAGATTTTGCAGTCTGATTTCAGTTTCGAACAATTTTTTGTGTGTGCATTTTAACGAACGAAAACGCATTGCTTAGTAAGCAATCGAAATTGCAACTTGCACGTGGAACAATGGAGTGAAGTTAAGTTCAGGTGATCGTTCCGTTTCTTCTTAATTTCTATGTCTTTTCAGGTGCAAATGCTCAAATTGTTCCCTTGACTTAATAACCAAGCCAGAAGAATGTTGGTGCTGCATAGACATCGACAGGTGCGGTGAGAAAATGTATGAGTTGGAAAAGGAGGGGGAATGTATCACCGAGCACCCAGGCTATGCTGCACGTTGCCTGAACACGTGGGTTCTTTCTACAGCTGCCATAGGCCTGAAGACTAAAGCTAAGAAGTCTTACTCGACTACAAAAACTGCAACAAATGCAGCCCAATCAGAGTAAGTGTTTCAAATAAATAATTTGGTATTTGTTTATAAGACCATTTTACAGTTGTCTGCTCATTGATCTGGCCTTTGAATGGCAGAGAGGCTGCAGATGACCTTGTGTTGATAAAGACCGCACTACTGCTTTTGTTGTGTAAATCAAGTTGTTCTTTTGCTAACTAGATGCGTTTACATGACAAAAGCAGAGAGGTCTGTATCAAAGCAAGGTCACCTGCAGCCTCACTGCCATCCAAAGGCCAGGTCAACGAGCAGACAACTGTAAAATGGTCTATTCATCGGACACGAGAAATCAGAATAGTTTAGCACTCCACAGCTCTCTCACATATTTTTTCACCATTTTACTGATAAGCATGTGTCAAATCCCATATGATTTCCAGTCCAAGGGGTGTAAGATATTTCTCTACTCTATTTAATCTTGCATAATCTCAATTTTATTATAGTTCTGTTGGAAAACAACCACAACAAATATAGTTTGAAAAAATAAGTTCATGTTATGTCATTTATTTCAAACTGAATACAGTCAGGCAACGGTGTCCTGTTTGATTCTACCATAATTAATAGCAACCACCAATATTAGCATTCATTTGTCAGTGTGACTCAGTATAGCCGTTGCTATGTGAACCATACCTTAAATAATAAAAATGCAAGATTGATGTATGAACACCAAAATTTCCTCATATGGCAGGGTTGAACAACAAGAAGTTTTCCAAATACTGACATTTTTTTTCTTTTTTAATAATTATTCCCTGTACTTTTTATTTTAATTCTTTAGGTTCTTGAGATCAGTAGCATATCGCCAGTATGTACGGCTTGTGTATGATTATCTTGGTGCCTCAAAAAGGATTCCTCTGCCCAACCGTGTCTACAATAGCATCCGGAAAGCCTTCCCAAATGTTGATGGGGAGTACTCAGGCTGTGAAGAGGAAGAGGGTGAGGACTAATTTTTCAAAGCAAAATTCCCCCCTCTGCTGTAAACTACACTGTAGGAAACATTTCCAAAAACCAATACTTCAGCAATACCTGTATGGAACAAGTCATTTTAACTGTGCGAACAACAAACAAAATCTTTGTAAATAAAATAGATTCTACGCGTGCCTGTATAATGTAAAGAGCTACAAAGAGACGTAATAATTGGAGAGTGAAGGGTTCATTAAACATTCTTTGTGTCAGTGGGTGGTTGATGACAAATGGCAACTACATGTAAGAAAAAGCCTTGAGAAAGGTGAGTGCACATCAACTACTAGTTGAGGAGCATTGGCCTTTTGTTATGGCCTTTTCTAGGCTGTCCACACTTTTTGCATGTTGGTGCTTTTCTAGGTCTTTGTTCACCAACATTTGTAGGAGGTGTGTTATGAAGCTGCTGTAGTTCAGCATCTGAAAAAAGGAGCACTAAAAGCATCCAAATTGGAAACAAATACAAAAATGTTTGGTTTTTGCAAGATTCACTATAAGTAACAACATATAGAACTTGCTCAAATGGCCAACATTGGAAAAAAAGGAGAACTGTATCATCACTCACTGAATGCTACAAGACAATAAATGGACTGAATTGTTTGAATCCACATGAATTCTTCAGCTTTGCGGACAAATATAGGCCGCTGAGATGAGAGATCCAACCATCACTTCAAGCTTAAGACGAAATCTGCTAAGTTAAATTGCTACAAACACTCTTTCTTTTTTCGCATTGTTAATTTATGAACAATTTAAGAAAAGAGACTGCTGAAGCAAAAGACTTAAGATCTTTTAGAAATAAGCTAATTAATGAATTTTCTTAAAACACGATTTATATTAATTACTACTTCGAACTTTTATTATACAAGTATACTCAATTGTATATAGTTTTGAAATGACAGATGAGAAATTAGGATTATTTTTTATTTTTTATTATTTTTTTTGCTATATAAGTCAAGGAGGTGGACTAGAAAGGGATAACCTCTTCTACCTCCTTTCCAATTTCTCATGTATTTTTGCTGTCAATGTATTGTTGTTAGTTTTTGTTTGCTCCCTGTGGGTGATTAATTGTGAATAAACTATTATTATTAAGATTCACCATGAATAACAATGTATAGAAGTACTTGCTCTAATATGTTGCTGATGGTGTACTGAAATGAGATGTCGAATCTGTATAATTAAAACTATAAATTCAATATGATTGCTGTTACAACATTCATTTTCGTTTTTCCTGCCACAAGTTTCTGCAGCTGCCAGTTGGAAATTAAGTTCTTGCATTGCAGTTGGTGTTGCTTTACTGACCAAGTTTATATGCTCAGATGGTCCTGCTGTGTAAGACTGATGTCCAGATGGATTAAATACAGTGGCAAAATCTGCATATTCCTGCGAAGCGGTTAGTGTGCATGTTTGTCCTGCTGTATAAGGCTGATCAGCAGATGGATTTGCTACAATGGCAAAATCAGCATGTTCTGGCAGTCCAGTTGGTGTTTCTTCATCTGCCAAGTTTCTGTGCTCAAATGGTGCAGCTACATGTATTTGAGCCTCGTGGCCATTGTCCTAAAACATTTTTACATTTCAAATTAAGTCTCTCATTGACAGCTGTATTTTATATAGTGGTACCACTAGATATATAAATTTGTAACATTCATCCAGATTTTCTCAGTTATCAATAAAATTTTGCTAAGCTAATAAAAGTTTTTGAAGCTGAAATTAAGACCATGCCATTTCACTGCCTAGTTGGATGAGTGGTAAGAAACAAAACAAGGCTAATATTCACTCACTGGTTCTGAGTCCATTGCATTGTTGCTGTGGGCGCCTTCCAACAAATCCTTTAAAACCTTAGAGAGTCAAAGATAACATAACCAAACGAAAATGAAATTGGAAGTCTCACGATGTCACTACTAGTAAGAACATTTTAACGCACACTTTGTCGGGTGCCTCACATAGCTTAGAAATATATTTGCTCAAGAAAACGATCGAAAGGAAAAGAATTCTTTCCTAAACACAAAAGATTATTTTAAGTAAAGAAACTTACAGTTGAGTATGAAAGCGCTTTCCCTTGTGTTAGTTTGAACAGTTTATTCCACGAGCTTTCGAGCAGGCTAAAAGTGATGCTTTGGAAATGCTTTGGAGTGACAAGAGCTTGTTGTATCTAACAAACACGACGTTAAAAGTGTATAATGAACTGACAGTTTTTACGAGTGCTGGACACGCTAGAGAGAAATCGCCATATATCATTACATAATTAAGAACAGACAGTATGAGAATTTTCACACCTTTGGCGTTTTCACCATAATCTTACCTTCAGCCGCTTTTTCTCCATCATGCGGAGACTTCGCTCAGATTCAACGTCTGTTGTTCGCTCCTATCTTTTTCCATATGGTAGGCAGGGATCCAGGTTTTACTTGCCTGCGCTGACTTGGATCGAAATCCCTAGTAAAACAGCTTTCTTCGAAGTGAACTGAGGAAATAACAAAACGTGTCTTCGGGAGCGGATGAAAATTCTTCCTCTTCGTTCTAACAAACCGGGCCCACGCATCTCTTGTATTTTTGTCGTTCGGACTTGCGTGTAGCGCGATTCCTGCCGCTCGATTAGTTCCATTGCTACAGTCCTGGACAACACAACGACTTTCGACCATTGAAAGTACTAAGAACAATCCGCAAAGCGAAAACAGCAGCTGACCGAGGTGGGCGAAATCGTATAAGAAATAAGCCATTTGTGCTTTGACTTGAGAAAATGACGTCACACGCTCTTTTCCCGCGAAATCTGAGTGACCCGGCCTCTGTTGTCATGGGAAACCATCTGCCATTGGTAGCCAGGCCGATGGAACATAACAGTTCAATGGCGGATCAAAATTAATGGAGTTTGAGCGTGAAATAATACCACTTTCCTTCGTCATACGAGGATATGCTTTGGAAATCATGTACTTTAGGTCGTTAACTACCAATCAAGCGAAAATGAAAGGTATTTAGAATTTGATCGTAGTAGCACTTTAAAGATACTGTACACAAGTATCAGCTATAATAATGGGGATGACATCTTGTATCCACATCTAGAAGAGAGACAGTGTAAAGTTTTGCTTGAATGAGTATATCTTTTAAGGACCTGCGCCTTTGTATGAAATGCTGGGCAGATCTTTGCAAATTTTGCTGAGTAATGACTGCTTTTGGATTAAATACCAGTCCTCTGTGGGTATGACAGGCTCTACAAGGTTCTATGCATCATAACATTTGTACATTTGCTATTCTTTTTTTTATATCTGGCTGATTGATTAAATTGTTGCAAGTTAATCATGTTGCTTCTTAACATGGCTATCTTTAATACTGAATCTAAATATTATATGTTAAGGTTTACACCGCCTGTATTTGCACGCTACTTTCTCTGTAAAGAATCAAGACATAAGCTCAAAAGATCTGTCTTCAACATCGCATCATTTGAATTAGCAGACCTTCAGTGTTTTAACTCCATTTTCATGAATTTAAAAATTGCTTGGCTAGTTTTGAATGCGAAATGCGAAATAGTCGTGTTGACGCAGTGTTCATGTCAGTGATTGTTTTGTGATAACCAAAATGTAGTTCACCTTGTCGCTTATATTTACATGCTTACAAGTAATGAAGGAACATCTAAAATTAAAAACCATATCTTTAAAAACACCGATAAGTTTTTCTAGTCCCGACGGAGAAGCCAGTCTTTGCAAAGGCCACATCCTTCGGGATAAACACATCCATCCTTTGAAAACATGCTTGTCAAATGCCTGCGGGTCGCCCCTGGGGTCGTCCAGGGTTACAGTAATGCCCAGCCCCCAGGCCGCGATAAAATTGCGAATGCCCCACTCCTGGGACTGACAAGGTGAGCAAATGACCCGTGGTTGCCTGGGGAGGATGGGCACCACTGAAATTAATTGATGCATTATGATAGAGGGGGGGGGGGGGGGGGGGGGGAGAGGTGGACTTCTATATACAGCTTTGCCTCTCTCAGTCCCCTCACCATGATTATTACCATATCAGTGGCAGATCTAGGGGAGGGGCCCGGGGGGCTGGCTCCCCCTTATTTTGGGTGAAAAATGAAGAAATGACTGAAAGAAGGAAAGCCAGCTGGGCAAGAAAAATAGAACCGGGTCCACTCCTAAGCTCAAAGTCTGGATACGCCACTGCATATATTATGATATGCTCCAATTCCATTTTTCTTCTTGCTAGATTTGCAGCCGACTAAGTATTTCACACTCTACCACTAAGAATATACCTGCCAACTCTCACGCCTGCGGGTTGAAAACTTCGATCTCACGCCGGCTCACGCTGCGGGCCAATTTCTCATGCCTGATTTAAAAATGTAAGTTGTTGCCGTCTTGCTTGACACGATTTACAAAAATATCTAACTCAGACCCATGTAAGGAACGAAACCTATGTGTAAAATGAATAAATGACAATACCTTTCTCGCGTCTTCAAAATTCCAGCACTCCCAGGATAAAAACCTCACGCTTATATCTCGGAAAAAGTTGGCAGGTATATAAGAATGATACGAACCGTCATGATGGGCTGAGAACATATTATTATCAGGCCTGCATCTAGACGTTTTTTACTTACTCGTCTTTAGGTGGAAAGTGTTCTGAGGAAGGTTGGTGTAATCTTGGCACTTCATATTCTGCTGCTTTGGGTTCTGTTATTTCGATGTGGAGACCTGGTGTTTTGGGCAGTGGAGGGTCAATCTCTCCCCAATGATCAACGTAACCAGAAGGCGCAGCCATCTTGATTTTGGTCCTCCAAAAGTACTGGGAAGGACTAGCCTTCATGGTGTCATACATGAAGCACTAAACTTTAAACATTCTCCAGGATTTTCGCTGTTCTTGCGTGACAACATAGTTAATGGAGGGTGACAAGCATGCAAAGTAATGCAGTTGGGGACGATTCTTTATTATGTGTCTATTTTTGCCATCAGTGATCTAACATGGACTTCGGTGGAAACGTGAACAATGAAAAGTCCCCCCTTCTTCACTCTGGCTCTTCAAGACCGATCCATTCTCGGTATTCGAGAAGTCTGTCACAAGAGGACGCGATTCTTGGCCTCAACAGGTCAAGAGAATTGTCAGAAAGATACAAGTTGTATAGGAGAAGATGGTATATGCTGCTTGTGCTGTTTGTCTTAAATGTCTCTAATGCATTGGTGAGTCGAAAACTAGCAGTTGCAAGAATGAGTTAGTTTTACATTTATTATGTAGCAGACTCAGACAAATGGCCAGATATTTGAGGCGGAAGTTTAATTAATTTACTTTGTGAACTCCAGTTATCAGGTTTGACATTAAACTCATATTGATAGTCTCCTATGCAAATGGTCAGCAATAAGAGAGAGCTAATCTGGCAAAGTAGGTTTGGTGAACTGGAAAGTTGCACTGGCCAAATTTGAGTGTACCTGGCAAAATGAAAACACAAGTTAGGCAAAATCTCAGTCTGCAGTCCAAGTCTGATGCATATGATAAACAGGGTTGTCTGCTTAAATAAAATTTAGGCCAGGATGCATTGCCTCACATGATTTTCTACAGTCAATCAATCAGTCAGTCAGTCAGTCATGATCAGTCAGTCAATCAATCAATCAATCACTCAATCAGTCAATCACTCACTCAATCAGTCTATTACTCAATCACTCACTCAGTCAGTCAATCAATCAATTAATCAATCATCAATTAATCACTCAATCAATCAATCACTTAGTCAGTTTGTCAATCCATCAATCAACCATAATCAATCAATTCTATGTATACATGTTTTTCACCCCTTGTCCCTTTGACCTTTTAAATCCCACTGGTTGGCTTAAGTGACTTGTATTGAGTTACGGTGCATTGCATAAGTTAGTCCTAAGAGCTGTCATCTGCCCTCCTCCCCTTCTAACAACATGCACCTCAAATTTCATTCAACCTGTGTGCTATAATGCCTGCCTGGCCGTGGTTCATTTTGTATGATCTAATTACCAATGTGTCGGTCAAAGCAGTCTCTTGTTTTTCAAAGGAATCATGTGCTGCCTTAGGCAATTTAATTTCTCTGTTTGTTGTGCTATGCCTTCAGCACTAGACAGAAATAAAGATAACAGATGATTACCGGTATTAAATGTCCAAGCTAAATTCACCAGGGGCAGGTCTAGGGGGGGGGGGGGGGGGGGGGAGGATGAAGAGATAAAGCCTTCTGCTTCATATTTGCTTCCAACATTTGTTTACCTCACTAGTAAATTATGCCATTCTTTAGTGGTGTACTCCCTCCTAAGAAATATCCTGGATTTGCCCCTGCTTACTAAAATCTTAATAATATTATTGGTTAATCTTTTCGCTATCTTATATATCCCTCCTGACCCACATTTACCATATCAAAGTGGCATGAACTGATCAACGTGACGAGAGCATGGGACAAAGAAAAAATCTGCATCCCCAACAGGAATTCCCATGACCCCCTGAATACCAGGTGGGTGCTTTGTCCACTGAGCTATGAGAACTCATGGACAGCAAGCAAGGTCATTTAACTTGGTTCATGTTCACATGTGAATTCAGTGAGTGCACCTACATAAAAGACGCTACAGGAGTTAAGCAGTCAAGATATATACAGAACAGGGATGGAGAGGGAGATTGTAACAAATTTTAAATGGGGTTCAACTATATGTGTTGATAAAATTTGGTAGGTGAACAAGTAGTCAGACTTTTTTTAGTTTATGATTATATAATAGCTAGCAAATTTAGTCATGCATTAATTAATAAGGTGTTGTTTTTTTTTTCTCTCTTCAAGATATGGTTGAGCTTTGCTCCAGTAGCTGATCACACTGCTAACTATTATAAAAAGTCTCTTGATGATGTAAACTGGCTTTCCATCGTTTACATGCTTTCTTATCTATTATTTGGCTTGGTAGCAGTGTGGATTCTGGATGTCCTTGGATTGAGGACTGGGGTAAGAATAAGACGTTAGTGTTACGTTAAGTATAATGGATGTTGCTAATATTATTGTGAATTTGTCATTAAAATGCTATTTATGTTGTCCAAACCACCTGGGTGGTGAACTAACTCACAAAGCAAACAACTTTTGGAGCTCGGACACACATGCTTGTGGCCCATCAAACTCAAACAAAAAAAGAGCTACCTGTGGATTGTTCTTGTAATTATAGACAGGTATTTTTTTAACTGGAAATTGAAAGTTTGAAATAAAGTGAGAGCTTTTCCCAGTTTCTTCAGGGGTGTTTCTTTTAACCCTTTAAGCCCTAGGGGGTCTCTCTTTGATGAGTAAAATCAGCTGGTGTTAGACAGAGTAAAATCTATAAGTCACTCTTCCTAAGGTGAAACCTGAAAGCTGTTCATGAAAACACTCAATCCTGAGTGTAACATTTGGCCACTCCACTTCCCTCACTAATATTGAAAGTTTAGTTTTTTATGCCCACTTCATGATTTCACAATAATTTAAGGGTATAGTACATATATAGCAGGTGTAAGCTATTATTGGATTAGTGTTTTAGCCAGTTAACAGCACTCTGGTGGCGTAGTCATTATTGAAAATGACTACAATATACCCTTGTCCCAATTATTGCCCAATGTACAAAAACTGAATCAAGAATGCCAGAGTGGGAGGCATGATGGCCATCCAAAGGGGAGTAATTAAAAAATTCTCCTTGGAATCACTTAATGATCGATACCATCTTAGGAAGTATGGGACTTTTACATGTAGCCTGATGCAAATGGTGATGGGGATTTCACTTCCAACTAGCAGCTGTTATATTTTCAGGTGTACTAATATAAAAAAATATTTTTTTGCCTTTCACTTCTAGATTCTTTTAGGTGCCTGGCTGAATGCTGCGGGTGCAGCTGTAAGGATGCTTAGTGGATTTGATTTTGTTACCCAAGATACCAAATTCATAGTGGCAATGGCAGGTCAATCCCTTGCTGCTCTGGCCCAGCCATTTCTTCTTGGTTCCCCAACTAAGCTGGCTGCCCTGTGGTTTGGAGCAAATGAAAGGGCTACAGCAAACACGGTAGCATCACTAAGTAAGTCTGGGAAGATTTTATTAAAAAAAACGAAAATCTGGTTGTCAGGAACATGTATTGTTAATGGATATACACACTGATAAAAAAGTTAGAACTTTACGACAATGCACTTAAAGATGATTGTTCATCAAAAATACAGTTTAAGATTTATTTGTTTTCAGGTAATCAGTATTTAGTGAGAAGATAAAATTTTTAAGTGTAAACATTCCAATGATTGTAAGTACTTTTAATATAAACATCTGAGTTGTTTTCAAATAAAATATGTGTATATTTCTAGGTAGTCCTGTGGGTGTTTTGGTAGCTAATGCACTGGCTCCAGTTATGGTCAATCATGATTCAGATATCCCTTTGATGGTACGTTCTTGGTTGCAGTATGTTCAACTAACAGTGCAACTTCTTTACTCCTCAGTCCTAAACAGTCAAAGCCTGTGCCTTTCTGTTCAGGTGCTACCAAAAATGTATCGAAGTACAAACTGTATTAATTTGGTTCTGGTTATTGTTCTGGATGTCAATTTAAGAGAAAATCTATGGTCCAGGTTTTAGCATGTTAGTATAATTTTATGTGTCCATAAAGTAAGGTTTTAAATATTAGTTCTCCTTTGTACATAGCTGGAGATGTTCTCAATTCCTGCTTTTCTTGGTGTTGTCATGGCAACTTTTGGAGTTTGCAGTAGCATTCCTCCCACCCCACCCACAGCATCAGCAGAGTCAAAATCAGAGCCTTTCTTTGTAGGCCTAAAGAAGGTGAGATATTTAATGTTAATAATAAATTTTAATTTTATAATTGCATTCTCTCGTTCCTCGAGAACGCATACTAATTTCGTTTGCAGGCGTGAGAAATCAACATTTTTTGTGAAGACTGCAATTTGGCCACCCCTCTAAGTTTTTTCAGGCGCTTTAGACCTCGCTTTTGTGTCCACTGGAGACAAACACGAGGCTAGGTCATTTTTGCTCTCTTTCTTGGCTTGTTTCGTCCTGTTTGACGTTTTGAGAAATTCTTTGAACTGGTTTTCACTCTGATTGCATTCGACAATTAAAGGAATGCAGCCCCAGGCGAAAAAGAACTACATTACTTGTTACCTGTAAGAGTAAGCCAGAACTAAGGAACACCAAAATGGTGACAATTTTTATTCATCAGAGCGGAAATAATAATTATTTCCAGTCGCACAGAGTTTGTTTACAATAAACCATGGATAAACCAACAAGCGAGTGCAAATGTTACAGATGTTAGCAGATGTGTGTGCTTCCAGCTTGGAATCCTCTAGAATACTTGATGCAACACAAGTATTTTTTTAAAAAAAATGGCCTTTATTTTAAAACATAACCTGTAAAAGTGAAACTGAGATGTTTAGCATGAGTTTGCTGAAACTAGAGCCGTCACGCAACGTGTCACCAAAGGTCATCAAATCGTAGTTCACCGGCCTAGTACCTTGAGTTTAGTTCAGTAGATTGGACAAAACTTGCTAACCATAAAGCAAAGAAATCAAATAATCCACATATTTGTTCGCAAAACTTCAGCTGTTCACATGAAGATAATTATTTCAACAACAGACAATTATTATCACAGGCACCACAGAACGCACTCCTAATCTTTGATTACTGCTAGTTATATTAATAGATAACTTCGAAAAGGGTTAGATCAGTTGGAATTAGGTATTTGTATACCTGCCAACACTCATGCCTTAGGTGTGAGTCTCACGCCTGCATGTGAAAACTTCGATCTCACACCGGCTCATGGTTACGGGCTAATTTCTCACGCCTGATAGAAAAATGTGAGTGGTTGCCATCTTGCTTCACACAAGGAACGAAAGGAATGAAAACCATGTGAAAAATTACGCGATCTCTGCTTTTTGAAGTGAAAAGCACTGGGAGGGAGCTCGCATTTATAGGTGTCCTAAGACTTCGGAAAACTTCGGAAAACTCTTGGGAAGTCTTCGGACTTCTTCGGAAATCTTCGGAAATGATTGTGTTGTCTTCAAAAATCCCAGCACTCTCAGGATAAAAATCTCAGGCTTATATCTCAGAAAAAGTTGGCAGGTATATATTTGACAGATCAAATTAAATGTTGTTATTGGTGTTTATTAATTGCTATAGGAGGAAGTTCAAACTTTTAATTGTTGTAAATGAATCTTCAATTAAGTGTGTTACAATTCAGATGGGTGCTATCAAACACTGCATCACTGGCCCTGTCTGTTTAAGAGTTCTTTGGTTAAATACTGATGCATTGTTTGGAGTGAAAAGAGTTATTTTCTGGCAGAAACAAAATTTGTAGTGGTAGTTGAATCTAGAGCTATTAATAGTAACAGTATGTAACTGCTACCTTGGACAGAAAATTGGCCAGTCTTGGTTTTTTCAAGCAAATTTTATCCACATCACTATCTTTAATTAATGCTATCATTTTGGAGTTTGGAGCCTGTTTGACTCGAAATAATATGGCTCAAGAGCAGCCATATTACTCTTTGGAAGCGATTTGAACAAAATCGCTCAGACAGAACGAAGTCATTGAGAAACACAGCCTAGCTGCTGAGTGCTGTTCAGAATGGTAGCAACAATGATTTGTTTCCTTCTCAGGCCTCAGATATCAATTGGTTACCAATAACAACATTTTTGCATGCCATATCTGGATTGATCTTGTTATTGTTCGTTCTGTAGGTGTTACAAAACAAGCCTTACCTTGTGTTGATGGTGACATTTGGTACTGGGATAGGTCTTTTTACATGCCTTCAAACACTTCTGGAGCAAATAATCTGCCCACGAGGATACAGCGATGTTAGTATAAATGAAGCAGTAAAACACATTTCAGGATATTTTTTATTTTCCATGCACTCTATAGCAGCAGCATCATGAACCCTCATCATGGTAGAAAGTTGTTATAATTATAATAAATTATTATCATAATATGAAATAAACTATTAATAGCTGTAAATGTCTTAATGTTCCTCTGAAAACTAATTAAAAATGACTAGAACCTAATCAGCCTGAATTGTGAAAAACTACCCTAAAATATCAACCTGTCAGCCTGACCTCAAAAATTCTAGGTTCTTATATTCGGGATTTTTTATT
>CM042747.1:27877830-27891839 GCA_022496165.2 Catalaphyllia jardinei
AATTGATCTCTAAATTGAAAAAGGTCTTCATAAACATCTTCTGTCTCTATTTCATACATAAGTGAGTCAGTATCAGTAAACAATAGTTTTGCTTTATCACCATATAGTGGTTTTATCGTTCCATAGTGAAATTTATACATAAGTAATTTGCTTAATTCAAGAATAGCAACACCACAGTATATTGGTTTATCTATTTGAACCTCTTTCTTTCTCATACTAACAGCAACTAAATCTTTTGAAAATATTTTACAACCAGCATAATAAGGTGTTTTTACCTTTTTAAGAAACTGCTCTTTATCTGTCTCAAGGTAAACACTACATCTCTTTCTAACATTTTCCATTGTCTTTCCATAAACACTGTTATTCATTAGTTTAAAAAAATCTTTTTCAAAATCAGTCTCTGCATTTGTTCTCATATCTGTATTAAATTGAATATAGTCTTTCAACCATGGTTTTTCAAAAAATTCAATTACCCTATGCACTTTTTTTAATTTTAAACCTAATTCTAAATAATACTCTAAAAGTCTTTCATGAACTACATAATTTTTTTTATCATTTAGTGTTGTCATTAGCTTTTTTACTTTTGTATCTGATATATTAAACTTATCTTTTAATTCATGACATAAGTCTGATAACATATCATTTGTTATATTTATACTCTCCGGTGCACAAGGATAGTCATTATGTGAATCATGCAACTCTTTTGGATACTCTAAGTCTACTTCATAAAACCTTCCTTTACCCTTTACTTTTGGCAACATTTTATCTTCTGGAAAACCTTCTAACCATTTAAATCCACCATATGGTAGTGGTTCTGACATTGCCCAACCATAAAGGTTATTTGCATCAAGATAAATTATATAAGTGCTTTTCTCTTTTGGATTATAATTACTTAAATATTTATTATTTGCTATAGCATTTCTATGTGGAATATTACATATTCCTCCTCTCTTTGCTCTTTCAAAAAATAAGAGTTGGTCTATGTTTTCCTGTATTATTTTATCTAAATATATTCCTCCACTATTTACTCCCCTTTTATTATTTAATGCTGAATCCCAAGCTAAACTTGGTGATGATAAATAATGTTGTGGATCTAATCCATAATATTTTAAGCATGTATCTCTAAAATTTTCAAATATATCTGATAATAATAAAACATCAATCTTTAGATATAAATCATGGTATTCTCCTATATTTTTTATCTTAAACTTTTCCCAAACTTTTTTTGCATGATCATAATCTTTATCTTCAATATCTCTATCTACTAAATCATTAAAAAAGTATTTCTTTTCTGGTAAACTAGTCTCATTAAACTTTTGAAATGAGTCTATATAGCTATAAGGATATACTCCTTTTCTCTTTGACAACTCAAACTCTTCATCATCTTTAAAATATTCTCTAAGATATTTAAATTTATTCTCTTTACTTCTTGCTAAACAACTTGCTAAACTCTCTAATGAACCAAGTAAAAATTGAGCACTATCAATAAAAGATATATTACCTATTGAAAATGTTAAATATTGTTCTATATTTTTTGGTATTATTCCAATATTTAGGTTACGTTTTTTCTTTTTCTTTTCATCTTTTTTACTAAGTTGTGCATTATATCTTTCTATTTCTTCGTTTTCAGAATCTATTATCTTATTTTTTTCTTTTAATATAGCACCAATCTCTTTTACAATTAGATGACCATCATAACCTCTCAAATTATGAAATACTACTTGTATTTTTAAATTATCAGCACTTACTCTAAATTTAAGATTACATTCATTATGTGCTGATCCTCTATATTTACCAGTAATATGACAGTGGTCTCTTACAGGTTGTTCATCCTTTTTATATTTCTTACAACAAATATGACATTCTTTTGCATTTTTAAAATTTTCTATATCTTCATCAGTCATCCTTAGTGGTTTATTAAAATGTTTTTCTACAACCTCTTTACAGTATTTCTCCTCTTCTAATATACTATTTAAAAACTCTTTTACAACATCTTTTCCTCTATAAAATTTTATCTCTTTACTAAAATTATTATCATAAGTACAAACTAATTTATAACCAAAACTACATGGAATATGTCTCTTTTCTTTTATTGTAAAAGATTCATTAGGACTCTTTCTTTGTGGTTTTAAATCTTCTAAGATTGCTTCAAAATCAGCATAGATAGTAAATGGTTGCTTTAATTTTTTTGCATGATTTTTAAAGTGAGTAGTTGGTATTCTCCATTTACCATTTATATCTTTAAACATTTCTGGCAATCGTGTTGCACAGTTACCTGTATTTATATCTTTACAATTAGGTTTATGTTTTTCTAAAAGATCTTCTCTTATAAAACCATGTAAACATCGAACACAGTAATACATTCTACAGTTTCTTTTATTTTTATTATATAAAAGTTTATTTATATCTTTTATATAAACATAATGAGTTTTATCTTCATCTTCTATTTGAAGCATGTTTAATATTATTTTATTATCTTTTTCACTAATATAAAGTGGGTACACTCCATTATCATATGTGAAAATATTAATATTTTTATTTATTCTATCCTCTAACTTCTTTATATCAGGTACTTTACAAGGAAAGTTAATTCCTTTTAAATCATAATCTTTAAAGTAGCTTCTATCTTTTAGTGAAATTCTTTCTGGATGTTTATCCCTTGGATTATCTTGTCTTATTGAATTCCAAATCACACAATAATCATCATTATTTTTAATATTAATCAAACCTTTATTTGTATTTTGTAGTTCTTTTGGCAATGGTAAATATGTTCCACCACCAATTGGTGCATATTTCGCAATATTAATAAAATTACTTATTATCTCCTCTATTATTAAACCAGATCCACCAGATAACCATTTTGATATTTTTTCTAATATAACCTCTACAATAAAATTATATTTATCTTTTATCTCATCACTATTTGTTAAAACTTCTGGATTATCAATATTTGCAAATGACCCCTCAATATATTCTCTAAATTCTTCACCATTTTCATCAAATTTACGTTTATAAAATCTTATTTTAATAGCAATACTAAATTTTAATCCTCTATTTATATTTAAATATGCTAGTAATAATTTTTCAATCCAATAATAAACTTTACTTAATTGATTTCTTGGATCTTTTTTATCAAAAATATCTATTTCCGCAGAAAATGCATAATTACCAAAAGCATTATCTAATTTTTTAATTGGATTTACCTGGTTTTCTTTATCATTTAATTGTTTTCTAAATACTGCTATTGCTTCTGGTTTATAAAATGGTTTTATTTTTTCTATAAATTGAGCAATATCAGATCTAATTGGTTTTGGAATAAAATTTCTTTGAGCAGGTGTTGGTCTCTTAGTTAATATTCTTGGTTTTGGTGTTGGTTTTGGAATTGGCATTTGAGGAAATGGTGCTTTTTCAGGTATTAAAGGTTTTTGTAATTTTGGTCTCTTCTTTGGTTTTAGTCTTAATTTTGGTATATCTCGACCAGCTCCCTTATATGGCATTATTACTGGTCTAAATATAGGTTGATTCAATATATAACTATTAATTACATCCATCTTATATGAATTAACAGCTTTTTTCTGAGATTTTATCATTGTCTAATATATAATAGGGTGTCATTTTTTTTTTAATTTTAAAATTTCTTAATTATATTTTTATAATTTTATCAAATCATCACCTTTGTAAAGGTTTCTCTCATGTTTTTTGCTTCCTAAATGTGTCCATTTTCCACCTAATCTATAGTTCTTTCCATTATTACAAACATCACAATACCACTCTGTTGTCTTTAGTTTAAATACATGATATCTCTTTCTGTATTCTTTATAATCTTCTTTCTTTAATCTTTGCATTTCTGGTGTTTTAACATAAGCTTCCATTTATAATATTATATAATATTTTTTTTAAGTAGTTTGTGTATCAATTTTTATTTTGCTTTTGTGACTTCACCCACCTCCTCTACCATTTTTACCCATTCTTTTTTTCCTTTTTTAAAAGCGTCCTGGCACCCCTCTCCTCATAACTACTTCAGATTGATGGTGTTGCCATGGGTTTAGCCTGTGTACAGCCGCCCCTCCCCGATTTTTTTGAGGGAAGGGGCGGCTGTACACAGGCTACCATGGGTTCACCTTTAGGCCCCGTTTTGGCAAACATTTTCATGTGCCACTTTGAAGAAAAATGGTTGATGAAAAGCAGGTTTTGTCCTTCACTTTGGTTCAGATATGTAGATGACACCTTCACCATGTTTGACAGCAAAGACGAGGCGAATGAGTTTTTAAGCTTTTTAAATAGTCGACACGATAGCATCAAGTTTACTATTGAATTCGAAGAAGACAGTATGATTCCATTTTTAGACATCCTTCTCAAACGCTGCCCTGACAACACTTTCACTACATCTGTCTACCGGAAAAAGACATTCACAGGCCTTTATACTAAGTGGGATTCATTCACACCTCGCAAGTACAAAATCAACCTCATCCGCACTCTTACCTATCGTTGCTTCCGAATTTGCTCCTCGCCATCTTTATTACAGGCCGCTATTAAAGATCTCAGAAAGCTCCTGTCGCAAAATGGTTACCCCCAAGGTGTTATCACGTTCAACATTAACGATGTATTGAACAAAAATAAAAACAAACCTCTCGTTCAAGCTACAGTTCCCAAAAAAGATATCTTAATCGTGTTACCCTACTTAGGTCTTCACAGTGACCAAGTCACGAAACGTCTGAAATCATGCGTATACAATTTCTACTCTTTCGTCAACCTCAAGATCATATTCCAAAACACACGCCGCATCAAATCGTTTTTTCCATACAAAGATCGCTTGAACCGATCTCAGACGTCCAAGGTCATCTATAAAGCTGGTTGCTGGAACTGTGATGAATTCTACATCGGCAAAACAAAACGAAGACTCCATGACAGAAAAACAGAACATTTCAAGGCCGTCGCCAAAAGTGACCATTCATCAGCCATTGCTGATCATGTGAAAACCACTGGTCACGACATTAAATGGGATCATTTTGACATTTTAGCGTCCGGAAAAACTGACTTTCACTGCAAAATTAAAGAGACTTTGTTCATTCAAGAGCTAAAGCCTTCCCTTAATGTCAATATTAGTAGTGAGAAGTTGTTGCTGTTTTAGCTGTTACTCCTCATTATGTTTATACACGTACTGCTGCAGATCATATTTCTCAGTCTAGGTTCCAGACCTCTTATGTTTACGATATATATATAGTTTTCAAAAATTGTAACCGTCACTTTTGAAAATGTATGTTGATTAGCATACGAAACGTTAAGTTCTATGTAAAAATGCGTTGGAATACAATGTTTATCACCGCTGTTTGTGTTATTTTCTTAATCAAGCTACGATGGCCTAAGAACAAGAGTTTATACGATAGAGTTAATCGTACTATGACCTTTCAATATTCAAAACTGATTTATTTGTAGCTCCATCAGAAACTGAATTGCTTATGCTAATGAGGCAAATATTGTAAACAAGGATTCCCCTATACCATCTTATTTTGTAACACGCAATTTGATCCTTTCTTTGATTCAACCTACACTTTGATTGGTGTGACACGCGCACATGTATAATTCCCTCACTCACCGGTTACATAGCCCTTCCAATCTCCAAGAGCAATTTTTGCTCAAAAATACTCAAGTTAATTAAGAGAACTTTTCGCATTTTACACGAGTCCCAAGTTTACCCTTTTTATACAACACAACGCAACAACACTACTTCGCTGAAATTAGAGACAGAGAAAAAACCTCTCTGAGTCTGATTTAAGGTAATTGCCTTGAAATTGTTCTACTATGAAACCTTTTTTAAACTTGGCGTAATGAACATTCATGATATGAACATTATAAAAATGCAATAAAAATATGGGGTCACTGTGCTTGTTTACGGGTCAGCAGGCTCTTAAAATGGGGTATTTTTACTGGTTGCGCGTTAAAAGTTTGAATCACCTTCATAAATCTTGGTTACTTGGAAGGCACAAAGTTTGGACTTGAAAGTAAAGCTTCATTTATTGACATAAGCAGTATTGCTTCATTTAAGCCGTTTATGATTGCCTGGTTGCGGCAATATTGCACTTTTTCGGACAGTTCCGTGGTTAACTTGAAAAAGCGTGGGAGGGCGACTGAATGTGACATGCGAGCGTTCGAGCTCTCACGCTGACTTATTTTGCGTTCTTTCCCACGGATTTTTGAGGAAAAGAGACACTGCTCGCAGTCCAAGAAACTGAACTTAAAAAGGTTCAACCCCGTTCACTGGGTGCGGTAAGGTTGAAAAAGGTTGACCGTCCATTTTTCGTCAGAGGAGACAAAACCTGGGAATGAGGTTGCTTTGTTCATGACAGTAAAAAGGTTCTTACATAAAGTAGTTACTCCCAATCACATACTTGTTTTCAGTCTCCTTCTTCCATGAAAACGAAAGTTGCTTTTCTATCGCAAGATGGATAGAGCATTTTTTAAAAACGTTGGAGATTGGTCGTTAACTCTGGCAGGTCTTGCAGGATTACAGTTTCCTTGTCTAGTTTCTGCAGCATCACCCACATCTCCCTTGGCTAAATTGAAGTCCCTTGGTTTCCCGTTCAATATGTCAGCAGTAACACTGAATGAGCACTTCTCTTTTTCTCCTGAAAACCTGTTTCAAGGACGATATCACACTCTTGTAACGAATCTTTTTAACCATAATGGTAAGGTTTACTTTTACTTAAATCAAAATGACGACTTGCTTGATCGTGTTTTTCTGTTCGTGCCACCTCTGAAACTTAGCTTACAAATAAAAGTAACACATTCCCTGATTCCGACCTTATCTGAAACTATGGTGAAAGCTTCTTTTAAGCTTGTAAGACTGAGTAGAATATCCCGATGTGAATGGTAACGAGAAAAGTGTTTAAGATAAACGCCCAAACAGAGATGTATCAAATGCAGGTGTTTGCTAAATTTTGATAAATGTTGAACAACACCATACCTGTCAACCCCAAGAGTACAAAAATCTGGAGATGTCTAGAAATCTTTGCATTGTGATAATGTAATTAAAGACAATGCCCAGGAATAGCCTCCAAAAATTACCCAAAAGGCGTTCCGAGCGACCGGGAGATTTTTTGAAAAACCTGGAGACTCCCGGGAAAACTCAGAGAGTTGGCAGGTATGGAACACTTTAATTCTTTAATTGCATTTCAGGATATATATATGGGTTATTGACCAAGTGTGAGGTCAAGATAACTGGATATTGACCGAGTTCTTGTTTTGCGTGTTTATGGACTGAGATGGAGCCGTGGTCTATAAATTCGCAAAAAAAAGAACAAGGCCAATATCCAGTCATCTCTAACAAACAAACTTGGTCAACAAAGGATTTATTATTTGGCTTTCGGGGAAATTTTTCTTTCAGGACACAACAGGCAAGATAGCTCCACTCGGGTAGCCAATCACAGCGTGCGATTTGGTTCATCTTGCCCGCCTGTGAGCTAGGCATATAATAAAAGCTCATCTTACTTCATTTGTACCACTCAATACAGCTATAACAAGCCCTCTTTATAGAATACAGCATTGTCCCCAGTTAGTTTCCCAGCGATATAAAAGTTATCAGAAGTACTTATTTTTCTTGTATAAAAGTATTCCTCACTTCTTATGTTTTCTGCAATTTGTGATTACTCAAGCTCAAAACTGAAGGACAAACAATACAAACAGAAAACCTCACCAAAAAGTTACAAAATTGAAATAAGAATTCTCGCTAATCCTGGGTTTGGTTAATTAGGCTTTAAACAACCCAGCCCTGGCCAATAACAGAGGACCCTTAAAGTCCAGGCTCGGATAGTTTTTAAGGTGGATAATACTATCCATTGGATAAATCACTATCCAGCAGATAGTGTGGTTTGTATTGTGAACACTTATCCACTGTATAGCGATTTATCCGCTGGATCAGCCTTTGAACAACTGGGGCCCGAGGACTACGTGATCTAAAATCACTGATGTGAATTGCGTGAGTGAGTTGTTACAATTGGTTTTGTTTTAACTTCTGTGGTCGTTTTCATTCCACAGATGAACAACATCTATTCAACAATATGACAGTGCTTATACCGAATGGGTACCATGTCCACAGACGCTTTGGACGTAAGCATCTATTGGCAGCATTCCTTGGGGGAGGTATTGCTGGAAATCTTTCTCAACTTTGGTTTTACATTTTTCATCAGATCCAATGGAGGACTATTCTACCATCACCGAAGTCTTGGGGTATTCTTGGTGATTTTCTCGGTAACAAAGCTGAAATTTGGCAGAACATTGCACTGGATAAAGTTTTTACTTCATTCCATAAAGCAACACCATGCAAGGGTGCTAGTGCTGCAGTTTCCTCTGTTGTTGCTGTCGAGACTTGTGCCAACATCATTTCATTGTATGACAAATACAAAGAATTGAGAAGACGACGAGAACTAAGGATTGCAGATGATGAGTCAGACAGACGCATGATGAAAGAAGTGCTGTATGAAGTATGCCATTTGTGGTTTGTGATCAGCATTTTACTGGCCGATTTGATCCCATTGTTTGACAGTACAAGGTCTAGTAAAGGAGTCTCCGAGACACTTGTTGCCTACTCATCAGATGGGATAGGCCATGCTGCACATATTGGTGGCTTTTTATTTGGGATGGTTTATTATTTGGTCATGTTACATGTATCGGGTTACAGAAGGGAGCATATTAGGTGAATGGGTATGAAATTATTACAATAATGTTGACAACTTGGAACTCCCATAGAAGTTGCAGTCAGAGTAAACTAAAACAGTTTATAATTCAAAAATGCGCAAACATTTTCTTACTTATTTACAAGAAATTCTGTTGTGGCTACCCTGTTAATATAGCAAAAGACCACATTCTGAAATCCCAACCTGTACAATCCCTAGTTTATAATTTACCCTTTCTATATGGCCACTCAAACCAGTTATGTTCATCTTTCCATTATTGCTAATTGTATGTAGTGCATGTAGAAGTTTCAATTTTTTGAAAAAATTATATTTGCATTCCAGATAGTACCAAAGAAACGTTTTTCAGAAGTGATCTGTGGAGACATCACTCAATTTATACCAGTTATGAAACATGGCCTTATCATGATCATGTTAATATGGCCACCCAATTAATGCTGCCAAATTTTCATGGCCTGTTGGTAATCATATTGACAGGTTCCACTGTATGAGTGTTAAATCAGATTTCCAGACACTAAGAGAGCTGAAAACATGATGCACAGAATATTTTTGATGGCACTGACATAATTTTAACATGGTGTTAGGAAATGCCAAACAAGCAGTGCTTTCAATAGGGTTTAAGAAATGATCCAGATAAGAACTATAGCATTTCTATTGTTCTGTCGCAATACGCTTTCCCCACATTGAAATGGTTTTGTTATCGGAAGAAGAATTTATCAACCGATAGAAAGCAGGTTTATAACATACAAATGTATTTAAACTCTAATTTGAAACGTGGTTTCCTTTGTGTTGAAACATTTCAACCAATCACAACAGTCGTAAACAAAGACTATAAAAGCTTCCAATTTTCCTATGTTCCCCACATAGGATTACTGTGGTACTGAGACTTGGAAGAGATTTTGTTAAAAGAAAGATAGTTGATCGATTAAGGAAAAATAAATATAGCTACCTGAAGTTTTAGTATTTTGCTCACTTATGTCCAGGATTGAACACAAGTATTGTTTAATAATATTAGTACTTCATATTTGGTAGGGTTATTTGACATTTTCATATTACTTCATATTTGACAGAATTGTGCATGTTTTGGTGACTTTTTACCAATGAGGTTGGCACACTTTGTGGTGCTTACCATAAAGAAGTTGAATCTCATTACAGTTCAATCCTGGACATATCTCATTTTGCCAACTGAGCAAATCAGAAGTATGATAAAACAATAGTAAAGTTGTGCAAAAGTTAGCACCTTTCTGCATTCCTTGCCATGTGGAGCTATCTTTCTTACAAAGACTGTTACTAGTGTAGCACCTCTCAGACAGCAATAAGAGGGAGTCGTAACAACTTCCTTTACAGGGCCAATTTTGAAAAAGCTCACTGACAATATCGCTGGCAATCCAGGACAGACTAACCACTAGAGTTCTGGTAGGTGCCTGGTCTTATTGAAAGCCGTGGACAAGTGTTTAAAACTCTCTTCCCAGGAAAACAAAGTACTGGTAGTTCAAAATTATCTCTCCAAGCTCAGTCTTGATTTTTTTTTTTAAAAAAGGAGATCTAGTTTGATCTTAATAGCATAATTTTCATTTTCAATGTATTTGCCAGTTGCAGCATTGATAGCATAGTTTCAGCATAGCAAAGCCATCATCCTTTCCACAACTCTTGACAGTATTTGAAAAGTGCTTGCTTCAATAAAACTAATAGCATGTTGCAGGTAGTCTAAGCTAAATCACAAAAAACTCCTAACTTATAGTTGCATGTTACTCAACCTGACTGAGGTTTTGCCTACAGCTTTCCTCACTCACTTAATGGGGACCTTTAGATTGGACTATGAGTACAAGATTGAGCACGAGACAGTGCGATTTTCGAATTTCAAATCAGTGATGTTTCCAGAGCCCTCGCTCTTCAAGTTGGTTTTATGTAGAGGGTAGCCCATGGGATGAGATGGGTATGTGTTGTGATAATGTGAAGCCTGAAAACTAGAATGGCATTATGGGAAAGTCTTTCTCATACTCAATTTCGTACTCAAATTTAAAGTCCCCTAATATGCCGGGGCACTTCATCATAACAGACAGTGCTTTAGTCCCTTTCTAATAAATTTTAAATTGTACAAATACACATCAGACATACGGACAGACTCTTGTCCCTAACCAATCAAAAGAAAGAATCTAGTAACAAATACTTGATGGTGTTGTGTAGCATCAACAACAAGGATTGCAATAAAATAAATCAAATTAATGCCATTTATTTATCTCGCAGGTAGGTTTACATAATTTACAATTCTGACAACTTCAGGGAGCAGCACATTTTTAAAGTAAGAACTGAGCAAATCCACTTTGAATTCATTAACTTTGCTAGTCGTGAATTGTTTTACAATGAAATCTGGAAACACCCTAAAATCTCATGAAAGATACATGTACATGTACTGGTCTATGTACATGTATAGTACATTAATTAAATGTAAATTTATGTTAGAGCCCTTTGATAGGATGTTCTTCCTAATTGAACCTTTGTAACAATTTGCTGCATGGCTTGTAATAATAACAAAGCTAATAATTCTGCATTGAATGGGAATTTCTACTGATCCATATCCAGGCCTCTTGTCAGTGGCATTTTCTTGCTGCTGTGATCAAATTAAAGTAATGGCACTGAAAATCCATTCTTCACAACTTTTCTGTCCCATATACATGTAATCAAAACAATGCACTTTGTCAGTACATATCAGTTTTACCTGCAAAAAGAAAATTTGAACAAAACAGGCAATTAACTATTTTGCAGGGTTATACATGCACTCTTAAATGTATGCTATTCTACAGTGTATAATTAAAACAAACCTCGCCATTTTGTTTCATTGTTTTTTTTTTCACTCAACCCGATGTTGGAGAGTTAACCATATAGCAAGGTGGGTAATGTTTCGTTGATCAAACAGGTGTTGCCTCTTATTGACAAATTTATTTGATGACAAGAATCGTGATTGACATAAATTATATCCATTGATTTAAAGGCGTTAGATTGTTGTGTTTCAAACCAGTTTTCAGTAGAATCCAGGTGAGAAAGAGAATTTTTAATTTAGCTATGGGTTGCAAATTCAGCGTTTCCTTTAAGTTTTTAAGTAGCCGGCTCTTATATACAACCCTGAAATTATGTCTTTCTTTTAGAAAAAAAAATTTAAACCTTGGCTTGGAATTATGGGGTTTGTGGTGGTCTTTTGAGCGAACCACTTCCATGTGCAACAGGTAAATTATGACCGGACATCATGACCAAGCACCAAAATGACTTAGCTTTCAGTCATTAAGGTCTTGTTTGTAGACTATGTTTGCTTTGAAACATGTTCAAAATCACAGATCATGCAGAATCGTGGCTCATTGTAAGGCATACCTGTACGCATTGCTTTGTGTGTCTATGGATTGAGTCACAAAGTTATTTGTGCATGCAAACTACTAATATGTCGATCTAAAACAAAGATATCAAAGGACACTTGTCCTGCTACGTAATAAAAATTATTTCCAGCTCTGCAGTTTAGTGATCTTAGGTAAGTACAGTACAGTACCTCATTTTAAAATTGTCTAGTATACATTTCTACCACCCCACTCTTTGATCATTGCTTTTAATACACTCAATTCTATTTCTGGTCCAATGAGAGGATTAAGTTGACAGAAATATGCACAAATCCAGCTAATAAATAAGTTAAGGCAAGCTGATACCTGATACATTATTTTATATGGTAAGGTTAAACCTTTTCTGCCTTTATAATAATATTTATTTAAATCAGTTTAGGTTTTCATGTTTTTAATATTATGATACTCTCTAGGAGATAAAGAAGAAAAAAAGAAAATTTGTTTGAAAAAACAGCACTCCAAATCTACGTACATACAATTATGCTGAATTCATAAAGGTTGCATGATAAGTGGTTCCATTTATAGTATAGATATTTCTAGAAAATGTCTTTCAATTCAAAATAGCGTAAAAGCAAACAAAAAAATGCATAGGGTGTGTTAGAGCTTTACATTTGGAGCACCACCCATTATTGAATTGTGGAAGATTATGATGTCATTGAATAGGCCACACTTGATATATCAATATTCTAACTTGGCTCCAAGTCTTTCAGGACAAACTTCTTACTTGGTGGTGTTTTCTTAGTATCTAAGTCTATTTTTTAAGAGCTGCAAAAATTTAACCTATGACTTTGCTAAAGCATCATTTAGCCTGCGAACACAGACATATTTCTGGCTGTCGCTTGTCTCCACCGAAAATAACATCTGCGAACTTGAGCCACGAGAACAATTTCCGTGGCGTCAGCTCTTATAAACCAATCACATTTCACCTTGCATATCTGAAGAGGTAACACACAGAAATCGTGCGGGGACCTCTTGCAAACGCATGTTAAAAAACTGCGGAGAACGAGATCAGGAAAGTGTGTTAAGTTTTCGGGTTTTCGGATTTGTTTTTGAATCGAAGAGCAATGTTTTCGAAAGTCTTCCGACTGGATTTGGAAAGTCTGTTGTGTTTCAGGATTTGCCCATTGTGTAGTATTCTTGTGTGGATCCAACTTGTGCAAAGAACATTAGGGAGTTTACGAAACCACGACGGCAACGGCAATGGGAACGTCGCTAAACAAAAGGTTTAATGAGCAGAACAATGGCTTTGCACGTGCGTTATAATTCTTTGTACATTTCTTTGTCGTCCTCTGCAGAACGGCAATGTGAAATGGCCTAATCTTGCGATGTCTGGAGAACATGCGCCATGGCGGCTAATTTTTTAAATTCTTATTTCAAAGTTATCGCTATGTTCAGAATTTAATTTTGCGATAGTTTTGACAGTGATAAACAAGGCAAATGACTTGAGAGCATTGCGAGATTCGTAGATAAAACAAAAATTGATTTTTTAATCGATGTTGTCCTCGGTGACGCCATCGTCATTTCGTAAACTCCCTATTGTGCTTGACGTTTCGCCGCTGATTAACCTGATGAAGGACTAAGTCAGCCTCTTAAAGTGCCTATGAAATGAAATTTTAGCCCCCTTTTAATTCCAGAAAATTGAAATCTATGTTGCACCGATTCATACTTTTTGAATTTAAGCTTTGTTCTGGCATGCAAAATATTTTTTTCTATCCCTCCGAAGTTGGCAAAAAATGCAATTGTTGTTTTCCGACACCTGGGACTAGTGATGTCATAAGGTGTGTAAAGTTTGATTGCTTCACTTCGAGTCAGTGTATTTCCTACAAACGAGTAAAGGGGGTACGTTTCTAAAGAAACTGTGGTGCTGCGTCGGTGGGAGTATTACAAGATAATTTGGTTTTATCAACTGAGTTGATAATTAACAATTAGACCC
>CM042747.1:27891849-27901849 GCA_022496165.2 Catalaphyllia jardinei
AGCCAATCAAAATGCAGCATTTGCATTAGTCCACTAGTTGGGTGATACTAATTCACATTATCAACTCAGTTGATAAAACCAAATTATTTCCTACAAAGTTAGCCCTCACTGAGCTGTCTTTTCGGCAGTTTTATTCAGTGGAAAAAGTCCTCAGATGATGAATAATCTAGGAACACATCATCTTCGTGTGATGTTGAGTCGCTGCAGTTACTGGTCGAAGGGGAAGGCTCTTTTAATTCGATTGTTCAGTGCTATCGAGTCGGGTTGTGGAAGAAGGAGACGTGACGGAGGAAGACGAGGATGACGAAGATGGTATACGCTTTGCGACCTTAGAATCTCGATTTGAAAACAAGGAAACAGTCTTAAATTGGTAAACTATAAATCTGTCATGCCTTCAATGTCACATCATTTTCATGTGATGTTGAGTCGCTGCAGTTAGCAGTAGAAGGGGAAGGCTCTTTTAATTCAATCGTTCAGCGCTATCGAGTCGGGTCGTGGAAGGAGACGTGACGGAGGAAGACGAGGACGTCAAAGATGGTACACGCTTTGCGACCTTAGAATCTCGATTCGAAAACAAAAAAACAGTCTTAAATTGGTAAACTATTAATCTGTCATGCCTTCAATGTAAGAAAATAGTGAAAGCACTGTTCACTTTGGCAAACTGAATATTTAACCTGATTCAACCACTTGATCATGGTTGTGTTGCAAATCTCAAACACATCTGCAAACATCAAGTTTCAACCAAACGCATGTTTTAGCTGCTTCAAACACCATTTCCCTCTTCTGCTTGGAGGGAAGAATATACATAATTACTTAAGTTCATTAAATCCATTGCCAGTTCCCATTATTTTATTAAATCCATTACCAGTTCTTGTTGCATGCAAGATACTCTGGGAGATACTCTCGTTCACATGCTCGTTCATGACAGAAACTCACCCACTCGTTGGGTGTCTCAAAAACTCAGACCGAAAAGTAAAACAATTCTAGGTTATATACCGCGGATTGTTTCAAGTCATCTTGTTTACTGTTTGTCGATACAATGTCCTATATGTGAATGTGTCTGGTTCTGCAACGTGACTCCCGATTTGTATCGCGAAACTGTCATGCAACAGACATCGTGCTAACCGAACGGCTTGGCTTGAATGGCTCTTACATCACCTTCAGTGATAAATTTGGTTTATAGTTATAAGGCAAACCAAACTCGATTCTAATACAGTGTACTATTTTCCTGGTCCTATCAACGAGGCCTGTTTTTTTCGCTTCCTCTCTCCCGCCCTCCATAGATTGTACCTACATGTATATCAACATTTTTATCTTGACGAACGGTAATAAACAAGACGTCTTAAAGCAACCCGAGGCAAATATGGATTTGTTATATTTTTCGGCTCTGAGTTATTATAAAAGCTCAGTTGAAACAAATTTCCCTATATTTGCTATCGCATTCTTGCATTAGGACTATCGCACTAACACGTCCTAATAACATTTTATATTACAAGTCTGCAAGAAATCACCAGCTGAAATCATGCGTTCCTGCAAAATCAAGGCCAAAATTGTCGCTCCATTTCAGTTGTTCCTGTTGGTGTGAAGACTCGAGAGTACCACCACTAAATCTTTATTGAGACATCTCCATTGCAGAGGATTTCTACCGTTTAAAAGCCGTCAATAGAAACTTTGTTTGAAATGGAGTGAACATAACACAGACGCATTTGTCACTTTGCAGTTGGGCTAGTGTATCCGAATAAATCGCTAACAATGTGCTTTTCTGACTTCGTCTTTCGAAAATATAAGACAGTGCCTTCCGTGTAAGTGGTTTTTTGTAGTTCGCTAAAACAGGCCCTCCAGTAACGAAAAACTTCCCACTCCTTTGCTTATTCCTCTCAAATGCTATGATGGCTTGAAGGTTTTACACACCGTATGACGTCAATTGTACTAATTTGATTATTTTGACCGTGCACTTAATGTCGCACATTTTGATCCAAATTGGCCAACATTGAAGCTCGAGAAAAAATTCCTACATGGTTGTCCGAAACCCAAACTCAAAAATGACGAATCAGAGGATCATAGACTTCAATATTTTAGAATAAAAAAGTACGCAAAAATTTCATCTCATAGGCACTTTAAATTCACGTGGAATAAGCGCAATATCACACAGTGATGCCAGCTCCGAGTTAGAGATCAGAGGAGTTGAAAATGGTCAACAATGAGTGGACAGGCTTAACACGACTCCTGCACTGTTTCGTGATGTGACCAAAAAACAGTGAACCTGAAACATTTTCCAAACAAGATCATTACAGCACCCTAGAATTGAATTCCAACACGGTAACCTCGCGGTTACAAAACACTAATGCCTGTTGGACGGGTGTAATGCAACAAAATAATGGCGGTGCACACTTCTAAGAAACTACAATAGCCTTGAAAGGACTTGCATTTGAGACCTGCATAAACGTCTGTGATAAACATCATGAGAGATTATCCTGTAAGGTCACCACAGGCTAATATACAAAAGATCACGGTAATAGAGAATCGAAGGCTACTGATCCGACCGATTCCTGAATAGTTGCAACATAAATGAGCCAACAAACTTAAATAAAAATTGCCACAGAGCTAGCAAACACAACGGCATAAAGATTCTACTTATAGGCCCCACTGAGAAATTAAATTCCTCCGTTAAGCAGATTGAAGGCCATAATTACGTTTGCGGGCCTGTTACTTTATACTAATGTAGCACAATAGAGAATCAACCAATTTGCTGAGAGAAATAAAGAGATGTATACAGAGAACCACCTTTCATAGGAAAGGTAAATCCAAGACATCTTCATTAGAGCTAAACTCTAAAGGTCACAGACTTGTCACATCACAAAACAGCGGGAGTTGCCGCGCCTGTCCACTCATTTGTTTCCAGTCATTTGCAAAGAAAACAACCCTCGAAAGTTAAAATCTTATTTGGTGTTTTGATGGCATTCATAGCTCATTGCAAACAAATTCATGATTCTAAAATTATTTCCGGTTCCCGCAGCGCTGCGCGTGTACGGGAGTGTCATATTCTATTGGTGAATTTAAATGGTCAACAACAAAACAAAAGTTTTGACGTCATGGAAATAAATCTCTGACTCAAGTTTGCAGACGCTATTTTCGGCGGAACCAGTGACAGCCGGAAATACATCTGCGTTCGCAGGCTATAGCATCATTGTGCTCTTTCAAAAAATATTTAATCTCCTCTAACAGAAGAGATTTTGGAATTTCCTGAGGGGGGTGGGGGTGAGGGTTCTGAAGGATCAGGAAATTCCAATTAAGTTTCATACATTTAAAATGTATGAAACTTAATTGGAATTTCTAGAGGGCTGGGGGGGGGGGGTGGGCAATCTGCCTTCTGTGGGGGAGGCACCAGAAACAGTGTATTTGCAAATGAAATATAGATAGGAAACAATCATATTTTGATTTCACTTAGCACATCGCTGTAGGGTCTTAAATTTTTAAAAGGATACAATAACCAACAGCATACAGCAGTCAACACAAGCATGGTTTGTATGAGTCTGAAATCACAGAAATTAAAAAAAAAACAACTTTAATTATTTTAATTTTAAAACAAAACTTAGTTCAACTAAATTATGTCTATGAGGTTTCATCATCATCATCATCATCATCATTTATTTCTTACTAAAAACATTTTACAGTTGGACTGGCCCGCAGATAGCTATGCTAGTCTAGGCAGGCCAGTCAAATCATTAGTTACAAATTATTTATCATTATTATCACACTAATTAATATTAAAGTAGCTATGGTAAGCAAAGAAAAACAGAAAGTTAGGGAAAAAAGTGAGTAAAATAAAAGAAAAGTGGGAAAGAATGTTATTTAATAGATATTATGTCTATTTACATGTACCAATGGGGTGACGAGATTGATGGTGAAGAGACAGTTAATTCTTAATTTTTCAAAATTGAAAGATAAAGCTTTTGGTGGCGGTCGAAGGGACAACAGTTAGCTTTTGATTAGACCTCTACCAGAAACATCACAAGTCATATTAATTTTTATATATTTGACAGTTAGCTAAGGTATGATCGTTAGGCTAAAGCTTATTTAGATTAATTCCATATGAGTTTGAATATTCAGAGCGAAGTATATGCCTCACAAGGCAGTAAATTTTGTTCAGTTTGAGATTTACTCAATTCCAGTTACCTTTTGTTCGGTCCTCTGATACACCAAGGAATAACTCCACCTACAATAACCCATATTCCTGTGACAACAATCACAGGAACCACAGCCATAGGCTTTGCAGCACCATCACCCGCCATGTTGAATTATTTTGACGGAACATCACACAAGTCACGTGAGTTTCGGGTGTCCACCTGAAAAGGATGATGGGGAATGCGTCCCAGCCTCTCTCGGTAACTACTTGCCAAGTACTTACCCCTCTCTCGAGATCCTCGTTTCAACATGGTGGACGAACGATGTCGTTCTGCAGTATTGTTAATTTGTGGAATACCCGCTTCTGGAAAGTCTACATTTGCCACAGAGTTGCAAAGATACATACAAAAAGCCAAAGGCGACTCTTTACACACCATACATTTGTGTTATGATGATTTGATTCCATCTGATTTGGATGTATTATATGGCAATGCTAGAAGCTTTGCAAAACAACTTCAGAACGATTTGGAAGAGAGGACCGATGATAACAGTGTTGGAAAAGGCGACGGATCGCCTTTCGATGGTTCTATAAACCCTTCAAAATATTCCTTATGGAAACAATTTAGGAAGCTTGTCCTCGAAGCGGTTGGAAAAATTATGAATATGATAGAAAACAATCTAAACGATGAAACAGACGGGTCAAAAACAGAAGGGGAAGAAATAGAGTTGGAAGGGTTGCCTACTTTTCAGGAATTTTGGAATATTTTTCTGAAAAGTGTATCCAGGGAGGAAAAAAAGTGCTCTTGTATTGCTTCAGAAGACTGGAGGTAAAATCAACCAAATGTAAAGTACAATTGTTTTTTTGTTTGAGTATATAAGAAATGTACCTGGAAATGTCAATTGTAACCTCCACTACCCTCACTCTATCCTGGTTCCCTAAGCAATAGGGTACTTAGATCATTGTGGTTTGTATCCAGTCACTTAATATTATTTGGTTGAAAATCATCGACAGTCTAGGTAAGGACAATCTAGCTAAGGGATATGGTGCATTCAGCTGCATCATCCAAGGGGTGTTCTGAGAATGTCGACTGCCCTGATATCACCACCTTGGCTAGGTCATCTATATTCTTCCAACCAGATAGATAGGAACTGAACAGAGCCATGGTTCAGTTCATTGATTGTGTCCATTTATTCAGTGTTTTTCCTCAAAATCCAGCAGATCAGAAGTACCTGTTGACATTCCATGACAATTTATCATCATCACCGTCCCACCTAACCCTTCCACAACCCCCCCTACCCCCTCCCAAAAATTAAAAAAACCCAAAACAATCCTGACAATAGTTTCATCTGTGGAAGATTCCATAAAAAACGCCATCCTTGTGGTTTTGTTTGGGACACATCTGTTTACAGGAGGTACTGGCAAGGTATGTCTAAGATTAAAAGCTAACACCCAGGGAGTAGATGTTTTTCAACTTAAAAGGTCGATACAACATAGATGTAGACCTTCAGTAAATCACAGGGTTAGCACTGCTTTGTTTTGTACTTGAGAGTAACTATAGTAGCCTTCTAAGGTCATGCCATAGAAAAGAGACAAGTGACGTGTTATGTGTGTTGCCTTAGGTGGAATGGTTGTCCTCATGTTATATTAGTGGATGACAACATGTTTTATCACAGCATGCGGTATGAGTATGTTCAAATGGCAAGGAAATGTGAGTAAATCGTTTTTTGTCCCACTATGCTTGGAATGAGATTTGGTAGATTGAGCCTGATGCATTTGGAACTATATGAAATAATAATAATAATAATAATAATAATAACTTTTCATTCACAAATCAAGAAAAAGTGAAAAGGAGATAAGAGGTTACCCCTTTCTAGTTTATCTCCTGATAATAAAATACATACATATACATACATTTACTTCAGATCTTCCATTTTCTGATGGAACTGTTATTGGCCAGGAAAGGTAATTTTTTCACTGTTTGCATGATCAGGAGAGGTTAGTCCTAAAAAGGACAGCTCACTAGCTCACAGGGCAACTCTGACACTAACAATAGTCCTTTTCATCTCAGCAATTACCCAGCGGATGGTTACATAAGATGAACTTGCAGCTTCCCTGCTTCACTGCCAAAACAAAAGCACTCACATGCGAAATCCCACCAGCTATGCAGGAAACCTTAACTGAGGATTGCATTTAATTAAGCTGTTAATGTTTTCTTTCAAGGAAGACAGTGCTGGTTTTGCGGAAGTATTCCTGGAATGTTCACTTGAGATTGCCGAGGCAAGAAACAGCTCAAGAAGCCATCCAGTTTCCTTAAACACCATGAGGAATATGTTTAGCAAAATGGAACCACCAGAACCTGCAAAGTTTCCTTGGGAACAGTACAGTCTTACTATAAAAGCTGAAGAAGAACTAGATGTTGAAATAATGTACACATTAGTTTAAATACATGTGATAAATACAATAGCCTATAGAGGTTTTACACAGCAGCCATGTTGCATGGCAAGAACAATAGATTCTTTCCTATGGGAAGAAATGTTCTTTCTGATGCAAAACAATTTCATTGTTCCTGTCATGTAACATGGCTGCAGTGCAAAACCTCTACACTGTACTAGGGGTGTGGTTTAGTATGTTTGCTGGACAGAAAAAAGAACAAAACAGGATATTATTGTCAACATTAATTGTCAAGAAGGTACCAGTGAATGAATTAGGCAATCATAGACTGAGCTTCTAGCAGAGTTAAACAATCATTGTTCCGACTGAAACAGTTTCTAGTTTCTTTTTCTGTCAAATGAAATGTAATAATAAATGATGAGTTTTTTTGGCAATGGCGAAGGTCTCATTGGTCATAAATACGGATATAATCGGATAGTTTGTAATGACATTTTTGCTCATAGCTGTATTCATTTGAGTGAACTGTTTTGACATGACATGTCATTTTGCTATTTGTATGATAAAATAGAATCTGATCACAGCTTTGTCTCAACATTAGGGAAAGTGTCGCCCATCTTGCTAATGAAGCTCTAAAGCACCCAATGCTTCAAACTGTTGAAGACATTGAAGAGAAGGTTGGAAATAGATGTCTAGAGTCAAGGTTGGATTTAACAGGAACCAAACTTGCAAACTTGTTTCTTGTTTGATCTACTGTTTAACCTGTTTTATCTGACTTACACTTTTTAGACTAAAGATCGTCTCACAGTCTTATCTGAATATGGCTTTTACATGTAATATATTTTACAAGCATGAATAAACATCAGATTGTGTAATAGCAAGTGTCAGGGAGGACCTCAAATTCCTGGGGAGATTGTTGATAGCTGATATTTTCAGAAGGTATTTTGTCAGAAAGAATGAAACTTTGGTCTGAATAGTTCTTCTCTTTTTCTTTGTGACAGGAGAGGTCTAGAGCAGCTTGCATAACAAGTATAGTGCACCAAGCTGATCAAGTTCTTAGAAAGTATATAGCTAACCTCATTTCTGAGGCAAAAGGTTAGTGCTCATAAATACTGACAGCCATGATAGTATTTTCTTAAGTTTTAATTAGTTTTTTTTAATACTGAACCACGAAGGAAAAAAAGGACAGACGACTGAAAACTGCCATATTTATCCTCACAGCGTGATCGATGTGTTGTAGGTCAGTACAAGCTCAACTAGGTGCACAAAGAATTATGTGCGGCTTTAGAAATTATTTTTCCTTGAAGATGATTGGTTAATTATTTATGGTCAGATCACCTGGATATTGTTACAGGTACGCAATGCCTGCAGAGGGCTATGTAGCAGTAGTTCTTTGCATGCATAGCAGGCCTATGGTACAATGTAATAGTGTTATAGGTATGCAGTGCATGCAGAGGGCTATGTAGCTGTAGCCTTTTGTATGCATTACAGGCCTATGGTACTTAAGAAATAGAAAACATGTACCGTGTTTGTATCGAGTTATACAAACACGAGTGGAAGTTTGGGAGAACGAGAAATGCTGTGGGAACACGAGCCGCAGGCGAGTGTTTCCACAGCTTTTTCGAGTTCTCCCAAACTTTCACGAGTGTTTGTATAACTCGATACAAACACGGAGTACATGTTTTCTATTTCTTTTAGAAAACACCACGATGAGAAAAAGGAAAACAACTTGTTAACTTTGATTATCAAAATGTAAATTCTCTTTGCTTGTGCCATCACTACGTCAACAGCGCGCGCTAGTTCTGTGTCTGCATCGAGCTATACAAACAGGGTTTTTAACCAATCAGCGCGCATGCTTTCTTAGGACTGTTTTGTAATATGTAATAGTGTTATAGGTACGCAATGCATGCAGAGGGCTATGTAGCCCTTTGCATACATTATAGGCCTATAACTATGTAATAGTGTAATAGGTACGCAGTGTATGCAGAGTGTGTAATGTATGTAGTCCTTTGCATGCATTGCAGTCCTATCATACTTGGTTGCCTTTCACTGATGCAGAGTATCAAGATAGGCCCTTTGCACAACCCGGTCACATGGTACAAAATCACACAATGATGCTGGTGAGCAAGTTGAACAGTGGGACTTCCAAAACAACGCACATGCCTTTGTTTTGGAAGTCCCACTGCACAAATTGCTCACCAGTATATGTAATTTTGTACCATGTGACTGGGTTGTGCAAAGAGCCTATTGTTCTAGACCAGATAGGTGTTACAGGCATGCAATGCGTGCAGAACGCTATGTAGTTTTGGTTGTTTGCATGCATTGTCAGCCTATGGAACTGCTTAATCGCATCATAAGATAACTGTAGCCCCTTTGCTTGTGACACATTCCTTTAGTGCAACATTACATAGAACAATCAAAGGCTGAAAACACAGCTTTTGGAAACCTTTCAGGTTTACACAGACATGTTTCACTGTGAAACTCAGAAAACTGTGAATACCAGAAATATTTAAAGAATGTTACTGTGAAGCAAGGAACAAGCCAGTCAGGCACGAGAAGACATAACTGCCAACAGCTTAGGTTGTCATTTTGCAGTTTGCTTGCATGTCCTGAACATTATTGTGATTAGTCACTACACACTTATAATAATTGCCCTGTAAAAATCAAAACAAAGTGTTCACTGTTTTTTGACTTGCACACTCAGTAATTTATTGTTTGACTTTTCTCAATAATGCAGGTAGTGGAAAAGGAAAGAAAGAACTTCAGTCTATAGCAAGCCAGTTAAACAGGAATAAAAAGGTCTTTCTGGAAAGCCTACACAACACCAGGAGCAACTCTGAGTGCAGCAGCAAAACGCACAGTAATAGTACAGATTCAACAGTAAACGAGACATTTGGTGAAAGAACAACAAAGGAACATTCAAACCTGTGTCTTCAATGTTTTCCAAGTGTTGATGACAAAACAGAATTTCAGTCATTTGTAGAAGAATTATTTAAGGGCACTCTTAACTTATAGACACGAGTTAAAAATAAATTGAGGTCAACAAAGCAATACGAAATTAAGACATAAACAACAAGTCATTTTAAAACTCTTTTTTAAAGGGACACTATCACGATGTAGTGCATGGGCGAACTTGACTGGTTTCTTTCATCGGGAAACAATAAAACTGTCACTTTGTTGCATCATGCTGACATGACAAAGTGACAGATAAGCGCTATTTATATCCCATTAGCCACTTGCGTTCATCTCTCAATTACAATAAGAAAGGTCAACTCGCTCAACTACTCAGGTAAAGTGACTTTTTGCGTGTTAAACAGCAAATAAAAACTGTATTGACCAATATGGTGGTGGAACATGTGAAAAGCCGCATGAGTAATGCAAAAACAAGGCAACGGTAAGCCTGTGGTTCATAACGAGCCTGAATATGCTGATGTGCAAATTTTATGATAGAAATTTTACTGATTTTATACACGAGTCCTTATCATA
>CM042747.1:27904349-27942579 GCA_022496165.2 Catalaphyllia jardinei
ACATCCATGGCATTTCACAAAAATTAATGCAAAATCTGTGCTAGCCATAAATTAGCAGCCTTAGAAACAACTTATGTATAATTAACAGGTTCACGCCCACAACCACTGTGATGTCACTCACACAACTAACACTGAAACGTCAATTGATGTTGTTCTAACTTGCAAGTCTGCAATGCAAGTCTACAAGACAGTTTTAACTTACAAGTCTGACCAATCAAAGTTAGAGTTCTAAGTTATGTTTAAATTATTTTACTTGTTGAAACCTTGTATGAATAATTATGATTATTCAATAAATGCTATTGAGCAGACTCTTTCCTACAGTGTTGCTTGTTTTCTGAGATTTTACTAACTGGTTTTGGCTATATTATCTTCAGATTAGGTCCATTTGAGCCTGAAAAATATATTTCCTTTTGGGGACAGTTTTGCACCTTTGTCCAGGCACACTAAACGTCAAAAATGGCAACTCCCCATTCTTTCTTGAAAACAGGTTTTCATAAAACTAGGGAAACTTTATTTGTGCCATATGCCACACACATGGATGAGACTAAGTCTTCAAATCAATGATAGTGGCAAATACAAAAGACACTGCACATGATAACTTGTATTTGATAAATATCATTTTCATAATTTATCCTCTGAAATATTACCAGTATTTCATCCCTTTTATAAAATAAGCCAATGTTTAACTTAACATACCATAACTGGGCCAATGCTCAGGTTTATGGCAACTGAATTAAGGCTTTAAAGTATGAAGCAAACACAAATGAAGCAAACACAAACGATGGTAGACATTAAACTAACACAACAGTGATGTCAGGGATGGGGCCAGGTTGGAGAGGTGGAAGGGGGTTGGGATGGCAGTGATGTCCAGGCATAACGTCTAGCTAGACCTCAAGAAATGGAATCCTACGCCTGATTGTCTCTAAAGCGCCTGAAACAGAAGGAAAACAATTTTTTAAAATTTTTTAAAAGTTTCCATATGCAGATTTTATGTATTGTTATATATTTTGTATATTCGTATTACACCTCATACTTTTCAGCTTGATAATAGCATAATGTAGCACTGAAACGTTCACTTTTTTAAATGTGTTTAAAAATCTGTTAGCGTTTGACTTCTTGATTAATTCATTTAAGTTTGCTGTAAAAAGTATATTACAGTATTCTTTGTTTCCTCTAAACAGAGATGGGCATCATGGAAGAATGGAAAGAGTTGTAATCTGTAACAATAATTGTTTACCTTCTTGCATTTTCCAACATCTCTTTCTTTCTTTGACTGAGAAGGTTTTGCCTTTCATCTGGAAGACGTGAAAATGTTATTGTTGGTGGTCTGGTTGGTTTCGTCTGGAAGAGAAGAAAGAATTGTTAGGCTAAGAGTCATCAGAATGCTGGATTGTAGTTGCATTTTTAGCAGTCTTCCATGGCAAATGTTTTGTTGGAATTCTGATGACAAAAAACACACCAGCGACTAAGCAACAATTTCGGCCACCATCTGTCATTGTTGTGCCATCGGACACAAGACCTCAAAGATTTCAGCAGAGATATAATGACTATAATTTAAACTCATCACCAATACATAAGCTTGGGGAATGGCGCCTAGAAAGGAGGGTGAGGCTACAAATGGAACTGAGCCGATTGCGTAGGGTATCCATGACAACCCTGTGAGCGGCAGCCAACCACCAACTGACAAGTCAGTGGAAACACAGATACTTACTACATACTTACCAAAGCAAGAGGGAGGGGTGGGCGGGAATAAAATCACCATGCAAACTTTCCGAGAGCAAAAACAAAACACAAACGACTTGACATCCAAAGCTGAGCTGTAAGCCATGTGGAGCCCCTGCACAAAGCCCCTGGCCACCCCACATCAGAACCCTGGGAGATACTGCTGGCCAGCATTGTCTTGCATTTAACTTAGCCTAAATTACATACTAATATTGCCTTCTCGGTCTACACTGTAAGATCCAGATCCTTCCCCCCCCCAAATTCTGACCATTGTGCGTCATGGGCCATAAATCAAAGGGAAGAAAAATGAGGATCTGTAACTTTCCATAGTACCTTGAACTTGGTTTATTGGCACTACCAAATTTTCCTTTTTATTCTTTATAACTAAAGAGAACTAAACAATCTCAATACTAAGAATTCATTATTTAACCAATAATTACGTGCTAGGCACTGAAATTGTTGAAGATGCCACTCTACCTCACTAGAAAGTCCTGAAGAGCTATTTGATTTCACCTCATTTCCTTCTTTCTCTGGTATATAACTGACTCTTCCCTCCAGAATATTGGTAATAGTTGTGTCAACACAGTGTGTACGACCTTTAAAAGAACAAGAAAATAAACCAAGATTTAAATTAAAATTTTCATTTAATTATAAGCACTTTACACTGGTTCCGGAGGCATGGTAGCCTCATGGTTAGTGTACTTGACTATAGATCGAGTGGTCTGGGTTCAGGTTCTCGCCAGGAACATTGTGTTGTGTTCTTGGGCATAACACTTTACTTCCGCGGTGCCTCCCTCCAATTAAGTGTATAAATGGGTACCAGCAAATCTAATTGTGGGGGTAACCCTGTGATGGACTACAATAGCATCCAACAAAGGGGGCAGTCAAAATACTACTAGTTGCTTCATGCTGCAGAAACCAGATAAGCTTCAGCCTGAGGAGCCACTTGGCTTGTAAGCAGACTTTACCTACCTTTTACCTACTAAACACTGGTAGAAAACTGTTTGACACTGGACTTATGGTTCACTGAAAAATGAATAAGCTATAGTATCTTACATCCAACTTGCAGACCTTACTAAATCATGACTCAACACATGGACTTTTATAACTTGAAAACATTATGTTGCAAGATCCTTCTCTGTGGCGGCACCAACACTATGGAACGCTGTACCATTTGAAAGAAGAAATTATATTTCATCTGTGTCTGTGTTCAAAAATAGACTCAAGATGTTCGTTTTAAGAAACCTATTTAAAATTTATTTTTATTAGTATGTCTGACTAATTTTTTGAAGTTTATGATAAAATACAAGGGCGCTGCCTAACAGGAGCCCAGCAGCCTGGGGCACCCAAGAAAGTCCTTTGGGTGCCTAAATTTTTGCAGCAGCTCCCAAAACATTACCTGTTGGGCTCCTAACTTTTTGGCTTTTGCGCTTGTGGGCTCCTTGAAATATTGTTAGGCAACAGCCTTGTAATGCTTTACAATTTCTCTGATATTTTAAAGCTTCTTTGAATATTAGGATACTGACACTATAGAAATCCTTTATTATTATTTACTTCTTAAATTGATTTTACATTCAACATCCACAAGGCTTAATTAAGTCATGTTCTAAAGACACTTCAATCAAGTTCCTGTACATAAAAATTTGGAATTCAAAAATCCTGCTCTAACCAAATCCAGTCAAGTTAACTAAGAGATGGGAAAATGTGTCTATTGCCTAGTAATCAGTCTGATGATTTCAAAAACCTCAGGAAAGGACCAAAAAGAAAACCTGAATGATTATATATATTCAAATGATTCACAGGACTCCTCTAGTTCCCTTGATCAAAACAGAACATGACTGAGACAGATTGCAGATCACCAACTTACTCAAGTCTCTTGCTATAGATGGAGAAGGAACTTGTGGTAACACCTCCTTTACTTGCTGTACCATTCGCATGAGCCTTGTGTTGGGACTTGCACTGTCTCGATTGGAAGGGGTGCTACCATTCTGGACTGACCTTGTTTCCTGAGCTTGGTCCCTAGCTCGTGCTATGACACAAAGATTACATGGCGATAAATTATTGTCAATATTATAATGACTTTGTCCCATATTCTCTTTTTTTTCAAAAATAACAGTTATTGGACAGGTGTAATGGTCAAAACGGATCTCTATTAAGCAGTCACCCTCAGGGAAAAGAACTTTAGGTGGCCATTTAATAAGGGTATCTCAGGAAATAACATAGGGCTTATAGACACATAAATTTATTGAAATAATTTTAAGGTATCATCATGGTAGTTGGATTTTTATGAAAAATGTGAAAAATCTTTTTGTTACTGTTCAAATTGAGAAGACTGAGAAAAATAATTTGCAAAAAAGAACGGAGAAAAAAAAAAACTATTTTTGAGTCTCATTAAACCTCTTACGGCGCATCGACACCTCCAATTAAAATTTACTGCAAGTTGTCACATCTAATGCAAATTGCAGTGTGATATTTTATTTGTGCACTCAAACTGTTTTCGACAGGGTTGTTTCATCACAAGTTAGCTTTCGTTCTTCTCAAATTTTCTTTATGTTGGGATGAAAACCCGCAAGAAAACTTCTTGCCCATTTTCGTCTCTGAAGAAGCCAAAGAGGCAAAAATCTGGTGCAACCAGCAGGTTCAGCGTCGAACATGATCTTTGGCTCCTGATATGAGCGACCGTGGGTCACATTGTTTAAAACTAAGAAGAATGGTTGAAGGAACTCAAGGACACTAGTCCCGCCAATGAAGCTGAAGGTCAAAATACAACAAGTGCTAGTTGCACAAAATTGCTGGAGAACGGATGCGATTCCGAAACTTCCACAGCAAGAGAGTCAAGAACAGATGTAGAAGTACACAATGTCGACCTCAAGATTTCCTCTTTTTGGCTTCACAAGGCATGGTTTCAAAAAATGTCTGCATAACGAAGAAGTCTAAACTCGAACAACACAATGCCAATGCTGCTGACGAAATCTTATTAGTAAAAGAAACAATCACGGTAGTTAAAATCCAAACTTGTTTAAAGTTATTAGTAGTTTGCTTCTAGGACGATTTCACTGCAACATAGACGTCTGTTTACTTCAAGTTGTCATGACCCATTGTTGTGGTAAACTGACCCCTCTGTCAGTGTGGAGGGGATTTTTAACACCTAATCATACCAGTCTCATAAAAGGTTTTTCATCTTTTTCTTAACAAAATAAAACTGCATATAAGGATGAACATTTTTAGTTCGTTTACACGCGTCTTCCAATGGAATTGGCTGAAAATCGGTGGGTATGTTCCAGCTTACCTCCTTCGAAAAAGGGTGTCGGGCTTTGTTAATTCCGCTTCCGTTTCAGAGTTATGGCTTCTTTAGTGGAAGGTACCACCCGCGTTTAGAATATCAAACTTTAGGAGAGTGTAGAAAAAAAACTAAACTGCATCTGGAAAATCACTGACACCCTTTTCAAGGGTGATGTGTGAGAAAACACTTCCGATGTTAATCACGCCACTCCAATAATTCACGCATGGAAGCAAACCAGATTAAGCAAAGCAGTGTTTCTGGGTATTTCTTTTTATATCATTGTGACAATATCTTTTTAGAAAATTTCAAAAATATGATTGTATTGTATAACTATTAAGCTTTCAGAAAATGTGTAGGTTGATGGGGTTTTCTTTCAAAGCACCAGCGTAAGAGCGTGATTTCCAAACACTGTCAATCCACCTACCATGATACCTTAATATAAACTTGCTTCAAAGCAACATCAGACTCATACCCAGTCATTATTTACATGGTTTTGGGGGAGAGAGGATAGGATACTAGGTGGTTTAAGGTGCACAAGATGTCATGGGAAGGCTCAATGGGAAATTTAGTTTTCTATAAAAAGACAATGTCAAAGTACATGTAATCTTTACATCGCCTTTTGAACAAAACCTGGTACAGGATTTGGACAAATTTTCAATAAAGAGTAAAAAGGAAGTATATGATAAAGTCATACCCGCTTGCTTTATTAATTCAATCACATCTTGAGCTGTAAAATTTGTGGCAGTCACTCCAAAAGCGCTGGCCATGTGCTACAGAATAATAAAAGAAGGCATTTGGATTTACTATTCAACAAGAAAAGGTACATGTATCACCACAGGAACCTGTTTGGTACTTTATATTAAGTTTTTTACTTCTATGAAAGTAAAAGTTTCTGAGAACACTCATTCAGCCATTCACTCACTGCAAATAATCAATTAATGAACCAGCCAACCAGTCAAGCAACCAATCAACCAGTCAACCAACCAATCAATCAATTAATCAATCAATCAATCAATCAATCAATCAAATCAAATCAATGTGACTACCAATCAATCTTAAGAACCAACAACCAACTGATCAATCAACCAACTAATCACTCAATCAAACAATCAATCAATCAAGACAAGCAATCAATCCATGAAATCAATGTAACAACCAACCAATCAACGAACAGATCCATTGATCAAATCTACCTAACAACCAACCAAGTAACTACAAGTACAGTAACTGACTAATTTGTAGCTTACAAACTGATTTGAGGGTTTTTGAGATTTTTGTTTTATTGAAAAAAGTCAACAGAAATTGATATTTAAGCAAGAAACAATTTTAGTTATTAATATTGGATATCTACAAATAATGCAGAGAACAGAAGCCTGAGGCTGGGTATACACTACAGTGTAAAGGGAACATACATGTACCTTCTGTACATCACTACCAACATCCTCTGACTTTGTTTCTATTGGAGGAAGTACCCTGCAAATAACAGAAATATATCTTGAAACAATATTTTGACAATAATTCAACAATAGGATTTGTCATTTAACTATTTCAACAAAATAGAAACAATACAATTTCTCTGTTACTACACCTGTAGCAAGTGATATATGAAGAAACATGAGGGGTGGTTTGTGAGAAAAAGAAATACACTCCCTTGTAATCATATACATGTACAGTTATATTGAAATAAAACTTGCACTTACATTCCCATTTACTGACGTACATAACCTTAAATGTGGTTTCTTTATTAGGATAATACCAACAGAATAAAATTATCTCATTAGTAGCCAGTAGGGGGGTTCAAAGGGCATATTGCTCAACTTTCAGCTGTTATTCGTACATGTGTTCATGCACATTTTTACAGAAATTATATGCCATAAACACAACAAGATAAGCTGCATCCTCAACCCACCAAATTTCATTCCAAGTCAGGAGCACACTCAGATTATTGCAAAATACTGTCTCTGATCTAGCAGCATTATGTGAGTACTAACCTGATATGATATAGTGTATATGGAACAAACATGGACCAGAACAAATCTTGCCACCAACCACTCTCTAAAACATGCTACCAATGGAAGAAAAAAATACATCTACATTGACTCACAGATTAGATAACTACTGTCTCAAACCTCTTCTTACAGTTAGAAGCATGGTAACCTTTTGCTACTTGGCAACATTTTGATTGGCGCTTGACAAAATTTAACAACTTTCTAAATAAAGAAGTTCCAATTCTGT
The DNA here is from genome assembly GCA_022496165.2 of Catalaphyllia jardinei. Lineage (NCBI taxonomy): Eukaryota > Metazoa > Cnidaria > Anthozoa > Scleractinia > Caryophylliidae > Catalaphyllia > Catalaphyllia jardinei. Next base: position 27,911,590 of record CM042747.1, read on the forward strand.
TAGATTGACCAATCAGTGTGGAGCAGGAGGTAGCGTTGTCACATCTCCATGCATTAAACTCTAACTGCAGACATCTCGGCAGGATTTTGATTGGTGATGGTAGAGTGCGCACCACTGCACATGGGTCAAGGCATGTTTTTTTCAGTCTTTGCTCCAAAGGTGTTGAAGGTACAGGTGTGGTTACCTAATGGTCAGTGTGCTAGATTCCAGGTTGACCAGTTGGGGTCCAAGCCCTGGCTTTGTTCCTGATTACATTGTGTTCTTGGGCAAAACACTTGACTTTCAGAGCACCTCTCCCCACCCAAAAGTATATAAAGAGGTAGCAGTAGATTTGATCCTATGGGGCTGCCTGTTTATAGACTAGCATCCCAACCAGGGGGAATAAGAATACTGGTAGTCACTTGATGCAGCAGGGAAACTGGGATATGCATTCAATTGATAGAGATATGGGACATTTTGGTTGACATGTAGACTTTAACTTGACATTGACCCTCCTTTCAAGGTGCTTGACTTGACTTATTTCCTATGTATCCTCTGGGAGAATAGGGCCGTACTTTTAAGGTGCAGGTAACTTTAAATATTAAACAGGTTCACAGGTTCAGGAGAATCTTCCAAACCCCAGTCTAGCATCAGCCATGCAAAACATATTTGGTGAGATGCTCAAAACCCCTGAACTGTCAATTTTATCATGAACACAAGAAAATTTGAAACTCACAGGAGGTATCTGGACAATCAGAGGACGTCTCACTGAGATTAAAACCTGCAAGAATGATATACAATGATCAAACTAGGCTCAAATTCCAGCTGTTTTGGGAGTCCAGTTGTTATTTTCCTCCCAACGAAACCGTGGTGTAAGGCAAGTAACGTGGGCTCACAAAACGGCTGGAAATTGAGCCTACATTAAACCATGCAACAAAGAAAAAAAACATAATTGAGAATTGGGTACTCAGAGACATGAAAGAAATGAAATGAAAATGGTTAGGCATATAATTACTGAGAAAGGAGATGCGCAACATCAGGTAAGAAGTTATGTTCTAGATGCAAGGTGTGGTAAAAGGTAGCAGGAATCGGCCAAAGTAACCTGGAATGATCTGGCTTCAGCTCATCTGTCTTGGAGTGAGGCCCAAAATTAAAGGCAGCACGGGACTGGACTTCCTGTAGGAAAACTGTCCAGACCTTGTAAATCACATGGCATGAAAAGAGCACATGATGAAACCTGAATAAATCAGAGTCTTTTTTGGAGAAATTTCTTTGAATTCATGATACATCTCCGATTTATCAGAAGCAAAAGCAAACTTTGGTCAGACATTAAGTTTCAAAAGAAAAAGTAGAAATGTTAGCTGACTTACAGGTAATATAGTGCTGCTAAATTGAAAGCACCATGGCCTGCAATATAAACAAGAACATAACACCATCAACAACTTCATGTCACATTGGTATCAAACTTTTCCAACGATTAAATGCTTATCAATATCTAATCAGAGCTTCATTTTCCACCAATTTTCAGTCTAGACTACAATAACCTCTACAAGTAATATTTAAATGACAACAGCTTTCAAAGGCTTTAAACACACTTTGTGTTAACTTTATATTGAATGACTTTTTAGAGCATACTTGAACTTCAGAAGGCCTCTCTTTCCATTGGTGACTTGTTCTTCTGGAAATGCTAGAAGAGGAACACCAGACCCTAAGCAATGACCAGAAAACAAAATCTAAATAAATGGGCATGACTTATAAATAAATAAGAAATTATTAGTAATTAGTAACACTCACTCTCTACGTGGTTGCACATAATTTATCATTGACAGTGAAGTTTTTCAATTAGTTAGGTTCGGACGTTCTTTTGGAAATAAACTATCATTGATTTTCTGGTTTGAGTAAACAAAAGCATGGAGATACATGTACAGTGTTTATGTTTTCAAAAAAAAGGTAGCTCTATCGAAGAACAAACTTCTGGTGCTAAATATTCAAATTTAAAATTACTCACTTCACAGTTAGAATTTAATTTACCAAGTAAAGAGTTTAAAATACATGTTCCAATGTTCCCTCTAAGTTAAATCCTCAGTAAACAAAATTATTCTGAAAGCTGAGTGATCCGTTTCCATTTCCACATAGCATGTGCTATGAATTATAACTTAAAATCTGTATTTTCACACCTTGTAAGTATTTCTTGATCTTGCTATCTGTATTTTCTTTGTCTTTGTCATCATCTAAGTCTTCATATCCCAAGAGCCACTTAATGAGCCATGGACAATCACATCTACTATATGGCTGAAATAAGAGACATTGAAACTGCTGTTAATCGCGTTCAAAATAAGCTAAAACAAAATCCTTAAATGCAGCTGAAACTTCCTATTTGCAAACTTCCTATTTGGAGCTTCACGTTACCAAGAATGCCATGTGGAAAAAACAGTGATAGATCCCTGGTGAAAATCATCTTTATTTTAATAGTGGAATAATAAAAGTAATCTTCTGTTAGTAGTACTTTTGGGTGCTTGTTATTGTGTTACTGGTGGAAATCTATGAAAGATATCATGGGATACTCAGGGATCTTACAGCAACTCTCAGTCTACATAGGTTCCTGTAGGTTCTTGCAAATTATCTTTCAGGTCCTTGCAAAGGTACTCAAGGATTTTTGCAGAGACTTCAAGGATCTTGTGAGATTCAGAACAACATGAAGTTTCCAGGAACTTGACAGGGACCTGAAGTACCTTGCGAGATACCACAAGATCTTCTTGGGAGGATCTGGATAACCATGAAAGATAAATCCAATGATCCTATTGCAGGTCTTCAGTGATCCTTAAATTACTATGCAACTCACAAGGGATTGGTGTACAAGTACTATGTAAACTATGCAATAATTAAATTTGCTTTCTATAATTTAACAATTTTTTTGTTGCAGTGAGCGATATGTTTATATGGCGAGTCTTACCATAGTACTTGGAAGAATAGTTTCAATGGCAACATTATCCAGAGATGTCACGTGATTGCTGACGACAACCTGATTTTCACAAAATAAAACAAAGAGTCATGTTGGGTATATTAATTTTGTCTCAAATTTGCCCTGAAAAATTTCAATACTGAAAATAGAGTTTGTGTGCAAGTAGCTCCTAGATTACAAAGATGCATGGTGTACTTATATATGTTACTGACCTGGAGCCATATTAAATATAATGGTACCAGGTCAAAATTCAGAGGAGTTGCATCACCACTCAAGAAATGTTTTTGATTGATAAAAATCATTAAGTAAATGAGGTGGAGGGGTTTTTTGAAAGCAGTCATTTTTTTGTCTCATTAATGAGCTGAATTACTATATTTAATTAATCATTTTCATTTAGGAATAATTACCAGTATGTACCTTATGCTGGCCTTTAATAAAATTTTCACAACCCTCTTGGGTGACTGCAATGCCCAGTATAGCAGAGGAGACTCTAAGAAGAATCCTAAAACATGACAAGAAAACATTTCAGATTTGATCTCATTAAGTAAAATATGAAAAAAAATCACTGATTGAATAAAATTAAATTTACAAGTACACCCTTTTACCATGAGAGAACATACTGATCACATAAATAAACTAAATGTCGAGAGACAGTGTTTAATAAACACATATTTTCAATACACTTAGAATAGAGCTGAAAGCAAGATGTCTGAGAACAAGTAATTTTGACAAACTTCAAGGTGTTTGAATAGTCTTGAGCGTTTCATTTATCTTTTCTTTTCTATCTTAGAAGTGATAAGATTCAGTGTAAGTTGATAAATAAAAGATAACCAAAGACCATTGTGGCTGTGATAACCATTTTTAAAACTTTATGTATTATTATGGAGTTTAAGAAAAAAGCTCAGACAGCTATTTAGGCCTTTTCACCTCCAAGTGAAATTTCAGCTGGTGATAAGCACTTTTTCAGCAGGTTAAATTATCATGACCAATAGCTAATATTTCTTAGCTACATTTTTATATGTATAGCCAACTAACATGAAAGACCCAGATATTCTTTATAATGAAGGATTATTTTAATTTATTTATGTAATGGTAGTAGGACTGAGGGGAGTCCAATTTGGTCTGTATTCATATGAGTGATAACAAAATCAATTTGTTTATTATGAGTATGATTCCAGGCCAAATTGGACAATACAAAGTCTTAACTGAAATCATAAAAATTACAATTTCTGAGAAAAGGAGAGTAGTTGCATGTAAGTTATGAATAAAAGGGAAAATTTGCATTAAAAGACTGACAAAGGAGGTGTAAATTGTTTAAGCTTGCTCTGAAATTGACTGCAGCCAGTCAAAATGCACAACTGCACAGAACAGAATTTGGTTAAATCCAGAATGCTAAACAGGGCAGTTTTTTCTGCAAAGTACAATGTTTTTAAGCTGAGTGGATCGACAGCTCACCAGAAGCTAAACTAATCAGAGTCAGAGTCAACGATGATTCTTTGTTTCCTTGGTTTTTCAGGACAGGGACTTTCATTTAAGTTGTTGATGTTGTTGAGATTCTGTTCAGTGGCCATGCTGTACAAGAATGACAGTATTTCTGCCACATTCGCTGATAAAGAAACTTGTTTTGAACTGATTGGAACTGCTGGTCAAACATTCTCATTCATGCATGCACCTGATGGATTTGCTGAAGCTGCAGGCACCGAATTGTGCCAATGGAAACTACTAGTAGGTGAAACAGATGTTGAAGAAATCGCAGATGTCAAGCTGCATTTTGCTGGAACATATCTGTTGCAGTTCATTTTTGGCCTCAGTTAATTTTATAATTTTACTGGTTAGTTTTTTTCTAACTACTAGATGATTTCATTTTTAACTAGACAGTTTTTCTAACTAGGTGACTTTTCCATTTAACAATCGCAGGGGGGGGGCGGTTGTTTCTCAAAAAGAAAAATACGCTCGTCACCAGGCCTAGCCCTATTGTGCCCATGTTGCCATCCATGTTCGGGTTGCTTGGGGTTTGGAGGCTGCGGCTTCATTTATTTCTGAAACTACAACTTTGAAACAATGTGATTGGCTTATTGAAGTGTCTGATAACAAACTGTCCGATAATAACTTGACCAGTGAATTAGTGGTAAATGGGGGTTTTCTAAAACAATCACAACATAGGTTATAGAAGAGACTGGTTATGAAGCCTGGAAAAAAATCAAAGGAGACAAAAAAAGATGCCAAAATTTATGTTGGAAGGTCCGCAACAGTGCACAGTCTTTTGTTTTGTGTTCATACACTATGCATGAATTACATAACCAACACGTTTCTATTGGTTAGTTCCTCAGTACGGAGTAAACAGCTATTGTGTTTTGTGCAGGATCAAGGCCAAAACACAGAACAAAAACATACAAGAAAGAACTTTCACAAGTTTCATAACCATTCCCTTCCATTAACTATGACTTTGACTATGACTATAACTTTTATTGTAGAGGTAGAATAGGATGTTGGCTACATGTTATATGCCTATTGTTTCTTACCTTCTCACAAAAGACTCTTTAGGTAAAATTGACAATACTACAAAGAGTTGAAGTGCAAAGAAGATTCTAAATATTACAAGTAAGAGACCACATGGGATATACAGCAAGACAAGTAACAGTGCTCCACCATCTGGCAACCTGGAAAAATTACAACCAAATTGCATAGCAGTTATATGGGGAGTCTTAACAATCGATGTTACATAATATCCACAATTTTTTGTACTTTTCACATTAGAAATAAAAATCACCTTCTTGGATCAGTTTGCCTTACCAAGGTTCAGTAAATATCCAAAGTTTCATAAAAATATGCGATCTTAAACTTGCCAATTTTAATACAGAAATGTATGCCTGGAACAAGCACTTGCCCCCTAGCATATATTTCTTTGTAAAAACGTTTTAGTCTGGGGTCCTATGTTTTCATGCCTTTGCAACAGATTGTTGTAAAATTTGCGTATATACAATGTATATTCAGCATGATAAAGAGTGACAGGGTCTATTTTTTTTGCTCTGAGTGAAAAAAATCGGAAAAGTGGTCCATTCATAACAGCACTCTTGTTTACTTTTTCCTAACAATAAGACTTGTACAATTGCTGAGACCACAAGAAAAAGGAAACTCCCAGACGAATGAAAGTTGTACAGTTGACTCCCAATAACTCAAACCTTCAGGGGGAAATAGAAAAAGGTTTGAGTTATCAAGGGTAAATTATACAGAAAATGGCCTGAAAGGAAATGCAATTACTTCGAGTTGGTGGGAGCTTTGAGTCAGTGAGGGTTAAAGTTATCAGGAGTCAACTGTATATTTGACAAAGTTTATCGTAAATAGCATACATTGTATGGTAAAGTTATGCTGATAAACATAAGCAATAAAAGTGCTACCCATTCAATAACTGGAGCCAGGGATGGGACAACATATTAATATTATGGATCCATATGAATAGCCAATCTGTATTTATTAATGGCTAATTAAAAAGTAATTATTATTAAGATTTAGAACAAGGTGAATATATGCAGAGTCTTTGACATGCTTGTTTTTCTAATTCTTGAACACAGTAAATATATAACCATTCCTCAAACAAAGGCTCACTGCCTATGGATAACAGCTATTATCAGGGTCTGGAAGGGTATTCTTGGGATCCATGATTTGACCAAGACAGTGTGGGAATCAGGAAAACAAATATCTTGACGAGATCCAGGATTTGACTGCTTCCCAGGAAGCGGGACTCACCAAAATTTGGGCATGGGCCAGGATGCGGGATTTTTTGGCCTGTTTGTTGGGAATTCGGGAAATTGTCACAACCCAAATAAACGTCCTAGAAGCCAAAGCCTCTGCTGTCTCCTTTCAAAATTGAAACTGCCAGAGAATATTTTGTTTCAACCAGAGTCCATGTGGTGTAATAGCATACAAGACATACAGTTAACGACTCCATACTTAATTGCCTCAGTAGCTCAATCTCTTAACATTAATTGTCTTGTGGGGATTTTTTTTCAACAGCTTAAATGCTAGATGGCCAGAACCTTGGCAATCCACAGAGAGAAATTCAATGTTCCGCTAAGCGGCAATGAACACAACGACTAGGACCTGTTCAACTTTGTGAAGCACTTAAAAACCTTAACTGGGTTAGGAGTATATGCCTCGGAGAAAACCCCAAGTTCACAATAAATTATTGCCATATCGTGCTCCTTCTGTCTTTCACCATACTGAGGTATACAAAGCTATTTCTTTTTTGTAGGAACCTTTTAAAAACACATGTAAATTCAAAATATCAATCAAAAAGGGCAATCTACAATCTACTTACAGGTATTAGCTAGCTTTTGTAGAAATTAGACGTTTAGATAAATTTTTCTAGGAAAAAAAATGGGATTCGTGATAGTGATGAAAAACTGTGCGGGATGCTGGATTCTCGTGAAAAAGGGGTGGGAATGGGGGATCAGGATCCCCCTTCCAGACCCTCTATTAATGCAATGACATAATTATGCAGTGAACTACAAGAATAAACAAAGAAACCCAGACAAAAAATCATGTTAATGAAGTTAAAGGCAATGGTTTTGATGACAGTTTTGCATAATGACAATTTCTGTTTAATACACTTTTTTGTGTTTGCTTCCCTTCTAAAGACTCAAAGGTAACCACAAAGGAGGTAAATTGCCTTCTCAGTCTTTGAAGTGTTATTTTGGAGTTCAGGATTTCACCCAAGAAAATAAAAAAAGTTCTTGCAAATCAAGTTGCTCAGAGTACGAGAGTGATCATGCAACACAGGATTATGACACAAGCTTACATGCACTGACATTGGTAGCCCAGCTTGGTTAGTTACCGGTATGTTATAAGCTTGATTGACATGGGAGAAGGATTTTTCATTAGAAAGAATGGCTTGACTGCCACTGGTTATTACCGTACATGGGGTTGATAAGTTAAACTTATTAAACTGTCAGTGAAAGTAGCCATTATTGTGACAGAATGAAGCAAAGTTGCAGGGAAAAGAAAACCATATAGACAGCATATTCTCAAGTTGTCTTTGTCCCCATTTGTTCAAGGGACAATTATTACAAAACAACAGGTAAAAAAAGCCTGAATAGAGGACAAACTCTCTTTACAGAGGGTCTACGTCTAACATCGGAACATTCCCTTGCTTTAGGGAGGCAGCGTGGCCGAGTGGTTAGAGCGGTGGATTTGAAATCCGTAGGTCACGGGTTCAAATCCCATTCTGACCGCTTGCTGATGTTGTTCTCGGAAGCCCCGAATTCAACTTCTCGGTTACACTTGTAAATAGCCAACTGGTCTGCCTCCCGCCAGTTGGGATTCTTAACCTGGTTATGTTTATTTCAATATTAATTTGTCATTGCTTGTTTGCATTGGTCCTCATTTATTAAGATCTTCACCTCAAATCACAGAAATTTTTCCAGCAAAATCTGTTTTTCCTGCGTACCGCCGTACCAAAAATCTCAAAGAAGTTCTAGCACCGTCTAAATTTCGACCAAGCTCTGTTGCCAATCAGACGGACAATGAAGGTGGTTGTTTTAAATGTGATAAAAATAGGTGTGATTTGTGTAAAAATTTCCTGCTTCAAGCTTCTAAATTCCAAAGTTCGGCCACGGGGAGGCATTATCCTATCCGACAAAAATTGTCCTGCTCATCCAAAAATGTAATTTATCTTGCAAGGTGTTGCAAATGTAATTTACAATACGTCGGTTCTACATCTACTGAGTTCAAAAATATTAGATTCCGAAACCACAAATCGAATATGCTAAACAATAGAAGAACTTGTGAATTAGCAGTTCATTACAATAGTTCTCCACACGACATTTCTCAAATAAATTTTATCATCATTGAGCAAATTACATCTTTCCAAAATCCACTGCATTTAGATCAGTTACTGCTTACTAGAGAAGCTTATTGGATGACGCAATTGTTCACACTTAATCCGCATGGCCTTAATAAAAGGCGGGAATTCCGCTCCAAAAATTGCATTAATTATAGCAACTAACTACACCTTTCCACATGTTCCTACTTTGAATAATGAATTGTGACTTGTCCAGCCCCTATTTTATTCATTAGTTCCTTGTAAATAGTTTCAATTGTTGTGTGACTTGCGCGTTCATGGGCCCCGTTGGGGGATTCTGTTATTTTCGTTTTGGGTAGGTTGTTCATGGTCCCTCGGCAGGGAATTTATTACAGTATTGTTTAAGGGCCCTGCTTTGGGAGTATGTTATGGCCTTAATTAATTGCGATCATTCAGAGGCCGCTTGCGGGGAATGTGTTACGTGGTGTATTATATAACTTTTGTCACTCGCCGAATGATCTCCAACTTGCTAAGTGATCCCTGTTATTCAGTGATGATTGCCCATGGGAGAAAAAATCAGCAAGTAACCAATTTGATGTTACCATGGGATCGTTCTATGGGGCAGAAACGTGCGAGCTAGTCCGGTGCTACATTTTGTCCCTCCTCATGTAGAAGTATGGCAGAAACATCGGTCTATACTGTTATAACGGTTTAGCAGCCTTCGACAGGAAGCCACAGGAAATCGAAAAGATAAAAAAAGAGCTGTGTAAGATCTTCCGTGACAATGACTTGAAGATCATAGTCGAGGCCAATAAAACCAAAATGAACTTTCTAGACGTCACGCTCGACCTTCAAAGTGGAAAATAATGGCCATACACAAAGGAAGGAAACATCCCACTCTATGTGGATAGAAAATCTAACCATCCACCCTCAATTTTGAAAAACAGCCCGGAATCCATCAACAAACGGCTCTCTGAAATTTTCCTCTGACAAAGAATGCTTCAACAGCGCAAAACACGTATATCAAGAGGCACTCGACAAAAGCGGTTACCGTTACAACCTTTCATATAAAGTTACACCCAGTCAGACAAGGCGCAGGACCCCACAATGCAACATCATCTGGTATAACCCCCCCATACAGCAGGAACGTGGAAACAAACGTTGGAAAATGCTTCCTTTCCCTCATTGACCAGCACTTCCCAAAGTCTAACCCCCTACACAAAATTTTTAACCGGAACACACTTAAATTAAGCTATGGTTGCATCAATAACGTCAAATCGATTATATCAAGCCATAATAAAACCGTAATTAGCAAATCTACAAATTCTGATAAAGATAAGAAAAATTGTAACTGCCGAAAACCAGAGACATGCCCCATGGATGGAAACTGCAATGTAGAAAGCATTATTTACCAAGTCGAAGTCACTTCACAAACAACTAGAGAAACCTACATTGGACTTTGTGACACTTCATTTAAGTTAAGATATAGGAATCACACAAGCTCATTTTGCAACGAACAGTATAGAAATGCAACCGAACTTAGCAAACATGTGTGGAACTTGAGAGACTGGAACATTCAGTACAACATCAAATGGCATAACATAAAACAAGCTCGATCTTATTCCAATGTAACAAAGAAATGTAATTTATGTCAGTCTGTGGGAGAAACATTTTATTCTGTGTAAACCTGAAATGTCATCTTTGAACAATCGAAACCAGCTTATATTGTGCTGCAGACACTCTAGGAAATTTTTGTTGAAAAATGTCATCACATAATTATTAGTCGTAGCATCTCGCCAGTCGCGACACGCACCACACCCAGTATGTATTGTTCTCAATTTTTCATATCTCTGATTGTAACCATTTTTCTGGCAGTCACCTGATGATTGCTTTCAACGAAGCAAGAAACTCTGAGTAGCAATTAAATATCTTGCACCAAATAATCCAGCTCTTCGATTCTGTTATTATGTATATGTATATATCTTTCTGCCTCTTCTGTAAAAGTTAACGTATTAAATACATAGCCGTTGCTCTTTTTGTGACCACAGATAAGTCTAGTTTTACTATGTACAATTTCATTTTGCTGGACGGTCAACCATCTGGGACTAGATAAGTAAGATAAGATTAATTTTAGGGCCTCAGAAATGCGATTTCCAGTATTTTCAGGGGCAATTTGAAGTGGTTTAATACTGCTCTAAAGTCACCTCCAATTTATCTATCATTTTCAAAAGATATATTTATTAGCTGAGCTGGTTCACTTTTTTTTAACCACGCGTTTGTTATACGTTTTTGCGTTCAGTTTAGGGGGTTGGACTGAACCACCCAAACCACCCCTAGATCCGCCCCAGAGAGGAAACATTGTTTATCACCAGTAGAACAATTGACTATAAACACTTTTCTTCATTATGATCTGTCAGCTTCTCGCTACCTGCTAACCTTCATATCCTCTTGCCCAGACTTCCAGCTGAGATATTCACACCAGCTGAGATATTCACACAGTGAATATTGGAACTTAGAAGAACCCTGTTAGAGATCTTGTTATGGCAGTAGCGCTCAATTGGTGATGAATTAAATCTCGTAAACAAGGGTCTTTAATGTACTTTATAGATAAAATTGCTTAGGTTTTGACTAGTTTATGTTCCCCTGTTCCCTTAAACAAAAGGGGGTAAGTTTCTAGAGAAACTGTGGTGCTGCGTCGGTGGGAGTATTACAAGATAATTTGGTTTTATCAACTGAGTTTTCAATTTCCTGGGCGAAGACAAACTTATTTTCACTATGGATATTACATCTCTTTACACCGTCATCCCCAATGGCGAAGGTCTTCTAGCCCTCAAACATTTTTTTGATTTACGTACTGTTAAGGAACCAAGCTCGGAAACACTGCTCCGCTTGGCTGAACTAGTTTTAACACTAAACTGTTTTTCATTCGCCGACAGTTATTATAAACAAATCAATGGTGTGGCCATGGGTACCAAAATGGGACCCAGCTATGCCAATCTTTTCGTAGGCTACATTGAACACCAATTTTTCAATCAATACAACGGCCCCAAACCTGACCTCTACCGTCGCTACATTGACGACTGTGTCGGCGCCACTTCCTCTACCAGAGAGGAACTCAATCAATTTATAACTGCTGTTAATTCGTTTCATCCGGCTCTTAAATATACCTGGGAAATTTCCGACACTTCTTTAGCATTTCTAGATATTAAGGTTTTTGTCGAAGGCAACGGTTTATGCACCAGTGTGCACTACAAACCCACAGATTCTCATAGTTATTTGTTGTATTCATCTTCACATCCATCACATGTCAAGAATTCCATTCCTTATTCTCAATTTCTTAGACTTCGTCGCCTTTGTAGTGTAGACTCTGATTTTTCCTTAAAATCAGAAGAAATGTGCGAGTTTTTCGACAAACGTGGCTATCCTGCCTCTGTTGTTGAAGCAGGCCATCATCGCGCCCAACAAATTGATCGGCAGTCAGCACTACAAACGTCTCAGAAGGAGAACAACAATAGAATTCCATTCACTCTCACATTTCACCCTCACAACCACGCAGTTAAATCCATCATTCTAAAAAACTTTAAATTACTTCAAAATGATCCCGATACTGGCAGAATCTTTTCGCAACCGCCATTAATTTCATTCAAACGCGACAAAAACATAGGTAACTTTTTAGTCCGAAGTGCTTTTCAAACGAGTGAACAACCCGGTACTTTTAAATGTGCACGCGCACGATGCAAAACTTGTCCTTTCATTTGCAACGTTGAAAAATTGTCGGGACCCAAGCGATCTATTAAGATCACTGATCATTTTACCTGTACCTCAGCCAATGTCATCTACTGTATAACTTGCACCCTTTGCAAAAAGTTATATATCGGCGAAACAGGTAGACGACTAGGCGACCGATTTCGGGAACATCTTCGTGACGTAGAGAAAGACGACAAAAACGCATCTAAACCAGTCGCTAGACACTTTAATCTGCCGAATCATTCTACGCAACATATGACAGTCTGCGGCCTCTCCCTACATCAAGGAAGCACAGAAAGCCGCAAAACTCTAGAACAAAAATTTATTTTTCAAATCGGCACTCTTAATCCTCATGGTATCGACGAACGTTTTTCATTTAACTAATTTATTCTGTTTTTCACGTTGCCAGGCACCAACCAATAGCGTAGCTCCATACTTCTGTATATAAACCACACACAACCCACAATTCCTCGATTCGCTCCGACGAAGGGCTAGCGCTCGAAACGTCAGCTTCTGAATCTCTTTACGGTGGCTAATTCACATTATCAACTCAGTTGATAAAACCAAATTATCCCTTAAACAAAAGTCATGTCCCCTTTGATATTTTCCCTTTGTTCCCTTGTTCCCCAAACCCCTGGGAGACCCTCTTTACATAAGACTATGTTCGGCTATGTTGTAAATTCCTTATGTTTAAAAATAGTTATTGCTATCTATCAGCCTTTTAAATCTCTATTTCAACACGATCTGCTATGCAAAAATACCTAAAAATTACCTAAGCCTTATTGTTTCTGAGTATCGTACGAAATAAATACTTCATGGAGATCTCACCTATTTCGGTTTAAAAGGTCTGTAAGTCCTGAATTCAAAACCATTTTCCTCGCCGATAAGCTGATGTAATAATGCTGATTGGAAATCAGCACGGTAAAGCCCAAAAAATAATTAACTGTGAAGAAAATGCAACGTCTTTCCACGACAGAGATGGGCAATATGGCCAGCGATATGAGCGTATCGCAGCCAGCAGATATACTTCTGAAAATTGATCACGTCATATAAGAACCCCTGTTCTTTCTCGTGATCTCAAGCGATGGTCAAGTTATTTGGATGGTGAAAACCATTCAAAGCGTTTCTTTAATAGATCAAGTTGTAGAAATTTCACTTTACCCTTGAAGGACTTACATTTAAAAGTCAACAAAAATGAAATATAGAGAAGAACGGGAGAAGAACTAGGAACGAAATTATCTTACGCGTAGTGGGGGATTATAAATCAAAATGGCGATTTTTCTCGTCGGAAAAAAAAAGAATATATGTCATCATTTATTTCAGCGGATTATTTTCATCAACTAAAGCCAATCAAGCAAGCTGTCGACGTGAGATGAAAGAATTCAGAATAATCCCAACATGGGGTCACACGTCGCTGACCATGCATGCAAAATAACTTTAATATTCATTCTGATCGGAATATCAATGAAGCTGATTTGAATATTCCAAGGACCAGTGAATAGAAACAACAGAAATTTGTCATAAAGGCCCATAGCAGGCGTGTTTACCAAGTCACATGTTAAAAGAAGTCATTGTTGTCGAAGCAAACCCATCAGGTTAGTGGAGAAATTATTCAATTTTTTTCTACAAAACAGTTAACATTCGATACAGGCTTCGCAGTTGTTACTTTCGCTTGCAATATCAACTCGCTGAATTTTAACTCAGCAGGGTCTTTATCTCTTTGATTGCGTGCCGTTTTTGCGTGTCTATTTAATTCTCACCCGAGGTTTAACTTGCAAGGCGGAGTTCCGTTAGCGCCAAGTTTAGATGTGAATCAAATGTAAGCTTAATAATTTCCTGGTGATCAAATTGCGCGCACGTTCAAGTTTCAATACAACGAAACTATAAATCAAACTAAACATCAATTTGGTCTCTAGCCACCCTAATGACTTCTGTAACTTGATTTTCAGCATGTCGACTACTGTAACACCGAGAACCACAAAAACCCAAGTGGAAGCTTCGAAGCGATGGAGCGCTCCGCCACGTTCACGGACGGCGGGGCGAGCAGTTCGATCCCCCGAAGAAGTTGTCCGCGATGTTCGAGGCCTTAAGATGCGACAGAGAGTTTCCTTGGCCCTCGCTGATGATAACCTGCGAGGAGAGCTGGAAGACATTGTCTCGGCCCATAGTCAAAGCCCGATCAACGCGGACGCCTTCCGCACGTACCAAGACTTCTTGATCCCATCGGGATCGTTGTACGGTGGTGGGTTCCCAAGTTTGTCCGCCTCTGCTATAGCAGACATCAGAGGGGCCGATACACTGCACTACACTAAGTTTGAAAGGCAATTACGTTGCAAGGTGGCTTCGGTGTATCGTCTCATGCAGATGTTTGGATGGGGAAAAGGAGTTTTTGATCGCGCTGCCTGCACGGTATGAAATAACATTAAGTTAATATTTCACGAAGTGTCGTGTTTTACGAAGTGTCGTGTTTTATGCAATCGTAAACTGCGGGAACAATTCTTTTGATTTTTTCACATTATTTTTAGGCTTTGGCTCACCGCCTTATATTTAACTTTCAAATTTCCTGTGTAAAATATGCATGCATGGTTGCGTGTTCGCTGGGTAAGAAATAAAGTTGAGGTCATATTTCAGGAATTTATTTGCTCACGATACTTGTTAGCCGACTTATCTGACACGTTGTTGATATTTATTACTGGCTTATTTAAACCCCCTTTCTTGTCTCATTAGTACAAATATGGATCCTGACAATATCAAAAATAAAGTAATTTTTTAATCATGACTTCTCCCACGCAAGAAGGAAAAATAGCTTTGGGAGATAGAATTTTTGATTGAATAGGCTCAGCCCTCGACTGGTTAATGTTTGTACTGCCAGCTCTGATCATTCCATTAATTTATCATTTTTTCAATATCATTTATCTATGCTACAAAGCTGCATACTGTCCGAAATATTCAAAAACAAATTCTATGTGAACAAAATAATAATTTGGAGGTCTGCCAAATCTGGATTATGCTGTAGTCAGAGTGCAGTTTAGCATAATTTTGGAAGAATTATCAATTTGTTTGGATAATATTTGGATAATATTATTATGTGCTGTTTATTTTTACAGTACCCAGTGAATCTGAATTTTTTGTGTTTGTATTACTGGATTTTTCTACATAATTTGGAGTAAGATATTTTGGCATTCTCCTTTCCAAATTGTTTCTCAGCTTTTAGTCATAATTCTAATGTTTTTTTCCTTTGTTCTATGGTAAGATAACGAAAGATCAACCCTTGATTCATTGTGCTTTTAAACAATTCAGACAAATCCATGCAGATCAATGGCTAAATAGTATGTATCATCAAGAAAGGCTTTTTCTTAGAAGGCGGGCTGATACATCTTATTGTTATTGAGAAAATGCCAAGAGCAGGCACAGGGCATCATTTGTTTATCTTTAGCACCCTAGGCGGTATAATCAAGTGTTTCCTTTTTTTATAACAAAATTTCAGAATGGTTTTTTGAATTCTTTATCATATACAGCTTGCAGTATATTAATTGAATAATTTTCAGAATTGTCTGTCTGTTTTTAGTGAGAAGCATTAGAATAATTATTATAACCTGCAAACTGGCTTATTTTGATGCATTCAATTTGCCTTTAATTTCTTGGCAGGTTTTCAATCCAGCCAACAAAGCAGTGGCTCTGTCATGAATTGTCCAAAACAAATTTTGCTGACAATAATTTATTTCCTGTTACTAATCCAGCAAAGCATAGATCAAATGGTCAAAACTACATTTTAATTCAAAGTGCTTTCCAACATCCAAGATTGAGATTAACAAATTTTGAGAGTATGATATCTCTCCATATGTTATTGCAAACAGATCCTTTTACTTCTCACATTCCCTTGAAAAACCCACAACTATTTCAATTCAGGGTCAGAAATTAACTTTTATAGGCAGGCGCCAACTGGCGACTGACCTTTTTTTTCAGTCGCCGAATGGGAAAATGTGGCGACCAGCTGTGAAATTCTGGTCGCCAGTGCAAAATGTTTTGTCGCATTGGCAATCAGGAAAGCGCAATTTCCGACCCTGCAATTCAGATCAGGGATGTTTGTCGTCTTGCCTAGGGGTGTGAATCAAGGATTGTGGTCTCACTTAGGGAGTTGATGACAAAATGCCACTGTTTTTAGCTGTCAAAGTATTTTGATTTCCACTGGTCTCTCAAATCCAGTCTTCTAGTGCTGGCTCCTTTTCTGAACAGTAGCTGGTAATCTGGCCTATTCTATTTAAAGTGGTATTTTTTAGAGCTCAGATAAAACTCAAGCCACACCCAGATTGCTCTCCTTTGGAGAGGAGGGGGGGGGGGGGTTAATTCACATTTTCCAATGCACAGCTCCAAAATTTCCATGTTGGTGTTTCCCCAGGCCTTTAAGGGGAGTAGCAACAGTAGTAGCAGTGTTCCAGATAATTAAGGGGTCTCAGGTCAAAAACCCGACAAGATCACCTACATGACCCGACAATCTGATACGAAAATTAATAATGATTTGGTGGAAATAGTGGGAATTGACCCGTTGGGATTCGTCATTGACACCCAGCCCTGAAAACTTATCTGGAACCCTGAGTAGTCACAACAGACTCAGTTATAAGCTCTCAGCGGATAATTTGAGCTGGTCAGTTGATAGTCTACTTAAGCTCTTTGTAGCAAAGGGTTTTAATATTAATAAATAAACAATTTTTTCTAGGTCTGTGCATCTGAGAATGACAATGAAGAAAACAACTATTTTGTTGCTCCTACTGGTTTGCTATTCAGTGAAGTAACAGCATCATCAATTTTGAAAGTTGACCACAAGGGAAATGTCATGGAAGCAGGAAACACCAACTTGGGAATCTCGCAATCAGCATTTGAACTTCATGCCACCATACACTCGACCAGGAAAGATGCAAAATGTGTCTTGTTCCTTTCAGCTGACTCTGTAAAGGCTGTGAGTATTATTTTCTGACAAGCAAAACCAGTCAAGCACAGTTAATTCCCATCATTAATTATGTTCATTTGAAGTTAAATAATGGTAATTTGATAAAATTAATGTCAAAGAGCCTAAATATTCAAATTGTGGCTTGATCAAAAACTCATATATTAAACATTTGGGTTTATTTCAATGTCTGTGTTCATATGATTACCACATTACATGTATGCAAAATTATTTGACAGCTTACTTGATGGGCCTTTCATTGTCACAAATTTGTGCACCATTTTATTCAAATGGCATGACATGTTGCTTCTTTAGTACTGTGATTTTTTGTAATTAATTGTTATTATTTATTATAATTTTGGCTTTAGGTTTCTGCAATAAAAGTAGGACTTGTGCCAATTTCCCAAGAAGGAATAGCTGTAAGTACAAAGAAGCCTTGGGAGGCCTTTGTGAGTTGGTGCTAAATAGAGAAGTTGGTTTATTTGAAAGGGCCTATTTCAAATCACATATCAGTCAAGGTATATGGACTGTAAAAGAAATAAACTGCGAAATAAAGTGGCTTCATGCAGTGGCTCATTTTCTCAAAATAGGACTTAATGTTGGATAACAAACATTGAATCAGAATAATGGCTTTATTCATTAAATACAATGAATAAAAGCAAAAGGGTAACTTTTTCCTGTTTATAAATTGTGTTGATTTACCATGTATGGATTGGTGAGGTAATAATATTTGAGACGTTCAAGCTGCAGATAGAGGCTTCCATGGAGAACTCAGTATTTCCAATTATTATGGAAAAAATTTGTTTAATTTTCAGCAGTCATATTTTGTGAAAAAAAGAAATTAAAATGCTTCCAACAGCAAGTCTTTGATCATCTTAAGATTACTATGCACTTTCAAGGGTGTCTCGCATGCAGTTTTGCATATTCTGTAACCTGCATTATCAAATAAACTATGTATGTATGTATGTATGTATGTATGCGATGTAGCGCGTCCGGTTTAAACTGTAGATATCTAAACCCCAATATCAAATACAAGCTTATAGGACCAGCTATCAGACTATACCAAAAATTTTGAAAAAAATGAATGGTCAAATTTTTCACGACTCCTAAATGCGAGCGCCCAAATCACCTTTTGAGCATTACCTGTCAAAGCAAATTTTGTTTTTCGCTCATTAAATGTGTTCTTCTGTTTCCGGGGCCAAAGCGCTAATTGGCTCAGTTATCACGTGCGGGGCCAAAGTGCTAAAAAATGTGTCTGCGATTTGCCATATTCAATTTTAGTGAAATGTTACAGAACATGTTTGAAATAGGATTAAGAAATTTCTCCACCATCATTTAAAATTTTTGAGAATTTTTTTTAGATGAAAGTTCATGCGTAGACCTATACATTAACCTAAAAATCAAAATTTCAACAAAATGGTCGGTCTGAAGGTGCGTAGTAACCTTAATCACCAATCTGTAACTGTGGGTTGTTGCAGTGAGTACCCTTTTATACTTGAACCTTGTGTAAGAGGAATACAGTATGCTAACATTATGTTGTTATAATGATAGGTTGGAGAAGTTTCCTATCACACTTTTCCTGGGTTTACACTGGACGAAGAAGCCAGGGATTCCTTAATCAACAGCTTTGGACCATCAAGCAGGGTATGTCAGTGTCAATATGTGATGTGACATCTTTGAATTTTTTTTTTTGGAGTGATCAGTAACCAGTCAGTGATCAGTTGTTAATTTTTGCTTTGCAGAATTGATATATGTTACAATGCAGATATTGATGACAATAATAATTATTCCCAACTGATCTGCCCTTCTTTCAGGTGTTGATTTTAAGGAATTATGGTGCCATTTGTGTGGGAGAAACAGTAGAAGAGACTACCTATCTTGCTTACCTCCTTGTCACAGCTTGTGAACAACAGGTATGTGGCACATCAAGGGAATTAATGGTGATGCATTTTCCAAGGTTAACTTGTACATTACAATTCAAGTCAGAGAAGAAATCAGATGTCTACATGTAGAGCTTACTATAGTAAGCATTATCTGTCCATTCGAGATGTTAGCCCAGTCACCAAACCCATGATTAGTTATGAACCGGCCAGTTCACAACACCAGCCAAGGGACTCTGTCCCTTACATTTTTCAAATGTGATCATGTATATTCCTTAGTATTCCCCTAGCCATTTACAAATAAGGATGACAAGAATGATCTTTAGTTGAAATGGAATGGCTGCATAGGATTAGAATGAAATACAGGCTAGTGTACAGTGCTTATACATAGTGATGTAAAAGGCTAGAGATTTTAATCTATGTTAGTGAGAACACTTGAATTTTTCAAATGGGCAAACCCTTTTTCAAGATTTGTCCCAGTCTTACTGAACATTGTGGGTGAAGCTATTTTGATAGCCCCCCAACAAGTCACTATTCCAGGCTCTCTCCAAAAGCTGTCAGAAATGGGAAGAAACCTTTTTCTGATTGATTTGTCCATAGCTCTCTGTGCTGAGTGCCGGGGTAGATGAACTGATAAAGATCGATGATGAAGCCAAGGAACAGATGGACAATGCTTTTTATGGAGGTCTGGATGCTAATGAGAATCAACAGAAGATGGCTGAGGTGCACTTTGAGGCTTGGATGCGACTGCTAGATTCCAGGGTAATTGATGTTCTTTTGAAGGAAGAACTTGGCATTCCTTTGGGAGATTTGAACAAAAACGTCCAAATTGGAAAATGAAAAAATGCTGCAAAAGTTGACATGTGTGCTCCATGTTCTAAGCTCTGTTCAGTTATATAGTACTAAAACATAACAGCAAATGTTTCAGTTTTGGTATGAAGTGTTTTGTAAATGGCAATTGGTAAGTTGTTATTCACGTTTCTTAAGGATTACAGACAATCCATAGACCGTTTGAGAGAACTTTAAGATATGCTGTAAAACCATTTGCTAATTAAATGTAGTTTGTGTTTTTCATGGTATGTTTTGTTCTAGACAGTCACTGATCCACTTGTGTTTCTACAACACTAAAAAAATCAGAAAATGATTTTTTACTTGCTGAAGATTAGAACTCGTTCCCTTTTTTTTGCATATGCACAGATTGAATATACTGTAACAAGATATTGAATATACTGTAACAAGAAGCTTTAGAAGATTAGGCACCAAATGGAGTCAAACATGTCATAGTATTGCTAGAAAATGTATTCATTTCACATAATGACTGACACTTTTTAAAAATGCCGTCAAGGAGACTTTTACTTTCTGCGCGTTTTTTCATATACCGATACTTTAAATTTTTTCTTAAATTCAGGGCTGTAAGACGGGCTACCACTACCGCGACCCCGAAATCTTCAAAACGGAAGCCAAGGAACCTAAATCCCGCGAGGCTGCGCCAGCCAAGACGTCTAGTGCACGCACAGAGCTGACAATCTACCGTGACGCCAATTTACGCCGCACCGCTTCCCTTGGTCGAGGCAACACATACAGGTTGGTGAATGTGAGGGATAGGCTTGCACTTCGTAAGTACACTGACTGTTGGAAACCTTATTCGATAAGGCTTCCAACAAAATTTCTGTCATTTTTGCTTCCCTGTCATATTGCTGAACTAAAACTGCAACAACCGCGGGTTTTGTCTCTCACGTTATTTTTCCCGCCCTTTTCAAGGTTGGCGGGATTTTTCTTTGAGGTGATTGGTTGCAATCGGAGCAAGCGAGCTATTTTCAACCAATCAGGAGCAAATAGAAACTTGTCGTGAACTGATTTTCGCGTGTTTTCCCACGCATGGGACGGCATGCATGTTTTTGCTTTGAGTTCTGGGCCGGGTTGCTTAAAGGCCGATATTAAGCTAACCCAGGGTTAGCGAGAATTTTGATTTCAGTTTTGTAACTTTTTGGTGAGGTGTTCTGTTTAGATTGTTTGCTTTTCAGTTTTGAGCTCTAGTAATCTCAAACTACACCAAACATTAGAGGTAAAAAACACTTTAAAATAAGAAAACGTAATGCTTCAGTTAACGTTTAACCCTGGGTTAACGTTAACCGGCTTTCGAACAACCCGGCCCTGATTGTTTCATTTGGTTTCCCAGGACTCGCCTTAAGTGGCTCAATTCTCCTGTCAAGTCTACCGAGTACAGGCGAGAGCGGGAACTGGACAATTCTGAGCCCACACTCATTAAGGACAGGAAGCCGGAGAAAGAGAATAAAGACGACGAGGTAAACGATCAAGTGCGCGATTGTACCGTTAGAATTTAACTTTAATATCTGCAGGAAGGAAGTCAGGATGATTCAACCCTGTACTGTGTTTAACCCTTCAAACCCAAAATAGGTCGATTGTAATCAAATGCGTCCTTCAAATATGGAAATTTGTACATTGAGGATTGTGAGAGAACCACGTTTCCTTAAACCTGTGAACATTCGCAGTTTTTCTTCGCCCTTACTAGCCACCGAGCGGAGACTGAGCCTGCTTGCTGGCTAACAAAGCTTCTTGTTATCCAATGGGAGTGTGTGTATTATAGACATTGTACTTTCACATGAACACTCTCATTGGAGAACTTGACCTGTTTTGTAGGAGATTAAGTTGCTCACAATACCTTTAGCTTCAGACAAGTTATCTCCGAGGGAGATTAAAGTATTTTCTTCTTTCTCTTCAACAACAGGAAGTTTTCATCACTACGAAACTCGTTTCAGTAAACCAGTCTGCCCCAGAACTGCCAACACAGGAGGTCACAGAGGAAGAGGTGACAATCGTGCATGCGCAGGACAGGAACTTTGCTCCGCAGGAGATCAATTTGTTGATAGATGACTCCCGGGATAGCCTGGACGCTAGTGGAGAGCCCGTGGTTGTGGAGCTGGTACGAGAGCCGGTGGGTCTTGTGCGGAGGAAGTCTGGGAATAAGGTGAAGAAGCGACGAAGTTTTAGGGATAAGTTTTCCAAGAGGCTGAGCAGCGGACAGTAAAAAAAGTTGAAATCTCATTGATCTAATCTTTTTCCCCACTGAAGTATCTTGAGACTTTTGCAGTTCCCTAGATTTGCCTTTTAACTCCTGGCAATAGGTATAGCAAGTTTGTTCCCAGAATCTTTGTTGCTGCACGAGATAGTAGGAATGAAGGGTCTGGGAACGAGATTTGAAAGAAACAGAAACCAAAGTTCAGGATCATTCGTCCGTGCATGACGAGCTTCAATGAACTAAAGATTGGTACCCTTGGGGTTCGTGACGAAAGCTTAAATGAGAAACAGTGTTTGGACTTGACGGGATGTTTTCTTGGGATGCAAAGGAGTTTACTCTTTCAAGTGCTGACGAATGATCCCTGCCTTTTTCTGCCAGTTCCTAGGGTGAAGGGAAATCCTTAGAATTTAAATTTTGAGGGATACGTTTTCTAATGGGGTTAATTCACACCTTTTCACATGCAAGCAGAACTGCGCACGCATTTCCGCAAGATCCCACGCGAATCCAGTTTTTATACGCTTGTTGCACGCTTACTCTGAAGTACACGCGTCCACGCGCGTTTTAACTGCATGCACGGACGCTTAAAGGGCTTTCCTTGCCCGCATATCAACCATATTGCATACGTTTCCCGTTTATAAATACCAGAGCACATGATCGCGCGTGTAACGAGGGTAAACAATCACTGGTACAGTAATTAACTGCTTTTTAAATTATATTCGTAATATATAAGCGTGGTTTTTCTCAGAAATAAACTTTTACCCTTTTATAAAGTGTTGTTACAAAGCACCTTGCCTTCACATGTTTTTATATTTAGCAGTGGCATTTTAGCTTTGAACAGAAATGTTTTGAATTAAAGGCTTATCGCTGCTCAAGTTCTAAGCAAAGTCGTAGTGCTCCTTAAAATAATAAAATGGAACTGTTTTGAAAATGAAAGCGAATCCGAGCTTCTATTTGTTGACTAATGCCAAGTTCAGGCGCGGTATTTCACATGAGCCGATTCGTATGCTAATGAGGGAGAAAAAAGGAGTCTTTTCTCATTTACATTCGGTTCGGCTCATGCAAAGTACGGCGTCTGAACTTGGCCTAAGTTGCTTTGGAATCGAAAGTTTTTGAAAATATGCATCTGCTGGGATAATTGTTACCTATATTTGGTTTTAAATTGTCTTGACGTACTACTAAGAGAAGTTTTGTCGGAATTTACATGTAATTTTTCCCTGTTAACCGAAGCCGTTTTTAAACTCTTTTACTCTTGCCGTCGAACTTTAAATTTCTTTAAATTTAAGTATTAAATTTAAGTAACAACTTTGAGTGGAATGTTAGGAAGTTGAAGGATGTAATCAGCAGAAATTTGGTTGTAACCTGAAACCAAATTCCTCTAAGAAGAATACAAAGAAATAAGTGGAAAGCTTTTAGAAGAGTTTTAATGTTGACCGGGAAGTCGGGTGGTTGAATTTATGTCGGAATCGATACTTTGCATATGATCTTACTTTGAGTTATTTTTTAATTCAGCAAATCGCTGACATAGTTATCATTTAGCTCCATTTTGAGCAGTTTTCGATGGTTTTCGTGAACTGAATCACATCATAAACCATTTTCCTTGGTGATCATACACTGGCAATTAATTCAACTTAACGTAGTTTTGGTTTACCCAACTCGCCAGTAGATTGGTTTTGAATCTTGTAATATCTGGATTGCAGAAGAAGAAGAAGAAAAACTTTATTGCCGTGTCAAAATCTCTAGTGTACAACGTGCGCTAATTGGGGACACCTAATTACCATTTACCTAGTGCTAAAATTACGTTAAAAATTACAAAATGCGAAGTTTATATTCGTGCAGCACGCTCCATGCGCTTTTTGACGTATCTTGGAGCTCATAAAACACACTTATACTTCAGAAAGCACATCGAATAACTGCTCAGAACGCATTCATTGAAGTTTTATGTTATTGATAAATGACAGCACCATGATTTATTGGTCGAGTAATATAATTACTTGCAAATTGGTCATTGAAGTTATTGCGTGTCGTGAGCAATTTGAAACGACTATAATAGTTGTAGTATTTTATTCGTACGGTCGTCCTAGGCAAGTTTTAAATTAACTTAATTTAACTGTGCTGTGTAATGCTACTTAAAAGTAATGATATCAAGTTGGTCGTTCGTTAAGTAGGAACCTGAAATGTAAAACGGTACAATAAAGGTCGTAAAAAAGAAGCGATGTACATGTATGTGTTCTTCTCTAATCCGAATTTGAAATTTAAAAAAAAAAATCTTGGTGATAGTTTGGTGTAGATTTCATTTCACCCACACAGGAACATTCCATCGGCAACATCCGAGAACTTAGAAGATGCGCGAATGCACGCAGGGGTAGTCTGAGAGAGTGCCTGTTTTTTCAGGACTTGCTCCCTCACTAGCCACATTGCAAGCTCTTCACACTCTAAGGATTATATGCATAGTAAACAAATTTTGTCGGTGTTGGTGAGACAAATAAATTGTAATTAACTTATTACAAGAAATAAAGGCCCAATGTAACTACTTTACGTTTAACTTAGGCTAGTCTAGTAAACGAGCTGTTGACTTCGTTCAGTATATAACTACACATGATTTTGCCCCTCGTCCAAGCACATTTCAGCACCACCATCGAAGTTTTAAGGGGAACAAAAAATAGTTCGAGATGCTCGGGGTTCGAGACTCCCAGAAAAAAAACCAGAACCAGAACTGCTAAAATGAAACCTACCCTTTGGGGCCGCATGTACATACCTATATAGATAGTAAGTGACTGAAAAAGTTTCCTCTGCATATTAAACTGACCGGTCACTGGTTTGTGGGCATCTCAAAGAGGAAACAATTAATTGATGTTATTATACATTGGACTCCCAACTCTTTTCTAATTGGCCGGAAGCGTTCAATGACGTCATAACTACAGATTATTTGTTAATTATACACTTCATTCCAAAATGGCCGCCATTTTGGTATTCTTTTGCTTTCTTGCAAATTAGCCCTTGTCGCCTCGTTCTTAAACTCTAAATTCAAACAAATATTTTCCCTTAAACGAGGCAACAAGGGCTATTTTGCAAGTAGACAAAAGAATACTCAAATGGCGGCCATTTTGGAATAATGTGTATTGGATGAGGTTTTTGTGATATCCAGAATAATCAAGGTCGAGGTGAAAGGTTATCAGCCAAAGCCGAAGGCTGAGTCTGATAACCCTTTCCTCGCCCTTGATTATTCTGGATATCACAAAAAACGAATCTAATTATTGTTTTATTATACATTGAACGAAAAAAAAAATTGAATTGATTACCCTCCGAAATCATGCATTGCGCGCGCAACCTACAGATTATTCACTAATCTGTAGGTACAATCTGTAGGTTGCGCTGTTTCCCAGAATTAACTGTAGGCTTTTAGCCAATGAGAAGACAGATGGTGACTACAATTTAAAATAATACAATTATCATGTCAAGGACACTCAAGGTCACAATAATCATGTCAAGGTCGCGCGCTTTGTGTTGGTTCCTGTCAATGAAGATGCAAAAATATGACCAATTTTAATCGTTCAGTGTCTAACAAAACAATTATTAGATTCGATTCTTGTAATATCCAGAATAATCAAGGTCGAGGTGAAGGGTTATCAGCCGAAGCTTAAGCCGAAGGCTGAGTCTGATAGCCCTTTCCTCGCCCTTGATTATCCTGGATATCAGAAAAGAACTCATCCAATATATAATTAGCGAATTATTGAATGAGGGTGACTAGGATATGAAGAATTCTGCAGATCAACGAGGGTGTTATCTAGAGAGGCCGAAGGCTGAGCTGGATAACACCCTCCGAGATCTGCAGAATTCTTCATATCCTACTAAAGCTGAATTCAATAATTGCTTTATTATTCATTCAAAATATTTCCCCGTTCTTAAAGGAGTTTCGCCATTTCGCTCTTTGTTTTTCCGCTCACCAAAATCAACACAATCTCTTCCCCAGGTTTTCTCAGTCAACGGTTCAATAATCTGCAGCGGGCTGCACTTTTGACATTACTGGTTTAATATGACAGAGGTTCTTTTCGAGTTTGGTTAACAGCAGCTCGTTGTGGGGAATTATGCGTGTGGTTTTAACCAATCAGAAACGGGGAAATATTTTGAATAGAAAATAATTGTTTGTAATAAACTCGAATTAACGATACTTCAACTTATGCGCAGGTCTGGTCCAAATGTAACAGGCCAGTTGATTGGTTTAAGCCTTGACCAATTAGGTGGATATTTAAAATAATGAATAGTTTTGCCTTGTCGCAAGATGATCAAAAGCACCGAATAAACTGAAATTGAATTTAGCGTAATTTCTTGGTTACTGGGAATTTGGTCTCTGACAACATCCAACATGATATGAAACGAAACTTTTCATTTTTCATGAAGTATCAAGGTACATGAACAGTTTCCTGACTAAAGTTTCTCACTGCTTAGCCAGAAATGGCGAATCATACCTATTCTGACTGAGGTTAACCAATGAAATCACTCCCTCCTTCTTTTAGAATCAGATGAAAGGTTACCGACGGGACTAAATATTTGCATGTGAATTCAGCTTTTTCTCTTATTCCATCCTGTCCCATTTTTGAGGAGCTAGCTCTAAGTTCATTGCTTCAATCGCTTTCCGCCAGAAGGCAAAGTGTGTCGCTCCACAAAAACTCTCCAATTTCATTTCCCCAAGTAAGACTCAAGGCACGTTTCCCTTCGTCACTCGGCTGTTCTGGTATGGATAGTTCAACCTTACAAGGCCTCAGTTTCATATCGATGGCTTCAAATAACCCTATGCCAAGAGCGATTTTCAGCCCTGCTCCTTGCGGCTCGCTCTGGGAAGGCTCCGTGGTTACTGAAAATGGATGTGCCCCTCAACAAATCCTACACTCAACAGACAACCAATTGAATCAAAGTGAAAGCGCAGATATCAGGTAAGAAATGGGAATGTTTCCGAACCAATGATAGCCAAGAAAACCAGAGTAAACGCATCGTTTGGAAATAGCTGCGCCATCTTTTTCCGAGTCCGACGAACCAACTATACATATGATCCTACTTCCTTTTTTTCTCGTGCACACTATGAAATGTAAAAACCACTTTTTTTCGAAATTGGGCATTTTATTTCATTTTGGTATCTCTCAAAACTTATAGATTTCGTCCTCTTTGGCGTCGTCGATTTTAAAGATTTTAGGGTAGGTGTTTATATATCTCGTTAACGACCGCACAGAACTCGTTAATGAACTTCGTTGCTTTTTATCGTTGGTAACGCAAAACATAGATATTATTTCTCAACTGATTAATGCTTTAAAAAGGAGAAACGGCCCTCATTTGATTGAATTTTAAAGTCGACGATTTCGCAAAGCAAAAACAAAAATTAAAAAACCCGGTCTATTCAAGAAGGTTCGCAAAGGAGATTGAAACTATTAAAACACAAGAAATTTCTCAGGAACCTTTCCCCTTGAATTTTGCTGTTTTGTAATTCTGTGTCAACTATTACCGGTAAGAAATAATATGTTTATTTGGGTCAATTCCTAAATGATTACTTTCTCTGACATGCATTCCCTTTGCGTTTATTTCACAAAGCTGGGCTACATCTTGGTTTCTGTTATTTTTCTCAAGGATTGGGTCGGTTGAAAACCCAAATCAAAAAAGTACAATTTGCCAGTAGTACTTTTCTAATGAGATCGCAACACGGTTCCCAACGAAATAGTAAGTGAGCTGAAACGAATCAGGCGAGAAAATAGCAAAATGCCGGCCTATTTCAGAGTCAGAGGTTAATAAACAATGGTTAACAAAACAAAGCATCCAGCTATTTCTTTCTTTTATTTCACTCCATCGTTCTAAACTGGTGCGTTCGGAAAAACTGATCGATCATGACTTTGCTTTGTTCTTTTCGTGTTGCTAAATCAAAATCTTCTTTCCGCGGCAACATCCCACTGCATGCCGGGACGAGCGGTATTTTGATTGCAACTAAAGTATTCATCCCTTGTATATTCGACCATTACAAAACGAACCTTACAAGATCTCAGTTACATATCGATGGCTTCCAAAAATAATTTTTTTCCCTTTAAAGTGAATTGTGTCCCGGTGAAAGAACAAATGTTGAAAGGAGAACTGAATGTATGAATCTGAAGTACATTGCGCAACTGTGTGCTCTTTGTATGACGAGGATCTTTAGTCGTTATCTTCTCTAAGCGAGCGCGAATTGCACTTAACCGGACAGTAACGAGTTGTTTGTTGGTGACGTCATGAATTTCGCACCAAATCGAGTGAACATTCTCGATCAACGACATTCAGAGAGGAAAAACGTACTAAGCATGCGTGAGTTTTGACTGTACGCCAGGCTCCTAGTTTGAAAAAAATGGAGAGAATTTCGTCGTTCCAGTAAACAAAAAAAGTCACGAACCCAATGTGCTTTTTAAATTTTCCCAAGAAGCAACCTCGTTACCAGGATCTCTCATCCTAAGATGAGAGACCCTGGGAATGAGGTTTCCCAGTGAGTAGCAACATTTTCTCGTCACTAACGGAGAGCTGGTGTAATGTTCTCGTGAAGAATCAATCTTTTTTTCGGACAAAATTAACATTAAGAAGGTTTCCAAACCCTTAATTTCCTTGTGGCACACAAGAAATTTCGGTACGAAGGCAATTTTTCAAAACCCTCTTCACATATTGCATATTTCTAAGCAAACCACTGAATATATATATAAGCAGGCAGGGGGAGACTTGTTTTCTTAAATGCCGAAAAAAAAATTCATGCTTGCCCAAGTATTAATAAATCAACCGAACGACGCTATTCTTTCCACCATTGCAGCAACATTGCAGCCTGCATTATTACCTGAGCCCGCAAGCAGGGCTATGGATGCGCAGAAAGCTGCGCAGTACGTTTTTGCGCTCTGAAGTAACGACAAGGGTGACAAAGGATTAAGTGCCCAGGAACGAGATTGTTGGAGAGAGCTGGCCGGCCGGAAAGGAACGCCTGGGTATAGTACAGGCTGATATTTTTTTTCACTCATTCTCTTTTCCAGTCCTTACTCTCAAGAGCAACTGCCGACGTCAGACGATCCTGCAGATGCCTGGTTCAATGCAGCGGGGATTCTCTTGTCACTTAAACACGCGGCTGCTGAGAGAAGGGCTAGGATGGGGAACTCAGCAGAAGTCTCGCAGTGGAACCCTTCTACAAGTGAACCTACTATTGCGCAATCACAAGTTTGTAATTACCAACTGTTGTAAGCTTCTATAACGTTCTTTTTTCTTCCGGTATAGAGCGTTTCCCTCAAGTGGCCAGCAACCATGAAAATGTATTGTAACAAAAGAAATTGTTTACACAAGAAAAGTTTTCAACTCTTGCAGTATGGGTTTGGTACAGCAACATGGCTGCCGTGTCATTGTTTTGTGACAACAATAAGGCAGCTGTGGCATCATGTGAAAACACTTCATACATTATCGCTGAACATCTCTTAGCCAGAAGACAATAGCACTGACGTACTTGATAACAATGCAAAAATCAGATTGGGTTGCAACAAAACATACCCTCTTTTAGTAATACTTTTTGATTGGATACTAAGACTCAATAGAGCAACACTCGTTTTCTCGACAGGAAGGTTTTGAATTAACTCTCTCTAGACCATCAGGATCACCGTCAAAAGCTTAGTTTATTTGTTAAGCCCTGATCAAACGGAGTCTTGGGTCTACTTGCGACTCTGTTTGGTCAGAGCTTGCGTGCAGTTGCATTGACTTGCCATGACTTGCGCTGACTTTAGGCGAAATCAAATTTGCACGCAAGTCAAAGCAATTTTTTCACCGTTTGGCCACCCAACCCAAGTCAACGCAAGTTGAGTGACGTCCATTAACCTATTATTAGCCAATGAAATAGAGGATATTCTGCCTTAAAATGTTATTTTTGGCGACTTGCGTCAACTTGCGAGGAAACTTGTGTGTCCGTTTGCCCACCCAACGCAAGTCTCGACGCAAATTGAACTTGCGTCCACTTGCGATTACTTGCCGGTTCGTTTATCCAGCGCTTTAAAAAATGAATAAATTATAAACGTAATTTAAACCAAACTTATGTACAATGGTCAGATTGAAACAAGTAATCAATGACATATAACGATGGATGGATGGATGGATGACCTTTATTTAAACACGATAAGAATCAAAGCTACAAGCAAGTAATTACAGCTCGTGTCACAAGTATTCAGTTGGTGATTTGAATTCCGAATTTGAGTCTACTTTCCTTTCCGAGCTTTACCTTTCTGCAAGTCGATGTGTTGATATTAGAAATTACAAATTGAACGCGGAACACTTACTGAAAATTCTCAGCAAACAATGAAACTTCTAAATGAAAGGCTGATCGAACAGCAGAACTAACCTTCTTCAGGGGCTACACTGAAGCTAACTAAAAATGGAAACAAACGGTTACAATATTTAAAAATGATACAAGGAAAATTTGTGACATAATTGGTCAATAAAAATAGAAAAATACGGTAAAAGCGACGGTTACAAGTGGGTTATAAAAATATAGAAATATAAACGGATTAAATTTCGTCACGCCTGTTCATCCCAGATGGTTCAAGTGGCTTGCCCTTGTGGATTAAAAATGCCTCTCTTGCCTTACGGATAGCGTCTCTATTTGAATTAATA
>CM042747.1:27942979-27947979 GCA_022496165.2 Catalaphyllia jardinei
CTGTTCGATCAGCCTTTCATTTAGATTTATACTTTATTGAACACTGCTGATCCTGATCTTCACAAAGATCCGGCTTCACTTCGCTACTGTTTGTGTAAGTGGTCCTTCCTTTACAGTTTACCTAATGAAAACTTCATTGTTTTTTGTCGTTTCTTTTTCCCCTTCTTTAGACCACAAATGCTGATGCTGCAGCTTTCCTGTCCAATGCAATACCTAACCCGGACGACCCAGAATGTCCTCAAGATTTCTATTCAGGACCAATATTTCAAGAGGAGACAGTCCAAACCCAAAATGACAGCTCGAATGAGCATGGGACCAAAGGAAACAAGTGCCGCCTTTGTGACAAGGTGTACGCCCGCCCTTCCACCTTAAGAACGCACATGCGTACTCACTCGGGAGAAAAACCGTACCACTGTCACATCTGTATGAAGTCATTCTCTCAGGATGCCAATCTAACAGCTCATCTGCGAATCCACTCGGGTGAGAAGCCATTCAAATGTTTGGTGTGCGATCGAAGGTGAGATAAAACAGGTCTGCAAGGTGTACACTCTGTTACAGTAAACTATTTGTACTTCTGTTGTTTTGGTATAAGGGCTGTCGTTATAATTAAACATTTATGATACGTGTATAGAGTTTTTGACGCATTTTTTAAGTTAAGTATATTTGAATTTATAATCCATCAAATGTTTCCCTCGCGTGCCTGGGTTCAAAACTGAGCATGTTGCGAGAAATATTTGAAGGGTAATTAGCACCATTGCTTTCATTTGGCGCGAAAAAAGCTCAAAACTTTGTCCTAGGACATTATATGTCGGAAAATGTTCGTTTCTCGGAAAAGATAATGTCTGCGGGCAAATATCCGAGAATATTTTCATACAAAATAGAGGCTTTTGTTTATGTAGGTTATTATGTGGTTATTTGTTTATAAACGACGCACTGTTGCTTTGTCCAAGCTTGTTCCCAATATGAACACACAACTTTACATTATTATTTTAATTCATCTCCATCACTTAGCTCTCCAGCTCGCAACCTACTAACTAACTAAAAGAAAAAAATACTTAAAATGCTACTGAAACTTTATAAAGAATTTAAAATCAAATGTAAACTTTAATATGAGCTAAATAAAACATTATCATTATCATAGATTTGCTCAGTCCTCCTCAGTTACAACACACATGCGCACTCACACTGGCGAGAGGCCTTACCGATGCAAGATGTGCTCCCGTGGATTTGCAGACAGCTCCACGCTAACCAAACACTTGCGGACTCACACTGGCGAGAAGCCATACACGTGCAAGATATGTCAGCTGAAGTTCTCACAGTCTGGGAATTTGAATCGACACATGCGCGTGCACGAACACGGCAACGTGTGAGTGACTGCGCTCCTCAGTAATTAAGAGAAGAGCCTGGTAATAGCCTCCTCGGCTGTTTTAAAATGAGTCCAAAATTGCAATATTTATCATTATGACATAAATTTTTAAGGAAATATATTATTATCATTCATTATTATCAGTGTGCGGTACGCTTAATAAATTTTACTCCTACATATTGGTCATGCACGATAACTGACTCAGCTTCTAGTGAAGAATTTTGAATTGTCACTCGTTTGATTATATAAGTTCTTTCGTTAATTGTTTTGGTCATTACACGTTGCTAGTTTGCAGAGGACGGCTAGAAATATATAAAGGTTTTTATATAATAACCAAATCAATGCGCGCGGTCTAGTTGGTCAATCAGCTATGGCTTATTGTGTCGGAAAACTCATGGAAAAATTGCGCGTCTTCTGAATTATTAAATAAAAGCAATAGACTACAAATTTTTATGGTTTATAGGCTGATAAACCACTCAGGATGTTGGTAGAACATCCCGCGTTGGTTTGGCGTCACGCTCTTGTAGTCGTATTCGCCGTGGTTTTTGTTAACACCCTCTTTCAGTCATTGTATACCAGCTTTTCAGTACTAAAATTGTGTTCTAAAATTGCATGATCCGCTATAGCTTTTTAACAAATAGTTTATTATAGAGTTAACTTCTCTATGAAGCTAAATGAAGTTCCGTTATTCAACGCGTTTGTTTCTCAGCACCTTTAGCTGGGAATTAATTACGTCTTTTATATAAGAAGGAAGCGTAAAACTAAGTAATGGTAATATTATATGTAACTAATTAATCTTGTGACTAGTTTTCTGATAACTCTGGCCAAACCAACAAGGACAAAAAGAGTCAATTAATTTTTCTGAGGGAACTTGTCATTTCTGTCGACGGGTGAGTGAAACATCAAAATATTGATTTATTTACTTGCCGCTTGTAAGACAGAGTTTGGAGCTGACTTTTCGAGTGTTACGCCTAGAAAAATTCAGAGTTTTTCTTAATGATGACGAAAAACCACCAGACAAATCGTTCTAGAAGACTCCGTTTAAGCCAGAGAGCTTTATTGTTTGAATTTCGTACTTTAACCAGCCGTCCTAGTAGCTCACATCTTCAAGATTTTGTGTTGGTCAAAACAAACTTTAAGTTTTCTAAAAATAATTACAGGTCTCAATAGCGGAATACAGAAAGATCTTTACGATAGCTAAAATTCTCTGATTGGGACTCACTTCAAATGACATAACTTTGCAAGTAATAGAGATGGGTTTCTACAGGATGATAAACCAATTACTAGACCATTCCTTAGAGATGAAAGCTACCTTGATGCTATTCCATTACCGTCTCCTGTTCCCAGTTCCCGTGCCCTGAACTGTTTACAGACGCTTGTTTGCTCATGCTCTCATGAGCTCGATTACCAGCCGCTCTTCGGGAAAGGAGTCCGCGCTGCTTCTTCTTCATTCTTGGGGAGGAATAAAGACAGGACTCGATAGAAACTACCCCTTTCCTGTTTATCATTTTCTGTGACCATTGTTTAATTTGTACATCCTGGATATGCTAAGCCGGGAGAAATGAGGGACAGTTATTTTACTTACATTGTAAAATGTACCCAGGATTGGAGTCCTGAGACTGATTGAAGTCTTTTGGAGGCCATATTCTACTGCAACGCTGTCAGACCGGCCCAGGGGCCCGTTTCTCAAAGCTCCCGGTAAGTATCGGGCCCGTTAAGCTGTTTTGTTTGCCATTAAAGATAGGAGTTTCAAACGTTTTGAAAATGGTGAAGTAAAGCTATGAGCTAAAGAAACAAAATGGACTTCATTAGAGGTCAGAACACACTCTACTTTTCTCAAGACTTTGATTTCAAGATATGATTTCGGGCCCGTCAAGTTATCGGGACTTTCGAGAAACGGGCACCAGAGCCGTCTCAGTTGCGTCGATATCTTCAATCTTTCTTACAATCTCTGTTTGTTGTCGAACAAAAAACCTAAATACTAGAACGTACCCCAAATGTTGCAAATTCTTTTCGCTCATCAGAAAACAGAGACAACATCAATCCGTCGCTATTTCGATAAAAGGAATAAATGCTGTCCTCGGCAATCTTCGTTAAAGCTCACAATCGAAAATTGTCCGATTCTTACTGTCCACTCGATCAAAACCATATACGCAGAAAACAGTCACGGCAGCGTGACGAAATGATGTTGCTTAGCAACTATGAGGACAAAGAAACGGGGGCTTCAGGGATGTTGCAATCAATAGCTCCTTTGCACGATCCCGTCCCATGGTACAAAATCGCACATCCTGGGACACAAATTGCACGGTGGAACTTCCAAAATAAAGGCAGGTTGCAGTCCCACTCCCACTGTGCAACTTGCGTCCCAGCATATTTGATTTTGTACCATGTGACCGGATCGTGCATTAGACCTGTTTTATTCACACTTCTCCTGAATTTACTTAGGGCCTTTCCACACTACGCATGAGGAATTTGAAAACAGAAGTTTCAATTTGAAAACGCTTAAAATGTTTTCTTCCACACTACGGGAAATTAAAAACGTAACAATCTTATAAAGAATTACAAACTTTGGGCAGGTTTTTAACCCAGCCTTTTTCTGTCCATGCAAATCCAGTAGTGAAACTAACTGTAAAAAAAAAATGTTTTTGTCGTTGAATTATCACGCATCTATGTTCTTCACTGTTTTTTCCTAAGGAGACTTCGTACCAAGCTTACTGCAATGCAGCAGGCAAGCAACGCGTAAGCAGTACTCCGATCGACTACGTAATTTTATGTCACTAGATTGGAATGTCACATTCTTTTTTTTCGTTTGCTTTTTCTTTTTCTTTTTCTTTTCTTGAGACATAATAACTGAGCTTACTTCTTGAAGGACGGAGCCACGGAAAGCGACTTTTGTTGGATATTTGCCGCTACTTTCTTACTGTTTTGACGCAGACAAATTGTCAAAGCCCAGTGGTATCGTTTGAACTTTCGTGTTCGATGAAGGCCGATGGTTCGAATTGTAAATCGATAATTCTTCGGTATAGGTCGGATACCGCGATCGAGTCTCGCCAAAATCCGCATCTAACGGACCACCGAGCTGACAGCAACCACATCGCGTTGAACGCTTCACTTGGGGATTAAACACATACTTGCCATTTCTGTGTTTACAGCGGAAGACCAACCGGTGAAACGTGAAACGAAACTCGCGATTCCGTATGGTGTATATGACGGGGTTAATGCAGGCGCTTGCGTATTGGAGCCACTTAATCATCGTCACTGCTACTTCAAAGCTGCAGCCTGTCCTGCAGTAGTAGGTCACGATGTTGAGGATGAAAAACGGCCCCCAGCAGAGAATGAAAGCACCAATCACAATCAAGAGAGTTCGCGCTAGTTTGATCTCCATCAATACTGACCCAGTCCATCTTGCGCGGTAGCTGACCACGCGGTAAATACTCCCATAAGATACGAGGATTATCGACAAGGGTATAAAGAAACTGAGAGTTACAACAAACATGGCATAGTTGAATTTTTGAACGAGAAGTCGGAGCAAGGCCACGAACGTTGCGAAAGCCCACACGCATAAGATTGTGTATCCAGCGACAGCTGTGCTCTTTATGCGATGTTTATAAACTGTAGGGTAAACCACTGCTGC
>CM042747.1:27952979-27955980 GCA_022496165.2 Catalaphyllia jardinei
CGACAAGGAGCTTTTAAAATAAAAAAATGTCTCTTTTCTAGAAAAACAAATGCAGTAAAACGGTCTCTGTTTCTTGCGCAAGTCTCTGTAGGACCTCAAATTGTTAAAGGAAACGAGGCCATACATATTTTGACTCAATATAATTGTCTGTAGCGCTCCGGGCGATTAGAGATTAAGTGTTTTCACTTACTCTTTCTTGATATACATCCAGAGTGGAATATTGATGCTCCCGACCAGAATATCAGACACTGCCAAAGAAACGACGTAGTAATTGGTCAGAATCCTGAGGCGTTTGTTGGTGGCGAATGCTGCACACACAAGCCCGTTGCCGAAAATGGCGAAGACTGCGATGATGAAATAAAATACCAGCGATGTATAAAACGAAGCGTCTTGTGGCGGATCGACACAACCCATGGTCCTCGGTTTCAGGATAGCAGAAATTATTTGTCCATCCAAAAGCTCTGTGTAGCATAAATAACAGGCAAAGTTAATGATGCGAAAACCTTAATCCCAGTATAGTATTAACCCAATGGCCTCAAACCGGGATCCAACTAGGTCGAGTGCAATGAGTATTTCTCGGAACTCACTTTGGGTGGTACTGACGAGTCCTAACGACACTGAGAACTAAGTTTCACGATTCTCTATTATGAACGTGCGTTAGCGAGGCCTAATTGTCTCGCAAGGCAAGTTTGACATCAGCTTATCCATATAAAAATCACTCAACGAACTGTCAAGTTTTGATGACTCCAAGATTAAGTTCAAGTCACATTTTATGGAAAATGTTTACCTCCGCAGAACGATCAAAGGAAGAATTAAATTCAAACGTTTTACGGAGCCGGAGAAGAACAAACTTTGAGAAATTGTCACAAGGAACTAAAAAACAATTACGACTTCGTCTGATTTCTAAATTCAAATGAACCGAAATTATTAAGAACAACATGGAATGAGTGACAACCTGCTTGCAGCCTGGTGTGGTCACACCTGTGTTGCGAGCATGCGGGGAGCATGCATATGAGTTGGCTCGTAAAATATCATAAGTGCTTTTATTAATTTCGGCCCTCACTCGCTTTTTTTTTAAAATTTTCAAGACTTATTAATTTTCGGGCAATTCAAACAGGAAATTGCACGGAACCGCACCATAAAAACTCGCCGTTGAAGAGTCAATTAACAGGAGTACAAGTCGGGGTGGATTTCTACAGAAAATTTATTTGCCCAGAGCCTAAACCTGAAGTTGAGTGATACTGTAAGCCTTGCGCTCACAGGAATCATAAGCGAGATGTCAAACACAATAACCCAACTTGGCGGCAATTTAGAAGATTAATCTGCAAACATAAAATATGAGATATTTTAAAATTAAAACAATGAGTCATTTTGACATTGAATTTATAAACATTCTTTAAACGAAAATTCGGTCCCTCGGTCTTGAAAAGTGAAGAATTTGAAACCATTTCACTCTCCAATGCAAAACGTGTTCGAAGTTCAACAGTATTTTCTAGACTACTGAAAAAATTCTTGACCCCGTGGTTATCTTTTTACACCTTTGCTAAATTGCTGACGTGTACCAAGTCAAGCAAAATGTAGATGCCAAGATTACTTAGTTAATTAACTTCGTGCGATACCAATCACGTGACTTTATCCTTTTCTTAGCAGTTATGAGGGGAAAAACGGACGGCGAACTCCAATCAATTTTCGTCGTTGTTTTCAGATCAGCGTCGTAGTCATTACATTTCTGCCTAAAATCCCGACAATTCATGAAAAATAGATGACCCCCCGTCGATAGACTAACATAAAGAGTGATGGATTACCGAGGAAGCTAAAACAAGTTTCAAGAGCATAACAACGGGCTTTTTAGTCCAAAGTTTGCTTAACAAATCTTTCGTTTGTGTACAAATTATCTTTTCATTCAATTTTTCGTAATTTTGACAGCTGCCCGGATTGATAGATTTGAATTCTAAGCATGCATTAGTACGTGCTATAAAACAATTGCGGGTTGAAGTTTTGAAGTTTGCCAATTAAAATATTTATCAAACGCAAACGTTGAATAAAAACAGACAACACAATTTTGACAGCTAGACGCAGTAATGGAACGAACAAGGAAAATAAAACACATTGAATAATATAATCTCAATATTTTCACGTGTTGGTTGCCAGGCTGTGGAAGAAAAACAAAACTTTCTACTTAATTACCCTTCTAGCGAGTTAAGGAGTGTAAAACCTCTTAACACCCTATATGTATATAGGCAGGATTTGCTGTCCAATTTGACTACTTAGCGGGCTACTTAGAGACTTAGTAGCTAGGCAAAAACTAAATATATACGATGCACTGCCTTCATTCTTCTTCGATGACGGGTCCTTTGAAAACTCACTAGTTAGAACTGAGTCCTTGGCTCATTTAGATTTAGATATCCATTGAGAATGTTTCCTAGAAAAATTGCATCAGAATTGGAGCAGGTTCGATCGGGAAAAACAGGGAAGAGGAGGAGACTGCGCTTCAAAGCGATGCGAGTTGCTAGGGATCTTTAGAATTCTCCATTCTCGTCCCCAGAGCCTCCTGTCCTTTTTAGCCAACAGAGCCTTTGCACGAGGAAATTCTGAAGACACAACACTTGATTGGCTAAATTTGTGGACTACGTTCATTACATATTAAACATTTGAAAATCCAAGATTCTTCTTGCTAGTTCGATTCGTAGCTGGTTTTATTTCAAAAAAACTATTCACTAGTACAGCTGATTTCCAAGTTGCATTCCGATACATGATTCGTTACGTACGACTCCACTAAAATTGTTTAATTCCTGTTTGCTAGTTTGAATTTCCTGAAGGTCCTTTTTAAATCAGCGCTTAATTCTGGGAAGGAAACCAGAATCTTAGCCCAAGAACCTGGCCAATCATATAATAGAGTAAAGGGGGTAAGTTTCTAAAGAAACTGTGGTGCTGCGTCGGTGGGAGTATTACAAGATAATTTGGTTTTATCAACTGAGTTGATAATGTGAATTAGCCACCG
>CM042747.1:27960980-27988398 GCA_022496165.2 Catalaphyllia jardinei
GGTGGCTAATTCACATTATCAACTCAGTTGATAAAACCAAATTATCCAATCATATAATAGGTTTTCTTGTGCCAACGCCCCGCCGGCTAAGAGGGACAGGCGACACTGGGAACGAGAAGTTTTGGGATGTCACGCAGCGTGACATCCCAAAATACGGCTGCGGGGGAGGGGAGACTACTCGCAAGTGAGTCCCCAGTTTCAAACCGTTGTAGCCTCCCACGCAGACGTTCTTAGGCTTGTCAAGTGTTCCTCTCCACGTGACAAACCTGAGAACGCCTGTGTGGGAAGCTACCCCAATATTGACGCCCCCAGGTGACGCCTGAACTGCAAGCATTAGAAACAGGTGCCACCGGGCACCCTGAATGAACAGAGCTAATAAATTAATTACTTCAGCGTTGCTATCGCTTCATAGGGAAAAATTTTGTTCGTACAGCTGTGCGCCATTAGGAAAGACGGCGTCAAACTAAGTTCCTTCCTGCGGGGTCAACAATGATGTTTTCCCGGTCGATATCAAAAGAATTTATCACGAACGAGCTAGAGATAATTATCTGTTTCTGAATCGATAAATAAGTCGGCAGTAAACGCGCAGATCTAATGTTCGGTGCCTGATGATTTGACGTAGTAGTAGTAGTAGTAGTAAATTTTATTTCAACTCGGATTGAAGAGTAGCGCGTAAGCGCTAATATCTCCGAGAAATAAATACAGTAAAAATATATGTACAATAAGTAGTGTATACATGCTCGTAAAATGCGTATGACATTATCGATTTGTTCTTACATCACCTAGTCACACATTGTGTGCTCAAATCTTTGGTGACCTAACCGAACTTTGTATCTATAGTAAACATATTCGGGGATAAAATAGCCTGCGATCATACCCTCCATCCATTTATTTGCAGGTTAGGGATAAAACAACGAACGTACTTACCGCACACTTTAGCATGCACGTAAACTGAACGGAAAATTACGTTGTCTTTATAGTTCCGCTGTCTCCCGATACATCCACAGGAAAGACCGGAAGCTGATAAATTTACTACAAAACAAAAATCTTCCCTTTTCGACTTCAACAACGTTTTCAAAAGCGTCGACAATCATTCGCACGATCTAAAATGCTGTTCGTGTTTGCGTGAAAATATGTCATTTGATGTAAATGGCTGATGCCTTTGTGTTTTCTGATCAGATTAATTGTTTGTCGACATGCCGCAACCGCATAAAATTGATTGGTTATTTAACATTTTAAGGAAAATAAACGAGAAATAACTTTAAAAGCATATGACATAGTTATGGAGAGTACTTAGAGATATTTTTTTAGGGCTTAATTACACGCGGGACGGAAAAATTCGACACCAAATTAAACGTACAAAACAAAAAAGTCACGAAAGGAAAGAAAATTTAATTTAATTTGGCTGCTGTCATTGATTTTGATGAACTACTGCCACTTTATTCGGATGTTTTGGCTGGTAACTGAAAAAAATTAATATGTATTGTGATTCTAATTTAAGCCAGGGATGAGCCGTTCCTGAAAGCGAAAAGGGTGTGTACATGTTGTTGAATACTAGCAGATTTACACTTCACTGTAGTGATAACTGTCTATCACTCACTCTACCCATGCAAGCTAAACTCTACGCAAGTAAGGTTGTAACTCAGGCCCAGTCTACACTCAGGTAATACCCCTGAGGAATTCTTAAAACGGAGGTTTCACTCGGATTGATGCATCAGATGTTTTCAGTCCACACTTCGCCACATTCACCGGTCATTTTGAATTTCATTGTGTTTGAGGAAAACCCAGTCAGAGGAGTTAGATGTTATCGTGACGCCATTTTCAAAATGTTCAGTCCGTCCACTCGAAAATGAAAACCCGGAAGTTTTCCTATTCCCCCGGTTTGAAGCCGAGAAATTAGTGTCGAATTAGTGTGGATGGTAGGCCAAATCGTAGAAATGAACTAATGAAGCTATGTTTTAAATGTAATTTCTCCAGCGTTGTCTAAAATCTGCCTCGGAGAATGTAGTCATTGGTTTAAACTTGGTATACATCACGACAGTCGTATACGCTGCCCTATAATAATTTAGAAAATAGTTCAAAGAAACTACGCGCGCTGATTGATTAAAAATCGTGTAACTATAACTCGATGGAGACACAGAACGAGCTCAAGCTGTTGACGTGCTGATGGCGCGAGTAAAGAGAATTTACATTTTCATAATCAAAGTTAACAAGTTGTTTTCTTTTTTCTCGTCGCGGTGTTTTCTAAAGGAAAGAGAAAATATGTCAGTCTCCTTGTTTCTATCGAGCTGTGGAAACACTCGCTTGCGGCTAATTTGTCGTTCGTCGACGTCAAACAGAAAACAGAAATAGAAAACCTCACTAAAACTCGCGGAAAACTGAGGTCAAACTTCTCACTCAGTCCGGTTCTTCACTGTAAACTCATGTCGTCTTTCAAGAGAAATGAAAATGAGAAATTGCATTGAGTAACACGTTTAATTAACATATTGACACCCGGGGCTTTTGGCGAAAACACATTCTTTTTTACATTTTTAGCATGGACATGAGCTTAATTAGCTCCAGTCTACTCAAAAAGCCTCAGGGATTTGCTACATGACAGCATGCCTTTCTGCTTTCTTTTTTTCCCTTTTCTTATCTTTTTGCTGCAGTTGTTGACCTTCCACTGACCTTGCCCCCAAAACAGGAATTCCCGGGAAAGCATCATCGGAAAGGGAAATTCTTACTAAGGAGTTGAGGGAAATTTTCCTCCGAGTTTTCTCTCTTAAATCTCTAAACATTTTCGTGTACATTTTGCTCTTAAATGACCCAATCACTCTGATCTGGGTATCATTGGATAGAACTTTTCCTACCGCGTGCTGGACTAAAGTATAAGTGATGCCATTTTTGGTCATCATTTGCGCATGGGCTTCTTGTGTCTATGTTTTCGAAAGTCTCGACAGGGCTCCGTTTTCCCACGTCTCTACTCTGGACAACATTTTCGATGAGGGGATCTTGATTGGTTAGTGTGGACCGTGAGCGAAACAAATTCTATGCGTTTACGAAAGTTGACGCATTGCTGCGGCGTTTCTAATGGAACTATACACTGAGTTATCTTCCACGTTTGTTGCTGTCCTATAGATTCATAATACAAACGCCAGTTTATAATTAACTTCATTATTTTTTTTATTTTACTCA
Organism: Catalaphyllia jardinei; assembly: GCA_022496165.2. Lineage (NCBI taxonomy): Eukaryota > Metazoa > Cnidaria > Anthozoa > Scleractinia > Caryophylliidae > Catalaphyllia > Catalaphyllia jardinei. The sequence continues at coordinate 27,964,155 of CM042747.1, forward strand.
AGCTACCCTGTTGTCTCTCTCCCGTATCTTTGGGAAAGTGTGTCTTCTAATTCTTGATTTAATTAGCCTATCACCCTGTGATATACCCAGCACTTATCATTATGCTATGTATTTCAGTTGTCACGGTTATCATTTTGATATTTCAGCGCAGTTCCGTTTTAACGCAAACCATTCGTCCACCCTGCTCGTAAAGTCAATCTCTTGCCACCCCAACACAAGCCTTTTTAGTTTAGAGGTGACTCCTTCTTAAGTTCGTTGCGCAGCAAGAAATATGAAAGAAAAATGTCAGGGTGCTTAATTAAATATTGTAAAAACAGTCAGACCTTACAGGGATAACCCCTTCGTCAGCTTCTGTTATTTAAAAGGCAAACGCTTGTCTGAATTAAGAGTGACTGCTTTAGAGTTATGTTTATTTAGCAACTCATCCAGCTTACAAACACTCCCTGAATGCAAATCGCCCTCTGGCAGCTTTAATCAAGTGCGTGAATATTTTGGGTCGATCCAACATATTAAAAGCAAGTTTCCAGCCACGTCTGTTTTTTTATAAGAGGTTGAAAATATAGAGGCCAGATTATCTAAGCTTATCCAAAAGAGCTCGATTACACACAGAAAATGTCCGATTATTGGCTTTTAGTTCGTCATCTTACCTAAACTGAAGTCATCTTTGAATACGTTTCAACAGATTTAACAGATTCTGTCCTTTATAAAAAGTGCTTGCGTTCACTTCAGGCATCTGAGAAATACATCCTAATCGTTATACGAAGAAAGGTCGAGGTCTTAAAGGGATAGTAGCCAACAATTTTGAAACATTGTTTATGTCGATAACACAATTATCGCGGACTCTCACCCGGATAACACAAGAAAATGCCAAATAGTGTTTTCCTTTTGTATCTGTTCGGGTAGAATCTCTCACCTTGTGACTCAAGTTCATCGCCTGTTCAAACCCATTGCAGTGAATATTGAAGCATGGCCCAGCGTCAAATCGCAACTGACACGAAATCCGCGTAACATGGACATGATGGTACAGATCTCGTAAGCGGAAATGCGTCGTATAATTCAATGTTTACTATATGACAAGCTAATTTATTTAATCGACAAAGATGTTTTTCCGTTTGCCTGATTAAGAGGTATAAGGGCTTTTATCACAATATGGAAATATTTTGGAAATTGAGGGTCTTCAGTTGAAAAGAAAAGAGGCAGGATTTTTTCCTTGAGTAGTACACGATATCTCATCGTCATACGCTGGGTTTTTATTTATCAAAAATAGTAATAATCTTGCGAAATATATTTAAGCCGGGAGATATTGAATTTCTGGTTTTAAGTTCGACAACCACTTTACTCTCTTGAATAGAGGATTAAATTTAACTTAATTCGACTCAGTCAGTTTTATCTCTTATATGTAACCAGCGTATGTTAAAAAGAATCTGATTACAAGCAGTGTGAAAAAATTATTTTAAGAAAACAGTAATCCAAAACGGAAGGGTCAGTTGTGGCTACCTTGGATCACACAGAGCAAAAATTTGCAAGACGCTTTAATGTAAACGATCTTGCCGTTCAAGTAATACATTCATTATTGAGAGAAAAATATAACTTTTTGAACGACAACATGCACTTTAGGTATCTAAATTAACCATTTTATTTTTATCAGATCTTAAAAGCAAATTGAGTTTGGAGGTTTTATTGTAGCCACAACATTTTATCAATGTCTCCTGGATATAAAAGGTGGGATTTAAAAACAAGTAAACAATGTCTACGGTAATTACTACACCATACGTGCTAAGCGTCCTCTCTGAGCGTCCTCAATTAGCCCAACCGTGTTCTCACTACAAGGGGCTGGGTACGAGACGAAATAAGCCTGCGATTCATTTTTTTGACTAGCGGTTACTACGGCATATAAGGGAGTCCAGGTTCTCCATTACAGAGCAATTGCTGAAGGCGATATATTTAGAGGAAAGCTCTTTTGGAGTGTTTTACGGAGCTAAATGGTGAATGAAGGAACGTTTGCTTTGAAAAAAAAAACAACAAAACAAAACAAAACAGAGAACAAAATAAAACAAAACATGATTTCGCTTGCACAGCTAGAGTCAGTCGCGCATTAGAATTCGAAAACAAAAATGACGGAGGAAGAGATCCGATTTTTCTTGCAAATCAGAAATAACTTGGCCTTCGTTCTAATCGTGCGCAAAGAATTAATGTTTACACGTAAAAGAGGAAAGCTACTGCAGAAAGTCCTAACTTTTATGATAATGCAAGTTTCATAAAATCTAAAGGTAGCATTTAGCACGTGAATGTTTTTAATCTACTCACTCTGATTACAAGTTTGAATTATAAATTTCCCGTCATATTATCGGACTCGACTTCTTATTGGGTGACCAACAACAACAGACCAACAGGCGCTTTGCACGATTCGGTCACATGCACAGTGGGACTTCCAAAACAAAGGAACTCGTACCAATCCAGCCCGACTTTCCTTTGTCTTGAAAGTTCCTCTGTGTAACCTGCGTCCCAGCATAATTAAATTACGTACCATGTGATCGGATCGTGCAAAGGGTCCATTAATCCTGTCGAGCCGTTCACAACTGACAGAAGCCAGTGACAGTGAGAGAAATTAGTTAGAATTAGTTTGGTGTGGAGATCAGGATGTCTCAAAATTAGGTGCTCTTTGGAACACGGAGAATGATGTGCGAACTAAGATTCGAAACAACTAACGCATAGAAGGAGGATATTTATTACTGAATTCTAATAGCGCTAAGAAGTATGAAACTGGAACTCAACATGTGACTGGTCAAATAAGGCCATAATTTGAAACTTTTGCAAAACTCTTCAATGAAGGAAACCACAGCAAAAAGCTTATCCTTGGAGGTTTTTAAATTATGACGGTTAGAAATCTTCCTTAGCAACAAATTCATGGCCAAGGGTATTAAATAAGGACCCCCCAATAAAGGTAAATTGATATGGCGTTGAGGCCTCGGGGACTAAAACAAAAGAAGTCACGTCGTTTAGGTCGAGACACAATAAATAATTTTCAGCTTCTTAAGCCTCGACGCTATTAGAATTTTATACATATCAGCTTTTTATGCGTTAGTAACTTGTTTGGAATCTTAGTTCGCACATAATTTTCCGAGTTCGACACAGCACCCAATTTTCCGGCTGCAATTTTGAGACCTAATATCCTCACCAAACTATTACAAACTTGTCTCTATCACTGTCATTAGTTTCTGTCGGTTGTGAACAACTCGGCAGGTTAATTTGCTGAGGCAATAAGGAGTAGAGTCCGATAATAAGACAGCATATTAATATTTCAGATTCAGTGAAACAGGAAGTTTTAAGACATTCAGGCGGAGGCAGAACTCACGCGGTACTCATCTTTGCGTCATGTCTGTCTTTCGGTATAATTCCTTTCCGTTTGTTAGCAAGGTGTTGGCTACTAGAACATGCTTATTTACAAAGCCACAACAAAATAAACCGTGCACTTTTCGCAGTTATCAGACATGAATTCCATTCCGCTTTGCAAGGGACTGATGTTCTCTCCGTCACGAGTCTGAATCTGAAAATCCTTCTCGCAGGACCATCAGTGTTGTCTCCTAAAAACCATTTTGCTGGAGTTTACAAATCAATAATACCAGCCTTTGCACTTTACGTTACTAAATTAAGCATTTGATCTCGTCCATATGAGCTATCAAATCCAGTGTAACAAATAGATCCTTTATACTGTTCCAGATTCAGTTAATCCGAGCTCGAGGCAATTACAAATTCTAAACGCCCAATGGATTAAGCCCCAAGGTGTTTTTAATAACTTATTCGGCAATCCGAACCGTACTAGTAATGTCAGTTATTGTAAGACAAAGAATGTCAATTCTGCATATGCCAATGGATTCATTACCAAGGCCGGGTTTGATCGGTCATTCCCAGAATCAACGCCGCTCTAAAAATGTCAAACTTTCGACAGCGTCTTTCGTCGGTCTCTCTCCAAGGTCCGCGTGCGACAGTTCAATTTAATATTCTGAAAACCCAAATAACGAGCGTGTACGGATTGTATTTTTTACCACTTTGACGTTATAACTTCAGTCATGCACGGCCAACAGTGTTGCCAAAAATTAAAAAATCTTTGATTCCACCTACAATTATGGTCCGCCGGTATTTTGATTTCCCGCCGCAAAATCTCAAGTATTCTTACATGCTGGTGATTTCGACTAAGCGAGGATCCCCGCATTTTGGCTGGAAACTCAACTGGTCACATCAAAGAAGCATAATACGGCCAGAAGAAGTTTTGTATAAACATATATGGTTTAAAACTTGCGCGTAAACTTTTCATCTCTAAAAAAACATATCTACTCACCTAGCTGTCCAACCTTTTGCAGCTGCTTCGCACTGACCAAACAACCAGTTCAGCGATAAGCCTTAGCCAAATTCCACAAATGCTTTTTTATGAAAGACGTTATCAGTTAAGTTGCAATCATAAGTGGTAGTTCAGAGCGTTGTACTCAAACCGTGCGGATTGCGGCGGAACTTCTGTTCTTCTAGTTCTATCACAGAGACGCGTTCTTTATAGCTACGTCCATTAGACCCTCCCGACAAGGATTTCAAATTTACGTTTAGTAATAATTCTCGGCCATCGGCGGAAGTTTCAGACATTTGTTGAAACAGTAATAATATAATCTCTCTCAATTAAATGTTCGGTCCACAACGTGGGCGGACAAACACACCAGCTGGTGCCTATTTTGTCAGTTTTGTTTAAAATAACTGATTTTTCATTTGTACCCGAAGGTTACTAGGCGCTACAAAGACAGTTTACTGATTTCTCGGTGGGTTTTCTCTGAAGTTCGCATTTTAAAATTCTGTTTACCTCCTCGTTCACAAGTGTTGAATGTTGCCAATTTTTGGCAAGGGCTTGTAGTTATTTGCAGAGCATGACAACGTGAAGACAAATTGTCACACTAGTCAGGAAATAATTAAAATTTTCGGCGAATTGTGTTTGGTATACTTTTAAAAACGAAGGTTATTGCTGACAAAGAGAAGGGGTAGTCCTTAAAGAAAAATAAATAAATAAATTGCTCATTGAGTGCGCCCCCAAGCAGGGCCACCAGGTTGACTGGCTAGTCATAAAATAACAATAAAAGAAAAGAGAAGTCAAAGAACACCTGTATACGACCGCGCATCTTATAACTATGCAACCAGAAATCTGAATTTCTCAGTTCTTTCGTCGGGCTAACGAAAAAAACTCCGTAAACTCGAAGTAACGTTACGCCTGGAAGGGGTACTTTTGTAGCTATGTGCGAGTAGGCCAGTTAATATTCTTTCGTGATTTCGTTTAAGTGAAAAACAAAACGACGACCAATTTAATTTCTTTCATAAAAACAAATTAGGTCCCTCAGTAGTAAATCGCAGTCCTTACCGGCTCCAGGCCATGAAATGGTCATAAAATACAGTTGTAAAAACAAACCGAAACCGCAAAAACCGATCACCAACTCGTGATACAAAACGTAAATTGTGTCCCCAACAAATACTATTAGGAGTTTTTGTATTCAAAAGTCTTTAAATATTTATATTCTACTTTCATAACGGATCCACTGCGGTGAAACAAACAAGGTGGTCTTCACCTGCTTCTGCTATGGAAAGTACTTTGTGCGTTGTTCAAAACAAGTTCAAAATCAATTATGCGCGAGTCACGTAAATCAGCGGGACATTAACCATAGGGACTTTCGCTGGCGGGCTTTCTCTGATTCTAGTTTATTCCTTACCGCTCCTGTACGGCTTTCTCTCGTACCTTCAAGGTCAATGTATTTCCGCGACGTAGCCGCCTGAGACGAACCAAAATATCGAACAGGGATTGACCGCGGCGAAATATCGAGGCCTAGGGACTAGACAGGGAGGGTTATTTCAGAGGAAGATTTTCTCTCTAGGCACATTCTCGTCCCCATAGCCCTATTCTCATCTCTTAGCCGGCGGAGCCTTGGCACGAGAATCGAAGGGCCCTTCGATCTCGTGCCAAGGCCGAGCCGGCTAAGAGATAAGAATAGGGCTATGGGGACGAGAATGCCCTAGCTAGGCCGTGCTCGGTTAACTTGTGGCAGGAGTCATAATCAGGGACGGAGACCGTAAGTCTTGGGATCCGCGCGGACCCATGATATGGGACAATTTTTTCTATTTTTAGAACAAATTGCGCCATCCTGACGTCATATATCCGCGCTAATCCACGCACCTGTCTTGGGCTCTCGCGCGGATGTTGTCACGTTGCGTGATAAAATGTGAGAGTTGCGAGATTCTCTTGCTGATTTTTCACAGCGATGGCTGGAATAAGACAGAGAAGAAGAACCAGAGCTCTTCTATGTACTTTTAAGCTCTGATTTAATGGAAGAGGTGTGTTTTTCAGGGTCGAGAATTTCTTAAATATCGCACTGTGAATGAATAAAATCTGCTCGCTGGCTAGTTGTACGCGTAAGCTTTTCTGTTTGTTCTGTAGAGAAAAGTTATGTAAGAAAACTCTTTACTCCGGTATAGAGTTCATTTGTGAGTTTGCCAAACAATGGTTTATCATACCCAAACCTGTTTTTGATAGTTTCTTGTTGTTTCTGCTCGTTTGGCGAATTTGCTAAAGTTTTTGAAAGGCAAGTTTGACGCGTACGAGTAGCTCATTTGCATAGTGCAGCGCGTGCACTTTCAAGTCCGAGTCGTCAACAAATCGCGGGTGACAAAGATTTGTTTCGTTGTCTTTTGTGGTGAGATGCTACAACAATTTTCATCAACGTTCGCCAAAAGGCCACTAAAGTCATGTGTATTTCTTTCACATAGTGAAACTTTACACTGCAAAAATAAAATGGACAAGGAGTTTTGACTCAATCGACAAAATCGAAATCTTTATTCGAGTTGATTAAAAAGCTTCATCGTAACTCTGATTATTTGGGCTGTATTCACATATTTTCACCTAAGCTTTTAATATGTTCTCAAACATTAATCAAGCTTAAACATATTCAAAAACTAGAGATATTATATGAGTTCGATGTACGTTTTCATACCAAAGTGCGAAGTCCAATTTGTCATGTTTTACTAGCTGTGCAAAACGCGCATCAGCGAGCGCCCTAATTCATCGACAACAGACAATTTATTGGATTTTCACACAAACAAAACTAAGCAGCATATACAGACATTAACCTATTGTCACTTATCGGGCCTAAACGCTGCTGTATTCAAACATATCCAACTAGTGCTTTCTCTGTGTTATGGAAAAGCTGTTAATCTTCTTTATATGTGAATTTTAGATTGGAGTAATGTGAAGTTCTTGTAAAAGGAGCAGCGGAACTCAACTTGGTCAGCGATATAAAGCGGGACATACTTAAATTCGGCACTGTCTTCACTCAAACTGGAGCAACTTACGGCGAAAATACTTAAGCAAAATTCCAACAGCCATGAAGGCGTTGAGTTGTGGGCCATAAACGATTTCGGGAATTTCGGACGCCATTTCCCCTGCGCGACATCTGCGAGAAGCCTCGCAGCAATGTACGCGCGTGTGCCGCAGGTGATGGCGCAAATTTGTTCTAAAAATATCATATCCATATCATGGAGCCAGCCCCAATACTAAAAATAGCGCGCACTTACGGTCTCCGTCCCTGATTATGGCTCCTGCTTGTGGCGAATATCTTACCCCACTCAGTATCATCTTCTCGGGCTTTAAAGCAATTGATTAAAATATACATATATTCATTACATTTAAAATCTATCAAACATTTACTGGCCCGCCTAGACTAGCACTAGCTACCCATGGGGGTAAAATGTAAATTACGGAATAAAAAATAACGTAAATTACGGAATAAAAAAATGATTGATTGATATGTGTAAAGCCTTTTAGACCACGTAATTAAAATTCACCTCATGGGGCTAGTTGTTTTAGACCCTTACGAGATTTCGGAAATCGAGCCCAGAGTTATCTATAAATAACTCTTTTTAGGATTTACCTTGAGAATGAGGCGTGTATGGGAGATATGGATATGTTGAGTCAAAACGAGCAGAATTTAAAACATTGGCTATAATATATATATCAATTCAAAACTGTGCTCTAGCAGTACCCGGTCGCCTTAGGCGACCAGCTTCCGTATTCGGGCGACAAGAAAAACATATACCTTGTCGGCCGGCCAGGCGACCTCCTTTTTAAGATTTAATTTAGAGATAAAAACAGTCTCACAATTTGTTTTTCTCTTTTTGATTTCTTGTGTTGCATTGAAGTTAACAAGGCAAAATGGCTCAATTCAGAATGTTTAAATCCATCTGTATATGGGAGGTGATTACTGCCAAGCTTAATCATTTCATTGTCATTTCATATGCGAACTTCAAATTAGCGGACAAATTCGGTTTTGTGCACTAAATTCTCACCTTCAAATTCGGTGCACAATTCCAGTTGTCATCAAATTCTGAAAGCTGACTTTTTGTCAGTTGCCTTGCGAGCTTCAAATTGTTGTCTACAAATTCGGTTTTGTGCACTAAATTGTGACTTACGAATTCTGCCTTCTAAATTGTGATCTCTAAATCCTATCGTTACAGCCAGATTTGAATGCCAATGTCAGCAGTGAAAAGCTTTTACTCTTTCACAGACAGTTTCCGTTTGAAACGTCTTAAATTTCTACTGCAGATGTATTCTGTCTAGGTTCCAGACCCACATTTATACAGTATAAATAGCTTTTCAAAAAACTTGTAACGGTTATACTTTTGAAAATGTATGTTGACTAGCATACGAAACGCCGTTTCGTATGCTAGTCGTATGACGTCGTCAAGGTTATAAAAGGTTATAAGGTTATAAAAGGTTCATGGTTATAAAAGGTTCAAGGTTATAAAATGAAAGTTTAAAATATGTTTATCACCGCCGTTTGTTTTATATTTTTAATCAAGTTATCGTGCAAATTCAGTGTTGCAAATCCCGTTCACGCGTGTCGGTAAGGACCTCATGTAAGACGACGTATAATGTCCTGAAAATGCCGCTAGCGTAACAATGAAACACTTTTTTAAAAATACAGTACAGTTTGATGTACCCTGGGTGCCAGAGGTTTTTCTCGTTGGGGGCGACGGAATTGAAAGGCGAAGCCGCTAAGGTGAATCTTGAAGCGGCGAGAAAAAAACCTCTGGTACCAGCGAATAATAACCTCACTTCCATGCCCGACGCTAATTTCCTTTGATTGACATCCGCAGTCAGAGCTTATTTTAGAAACACAGCAAACTGGTTTTACCCACGTGGAGTAAAGTATGCGTGTCATGTTTTATGTTTATGTTTCGCGAATCACTCGCCCTTTCTTCTACGAGAAATCTTCAATTTCCCCTTTGCATCTCTCTGAAAAAAGGGGACAACGCTTTGGCAATGGGTCTCAGTGAGGTTAACAAGTGCCATCAACGTTCTCTTCGCAAATGCTGAGCAATGCCTACCGTCAAACTATAGGCTCTGTCACTGAAGTCGCATGTCACACGTCCCCGCCATCGTAGCCCCTGGGAATACTTCGGCAGCCGAGTGACAGCGGCGAGAGGCGAGTGTCCGGCGCCTCCACGTAACCGGAACCCGTGTAAGGAAAGGAAAACCCCTACAGAAAACCACTGGTCCTCCAGGTTGGGGGTGGGCGTGGGGCCAACAACCTCACCCTGTAAAAACTGTCAAGTTATGAGGTTTGGAAACCGCAACTATGAATTCTAATCCGCAGGGTTGTACGGAAATTCCAAGCCAAGCTCCCGAGCTTGGCAGTAAGACAGCTCCTAGTGGAAACCCATCACAGGAAGCTATGAGCTCGAGGAGGAGTTTTCTTGGGCCCAAATCGATGATACGACTTGCAACATGGAACGTCCGCACAATGTCTGAAACTGGTAGGACGGCACAGGTTACGAAAGAGATGGTGATAGGACCTGGACACCCTTGGTGTAAGTGAATGTAGATGAACTGGTGCAGGAAGGAAGAAGACAAGATGATGGCTTTACAATTTTGTTTTCCGGAAAAGAGAATGCACATGCGAATGGCGTTGCCCTCATCCTCAATAGAAGTGCAGCACAGGCCCTTATTGAATGGGAGCCTGTCAGCGATAGAATCATCAGAGCAAGGTTCCATTCCAAATACTGTAAGCTCACTGTATTACAATGTTATGCCCCTACTTCTGAGGCTGAGGATGAGGTAAAAGACGACTGGCATGAACAGCTCCAGTGTGAAGTATCCAGAATTCCTCAACATGACCACGGGGAAGCATGGCTGTGGGAGTATTAATGACAATGGAGAAAGGCTGGTTGATTTTTGTTTGAACAATAACTGTATAATAGCGGGTACAATCTTCCCCCACAAGAACCTTCACAAACTGACCTGGAAATCCCCCGATGGTCGCACAATCAACCAGATCGACCACGTAATAATTAACAAGAAGTGGGGGAGATCCTTTCTGGATGTAAAAGTATATCGGGGTGCAGATGTAAGCAGCGATCATTACATGTTATTTGCAAAGATTAAGCTAGAGCTTAGGGTTGTAGACTCCAACAAACAACGCAGGAGAGTGTACGACATCAACCGGCTGAAATCGCAAGAGGTCATAAGAACCTTCAGCATTGAATTTAAGAACAGGTTTGCTGCTCTCGCTGCTCTTGAGGATGAATCCATGAACAGTGGAGTGTTCATGGATTCGACTCAAAGGAGTCGTATGCTGCTGCTGCTGCTGCCGCTGCAAAGAAAACTGTTGGTTTTAAGAAAAAGAAGACCAAGAAATGGTTATCAGCTGAAACTTGGGCCAGAATAGAAGCTAGGAGGAAGGCAAAGGAGAAGACGTTGAATGTTAATTCGTCTCGGCTGATTCAACGAACACAGCAGGAGTACAAGATCAGAGATAGGGAAGTGAAGCGGAGTGCAAGAAAAGACGAGAGGAATTTCATCAAGACACTGGCTAGCGAAGCTGAGGAAGCAGCAGAGAAGAGAAATTTTGGAACAGTTTACAAGATCACTAAGCAGCTTTGTGGCAACAACACCAACCACAGCATGCCAGTAAAAGACAAGCAGGGAAAGGTGATAACTACAGAAAGGGAGCAGTTACTAGATTGGTGCAACACTTTGAAGATTGGCTCATTTTTTCTCTTTTTATCTCGCTTTCAGACGTGCTTTCTAGCTGTGTCTGACCGACTGATCCTGTCTTCTTGATTTTTACAGGATCAGTCGATGTTAAAACATCACTTCCATAAAATGTCATATCTATTCTTTGAGGATACTTACCTCTGGCATCCAGGGTAGGTTTATTGAAAGACACGGATTAAATAAAAATACAGTAATTATATGTCGGATAACTTCAGCAGATGCTGTTGCATAGAAAAATGTTTGAGTGCTGTGTTGCTGTTGGTTTTTTCTAATACTTTTGTCGAATGACAACTGGTTTGTTTGCCCTTGAATCTCGGCTCCCTCAACAGCAAACAAACTGTAGCGTGAGAGAGTCTCGATTCCTTGGCCGAGCTCACTCATTTGTTGGTCGCTTGGGAGCTTCTTCTTGTACTCTGTTGTTGACAAGTTCGAAATTCTTGGTTTTCATGTGACGTAATAATATTCCAAAATTAAATATTACCCTTCCCTCTGAGGTTTTAGCTTCATCAGATAAGACCCTATAGGAACTTGACATTTCACAATGTTTTAGCTCGACAGGGTTCTTGTTGTAATAGAACACGTTTGAATTTCCAATGACGGCCCGAGAAGGCCGTCGCGGAGGTCAAAAGAAGAGTTATCGCATTAGTTTTTGCCAACTAAACGGTGCTTGCCCTAAAAGAAGCATTTATTTCAATGTGTCGGATCTCTAGAGCTGCAATTTTTCGTTTCAATAGCATAACTCAGTGACAGATGTTTCTGTTGCTTTACGGCCGCCATGTTTGTGTCCCTCTGAAGGACACAGACATGGCGCTCCCATACAAAGCTCTATAAATTTGGGTGACACACTTCTGCAAATAACTCGCGAATGAAAAACAGCACAGACCTGATTCTTGGCGAGGTTGTTTATATATCAATCATCTATCGTATCCATGATTCTCGACTTTATTCATTGAATGGTTACGATTTTAGTTTTCATCACATGACTGGTGAAAACCGAGAATAACGGGGTTAACTTAAGGTGTAGGGAAAGAACGATTACTTAGAAATAGCGGGGAATTAACCGAGTTCGAAATAGCGGGGTTCGACTGTACTTCAGAATTTCCTACGATACCCTCTGAGCTGGTTTTCTCCCAAAATCTATCTTCAGGATCTTTGAAAGCGTCTTCAATTTGCATTAGATCAGAATCTAGGTCATCTCGAAGCGAATTTATTAGGAAAAAAGACGGCAAAAACAGACGCTTTTCAAGGACGCTAGAACTCGAGATCTAAACCAAGAACAAAGCTCGCGGCAAAGACGCCGATCCAAAGTCCTCGCGCGCGTGCCTCTTTGCTGGTCGCCCATGACCATTTGCGGGCAAAACGTCGATACCTTGCGGGAGTGCAAGCGATCAAATCGAGATTTTTTCCACCTATCTACCGGAAATACCTACATTCTCTCTTCTCCAGTCTTCCTCTATATTACGCGGGGAGTCCTAAGGTGCAAATGTTTTATGGCACGCCAGTTCCGAAGTTTTGATGGCAGTTCTGTGAGAATCGAGGGCGCTAAAACTTTGTACTTGCCAGTTGTTCATTCAAAGCATACTACATGCTACACATGCTAGTATTTACTTGACTTGACGCGATGATGGATATTGGAGAATCTGGCTGGTGAAAAAATTATTTTGGCTAGTGAATCAAACCTGTCACTAGCCACTGGGTTAGCAAGCTGAAAAGTTAGTATCGAGCCCTTTCGCCGTCCCTACAAAATAAGAATGAACCAACTGGGTACCCAAACACACTGCTCTAACTGAAGTGTAAGGACTATTCCAGCCAACTGTGCACTCACACACCACGAGAACGAACCGAGGAGAAGAGGAAAGTAGTACGACACAGGAATAAGTGAAAGCAGTTTATGCTACGGTAGTTGCAACGAGTGAGCTAGACCGGAGAGGGAGCAAAAGCGTCATCGAAGAACCGTGTCACGTGGTGAGCAAAGAGCCGTGTGCGGTGAAGGGTATTGGCTGACGCTCTATACTCCCCAGGGGCATAAAGGAATGATGCTGATGATGATAACGTGCTGATAACTAACTAGTTAGCATTACTATATGAACTGATCGCAAAATCACAATACAAAAATACTTTAATTATATTTTCCTTCTGAAAACCATTACTACTACTGAAATGACTATACCTGGAGAAATTAAAACTCTGTCTTCTTACCGATTTATTAAAAAGGATTTTATGATGAGATTAAAAAATATCGATCGATTTTGCAACACATGCAAAAAACGATCATGCATTGCCCGCCTAAACACATTTTCTTTATATGAAGTCTGTACTCTTGCGTGAGCAATACTCAGGTTACATGATTCAAAAATTAAAGGTATTTGACACAAGTGTGTTTTTTCTTTACCAGTTAAAGAAAAAGCAAAAGCATTATTTCTGAATATAAAACATTAGTCTTCATTTACAGTAAAACTCACAATAATTTGCTATGCTCAAGATTGATGTTCAGCTGACCTGTGTCAAGCGGACACTTATACTCTAAAGTTGTCCACTTATAAAACAGAGATTTAATTGTTTTTCAAAATATGCCTGGAATAACAAAAGGCTTAGGGATCACCATTTGCATCTGTTTTAGACACCACCAAAAATTCTTCAAAATTTACTCCAACTTTGTTCGGGTATATATCATTTCAAATTATCATATGGAATTCACTCGTTTAGGATTAAGCATAACAATTATATATGCAAAGAGCTATGTTAAAAATAATAATAAAAAGAACACTAATATTAATACAACATGCAGATAACCATAGCCACACCAATACCCATATTGGATAATAAAAGGTAAACCAGAGGATGTGGTTAAGGAGTTGAAGAAGTTAAAAGCAAGTTCATATCACCATCAGTTGGCAGAAGTTTCGTTTAATGTGCTTTCACGTTCATCGATTCTTGGGAGGAAGTACAGGCGACTGTTTTACCATCATGGAAGCGCGCGGTGGAAGGGCTGGAGTCTAGGAAGGGAAAAAGGAATCAACAAAGGTCACTGGAGACTCTTGTATGACATTCTTACTTTCTTCAAAGTGGAAACGTTGCCAGTTTTGAGACCTCTCGGCTGATTTGAATGCAGATGACATCGATATGCAGACAAAATCATTTACCAAAACATCTGACAGATGAGGATTTCAACACTCAGGTAATAGAAAGATGCATGCGACTCAGTGAACTACAGTTAGAAAACGGACGGGGAATTAGGAAAACAGAATCACTTAACAAATTGACGTCAGTTTTTCATGCGTCTGTCCTGTTAGTTGTCAAGACTTTTGTCACATTATTGTCAAAGTGTGGATCCGCAGACTACTTTGACAATGTTAAATGACGAAATTCATTGTCAATACCAGGGGAGACGCATGAAAACTGACGCTAATTTTAACTGTTATGTTTTGCGCTCTTGCTCGTTGCGCCATGAATTCATGTCTCTGTTCTCTTATTGACAATGAAAATTAGCCAATGAGCGCGAGAGAATTTCTGTAGTTACTGTAAACACAGTATTCGTTTACTAGTTTTACTCTATGGGTAATGTTAAGCTGGTTGTGGAAGAGGTCATGGAAGGTGAACCTGCGGAGAACCTGCATAGTTCAGTTTGGACTAAGGGGTAGATAACAAAATTGAGATGAGTCATCTGTAGGCTGTTTACATCAAGTTTCATTACTTTAAAAACAACATAAAAAGACTTGAATCAGGTTGCTTAATAGCCCATTTCTGAGTTAGCTTTAGTGAAAACACTAAAGAGGTATCAACAAACCGAGAAGGAACAAATGTGGCCTCCCATGAGAAAGTTGAACTGGATTGTAATAGCCCAATTTCCGAATTCCCTTGTGCCTCTGTTTCAAAACGAGTCCTCGTGCAAAACTTTTCGCATGAAAATGAATTTGATTTACATGAAAAAGAACCTGTAGGGGGGACGCATTTTCATATGAATGGTTTCGCAAGACTCGTTTTGACACTGAGACAAAAGGTGACCCGTAAATGACCTATTTAAACTGTTCACTGCTCTCTATTTTCTTTTATTTTCATTCATTCGTTGAACGCGCGGCGGGAATCGTGAGAGAATTGGATGCCAGCACAAAACGGAAGACTTGACTAGGTAGGGGAAGGGGACTTCGCTTCGCTCGCAAACCCTACCCCCACCCCCGCGTGCTTCGCGTTCCTTTCGCTCGCTTTTGTTTTCGCGTGCGTAAATGGAGAGGCTGTGAACAGTCTAGACCTATTTTTCTTTTGTGCAGAGACTGAGAGTGAGGGTGGGGTGTCATAGACAGCTCTGGATCATTACCTGCTCCACTTGCTCATCTGAGCCACTAGACTCAGTACTGGAGCGTTGATTTGCGTCACCTGACTTTTTCTTCATACTCTTTTGCGGCAGTTCTGGAGGTTGTTGTGCCTGTGGTTGGGAGTGGAGTGCTGATGGTGCTGGTCGAGGCGGCTTAGCAGGGGCGATTTCGGAAGAAGGTCTCATTGAACTTGGAAACTGTCAAATAAGAAATGGTTATTAGGAACCTCGGCATCAAATACTCTGGCGCTGCCTTCCTAACATTAAAGCGACAAGATTTTCCACACGAATTTCCGTCAGTACTTTTGTGATTCAGTTAGCAAGTCTTCCTTGCGTGAACCATATGAAAATAACTTTCCATGTGTGGAACTTAGTACAATTTACGACACAAAATTATTTGAGGCGCTTTGCTAGTTTTATTATTTTTTTTGTAAAACATCGATCCAGAACAGTTTTGTCCAGTATATGACAAACGAATTGCTCAAGACTGCTACAGCTCATTTCCGCACGGTTTTTTTGTTCCAATTTTATCCCCCCCGGGACATAAGCCCATCCAAACCCCTTACGAAGTTGTATCAACCCAGGGAGTATGAGCGGCAGTTTACGGTAGTTTGTCTTCGACTGTCTATGTGATGATAATACTGCTCGATAATTCTCAATTGAGGGATAACAAACAGGGGTTTCATCCACAGGGGTAAAAAAGTCAAAATCACCTTCTATATCGTAACAAACAACACCACATAAGAGCACTCCACTATATAACTTTCAATTGAATGATCACATACTTGGGTTTCATCTTTAGACGCAATAGCTGGAACGCATTTCAGTCTTGTACCACGTTAGAGACAGTACCAATCAAAAGTACTACTATTCTAGAACGTTTATTTGTCGAGACTCCAAAGATTACCTTCATGTTCCAGTCTATAAAACTCACAATACACAGATACAAAAGATATGTGTCTACCTCTTCTTCCAGGTGGGACATTGGTACTTCAGTGGTTCTCCTCCTCGGGGGTCGACCACGCCCCATAGCCGGTCCAGACATGGTCATGGACTTCACTGGAAGCGGAGGGGGACTCTTTCCACCAGTTTTAGGAGCCACAGAACTATAACATCGAAGAAAAGCACAAGGTTCTTAGATAGCTAACAACACTCCGACGCAACAGCTACCCTCAGGTAACAGTTCTGTGAAATGTTATGGCATTCTAGACAAATAACAAAACTTGCATGTAAAGGACATCGCACGCATCGAAAAAACTAAGTTTATCATGAAATAATTCCATGAAAAGAATATGTCCAAATTGCGTTAAGTATAAAGGGTCTTATCTAGATCATGTTCACACTTGGTGAGGCCTGAGCATGGTGCAAGCGTACAATTCTCGCTGGACACCAGTGTGAACACACTAGTACTCTGGCAAAGTGTCCGTGACTGCGTGTCGGGCTCCATGGTGCTTGGGTCTTTGGAGTTCCCAGTGTCTGAACACATTATATTTTTTTCGAAGCTTAGGCACCAGTGCTCGAGCACCACATGTGAACACAGCCTTAAACAAAACAATGATAACAGCTGTGGACATTTGAAAACATTATATTTCCCACCAAAATGGTTACGCTGGGATGGAACGGGCCATTTTTATGATTCAAAACAGGTTTTATCAGACGTCTCTTCTGGACAACCTGTTTCTGACGTCTCTCTTTTTGGCGCCACTTATAGCAGGTAAGGGGAGGGGGGGGGGGGCGGGGGGGGGGGCGGGGCCAAAGGGGCAAAGAGACACTTTGGAAACGAGATTGTCACCAAGAGGGTGGAAAGGTTTAATCTAAGCAGTCCACGTCTGATAGAACTAGATGTCGTGCACACTTAAAAAGCTGAAAAATCTTAATTCGCTTCAGTAACGTTACAAATTTCACTGCCTGCGTGGGGACTTAAGTTCGGCTAAAACGACGTTCGTTCGATCTTGTCTTTATACGTCGCCAAGGTACGCTACCGAGTTTACCAGCAAATGCGAGGAGCGTGCCGGAGTTGTGTGACCGATTCCAAGCTGTAACGACTTGCTACTGCCAAGGAGACAAATTCGATCCAGTCTACCGATACTTACTCGGTCCATTCACTGTAAGACTGATGCATCTGATCCAGGCTGTCTCGCGCTAGCGTTGTAGGTCTGTCGGGGCCTGATCTTCGAACAGTCGTCATGGATCGGCTGGCGAAGGGCGACCCGTCAGGAGTCCGAGGAGTACCGGCACGAGCCTGTTCAGGGAATACCAACAGACTGTTTCAGTCCAAAATTATAAACAAGCAATAACTGTCTTCTTCGATTGCAACTTTCTTTTTACAGTATCGGGATCTTTTCATCTTACACGTAAAGCAGATTTATACCGCCTTAGACCGGCATCATTAGCCCATTATTGGCTTCCTAAAACAAACCTCACACAAGTCTGAAAGTTACAAGTTTTCAAAGTGGTGATACAAATCAAAGAAAAAGTTGTCTTTGTTAGAATTGTTGCTAAACAACACAGCGTACCTTTTCACCGATTGTCATACTACTTTCCAATTGGACGATAAGAATCAGAATATCTCCAGGGCACCTACCTTCCTAAAGGGAGCAGTCTTGATCTTCATTTCCTTAAAGCGCTTCTCGAGATTTTCGTGGAAAGGTTTCAGAGCGGCGGAGACACGATTACCGTGTACAGACATTCCTACCTCTAAAATGTCCACCTATTTGTCAAGTGAGTAAGTACACGGCGTTAGCCAGGTTTCGTGACGACTTGCAAAATCAACTTTGCATGTGTTAGCCTCTGTTATCTTTCTTTTCTTGTTGGTTCAAAAACTCGTGCCTTGTGCTCTAACCAATCAGAGAGCAAGGACACTATTTTTGCAGCCAATCAGGTGCGAGACCAACACCAACATTTTCACTGATTGCTTTTTTTGTGATGCACTTATAATTCCGGTAGTGAATGGTTGTGTAGTTACTTTGAAGTTAGTCTAAAGTTGATGGAACAATCACTTTTTGAGCAAAATTCTTCAATAACGGGTCCTGCAACAGGTCTTACTGATAAGTCCCTGCAAAATGACAAGAAAAAATATACCTTCCAGTCTGACTCTAACTCATTCAATAACTTTTTTTTAAATCTGAAATTATTGTCAAGTCGTGATATGTCTCAGCTAGTATTCCAAATTTGATGTGCCAAGTGAAGTTTTATCAGCTTTGTGCAATACACGCCACGTTTTACAGGATCAGCTCACGTGAAACCATCCAGCCCTAATCCATACACACGCCAGCGCACGGTATTGTCCTTCTATGGTGAGACTGGGTGGTATGATGCAATCTTACTCATAACTGTTTGTTAGCTGTCACGTTGAGGCTCCATGTCCTACCTGATCAACGATCAAGTCTTTGAGTTTCTCCACATATGGTTCGTAATCGGGATTCTGTTTGACAAATTCAGGAGTGAGAAATGCCTGTAAAGAGAAATACAATAAATGTGATCAAAGGAAACCAAAAGGCCCAGTACCGCACGTTTATAACTAAATTAGGAATCAATTATTTTATAACGATGTCGATGCAAATGCTGTCTAGCGTTTTGGGGGATCATTTAACACGGTTCACACAGACTTAAGACCATTTCAAAGACCCCTCTCAATTAACCCCGCCCCTCTACTCTGGATTAAAATTAAGGGACTTCAAAAAGGAAACTTATTTTTGTCATTTACAAGACGTTTACAAGGATGTGACGGATTTTCAAGGACTTTTCAAGGCCTATGCGCACCATGGTTCAAACGAATTTCACCGCTGACCTTTTCAAAATTACTGACTCCTCCCATGACAGCCGCGTCAATAATTCCACCCAGCTTCATACTCAGGGGGTTGATGTTGAGGTTGGGGTCCACCTTGTACCGACCAATCAGAGAGCGCAGCTGTTTATTGGTTGACTCCATAGTCTCCAAGGCATTCTGTACAGGGCTTAACTCCTCCTGGAAATACGCAAGTATGAAAGAAAAGGGGAATAACAGGTGATCAGCACTGCTAGTCGGGGACATTGTGTTGAGTTCTTGGGCAAGACACCTGCAGTGCCTCTCTGCAAGACACCATACCTCTCTCCGCCCCGGTGTCTTAATGGCTACGGCGACCTTAATGCTGGGGGCAACCTTTCGCTGGATTAGCATCCCATCCAGGGGTGGGTAGAAATACTCCTAGTTGCTTCATGCTGCTAAAACCGGGATAAGCTGTGGCCTGATGGGCCACTTGGCTCTTATGCAGACTTAACTGCTGCTAGTGCTTTTCTCGTTGTAGGCTATCGCGCTTTTTTTGGCTTAAGTGAGCTATGACGAAGTGTCAAATAACAAAAGGGAGTTTAAGATAACCACGACGGCAACGGAAACGTCGCTAAACAAAAGGTTCAATGAGCAGAACAATGGCTGTGCACGTGCGTTGTAATTCTTAGTACATTTCTTTGCTGTCCTCTGTAAAACAACAACGTGAAATGACCAAATTCTACCTTGTCTGAAGAACGTGAACTACGAGGTCAACACTAGTTTCCATCCGTCAAACTGACATTTACGCCTTAGTGACACTTTAGTGATGCTTACATAAGGAAGTTACTCTATTGACTTTCCATCTGTCAAAATGACGTTTAAGCCTTAGGGCGCGTTCGTTTGGGATCAATCCGGAATAATTTGCATATATTTATGCTTGCAGTGTAGATAGTTAAAAAATTTGGGGTCCAGCGGCCAGCACCCGGTTGGTGTAGTGGTTAATGAACTACCACTGACCCGGGTTCTACTCTCGGGGTCCGTTCAAATTATTGTTCTTTTTCTTTAAATAAAACGAAATTTATAAGAAAAAGAATATTTTTATAATAAAACTAAGTCTGAAACGAGATTCACTTCGTGTAATTGTAACTGAAAGAGGAATGTCAGTTTGACGTATGGAAACTAGTGCTGACCGAACTACGACGGCTAATCTTTTCAAATTTATTGCGGTGTCCCAGATTCAGTTTCGCGATAGCTTTGACAGTGATAAACAAAGTAAATAACTTAGGACTATCCCGAGATTCGTAGGTAAAGTATAAATTCATGTTTTAATCGACATTCTCTTCTGTGTCGCCTTAGTAGCTTCTTAAACTCCTCTAAGACTGGTCATCTGCGGCTAATCCAACAACCTGTCCGCGAACTCTTCCTTTGCAAACTATGAATTCAAAGATTACTCGAGATATTTGCACTTCGTAAGCCAACTTTTCCAAACGAAGATTAATGATAAAATGGAAAACATACAGTATTATCATAACTACATACACTGTTGCAAGAGTACAACTTGAGCATAAGGCATTCAAAATGTTGCAAGGACGTTATACGAACCGTTTCAATGGATGTTGCCTCAAACCAACACAAGATCCCAGGAAATGTGAACTTGGTGTATATTGTTGTTCTTTCCAGCCACAGCGTCTGCAATGAAATGCCAACATACAAATTCAGTCTTCTAGTCTCCGTACGTTTTCGTTATAGCATCAGTTGGGGAATTTAGTAACTTTCCATTTCAGTGACCGAATCTTCTATTCACTTACACGGTGGAGCTTGTTTTGATACCTCAGGGAGAATTAATACGCTAATCATTGTTTTCTCATTATTAGGAGTGATACCTCTTTAGTGTCTTGGTTACCCTGCTCAGCTGCAAAGTATTTTTGAAGTTATCAAACGTTTACGGCATCATCATCATCATCCTCCTGCTCATCATCATCATCATCAACATCATCATCATCATCATCATCATCATCATCATCATCATCAACAACAACAACAACAACAACAACAAAATACGTTAACCATAGTTGAACCTCCCGTTTGCGAACACCCAAAATGTCGAGACCAGCTTGCTCGGGAGGTGGTCGCTAACGAGGGCTTTGACCATAACGGGTCAAAATTCTGCCTCACTATCATAACGTGACTGAAGAGACTTTAAACGCTTTGTTCATGTGAAAAGTCGATTTTGAGAAAAAACCGGTACTTCCTATTGAAAAATGTCCGTCTCTTGAACTATCCAGGAATGTGATAATGTTACAACACCTTATTATCTGATTTTTGTTCAATTATCTGTCCACTAGTCGCTTACGGGAGGCAGTCGCTTAAAAAAGGTTCCAAATGTAGTGATCTGACTTGGAAACTTTTGGTATTTTGGAAAACTGGTCGCTGAGGAGAGGTGTTCGCATACGAGAGTTGGTCGCAACTGGAGGTTCGACTGTATCAATAATCTAACTCACCGAAAATTCGTTGTCCTTTTTAACCTCTCCTTTCTGTACTCCCCTGGAAAACTGGAAGTGGTTCACGTTGTTGACTTCGTAGAATCTACAAGAGAGCGCCACACAAAACATCTTTACCATGAGTTCCAGAAAAACAAACAAACAAACAAAACAAAAGAAGTATCAACAGGTCACTGCTTACTTGGTTATTTGTTCCAAAATGTTCTTTCTCTGAAATTTCCGTTTCTCAACGGGCACTGGATCCACTTTGTTGATTTGGAGATCTTCATAACGTCAAGAATTTCATCAGTAAACAACAAATCTTCTAAATACTTTTTTTGTTTGTTTCGTTTTAGTACTGTGGTTTTTTTTTCTCATTTACTTCGTTTTTACCTTTTATCGTGATATTTAGCTTTTGTAACTAATCTCGACAAAAGTTAGATACGTAAACGTTTTTGGAACATATGCATATAGCAATGTACGTAATGTATGTGAAGTTTGTTATGTAGTGTAGACAAAAAGTAGGTATTGTAAGTAAGGCATTGTAATGTAATGCTCTGCAAGCAATGTTTCCAATTGTAATGTACTGTATTACAAATCATTGTGCGTAGAGAGTTTCAATTAAAATATAATAAAAAAATGGGCAAACAACAAGAAAGTAGCTGCCGCAGACACAGCAAGACGTTTATGAGCTGTTTCGATTAAATCGTAAAACAGACGCCAAAGCACAATGCTTATTGGTATCACGGGCAGTGATGAGTAAAACACAAAATGAAGAAGTATAGTAGTCGCTATCATTTGACACTTTCAAGTGTCTCCTTAGCTTCACATTTAGTCACAGTTCATGGTCGCCTGGTTAAGATTCACGGTGCTTTAGCAAGAGCCTTAGAAGCAAGGGGAAAGCACTAAAATACGTGCTGGTGTTGTGTTGCCTATTACGCTGGCTACAATCAAGCAACGCTGAACCCACCATTACCCATAAAACCTTTTGACATTGTCAGCTGGGCCAACGAACCCAGGCTTCTCGATATTCACTGGTTTGTTGCACTACATGTGATGCTTGTGTATCATAATTCTAAGAAAACGGAGAATAATTTTAAACTAATTTTAAACTAATTTGAGTCTCAAGTTTGAATGCAAGGATACACTGTTGTTTAGAAAGCTTGATGTCATTGGTAATGACGTCCTTCATCTTGAGAAGCTACCAAAATACAAAAAAGGTGCAAATTAACGACAACAATCAATCAATTAATCAATCAATTAATCACGCAATCACTCAATCACTCAATCAATCAATCACTCAATCACTCACTCACTCACTCACTCACTCAATCAATGAATCAAGTAAAGGGGGTAAGTTTCTAAAGAAACTGTGGTGCTGCGTCGGTGGGAGTATTACAAGATAATTTGGTTTTATCAACTGAGTTGATAATGTGAATTAGCCACCGTAAAGAGATTCAGAAGCTGACGTTTCGAGCGCTAGCCCTTCGTCGGAGCGAAGGGCTAGCGGCGAAGGGCTCCGACGAAGGGCTAGCGCTCGAAACGTCAGCTTCTGAATCTCTTTACGGTGGCTAATTCACATTATCAACTCAGTTGATAAAACCAAATCAATCAATCAATCGAACAATCAGTCGAACTGCCCTAAACTCTTGAATTCCTGATTTAGTAACGACAAGAAACAAGAGCAGAGAAAAAAGTTCAAGTGATGCCGATGACTTTTACTACTGCTGTGTTAAAGATGGACACTGTATCTTGTAGAAAGCTGTAACGTATTTGTCTCCATACCTGAGCACTGGGGTATTGACTTTGAAGACGAACAACAAATTCGCCAATTTTTTCGTACTCCTTGCCACGATAGACAAAAACTTTATTCTGAGGAAAGAAGATTAATAAGTGTTACTACGTTTTAATGAGGAAAAATACTTTGCAGCCAAAAAAACTTACACTGCCTTTGGAACAGTTTCAACCACAACTGCGTAATTCACGAAATTAAACACGGAACGATGCAGAAAACTATTATAAGTTGTTGTATCCCTCCCAGCACTTTTATACCTGAGAAAAATCAATAAAACAAAACTTAACTATGTTGAATTCTATAAAATAACAAACAGCTTAAAAGTTTAAGCTAAAACAGATTCCAATGTAAGTGGTAGCCTGACAGGTTCTTGAGAATTCAGGGTCGCATTATATCACACTTTTGGACAGGTTCATTCAAACACTTACCCTGAGGAATGTCGGGAAGCCAAGTCCATAAAAGGCAACCTTGAAGTACTCAGGATCTCCGCGGACAACCTTGATGATGTTGTCATAAAATTTGGCTTGTTTGATCTGTGTACATCACAATACCAAGAAACACAAATAAATGATTGATTGTCCAATTAAGTCATCCCCTGGGGCGGGGATGAAGGAATACAGTGAGAATGAGGCTGTCTGGTAAACAGATAAGTCGGGGGTGAACTTTTCAACACGTGAAGAGCACAGTGGAAATAAAGAGGGGTCGTTGCCAGAATTTGCTATGTAGCTGTTGATAAGAAATTGAACGAGAGTTTATCAAACCAAAAATAACAACTCGACGCGACTCAGGAACCCAATGGTAAGGACATAAGTTGTCTTTCAATCTTTACCCT
>CM042747.1:27988408-28021759 GCA_022496165.2 Catalaphyllia jardinei
GGTCTCGTCTTCCTGACCTCCCGGAGCGAAAGAAACCCTGGGAACGAGATCGACGAAAGCCTATGCTGAAATGGTTATCGTACAAACATATAGACTTGAATAAAAGCCTATAGTTTCTTTACCTTTCCTTTGTCAAAGTAGTCAATAATGTCGTTGTAGAGCATTTCTTTCAGCTGTCGCTGAGTTGTCGCACGGTACTTCCCTTGGCTCGGAAAAACTGGCTCATCATTCCACTGGAACCAAAACATAAAAAAAGCAAGTAAAATAACTATATTCATGCACGTTAGATCATGTTCGCAGACGTGCATTAAAACCAAACAAATCTTTCAAATATTCTAACATTTAGGTGAAAGCCCTTCTCATTTGGAAGCCAGGTCTCGCATGCTTGTCACGGGTTGTCACGTTGCGTAACACAGAGGGGATCAGAACGGGAACGCAGCAAAGCCTGAGAAAGCGCATAACATACTAAAAGAACTCTCAGATCTCAGATCTCAGGTTTCATGTCCTTCATCTTGTCCAGCGAGTGACTAGGTATGGTATACGAAGAAGCAATTAGCCTTCAGCCTCTTGGTAGGAGCTATGTAAATTTTAGCCCATTCATTCTTACCTCGAGATCGTCTGCTCTTCTGAGAAGCGTGAAGGCGGCTTCAGTGTAGTTCTCAACACTGAGATGAAGATCGCACAACTTGTACACGTACCTGACGAAAGTTAAAGGAACATGTGGACCCTGTGTACATCAATCACTCATACGGTAAGCCTTCTTGGAGAACAAACCACCCTGGGAGTTCATGATGCCCTTTATAAAGCCATCGTCTCGTTCCTTATTCAAGCATCGACAATGGCAATAAAATTAAGACTGGTAGACATAAAGATACAATATACAGCTAAAAATGTGAAATAGAGCAAACAAGTCAGGGCAAAGAGGAAATATCTGAATTTACAACGATAAAATGCTTTTACAAGTCTTGGAACGGCAGCTAAATTTTAGGCTTTTATAATCAAGATATGATAAGCAAACTACTCACGATAGCAACGGAGACAACAGAACAACATTTCAACTCACCGATCGTACATTTCCTCTTTCTTATATGTCTCTTTGTAGAAGTTCTGCAATTGAAAAGAAATAAACCAGCTGTTGATAATTGCGTTTGAGGGTTATCTCGAAAGGTAAAGGATATTTAGCCCTGTCACAGGTCTGAAGCTCAACCAGCCCTGTCCTCCTGATCAATGTCTAACTTCAATTTTTAGAAAGCAAACAAGGGGAGAAACTCAAAAATTCACAGAGAGGACTGCATGACAGAATTCAGCAAAGAACGTTAAGACTTCCATCCTACAGGAACTGAAAGAGTCAAGCTCTGTTTTCACAATGACGAAAGAAAAAAGTAACTAAAAGTGTCGAGATTCATATTTTTTTTGTTTTCTTTCCGTGTATCATTCTCCACCGATAAGGGGCCACCTATTACCGTAACCGCTATGGCAAGTTACCCAATTGTTTAGAAACCGATGCTTGAAGTTTTGACCAGAGAAGAGCAGCGAAGCTTTTTCGACGTAAAATTCTACCTAAACTTACGCCTAACGCTATAGAAGGTTGTCAGTTCAGAAAAACCGACACTAACACCGTTTTTTAGCTGTCTGAGCCGCTTACCAGGACATTAACAGTGCAACTCATTCGATTGTCAATGTTGTCATCTCCCAGTACGACGGTTCTGTAGTCCAGCAGTCTCTCCATGAGTTTGGTAACCAGGCAAACAAACCTAATACCATCTTCTTTTTGCTGTGGCGGTAGAGGGTTGAAGAGCTCGGCCAAGCTAAATTGAGGTAAAAAAGGTTGAGAAACTGTGTTGATACCTGCTAAGCATCAAATTCCTCACGCGGGTTCTAGAGACAGCAAAACAAAATTGTATGGAAACTTCTGAAACCAGGTCTGGAACTGTGTGGTAGAAACATTAGGAGACCAAAACGAGTTTGAAAGCACAGACAACAAAGGTGAAACATGTTTTAACGACCATTTTAAGAGTGTTTCATCAAATTTTCAAACACCTCGAAGATCGTCAAACATACTCCGCCGATTGTCGTGTTTTCAATTCCCTTTTCGACGTTCGACTGCAGGTAACATCTACAACATAGGGAAACTTACATCTCATAAAACAGTTCCTTGTATTGCGTGTCGCCTTTTCCACCCTCAACAAGCACATCCAGTTTGCTGATCATTTCACTTTCAAACTGTTGAGGAAATAAAACCCAGTATAAAGCCGCCAACTGAGAGAGGCTAAACTTCACTTCACACACTTATTGCACTACCAGTATCCAAGGTAAATGTGGGACAACAGTTTATATACCAAGTTCACTTTGAGGTTACTGGCCCGATGTGGCCACTTTCAGTCGTTTTAGCCGTTAGAAGTGTAAGAAAATTGAAGACAATGTAAACAAAACATTGTCACGCGTGGACAACGTGCAGCTAAACTCAACACAAACTCCAAAAAACGTCAAAATAACTCTTTTTAACTCACACTTACCGATAAAAAATTCCCTTTGCTGGCATACTCGCACTGGATCATGTCAAAGAAAATGGGAATTGTAGTTCGACGAAGCTCTGTTTAAACACGAAGGAACTGTAAATAGTAGCTCTAACTCTCTGATGTGAAAACAACTACGATATGAAGGACAGGCACCTCGACAAAACGTTTCCGAAAATGGTATTTATATCCCCCAACAACAGCAACACGACCACACAGATATGTCCAGGATTGAACGCTAATGAAATTCAAATTCCTTATGATAAACATCACAAAGTGTCATTGGTACAAAGTCACCAAAGCACACGCAATTCTGTCAAATATGAAGTAATATGAAATGTCACATAACCCTGCCAAATGGCAAATGAATTACTAATTAAACAATACTTGCGTTTAATCCTGATCACAAGTGAGACCACAAGAGCCAACTTATTGCCAGTCAAGGGGGAAGTTCTATAATGCACTCACCGACACTAACTTAATCTCATTGGTATGAAAACTGGTAAGGTAAGGTGTCTCGCTTACACGAAGTGGTAACAGAGACCGATGCAACACGTGTGAACGCGTTAATTTGTGAATTGCTCTTGCTGGTTTTCGAGCATTTCACAGAATAATTTTTTGTTCTTCCCACTCTTCCCAACTGAGAATTTAATGAAGTTTAAAGCTTACCGCTGTGCGGAATCAACGTCATCTCCAGAAAAGGTCCAACTAAGTTGGGAATGAAATCTATTTTATGATCACCTACAGGATAGGAGATAAACAATGATTAACTTCCGCACTTACTAACTCTTTCGTTGCCGTACCTGCTTCCCCCGTTGTGAAATCTAAGCTTTGATACAAGTTTTAGTAAAACGTGCTTAAGTTTTCACAGCCTTAGTATAGCATGAGACTGCCTCATACTGATGAACTAGCAAGTTTGTTTGCCCTCGAACTCAATGAGGGTCTCGGGGAAACAAAACTCATTGTTCCCTTAGGGCCAGTCGTTAAGTGCTTATTGATAAAACGACGTGCAGTGGAGTATTTTTGAAGAACTTTGGATAGCTGATGAAACACTGTCTTGAGTGTTTGATGTATCTTCTCAGCTGAAACTAAAACTAAGGAGACAACGGAAAATCAAAATCGTAAAAATCCATGTTATTAAAAAAAACACATATCAAAACACCATCACGGCCACGATTCTTGATGAATTATAATGTGTAAGAATAACAAACCGCTTTCAGATGTGCTTACCTAACAAATGCCACATCTGACTGATCTTCAATCCAATAATCATACGCATGTCTGCATACCTAAAATAAATTAAAATTTACTGTAAATGCTGCACCGTGGATTTTCTCGAGCTTGCTGTTTATAGGCTATGAACAGACTGCGCGTGATGCTAGTGGCAACATAAAAGTGGTTTACTGCTGTGTGAACCATCGAGTGAAATTCAAAAACACGCGGGAAGAGTGTTGGTTTACCTCTTTTAGATTGCTCCTTTGTCTATCTTTAATAGGGGAAAATCTTCATGCGTTACGATGTAGTGCTTCGTTCGTTATTTTCTAACTTTGATACATAGGCCCATTTTGGAGCGATAATTTCTTATTTAGAGAAAAAATAACGTTTGTTGCAAAGGGAAAACCGACAAATTCCTAGCAATCTCCAAGGCTGCTGCCTTACAGGAGCCCAGCAGCCTGGGGCACCCAAGAAAATGTTTTAGGCGCCTACATTTTTTGGCAGCAGTTCCCAAAACATTACCTGTTGGGCTCCTAACTTCTCGGCTTTTGCCCTTGTGGGCTCCTTGAAATATTTGTTAGGCAACAGTCTTGATCTCTAACTCGAAATTTGTTCCTAATTAAGGTTACAAAAGTTAGTATGTGACTTCAGGTCTCGTCTGGAAACATTAATCCAAATTGAATTTCACTTCAAAATGAATTTCTTGGAAACTGTTGAGTAATGTTTATTAAGGCTAGGTATGTTTTGATAGTTGTGATCGACCTGCCAACATCTTAAATCCAAAGAGCTCAAAGCACGACAGACCACTTAAAAATTAAGCCAATCCCGTTTGCTCTGTTAATAACTTATTAGGAAATGTTGTCTAGGCCACGCCTGTACAAATTACTGTATTTGAACTCAAA
This sequence comes from Catalaphyllia jardinei, assembly GCA_022496165.2. Lineage (NCBI taxonomy): Eukaryota > Metazoa > Cnidaria > Anthozoa > Scleractinia > Caryophylliidae > Catalaphyllia > Catalaphyllia jardinei. Next base: position 27,993,042 of record CM042747.1, read on the forward strand.
ATTCCTCCATCGAGAAGCAGCAGGAGCAACATAAAATTCTGGTCCGTATATACTTGGTAGAAAAATCGAACAGAATGGATTCCACACTTGTCTATGCAGTGGCATACGGCTGTTGGATATTATATGAAATCGCCGATAAGGCTGTCGACTTGGTGATTACAATGAGGTACAAAGAAGGAGTGATATCTAACAATCCTCAAGACAGTGTTTATAACGCCCTCGTCACTTTCCTTGCCACTGGATTTCTTATCACCAGCCTACGTATAATACTGTACTTAAGAAGAATCAGAATGTTCCAAGAAGACGATGACGACCAAGACGATACTCGCGCCGCCATTAGTCTTTGGATAAGCTTGTCAAAAGCCTTGTTTGAAGCTTTCCCTCAGACGACGATTGCACAGTTTTATTTTGGTAACTGTGCACAAACGGGTAACGTGAAGACCCTGGTTCAAGCCTTTGATGTCTTCTCGATACTTCCGTTCGTCATGTTCGTTTGTCATTCTATTTACTACTGCTGTGCAAATGAAGAAACTAATCGAGCAACGGTCGTGATTGTGGTTATCACATTCATAGTCTCATTGGTTGGTTTTGTCTTCGCGTGTATAACCATAACCGACTTTAACGAACGCTGTTAGCTATATGAACGTTTGGATAGGTCACTCGTTGTGAGTAGCAGCCAAAGATACAAGCATGAGAAGGAATCCGCACGGCAAAGGAGGGAGGGAAACCCTTTATTACCTGGAAAAGGTCACTGAACCAAGGGGGAAATGAAGCGAAGGCAAACATCACCTGGGACACAGCAGAGAAAACGGCGACCCACAGAGTCGTTTACGCAGGATTGTAGACAGCCTTATGGTTTTGCTCCACAAGGATCCCAAAGGAATACGGAGCGATAACTAAAAAACAGCTGCATTTTCCCTGCATGATTCTGTGTTGCAATTCCTTACATCAAGACAAGAGATCACTGAAGTCTTTTTTTTTCATTAATTTATTCGTAAATTTTTCTGTTCCGTTTAAAAGCGTAGGTCTTAATCCTAACTTTCATTTCATAACAGTATACAATCATGTTGATAAAGTTGCCAGCCAGCATGTAAGATAGGATAGTTTTAGTTTTTGTTTTTCTTTCCAGGAAAACCTTGTTGAATATACTCAAGATCGATTTCTCAGACACTGTGATAATTATTATGTAAGGTCAGTTGCATAAGTTGTCAATGTCTCGTCAACATCTTTCTTTACCCGAACTCATTCAACTCCGGAAAAGATAATGCGCCATTTCTGTTCAAAGATAAAAACACGTTTTTCGCTTAGCGCGGACTTAATAACGCGAGGAAATCGCCGCCATTTCAGTACAGGATTTGCCTTCGAGTCGATAATTTTATTATTCGCTGTTAGTACTTGTAAGCAGAAAGCTCTGAGACGACCAGGGCCGGTTTGTTCAAAGCCTGATTAAGCTAACCCAGGGTTAGCGAGAATTTTGATTTCAGTTTTGTAACTTTTTAGTGAGGTGTTCTGTTTAGATTGATTATCCTGCAGTTTCAAGCTGTAGTAACCTCGAACTACACCAAACGTTAGAGGTGAAAACATTTTTGAACAAGAAAAAATAATTCCGAAGTTAACATTGAATCCTGGGTTAGCGTTAACCGGCTTTCGAACACCCCAGCCCAGGGGACTATGGGAAAGGGCCAGCTTGGTGTCAGATTGTGACCAGTTTCAGGTTGAAATATTTCTGGCTGGCTCATTATTTAAGTAGTAAGGTCTGGAAGATCAAAACGAAAGTCTGAGGATGATTGTGAAGAACCAAATCACGAAAATATATTAGTTTCAAATACAGACTAAAGAGATGGTGATGATTCTCATTAGTCCTTATGTGTGATGACGTAAGACTAGCAAACGCTTTACAAACGCTTTCTGCTCAAGGAAGTCCGCCATGTTTCTTTTCCACGAAACCGGTATTTTCTTAACTGGGGCGGTCATAGAAACTCGGTTCCAGGCCTCGCTGCCAGCCCCCCACCCGGAATTGATTTTCAGTTTGAGTTCAGTTTCTAGGAAACTGTAATTATGTTTACTACTCTAAGTCACTAGTGGACAGTTACAAATCGTGTCATATTTCAAAACACTTGGGGAAATGGCCGAAATTCACTGTTTGTTATTGAGGATAGAAAATTTAACGGACGTTTAACGCACGTGTTTACATACATTTTTCTGTTGTTGTATTCCTTTGCACTGAGTAAAACCCTGATGTGTGAAGCTCTTTTTAAGTTCGACTTCCAGAAACTATGATGATTATTAAAAGAAGTTCTTTCTTCGGCACTTGTCAATGTCTCGCCAACATCTTTCCTTGACTAGCTTTTTCGTTTCCGAGAAACGTAATGGCCCATATTAGTTTAAAGAAATATAACACAGGGATACAAGGCTGCAGCTATTTCTTTAACGGATGGCGGCAGCTTAGCCTAAAAGACCCTACTTTGATATTAAAACAACGTTTCGAGGTTGAAGTCGCGTCTGGAATGTTACGGAATTGAATTTCACAAGGAGTTCAGTTTCGAAGAACCTCATTTGAGAAGAAGCAATGGGGTGCTCTGTTCGTGTATTGCAAGGTAGAAACTCCATGTTATCCATCAATATCTGGGAAATTATAATGTTTACTATGTTAGGTCTGTCCTTTGCAGTTACAAAAACACCTGCCAACATTTTTAACTAATATCTTTGAAACATGACAACTCATTTAAAGACATAGCCAATAGGGGAATCCTTGTTTACAATATTTGCCTCATTAGCATAAGTAATTCACTTATGTCCAGGTTTGACCCTAATTACATGCACGGAAAATTTTGGCATCTAACACGAAGTGTCCCTTTAAGTCTAAGCCTTTGCTACCTATTTCTAACAATAAGGTTAGGGTAAAGGTTAGTGTTATTTTAATCTTAGGGTAAATGCAGTTGTTAATCCTTACTTGAGGAGCAGCATTTGGGGACACTTTGTGACATTTATTGTCTGTACTCCGAGAAACGAGTGATGTTAAAGTTGGGGAAAAGAGCAAGGGGACACTTCGTGACGCTTATTGAAGTTCGCGTGTATCTAATTAGGGTCAAACCTGCACATATCTCGCGAAACACGGGTTTAAAAACTCAAACTTTTACAAAGAATGTATGAGCTCATTAGCGCTTTTGCCGCCCAGGAATTTTGCAGTTTTTGAGAGACAATTTCTCCTTCAATATTACACACAAAGAACTAAGAATTTCAGCTTCACTTAGGTTTTACTAGCTCTTTAGCTGCCTGAAGTCAATTCATATCTTACATGTTTATTTCTCTAAGCAAAGCCGTATGCAAATGAGCAAAAATGTAAACAATGACGTCAGCATGTATCCCCCTATACATTCACTCTTATTGAAATGATATTCAGACCAATCCTGTTCACTCTTTATAATATGGGAACACTAGAATCTTAATTCCTCAATGGGGAAAGAGCCGCAACAAGATATTCAGGCCGCTCCTAAACTGTGCCACATGACAATTCCTCAACCAAGAACTACGAACGATGTCTTATGTTGTTAAGAAGAACGAAGAAACTCCCCGAAATGGAACCCTGTGATCACAATTATTGCGGTGTACTGATACACGGCTGTCTGATATTCTACGAAGAAATCGACCAGCTTGTCGATGGGTTCGTCTTCACTAGCTATTCGAATGAAAATCTCTCTGACGATCCTCAAGACAGTGTTAAAAAAGCTCTTTTTGTTTTCTTTATCATTGGATTACTCTTCTCCATCCAACGTATAGGACTACCTCATCTTAAAACATGCAGGCCATGATTAACACGGCATTTGGACAGCCTTTTGAATTTTAAAGTCTGGCTCCAGGTCCTTTTATTGTTAAGCTGCTGAACTGCACACTGTCTAAGTACTACTAACAAAAAGCTCTAGCTTACTTATGTTATTTTCTTATAATTGTTGTATATACTTAAGCCCGATTTCCGAGACACTATGAAGATTATTATACAAGTTCTATCTTCGGCACTTATCAATGTCTCGCCCATACTCTTTGAAAACATGGCAACTCGTTTCAAGGTATAGCCAATCACATTTGCTGTTTTATCGAAATGATATTCAGGCCAATCCTGTACACTCATTATGATATGGTCACCCAACATATTTCTTTACCCGAGCTCTTTCAATTCCGGGAAAGACAATGCACCATTTCGGTTCAAAGGAAAAAAACACGGTTTTTCATGAAGGGAAAAATGGCAGTGGCGATATGTTTAACTGATGGCTTAGCCTGAAGTCCCGAAAAGACCTTACTTTTTGATTAAAACCAATTACATGTCTATGAGCCTGAAGTTTTCTCTGGAAATACTACCCAGAATTGATTATAATTTTGAGTTCAGTTTCTCGGAAACTAATTATGTCTGCTACACAAGGTCACTGTTTGGTAGTTTAAATGATTCTCTATCTTGTTTCAAAAACACTTGAGGAATGGCCGGTGTTCACTGTTTATCAATGAGAAAAGAAAATTAACGAACGTGAAAATAAATGTTGGGCTGTTCCATTTCTTTGTAGGAAAACTTTGTTGTGTATACAAGATCGATTTCTCAGAAATTGTGACGATTATTTTACAAGGTCTATTTTCGGCAGTTGTCAATGACTCGCCAACATCCCTCTTTACCTAGCTCTTTCGATTCCTGAAAATAACATGCCATACAATATACAGCACAGGGAAATAGGGCAGTAGCCATTTTTTCGACTGATGGCGGCGGCTTTGTCTAAAAGAACCAGGCCACGGGGTTCAGTTTCTAAGAAATCGTAATTACGTTTCCTACGCTTGGTCACTCTGCAATTAGAAACGATTGCCAATTTCTGGTTGCTGTTGCCGGTTAAAATGGTATTAGACCACTACTAACCAAGTCACAGAACCATTCCTGATATAGAAGAAGTAACGGGGTTTTCTCGTCGTACATTGCAAGGTAGAACCTTCAAGTAATCAACCAATTTCTAGGAAGCTGTAATGTTTACTATGCTACAGGTCTGTCCTTTGCAGTCGAAAAGACCTGCCAACATTTGTTTTGACTAAGCTATATAAAACATGGCAACTCGTTTTAAGGCATAACCAATCACATTTGCTCTTTTTATCGAAATGACATTCAGGCCACTCCTGTTTCAATCTTAAACATATAATAGATTTGAAATCACAATTCTTCAATCGTGACGGAGAAGCAACATGATAATTGGGCCGCTCCTAAACAGTGTAACGTGACTATTCCTCAATCGAGAGGAAAAAACGACGTCTTCTGTGCGTATGAACAGAGAAGCAACTCAGTGTACATGCAATGGATCTCTGCAGTTACAATGATAACTGTATCCTGGTACATGGTTCTCTGATATTATACGAAATCGCCGACAAGCTTGTGGACATGTTTGTCGCGAATAACTATGAAGACGGAAACATATCTGATGATCCTCGAGGCAGGGTTAACACAGCCCTTATGGCTTTCTCTGTCATTGGATTGATCATCACTATTGCACGTGTAGGGCTTTACCTATGGAGAATCCATCTCTATCGCACAGACGATGGCGGAGATGGCGAAACTCACCTCACCATTAACCTCTGGATGAGTCTGGCGAAAGTTTGGCTTGAAGCCTTCCCTCAGGCAACGATTGCAAAGTTTTACTTTGGTAACTGTGCATTAAAAGATAATATCAAGACCCTGGTTCAAGCGTTTGATGTCTTCTCGATGTTTCCGTTCATCATGTTCATTTGCTATATGTTTAACTATTGCTGTGTACTTGAACCTTATAAAGCAATGACGTTCGTCCTGACTGTCACATTCATATTGTCAATACTGGGCATTATCTTCGCAGGTATTTCGATAAACGACTTCAATGACCGCTGCTGGCCTTATAACGACTGACACTAGTGACAGGATGCTCCTTGTCTACCTCATTTCTAAAACGTCCAAGCCAGGCCGGGTGGTGTATTCAAGTGTCTAACAGAATACGTTCAAAGTCTGGATACAGGTCTTTTACTTATTCAGCCGCTAAAAGCAATCTAAGTGCTTCTACAAAAAAATCTAGTTTCCTAGGTCATTTTCTACCAATTATTGGTCCGACGCGTGTAGATTAAGTGATTTATTATGTATTGTAACCTGTTTGTGATAGGTATTAGTATTTTAATTTGTGCTATTTTTAATTTGCATATATTAATTTTAGATGAACAGCCTCATTGTAAATAAGTATTAGCTTTATGAATTCTGCGAGTAATTAAGTGTCTGATTTGGTCAATAACCCATATATATATATTAACATCTAGAAATGTTAGCATCACAAAGTAATGTCAGTACTATTGTTAGTATCTAAGTCATGTATGCTATTGTTACTTAGTAAGTAATGTCAGTATTGTAAGTAAAGCTAGCATCGTAAGTAATTTTAATGAATTCTTATAGCCGTGTGTGGCATTGTCAATGACCATTTCCCTCTAGGAAACACTCGCCTGCAGTGAATCATGGTAGCTGTATTCATCAAAACAAGATATCCAGACCAAGATCATGTGATCAATACAACTACCATGATTCCCTGCAAGCATGTCTCAGGTGGAATTGACAATTAGGAAGTGGTGGTAGTATTGTAAGAAGTCCTAGCAATGCAAGCAATAAGCAATGTTAGTATTATAAGTAATGTTAGTATTGTAAATAAAGTGTTATTCAAAGTTTTTGAAAAACCACACAAGACGAGAAATACGTAAATGCCACGATCATCGCAAATAAGGTACTATTTCGTAACTTAGCTAACTTCTGACTTCTGGTGTTGATATCTTGTTGATTATGTTACCTTTTACTATATTAAAGGGAATAATTCACCACGAACCAAGCCACTCGCATTAATGTCAAGTCACTTGTAACAAAGGAGATAACACTGTCGAACTTACTTCTCTAAAATCTTGTCTTGCTTTGTGGTGCTGAACGTTTCCAACTGCAAAGATTCCTGGGTCACAAACGCCACCGCTAGATAGAAAAAATTGTTCCACAACTAAAAAAAGGAGAAAAGAGACTATAAATAAGAATTATACAATGCATTTATGTTACAAAAAGAAGGATTCTTTGCCCTGTGTTGATGTTGTTGCTGCTGCTGTTCGGCTGTTTTTTGCCATTTTTTGTTTCTGTTATAACATCATCCATAGCAGTGGGAAATGTTTTTCCCTTCTGTTTTTTGCTCTTTCTAACCAGCTGTTTGTTCATTCGAAAGATCTTATTGGAAAACTATCATTGAAGCATCAACACATACGTACAGGACAGAACGGAACAGAAGAAGTAAAGAGTATACAGCAACTGAACCCCCTCCACAGAATCCTTTTTAAACTTCAGTAGCAACAAGGTGCATCATATCAAGCTTGTCACAATTTCATAATCAACTATGGGGATCACCAAACTCGTTTTCGAGTAATAAGCACTCAGAGCCAAAATTAAGGGTGTTTCTAACAGATTGTAATGTTGCCATGGTAACCTATTACGCCATATAGAGTACCACTACTGGTTCGCTAGTTGCTGGGCGTTTGTGGGATACCAATAATAATAAAGTATCGCTTGATAAAGAGTGATAGCATTGGTCTGTCACAGTATGGCTGTTGGGAAAGTGCTGGAAACTGTTGCCAACCATCTTAAATAGGAATAACGCTATTTTTTTCTAACAAAGCTCACTTGATGTTCAAATGCATGCGCTCCAAAGTGCTCCTGCATCGCCTCGGAAAAATATTGAATGGCATCCAAGATCACGCTATAATGCAAAACAGAGAAACATTGTTTCGCTATTATCGAGAAGACACCATTAGTCTACTACTTGACATGATTTTTGCAGCGTCAAAATATAATAGGCCATTTCTAAATTGCGCAGGTGACTGTGGCCAGTTTCAAATTTTAACCAATCCGGATAAACTGACACCACCAAACGAAAGATCATGTTGAGAGTAGTCATTTGACGAAGTATGATGCTTTTAGGGTGAATAGAGACCAAGTTAGAGACCTTGAAACATGGTTCAAAATCCATACAAACGTCTCTAATTTTGAAACAGTGTCCCCCAAAACCATATCGACTCTTAAAAATCTTTCATGATTTCTGTGATACTCTTACAAATGAGAAAACACACGTGATCTTGATCCCAAATGATAGGTGAATAACAGGATTTTACAGTTGTCACAATAGTGATAAAAAGCCACGTTCCAAGGTCCATAACTTGGTCTCTATTTACCCTAAAAGCATCAAACTTCGTCAAATGACTCTTTCATGTGGTGATATCAGTTTATCGATTGGTTAAAATTTGACTCGCCAGTTCCCTGCGCATTTTCGAAATGGCCTATAGATACCAACCGAATAACCGGCTTGTGTAACTAAATCTCAACGTAAAAATTTATAATAGAATAGGAACTAGAAGAGAGAGAAAACAGTGACTTTAGTACCTGTTCTGAACCATAGTCATCACCATCCAGTCTTTTGGGAAAATATTATTGTTTAACAGCTCACGAAACAGCAGAAACAGCTCCATGAGAAAATCCTGCAATATGAAAAGACGCATAAATTTAAACAATTATTAAGAAATTAATAATTATTAAGAAAACAACAAAACGTTTGAGTTTATAACACATGTTTCGACCTTTTGTTGTTTTCTTAAAATTCTTCACTTGTTTGCTACTTTCAAGACGCTTTGGAAATTTAAATACTGTTTAATATTTGTATTTAAGTACTAAATTGCCACACATGTCGTCGCGTTACAGTTCGCGAGTTCGGCTCTCTTGGCGTAAGAAAGATCGCTTTTCCCTAAAAAATATCCAGATCACTCTTTTCTTCAGTTCCGTTCCAAACTTCCTCAAGTTGATGCTCTCTGTTCTGATTGACTAACCCTCAACGACCAAATTCTGTGAGCCAAGACTAATTAAGTGTTTGGCAACCAGTAAGGCGAATTACTAGTTCGATCTTGCGTCTGAAAGTGTTAAGACTCACCAGCAGATCTTGGTCTGATCGAAAGTGTAGCACGTACTTCTGGTAATGTTTCTCATCCATCAACTGTAGCATGGCTATCAAGCACGCTACATAGTTACCCTAGTACAAAAATGAAACCAGCTCCATCATTAAGACAACGCAGGGATGCAGGGTCAATTACAAAGCCCACAAAGTGTGGTAATAAACCCGGCAAATGGGCACCAAAGAAACAAAATCACTGGTAAGTGTTGAAATTATAAGTCGCAAAAGTCAGATTATCTAGAAAGCCAGTCGTGATTTGAAGTTAAATCGTACATTGTAGCAAGAGGGGAAAGTCACCTAACTCAGGCTGTATTAAAAACATGTCAGAGAACATAGGAACTACGTCATGGTTTCCCATATTCAAAAGTTTTGTCTAAAGTTTTCAATTTCGACGTGTGTAATCTCAGTTAATCTTCTCCATCCTTAACCATCCTTGTTCCTTTATGATTTATTATTATCTCTTTGGTGCTTTGCTATCTTAGTGAACTACGATTTTCAGATTTAACTCAATTGAAAGGTAATTTTTTACGCAGTTAAAATAACTCAAAATATTGTGACTTGAACTACATCATTGGGGAATAGTGCACTACAAGTCGAGCAACTAAAGGCTACCGCACACTAGCCGATTTTTAGTCGACCGACAAAAAATCTTTACATGTCAGCTAGTGCGCGGTGAATTCAGACAAGTCTGCGACGAAGTCGGGGCTTGTCGGGCGATATTTGACAGTGCTAGATCTCAAAACGTCTTGTCGGGCCTTGTCGGCTAGTGTGCGGTGGATCAAGACAATTTGACGGAGCTCGCGCGTACCTCAACCAATGAGGAATTGTCATGAGGGTCACGTGAAAAAGCGCCTTTTCCAACATGGCGCAGTACAACTCGGGCCTAAGCCTAAACTCGGTTAGTCGCGACAAAAAAATCGGCTGGTGTACGTGTGCGGCAAGCTGATGTCCCGACAAATTTTAACCCAATTTGATCCCGCGAAAAAATCTGCAGTACTGCGACAAAAAATCGGCTAGTGTGCGATGGCCTTAAAACTGCCCAGTAAGCAAACAGGACCTCGAAGTGAAAAGTTGTCGCTGTTAGTGAGTACTGTAAAGTAGCACTGGGCAAATCAGGATTGCTTTTGGATTATTGTACTCGAATGAAAACATAAATTTAAGACACGTTTTTACTTACCACGACAGGAAGTGCGCGGTCCATCGTAATCACAGATTTGACCACAACACGTAACAGTGACGTCACCAACAGCAGGACATCATGATGAGTGTTACCCTGCACAATCAAACACAACACTGCAACACTAGCATTTTGTTGAACTTTTAATGTTGAACTTTTAAAAACTCAACAACTTGTTGTAACATTCTTGCTTTGCTTTATATTGTTTTCGTTCCCTACGCAAATCATCCCTACGCGTCAAGTGAATTACATTTTCTCTTTTCGCGCGTATTTATACGCATTTTTTAGCTACGGTTTCGTTATTTTAAAAATAGCCACAAATATGTTCGAGCAAATTGTATTGCGTACGTATCCAGGATCTGTACATTTCCTACCTGATCATTCTGGTGGAATTTCTGTGAGTCGTATGTGATAGTTTTTCTACATTTTTGTCCAGTTTCCTTCACTTATTACTGTTGTATTTATTTTCCATTTGCTTGTCATTTTTCCTAGCCAAACTCGTATTCGTGTAAACAGATAAAGTCGTACGATGTTTGAAGTACAGTGCCAGTTTGGTTCCTACTCGATCAGTGCCATGGCGAAATAGCAATAACACTTGTTAACAAGCACATATCTAAATTTCCCTTTTCGAATAACTATGTAACATGGCGGAAAGCATCGCATTTGTGGATTTGGAAGTCGAACAATTTGTCAAATGCAACTTCTGCATAATTTATAAATTGTAACCTTAAACCACATGAAGAAATGACTGACTGGATGTAAGGGTGAAAATCATTTGTCAAACATATGGGTTAAAAATTTCTCACACTCAAGAAATAAGAAACAGCGCCCCTTGGAGTGGCAGGCGGTGGCGGGGGTGGTGGTGGAGGCGTACATGAAATTATGGAGTTTATTGGAAGTGATCTGAGCTGAGGTAATCTGAGCTAGTTTCAACAACTAATTACCAGTCTCTTAGATAGTTTTAATCTTCCAGAACAAGGAACAATGTTTCAAAACATCGTTTAAATGTGACGACCACATGGAATATCAAAGGTGATTCTTCAGTATTACACTGCGCATCCCTACTGCGCACCATTTTTGCGTCATCAACGTGCGCAAATGAGCAAGCACGTACACAACGAAAGAAATTTCCCTCAAGCTAAGCTCGATAGCGAAATAAATGCTCGTTTTCTTTTGAACAGGCATGGTAACCTATATCCTTTATTGCATAATAATAGTGTACATATTATCCTCCTTAATTTTAAAACACTAAAAAGTTTTAACCCAAAGGAAAAAAAGATATAGGTGAAAGAGTGCACAAAACCGTCACTCTGTGATGCAAATCATGACCGCGAAAATAACGACTCTACGTTGGAACGCTTTACGTCCACATCGTTTTAAGTAGTGTGATGTTACCACAAATATTATATGATATTGTTCTATATGCTCGACAGTTTCTACCTGTCAAGGTTTTTCCTAAGTCTTATTTTAGGGACGTTCGCGCCCATTGCTACTGCGCATCTCTGCTGCGCACGCTATTCATTAGGCATGCGCGTGCCACGTCATTTTCAAGCGCGTGCACCGACTCGAGAACTCAACAAAACATAGAGCTAATGACCTCTGTGTCAACTTGGTGTGCGAACATTTTTGTTGGATGCTCGGTAACCCCTAATTTTTTTTCGGCAGATCATTTCCTTTTCTGATTCTCCCCATTATACTAAAAAACAAAACCAATCTGCGAGTGGGAAAGTTTGAATTGTTTCTCATAACACTATTTAAATAGGGTCGAATTGGTACATGGATTCGGGTGTGATTTTGGACGCGAACGTCCTTATTAAACTATGTTTCGAGCTACCGCAAAATGTAACGTAGACCGCTGAATGACGCGCGCGATTAGCACGAGTACAGGCATAAATGGGGTAAGACTGGCCCATCACATCTCTTAAGCGAGAACGGTGACCTATCATTTTTATTGTATTTTTCGAAACAGTGCTTGATAGAGAACATTCAGGGAAAGTTTAAAAAAAATTTATCGGTAACTTTTATTTCTGAGGAATCACCTTAAGTACTGACATTTCTTAAAGCTGTAAAAGAGAACATTCTTGTTTTTCGTCTGTACATTCATAAACAACAGCACGAATCACTTCTATTGAACTACAAGAGAAAAAAAAAACGAAAAGATGTTAATGAAACTAGCCAACTCACCACATCATTTCTCGTCAAAATGATCAAAATATCGTTCAGGATATCGATGCAACTCCTCATTTCTTCAGTTTTCATCATCTCGTTTTTAAGTTGTTCAACCACCATGGGAAGCAAGACATATCGGGATTCTATATAAAAAAGGCAAGTTAGTTTTAATGGTCTACACAAAGAACGGCTCTCACATTCCTAACCTAAGCAGAGAAGTGGAAGCGTACCCTGGTCCTCAAAGAGCTTTGTCTTTACCATGTTGTGAATACAGTCCATTTTCTGGGACGTTAACCGCTTTTCTGGAATTTTCTCAATGAATTCTCTCGCATAGTAACTAAAACAGAGAAAGAAACTTCAAATTCCACTGTCAAACGTTAACAATAACAATAATAATAATAATAATTTTAATATTAATAGTAATAATAACAATAACAATAATAACATTAATATTAATAGTAATAGTAATATAGTAATAGTAATACTAATATAGTAATAGTAATAGTAATAGTAATAGTAATAGTAATAGTAACAGTAATAATAATAATAATAATAATAATAACAATAATAATAATTGCAACATAAAACAAACTTTCCTTCGAAACGCTAGGTGTGCTCGGTTGTATACGTCTTTCTGGGCAGCTCTCCAGCATAGCAAGGGATAGGAAAAATGCACTTAAATCCAAAAAAAAAAACTCACGCTACGTTTTGCTCTAAAAGAGAACTACTCCAGGGAATAGCCCAACCAATTAGATACCAAGGTAAACAAACCTCAGTTCTTTGCTATCAAACACTTGCATCAAGTCTACAAATGTTGCTGGGAAGTACTTTAAGGCAGCCCCCTAAATGAAAACAGACACATTTAGCATTGTGGGTTTCATGGCCCAGGGCCGTAGCGCTGTCCAAGACTTCTGGCAGTTTTAACTTCACTGATGTACGAAAAGGTCAGTTTCGGCCATAAAACATGAGTTGCTAGTGAAATGTTGTCATACATATTAGCTTTCTAGAGAGCAACAATACGTTTTTTTAGAACAACAAAAAAGTAATTCTTAACCAATACCATATACAGGGGGTAGCGAAAATACAGCCAACCGCTGTACGGGTAAGGAGCCGGCTCTTCTTATAGAAAGGGAGGGGGGTGAGTCGAGGGAGAACGACAATTACAGTTCGTTAAGGCCTACTGTACCTTTGTCGCCTCAAAATGTATCCTTCGATTTAAAAATATTATGGCTGTTTCGGTGTGGTTATCCGGCCCGTAAACCATTTTTATATTATTCATATATACACTCCCAAGAGACACAAGTGTGGCTTTCCACTTTACGTGAAGAAAGAGGTTACCTGAGTCAGCAGTGTCTCATTCTTAACGTCTGCCATTAACTTCACCAAAGCCTGAAAAAGTTTTCTCAAGCTCTCTTCAAATTCAGACTGACCCTTGTCGCCAACCGCTCTAAAAAGTAACCAAGAAGAGACGAATCGATCAGTTTAATTTTACTAATGAGAAAACAGGGAAAGAGAAAATGTTTGAGTTAAAATGATAACCTGCCACCATTCCTACCTTTCATACAAAATTCTTGATTGTACAATGAATTTGAAAATATATTCCATGGCCTATAACAAAAAAACCATTCACTATTATGCAGATATATAGATAATTGAAGAGCATTTGACTCACAGACTGCTGACAGATGAACGGACAGACCCATGGCCCTACCGCTGGACCGACTGACGGTCCCGCCCCGTGACTAACAGGGGGTAAACACAAGATTTACCTTCATAGCTTTGAGAAGGAGATCCATGCGCAGTCTGTCTAATTGCTGTTCCACTGTTGCATAATTAATATACTCCAGCATTACTGAGATGAGAATACTGCAATGTCAGAAAATAACACCACAAGTCACCAAGTTAAGGCATCCACTGCCAATGATTAAGTGACACTGTAAGCATTTTTAACACCAGTTCACTAAAAGAACACAGTTTAATCCTCTGACACACAGATTAAAACATTGAGTCCATGCGTGCACACTTTCATCTTGCACGGTGTATTGTATTTTACAAGGTAATTCTAACTTTAGACGTGCTGGATGAAATCTGACTGCAGTGGAACCCCTGTTAGGCGGCCTCCCGTCAAGCGCCCAGATATCAAAGTCCGGAAATTATTGCCTGTGAAATACTGTAAATAAAACTCCTGTTAACCCGGCCACCTTTTGTTCGGCTCGACGAGGGTTTTCTATTGTTCGTACTCCTGTTAATAAACGTAGTTTGGCTTTGTTTTAGAAAAAAAGAGATCAATATTAGAGTCCGAAACTGAAAGTGACGAATGATAAAAACATTCAAACACAGGTTTATTATTATTGTTTTGACGTGATTCCCGACGATAAAAAATGTAACTTCAATGCGGAGAGCAAGTATTTAAAGGATGTAGTATTTTTGTGACAAGCGAATCAGGAAAACAGTGATACGTAGTCTGTTTCCTACGCAACAGTACTTTCAAGCGGTGATAATGGCTGACGAGCCTCCATTACGCAGCTGACCCCTAAAAAGCAGACCACATGTCATTTACCTGAGGAAATACTTCCATAGGGGTTCCATTGAATTCATGTGAAAGCTATTTAGCAGTACCTTTATCTGGTATACTGTTTATCACACTGTACAAAATGATTCACCGGTTGAGATTTGGTGACGGGGGAGGGAAGGGAAGGGTGTTTGTATAAGCAATAAAGGAAGATGTGCAGAACGTAAAAACACGGGGATAATTTTTCACGCTCTCGAACACAGGCCAAGCAAGAAATCCGCTATTTATCGAAAGTTGCCTTATCACTTCTGCACAAGAAACAGTTGTCAATCTAAGGTAAGATGCCCTACACTGGCTTTACTTACTGATCCGCTTTTGTGGCTCCAAACAATTCTTCTATATAGGCATCTAAAACGGGTCTGAAATGGTGATACTTCTTGTCCGCTAGCAAACTGATTGTGAAAACCTGACACCAATAATACAAAAAAATGTAAAAACATGAACAGCAAAAACTGAAATAATAATTCTCGCTTATGCAAACTTAATTTAAGATTAAGAAGGCAACATGCTTGGAGACAACAACACAGTACAATTCCAATAACAGTCTCACACCTGAGTTTAAATGAACTTCTTTCGAAAAAATAAATAATTTGGATGATCTCGTTTAGGAGCCAAGGTCCGTACATAAGACAGGCACAATCCGGAATCCGCCTCAAAAATTACAGCTGATCCACGATCCACTGTGTCTTCAAAATCCGCTAATCCGCTCGATTTACCGCACAAATCCACAATCCCTGCGCTTTTTAAGGCCAAATCCCTTGATCCGAAAACCTATTCACCCCCCTCATGTCAATTTCACTTAACTGCCCCAACTTAAAAATAACTTTGCAATATGGCAATCAATATGGTGATCGGAGGACAAATGCAAAGAAAGTAAATGTA
Source organism: Catalaphyllia jardinei (assembly GCA_022496165.2). Taxonomy (NCBI): domain Eukaryota; kingdom Metazoa; phylum Cnidaria; class Anthozoa; order Scleractinia; family Caryophylliidae; genus Catalaphyllia; species Catalaphyllia jardinei. Next base: position 28,008,847 of record CM042747.1, read on the forward strand.
TGCTTGGATCTGAATTTAAATCATGCTTTAAACTCATTGTGGCGCTCGTCTTAAAGTTGTAATTTTTCAAGCAGACATTTTCATTCAGACTCACAGGATCACTGAGGTACAACTTCACTTGCCCAAAAGCTAAATTTTACTAGTCACCAGCAATCAGACCTAGGATTTTTGTTTGTCCTGTTTTAAATTGTGCTTAGAACAACCAGGGTGTTCGCAAGCTGATTTGTCTTTTTTCTTAGCTCCACAATTTAAGGTTAAACCAGATTTTCCTCCTATTGTTTTACAAATGAAAATGAAACTTACAGACCGAAAGGATTATTTATGACGTACAACATACCAAACCTGGAAATAACATTGATGATAAGGTAAACTTGGGAAAAAATTGCCCGCCGGGGAAAAAGGAGAAATAATAAAACAACACGGTACAGGGATACATGATTTTTTAAAGACTGCGGATTTACGGGGTTTCCGCAATTTGAAGAAAAATCCCGCATAAAATTTAAATTCAAATTGTACCCAAGGATAAGCAGTCACCCTGGGGACAGCGTTTAATGGCTATTGTTGGAAGGTTAAAATGAGAGAAAACCTCTCGAGTTGGACGAAAATATGTGGCCACTATAGAGAGGTGGCCACTGCGGAGAGGTGTTTGTTAGTAGAGGTTCGACTGTATTTGAAAACATCTCTGTCGATTGATGTGACTCCCGCTCTATACTTCAGATTAATAGCCTCTATCTGTATTTTTCTTTCTCTTCTTCAGTTGTTTCTGTGTTCGTATTCTTCTTGACTTGTTGCCAAGTGATCCTGTTCTTGGCCACCCTTCAAGTCTTGAAAAAGACCCCCTAAAATTGCAGAAAAGGGGCCACTGGGTCCCACTGGGGTGGTTACGCTTGTCGAGAATTGAAACAAACTTGCAAAACGTAAGGTTAATTTATTACGATGTGCTGCTAGCCATGATTTAACTAGCTTAAATTACGTAACACTGACATAAAGTTCAACTCACCAACGCATCAAATACAAGCTTGTCATACTTGTTGGCATGCTCCATCAAAATCGCAAACAGTGCATCAAAAGTATCCGTCAAGAACTAAAAGAACACAATCCGAAACATAAATACTTTATTAGGTTTATACCGGTTTCGCCTCATGCGAGTTTGCCCCCACCAAGTTCGCCCCCATCAACTCATCCTAAACTTTCTATTTCGAGTTCGTCAGTCACCTTCAATGGATTGAAGAACGAGAAATAACCATGTTTTGTGTGGTTTTGTTTAATCGTGCGCACAATGTTGTCTTGTTTTCTCGGTAAGAAAAAGATAAATTTGAAGAACTTGATTGTTTGTTTAGTCGATGTGGGGGAGAACTCGTCATAGGCGAAACCGGCGGACACCCTTTATTAAGTAAATGAAACATTACCATCACAATAGCGACCCTAAAACCAAACCATTATAAAGCTACTATAGCTCCAGCTTGCATCATCATTAGATCCGCACTGGTATTGTATTATAGAATCAAATGAATTTCAGCCGTGGACAGCGCATGCTCAGGAAGAAGACATGAGCCAAATAGAATAGACCATTTTTGAGTCTCCTTGTGTCTCTGTTTCAAAACGAGTCCTAACACAAAAACTATTTTTCCAGCAAAGATTTGCTTTCCAATGAACCTGTAGAGCCAGAGGTAAAAGGCAAATCAGAAATGGCTTTTCAATTGTCAGGGTTTCCTTCTCAGGATTGACTTGAGATGCCATCTGACACAATCGACTGAGTAAGAGGGAATTTACAAAACATCAAAACGAACTGGAACTCTGTTCATTCTTTAAAAGGAACTCAGTCACAGCCATTTTGAGCTAACTTTGGCCGTGTACAGAATTACTTTTATATTGAACACCAGACATAACAATAAACCATAAAGGAACAAGGATGGTTAAGAATGTAGAAGATTAACACGGATTACAAACGACGAACAATTTATGCTAAACTTTCTAACTTTCCTTTCCGCACATACCTTGACGATTTCTTCACCGCTGACTTTTATCACATCCACAAGGACGTGTTTTAATTTTCCAACCATAGAATTCCACTTGAGCAGTCCAAGAAGATCAACTAGAAAAGAAAAACTGTGCATGATGCAACGAAACAACAAGTAGGAGTTTCAGTCAGTGGTCTGTTCTTGGTCTTTCTGAGCTAAAATAAATAAATCTATGGGCCTTTATTTAGGATAACTTATTAGTGGAAGAATTATTGCATCAAAGATCTCGCGAAATTGTGATTGGGGTGGGGCTCAGGGCCACAAAATTCAGAACAAAGAAACGTATAACTGGTGAGAAACTTACAAGGCTACTGACAAGACCGCTTTAAGATACACATACCATTTTGTGTCAGTTTTGTCGAGCAGAGAAGAGTTTCAATCTTGAGTTTGTCATTTGTTGCTGTGAATGGAACATTGCTTGCCTTAACAGGCAGAAGCTCATCTTTCTTGGAAGGAAGATGAAGGTATGCCTTGGGATGTGGTATCTTGCCATGATCATTCTGCGTTAAATAACGAAACAAAGTGCTTGTTACAGTAAGGAAACTAAGAGAATCGTCTCTTGAAGGGGGAGAAGCGGCAGGCTGTTTACGCTCATTGGAAAAGGTGCGCTGACTGCTGGAATAAACACCTTCAAAGGGGGCATTTAATTGTGATTGGGGCGGTTTTCAATTGAATTTCCAAAAAAAATGATGGTTTTGCTCTATTGCGCTACACACATCGGACCAGAAGTAAAACCAAAACCAACTGTGACTCGCTCGCACAACGACATGATTTCCCGAGTTCTGTGTCAGCTAAAAGTATTTACTTAACTGAGTCGTGGTCACTATCTACTCTCATTCTATCGCGAATTCCCTTCTCTGATTGGGTACGCTACTCACTATCTACACTGCATTCTATAATAGATAGTGAGTAGCGTATCAGTGTCCCTTTGCTAACAAAAAACGGCCTCTTAATGGTGTTTTCGAAGCGTCTGTGGAGAGGATATAGACTAGTAGATTTAGACTAAAACAATTGTGTGCCCCGTCAACTATCACAGGATAGAAATCTCAAACTCAAAATCTAATTGTTTAGTAGACAGTGAGTAGTCAAGCAGTGTGCGGTTGTTCACAAACTGATACCCGCTTCATGGCCTTTTCGACGTGCCTGTGAGGCGCATTCAAATAAAACTTTGAATAACTAGTAGTATATTTATACTAAAACAATTAGATTACTGCTCTCGATTTCTATCATGTATAGAAATCGATAGCGAATAACCTAACAAACTGTCAAGCAAAAACACTGATGAGAGTTTGAGAGAAATGCAACGGCTGTGGAAACACTTGCTAGCAGCAGCTCGACTTCCACAACATTCTGCATTTCTCAAACTTCACTTGTGTTTCTGTAACTTGATAGAAACACAAGAAATGTTTCTATTTCTTAAATAGGAAGGAGAGCAGTAAATCAAATCATTGCTAACAGTTACTTATTTAAGGAATAAGTACTTATTTACCTTGTAGACCAAAAGTTCATGTACTCCATCCTGTAGTGTAGTTCCGTCATTGTACATGAGTGGTGAGTGTGAAAAGGCAAAGCACTTCTGAACTCTGTCTCTTTCTAGAAGGAATGCAAACATATTTTAATATATTCACATGTTATTAACACACTATAGTCCTGGCAATAATACTGCCTAGTGTCATACCCTGCAATTCATGTAAGGGTTTCAGCCACGTGGCCTTCTTTTATTCATAGCATACCCATGATACTGCAGCCAAGTATCAGGGGAGAGCTACAGGAGCTACAGCTACATAGCGGCTACATAGCAGCTACATAGCACTCTGCATGCATTGTGTGACAATGATACCAGTCACATCATACATGTAGGTATGCAGTGCGTGCAGAGGATAGATGCAATTATGTCTGAGACTGGCCAGGCACCACTCCTGGCCAGGCACCAATTGCTTTTTAAAATCTTTTTCTCAAAGGGGACATATTAAAAGATTCAACTTTAAAGAATTTCAAAGGTAGCTTATTTTTTTGGTAATGTGGTTGATAGATAGTTACTAATTCAATACAGGTAGGCCTTCCAGGTTACAATTACATCTTGCCCTTGAAAAGTGTCAGCAAGTCACCCTAAATCTAAGTATCAGTGACTCTTCCCCCGCCCTATTATGGGATGTGTCATGCCTGTATCATTAGTGTGCTTGACTCTGAATTGTTCAACAGGGTTGGAGACCTGGCCGGTAAAACTGTGTTGCATTCCTGAGCAAGGCCCTTGATGCTCTCACAATGCCCCTCTCCACCAAGCTCTATATAAAGGGGTACAGGAAAACTGAATGCTGGGGCAGCCCTGAAATGAACTAGCATCCCATTAAGGGGACTGAAGAAATACTCCCAGTCATTATATGCTACAGAAAAGCAAATTACAGCCGGCGCAGTGGACCACATGAGAAATGAGCAGACTTAACTTCTCTACCCTCCAACCCCCCACTACCACCCATGGGATTTTATGAATAATATTGTTACCTTCATTTGCAGATCTGTGCTTGAACATAATCCTGACATGTGAGGTTTGGAACTGCTCAATTGGGATGACTAACTGCAAAAGAAAGGAAAACTGTCAAACCAGCCAGAGCCAATAACAGGCATTGTCAGCCATAAAATGGGCTCCAATGAATCTGTGATTGGTGGGCATAAAAAATGTTTCAAGGACAATCCACCACATTTCTGGAAGAAATATGAAGAAATTTAATTTTTCATCATATGCCACTCCTTGCCATGCTAGTGGAAATTCTGTCTTTGATCCTTGACATTTCTTCATGATTTACCTTGATTGTCTCCACCCATTCAGGTTTGCCAACATGATAGAAAATAACTGAACGGTATTCACTGACCAGTGCCTCTCCTGCACCAATGGAGATCACATTCTGTAAAGAAAGGATATCTTATTAAGCAGTTAAAATATTGCTATAGTGCGAGTGTTTGTACAGAGTTTTGCATAAAAAATTCTAGTATTCTTTCATACTCTTTCCAAATCACTATTTTCTTTTCCTTTTTGTCTTTTTCTTGTTCATAATACACACACCTTGGCATCATGTGTTGTGATTCTTACACAAACTGAAACACAGACCACTGCTTTGCCATATAATGAACTTACATCTAGAATTAACTTAAATCATAAATTATGGCCATGGAATAGTTTAAGAGCTTGTACTATGAACTTCATTTCCTCCAAAACTTTGACTTTCAGACTTATCTGTGGGGAACAAGACAGCCAACCAACAATTACCTGAAGAATTGTTCCATCATCTGAGAGAACATGCATTGTAACTTCAATATTTTTGTTTGCAGTCTTTTTACCTGTAAAACAAGTTCAAGGCCAGTTTCATAGCAAGTCAGCAAACTGACAAGGAGTTTGACTTTGGAATTAATTTTTTTAAGCTCTTTTTGCAGCTTGGAAAAAAATTAGGCTTTATCTCCATTTTCCATAATTCGTCAAGGTTTGATTAGTTTATAGAATTCTATACTTTTCCACTAATTCGAACTCTGTACAAGTCCTGTGTAGAGCACATGATTGATTTTGAAGCACAATTTCTAGCATGGCAATGATGCAGCTCAGCAACAAATCCTAGAAAAGCATTGACCTGGCTTCCAGTAGAAAGTAGAAGTGTTGATGGTCCAAGAACAACTTCAGGGTAAAGTACTTGTAGAATGGCTAAAAAGGAAAGGAGCAAGGATCTGGGATAGAAGAATTGCGATGAGGACCTTGAAGTGGCTGTCCACTGCAGCAAGTCAGCGGCATAGAAACCCCAAGACCCTGTTTGCAAGTGTAGGCGCTAATGAGATAGATTATGATTACGCAATGCCACATTACAAAGTTGCTTAAAAAAGAAAAAAAGAACAACTAGTTAGAGCTCAGAAATAGTAGTTTATTTTACTTGAGAAATAGTTGTTACTCAGCATTCACTGCACATTTATATGTTAATAACACCTTCCACTATTTGAAATCTGAGACTCTTTAAAACATGACTACTAAACCTTTAATTGTGACTCCTACCTTTCTCAAATTCTCCAGAGTGAAAGGTAAGATACAGGTCATTACGAAGATCACCTTAACATTGAAAGGAAAGGATTACACAGTCAACAAACTTGCTGGTAAGACCATATTTCTTGTTCTGATGGTGTCAAAGTTCAGACCCTTGGACCCACAGTAAACTCTTGCTAACTCAAATACTTTTTACTGTTGCTGAATATGTGTTCTTAACAACAAACATTCAGTTTGGCACATTTGCAATACAAAATGCATTGCCTCCATCAGTGCTAACTGAGAGCTTACATGTACATCAATAGCAAAGAGATCAAACTCTCTGCCATCACTGTGTCCTCTGTACAAGGTTTAGATGTTAAAGCTGATTTCCAGTCTGTACTGCGCACTCTCGAGAGTTTGTTTATGTTTTGTTTTGTTTTGCGTCATATAAGACATCACAAAATGTAAACATTTTGCAACTACTTACATGAAGTCAATTCAAAGTTTAAAAACAGCCGCCATTATGGATACAAAGCGGCTGAAGCTTAATACTTCATTCTTTCTCGTATCAATTGATGAAACAACTTCACAGCTGTAAAAATCAATGAAGCTGTTGGAAAAAGAATTTGAACGGTCTCAGAGATAAGGTATGTGGTTGTTAATGAATAACATCGATTTGCATTCCATCGAGTGAGCCGTTTATAATGTTTATAGACATTAGGGTTCTGAGACTGCGCAGTACGGACTGGAAATCATCTTCAAAAGGAGAAATTGCTAAAATTTACACCTGATGATTGGTAATAGATAGGTGAAAGGTGTGGCCCAAGACCATGATAATAACAGAGCCTGGTTGAAAAAGTTACCTGGCATGATGACTTCAGGGAAACCAAGTTTTCGTGCAATAGCTGTTTGTTTTGTTACAAGGAGTGGATGCTCCTCCCGTATCTGTGATTGAAGAAAACATATAATAATCAATGAAATCAAAAACTGAAAACAACAATAACAAACCAGGTAGACCAAAGTACACCCCCTATAATACCATCTCTTAACTTATTCACAATATGCCATTGGTAAATCATAGGCCTTGCTGTCATTGGCTTCTTAAACTGCAAAGATCCTGATCACTTCTCACCTGTTCGACATCTCCTGAAATAAGTTTCAGCGATATACAGATTCCTGAAAGGGACAAAACATTTGAAAGTTTCGCAAAACATGCACAAACTGTGAGTTGTAGAACTTAGCAAGATGTCAAGTGAATGTATGAAATTTTATATATGCGGGCCTGAATTTTTTTCGGGTTTTAAGGTCACAACTGCTTAAGCTGTGAGCATAACAGGTACTGCAATGATCAGTCATATCTTCATATCATTTACGAACTCACAAAGTGGCCAGCTCCCAGTTGGCTTGATAGCTCAGTTAGTAGAGCACTGCACTGGTATTGCAGAGGTCATTGGTTTGAATCCCGTTCAGGCCTGAATAATTTTTGGGCTTTAATGTCACAACACTGCTTAACTTGTGAGCATAACTACGATGATCAATCATACACGTTCTTAGAAAGATATCACTGGAAATATACAACAACACTGAACACAAATAGGCCACCATGCCTACAGCAGTATAGATCAACTTAGAAAGACTACAAAAGACGTATAGTGTACTAGTCAGTTTGTTTCTGTATTTCTTTAAAAAACTATCACATTTTTATTGTCATCAACCAGAATGAAAAATATGTATCGATAAAAACTTACACATCTCAAAAAAGTCCTGTTTCTGTCAAGAGAACTGGACTTAACATACTTTATATGCTTAGGGAGGGTGGGGAGAGGGGGGCATACTTGTTTTGGAAAATCAAAACTTTTATCTCTATTTCTACAAGTAGCTCTGTAGCCACGTGCATAACTGTGATTCCTTGCAAAATTACAGCTACTACCTTGTCCCTTTAGTCCTTCCTGTGGCTGAGAAATCATTCGCCTTATCCAAGCGTTGAATGAAAATGACTGGTTATCAGGAAGTCTGTAGAGTATCAATGAAAACACACATGTACATGTATAGGTTCATTCCAAACATAAATTGAATTAGATGTATTACTAAAGATGTGATTTCACCCTCAATTGTGGGTTACTTGGATTGGGAATTTATACAGCTCTTTTAAGTGACAGCCTCTGGAATTTAGAAAACATAGTTAGCTGTAGTAATTACAAGTAAATCAAGCAAGCAACTGTCCCTGATGGGAAGAAGTTAGAGTTGTACAAGAGGTTCCAAGGATTGCAAAATACCAATGAGATCATGAACAGGGAATTCTTGTACACACCTATACTAAGTTCCATTTTTCATAATGGATGCACACTGTAATAATCTATTGCTGGATTCACTTGTAAGTTGAATTACTGCTACAATTTCTTAATGCATTGGTTGCAGATTGCAATCAGTCTCTCAAGGATGGTCACAGTGTAAAGTGTGTGCAAGGAGTGCTGTATATCAACAGTTACCTGGTATTTTGGATAATACTGAAATAAATACATTGATCGATCACCAGTTATAAAATAAATTATGTCTAGTTTTTCCAAATTTTACAATTAGTAATTGCTTACGGAAGGAGATTCAGGAAATGTTCCTTTTCTTCATCATACTGTGCAGTGCCATTGAACAAGTCTCCAATGTACAACACTAAAATGAAACATTTGTTGAAGTATCAGTTTTCGGCAAAATGCTCTTCAACGCAATGCATGCAGAGAGCTAGATAATAAAGATCTCCGGATGCATTACAGGCCTATGACGATAGAGAACAGCAATTGTAACTACTATCCAGGTCTTCCTATCTCCATGTTAATACCAGCTACAGTCTATGCTGTACATATTGCACTTAGTCTGGACTGATTAACTAAAAGTATAATATGCAATACGTTCAGCGTAGACTGTAGATGGTGGAACGTTAGATGGTTATACATGTAACATACAGCATAGAGCATAGAGGTTAAGCTTAATGCAGAATTGAAAATTGAAAACTATTATTGACATCCATTACCTGCTGATAGCTTTAGTAGATAAAGAATGAATGCTATACCGAGTAATTGCATTGTGACTAAACTTGATAGACAACAAATGCAAGGAAACGATGTTATGAGCTTGTTATATTTCGATATAAATCTATATCATCTACGGACTGGGCGGGATACAGGTAGCAGAGATTTAAATACTGCGAGATTGTACAACAGTATTACCACGTGAAAATGAAAAACAAAGAAACGAAACTGTCAAGAGAATAGGCGGAGTTCCCTACTGGCTTTTAAGCCATTGTTCAGAAATGGTGTTAAACGTTTGATATGATAAGCTTCTTTATATAGTAATAGATTCCAATTATCATCGCGATCTATTATGTTTGTGTTATCACGTACGGTTTGGGTGAGAAATTCTTTGTTCATTACAGTAGAAGGTGAATTGTTCTCATTAGTGAAAATATCCGGTAAGTTGTATAAATCTTGTATGTGTTTGATATTATCACAATCGTGCAGATGTTTATATATAGCGCTTTCTTTGTCCGTGAGTGCATGTTCTTGTGTTCGGACAAGCAGAGTTCTGTTCGTTTTGCCGATGTACGAGGAATTACAGCCAGGGCAGATGAATTCATAAACAACGTTTGATTGGCTTAATTGCGGCGTTTTGTCCTTAGTGCTTGTGAAAAAACACAATTTTGTGGTCTTCTCTTTTATTCGGATCTCAATGTTAGGATCGACGAGACATCTCCGAAGCTTACGTTTAAGCTTCTTGACAAGTTGTGTTGTTAGGTCACCGACGAATGGGATGGTAAGCCAGATAGTGGGATGCTGGTTGTTGTGGGAGGTGTCGTTGGCAGGATGATCTGAAGCTCTATTCCGTGCATTTGTTGTAAAGCGATCAATTAATAGGTTGGCAACACGTTTAGAAAAACCATTCCATGATAAAAACTTCCTAATCAGCTTGAGCTCAGACTTGATTTTGTTAGGGGTACAGATACGGTGTACGCGATCGAGAAATTAGTGTACTGTCCAGTAAAAGTATCTTTTACTGTATCTTTTGACATATAGACTGTAAATGGTACAACATATAACGTACAGCGTAGAGGGTAGAGCCTAATGCAGAATTGAAAATTGAAAACTATTACTAAAATTAGGAATCTGTATGTCCTTGTACACTGTGGGCAAAGTATTGAAAACTTCCTGTCCTGTTACAGGTTGTACAATAGAACATTCTGAAGTCTGATAACTTTTAATTCAGACAAAGTTCTGTTTAGAATTCCCATCCCAGATAAAATGGAAACTCCCATCCCACAAATGGCACAGCAAGATTTTTTTTATGACTTACATCCAATACCAAATGGTCTTCTCAAATTGTGAGTGAGCTTTTTGCTGTCTGTCTCCCTGATGTCCATACGCCCTGAAACAAAGAAATAGATCTTTTAGTCTGTTAAATTATGCAATTTCTTTTATTCAAATCAAAACAACAAAGAGAGTAGAGGAATACCACCTAAAATAAAGGGGTTAAATTTAACAACTACACAAATCAAACCTACGTTCACTTTAAATGACACAATTTCATTAAAAGACACATCTTAGGACTCGAAGTTAACTTTTCAGTCCACTTGCAAAGTTTGGCCTGTAAGATTTTTTCCACTAGCAAATTCTATCCAAATGTTTGGGAGAAATGGATGATTCTAACTCGCAAACGATTGCTACTGGATATTTTTCTCACTCGCAGCTTATCAAAATCACTCACAGTTTGTGAGTTTGCAAGCGTTAATTTTGAGTCCTGCATCTTAGCAACACATAAGTATACAGTCTTGTACATTTATTGATCACCATGAGAAATTGTGATATCAATCAGATTTTTGCTTATAAAGGTTCTTCCATTTACTAAACATTTTGGGAAAAATTTGAGAGAACAAACAAACAATTCATCAAAGTTCGCCATACATGTAATGTGTTAAATTAAAGAGGATAACATCTGTTTTTATTAATAAAAAGTGAAGACTGACCAACTCTGACAATCTGGCAGACCATGTAAACCTGTTCTCGTTTCAGGTCCTTTGCTCCCAAGTCCTGATGAAAAAAGGAAAGAAAGCTCAACACTAATAATTAACAATTATTTACTGAATTGGAGGTAAATGTCAACCACTTTCACCAACACTGAGGTGAATAATTGTTTTAGTATATACCACACAAGCGGAATAACTAAGGGACAAAGAGTAACTTTATTTTGACAATATGCTGACAAAAGCCATTTTATTTTTCTTTGGCTGCTCAGAGGTGAATAGTACTTGGCTAATCACCTCAATCAACATGTGTGAAAAGTACAATTCAATTGTGTGGTATATACTTATTATTATTATTTTGTTCAGTGGTTTATATCAAAAAGCAACTCCTTATATTAATACATCCAGTTATAAAAAAGTCAGATGCTCCCAGATGCTACATCAATAACAATCACTTATCGATCTGACTAAAATATGGATATCCTTACTGTAAACAGGACTGTGAGGTTGTTAAATCTCTCTTGATCTTTTGGTGTACCTGCTTTATCCAGAGAAACCAGGTACTGTTCACTAGCCAAGAGAAGACAAAGAAATATGATTATCAATAACAATATCAAAATTTGGCCGACAAAAAGGGAAAAACCACCTGATTATCAACATTGAAAGTGGGCGGAAGGGAGAACTTGCCTCATGTTCCAACTCTTTTGCCTGGGATTGTGGAAAACAAATGTGTCCCAAAATATGATCGAAATAAAGCGTAGAGTTTTTGGGCTCCTCTACAACCTGTACTGCCTCAGCGTATCATTTCGACTGTAGAATGTATATCTTAGTAATTATTTGTCTTATCCCTTAACATAACACACTGTAAGTATTATTATTTATCACAAAAAAGAGTAGAGTTCTTACTCCTCTACAGCCTGCACTGCCTCAACATAGCATTTGAACTATCAAATGTATATCTTAGTAATTTTCTCTCTTATCCCTTAGCATAGCACGCTGTAAGTATCATTATTGCTTTAGTATACTCTACTGAACTCTACTCTACTCTACTGTAGCGACCTGTGCCGACCTGTACTACTCGCATTAAAGGGTATAGTTTTTAAGCCTGTATACTCTAATATACTTTACTGTACGCTACTCGACTCACCTATACACTTTACGCTACTCTACTCTACTCTACTCTACTCTACTTAACTCTACGCACCCCTACTGTACTCTACCCGACTACTCTACGATACTCTACTCTACTGTACTCTACGATACTCTACTCTACTGTACTCTACTCTACGATACTCTACTCTACTGTACTCTACTCTACTGTACTCTACGATACTCTACTCTACGATACTCTACTCTACTCTACGATACTCTACTCTACTCTACAATACTCTACTCTACTCTACTCTACGATACTCTACTCTACTCTACTGTACTCTACGATACTCTACTCTACTGTACTCTACTGTACTCTACTGTACTCTACTCTACGATACTCTACTCTACTGTACTCTACTCTACTGTACTCTACTCTACTCTACGATACTCTACTCTACCCTACCCTACCCTACCCTACCCTACTCTACTCTACTCTACTCTACTCTACGCTACCCTACTCTACTCTACCCTACTCTACTCTACTCTACCGACCTGTACAGACCTCTACAGACCTATACAGATCTGTACAGACCTGTACGGACATCTACTACTCTACTCTACTGTGCACACCTGTACAGACCTATACAGACCTATACAGACCTGTACGGGCATCTACTACTCTACTCTACTCTACTGTACACACCTGTACAGACCTCTACAGACCTACATAGACCTGTACAGACCTGTACAGACCTGCACAGACCTCTACTACTCTACTCTACTCTA